>CM038142.1:163550575-164150575 GCA_021437245.1 Aegilops speltoides | reverse complement strand
AGATCATAGGCTTCAAGAGAGAGAGTGTGTTGCTTTTGTACTCTCTTGCTTTATTTGGTGGTTAAACTTGTTTGCTTTTGATTGCTTGTGATACTATGCTTGTGAGACATTGATGATCATGTGTTTGATCATAAGCTACACTTATGCATGTTTGATGATATTATCCTATCTATCTTATGTGATCATTCACTTTGCTTGGTGATGAGTGCATGTATTCAATGGTTATTATTTTGAGCGCTCCACCAAGATGTATGTGACATGGAAGAGTAACCCATGAGCCTAATTCGTTGTGTATTTGCAGTCCAAAGCAAATCTTAAACTATGCACAAATTTAGGGGGAGCTCTTGCTTATCACATACTTCTCAAAGTGACGATGTTATTCAATCATATTATCATTTGTCGAAGCTTTGATCTGTATGTTGTCATCAATTACCAAAAAGGGGGAGATTGAAAGTGCAACTATCCCTATGTGGTTTTGGTAATTCATAACAACATATAGCTCATTGAGCTAATGCTATTCCAACACTATTATTTCAGGAAAGCTCAATGAATGGCATGGCATGGATGATGAAAGTGGATCCCTCAAAATACTAAGGACAAAGGATTGGATCAAGCTCAAAAGCTCAAGACTCTTCATTTTATATTTTAGTGATCCAAGATCACATTGAGTCTATAGGAAAAGACAATACTATCAAGGAGGGATGAGGTGTTGCTTAATGTGCCTCTTGCTTCATGTGCTTTGTGATATGCTCCAAAACCCTCAGCTACTTTCCCACATCCACAAATGACCGAAACCCAAAGCCAAAATCGGTCACACCGATTCTTCCTATCCGGCGCCACCGATTCCAAAAGTCATAGCCACTGCCACAAACCCTAAGCAAATCGGTCTTACCGATAGGGATCTCGGTCTCACCAAGATGGGATTGTAATCTCTCTGTTTCCCTTCGTAACTTTTCAGTCTAACTGAAGTGAGCGATCGGTCCCACCGAGATTGCAATGTAAACTCTCTGTTTCCTTTTTGTAACATTTCGGTCTCACCGAAAAGAGCAAATCGGTCCCACCGAAGTTTACGACCAACTCTCCGAAAGCTTATTACCAAATCGGTCTCACCGAAGTTTGTGTGTCGGTCTTACCGAGATTACATTATACCCTAACCCTAACCGAATCGGTCTCACCGAGATGCATGTCAGTCCCACCGAAAATCACTAACGGTCACTAGGTTTACTAAATCGGTCCGACCGAGTCTATTGAATCGGTCCCACTGAGTTTGGTAAATTGTGTGTAACGGTTAGATTTTGTGTGGAGGCTATATATACCCCTCCACCTCCTCTTCATTCATGGAGAGAGCCATCAGAACAAACCTACACTTCCAACTTCCCATTTCTGAGAGAGAACCACCTACTCATGTGTTGAGGCCAAGATATTCCATTCCTACCATATGAGTCTTGATCTCTAGCCTTCCCCAAGTTGCTTTCCACTCAAATCTTCTTTCCACCAGATCCAAAACCTATGAGAGAGAGTTGAGTGTTGGGGAGACTATCATTTGAAGCACAAGAGCAAGGAGTTCATCATCAATGCACCATTTGTTACTTCTTGGAGAGTGGTGTCTCCTAGATTGGCTAGGTGTCACTTGGGAGCCTCCAACAAGATTGTGGAGTTGAACCAAGGAGTTTGTAAGGGCAAGGAGATCGCCTACTTCGTGAAGATCTACTGCTAGTGAGGCAAGCCCTTCGTGGGCGACGGCCATGGTGGGATAGACAAGGTTGCTTCTTCGTGGACCCTTCGTGGGTGGAGCCCTCCGTGGACTCGCGCAACCGTTACCCTTCATGGGTTGAAGTCTCCATCAACGTGGATGTACGATAGAACCACCTATCGGAACCACGCCAAAAATATCCGTGTCTCCAATAGCGTTTGAATCCTCCAAACCCTTCCCTTTACTTTCTTGCAAGTTGCATGCTTTAATTTCCGCTGCCTATATACTCTTTGCATGCTCGCTTGAATAGTGTGATGATTGCGTGACTTGTCCTAAAGTAGCTAAAATCTGCCAAACTCTAAAATTGGGAAAAGGTTAAGTTTTTATTGGTCAAGTAGTCTAATCACCCCCCTCTAGACATACTTCAAGGTTCTACAACTTAGCAAAACGCTTGCTAATATTCAACCGTTTGCGATTGATGAATTCATCACCGACGGGTTCCCTAGTGCGGTACGTGTTCATCTGATCATCATCTACTTCTTGTGCTAGCTCGATGTTCCTTCTATGCTAAGTTTCCATTAATTGATGGCGCTTTATGAACATGCCACCGTTTTCCGGCATTTCCTCACATGTTTCCCGCCACCCAGCAATATTTCGCATAAACCTAGGTGGCACGTGATGCACGAAGGCGACAAGCGCAGCCTGTAGCACATCCATCTTTTCCAAGCATGCCAACCCACCAAATCACTGCCTGTGCCATCAACCACGTCGACGAGGAAAACAAGCTGGCGCCACGGCCCGTCGAGGACGAGGAGCTGCTCGGCAATGCGATGGATGATGCCGTGATTCGCATCATCACTAGGGTTGAGCAGAACTTTGGTGCATGGCGCTTGAGTGCCGCAGATCAAGATAGGCATGTCAGCACCAATAGGCTGCAGCTCACCGCACAACATGATCGATGGAGCGCCACAGAGCAAGCTAGGCGCGTCCATGCTGATAAGCTGCGACTCGTCGCATGGCAAGACCATTGGATCGCCGTAGAGCGAGAGGCGTGGCGCGCCGCACAGCAAGAGCGGATCCATCGGTGCTTGCCTGCTGTCGACAGGGCGTCGCAGCTGGGTACACGTCCCTTCAGTACCCCCATTCCTCGCAAGGAGTGGGCAGAGGCCCTCCGCGTCGTACTTGCACCAGAAGCAGTCCGCGCTGTACTTGCACCAGATGCCCGCCGTGCCATTCTCATGGGTGGCGTCGTTCGCATGGCTGGCGCCGTTCGCCTTGTCCGCGGCCCGCTGGATGCCAACACGCTGGTCCATAGGCTCGACCGCCTCCTTGTCCTAGGTGTCCACCTGGGCGTAGTAGAGGAACATGGCTATCGCATCCTCGAGCTGGTGATCTCCGATGAAATAGCCAACTTGGAGCTCGAGATCGCGCTCCAGATGTACCGCGAGCGTGTCGACCGCTTGGACGAACAGCTGTACGAGTTCTGGCAGAGCCAAGAGCTACCGTAGGCATGGGCTGCTGGTCATGGTCTCATGGACGCCTTTTATTTTGTTGAGTCGTTTCGACGTGGATAGCTATGTATTCATAGCAATCATAGTATTGCTCTGTGTATTCCTCTCTTTCAATGTGTGTACTCTATTTTCCGTTCTTAGATGTTATGTTTCAGTGTGTGTATATACGCTTTCCATTCTGTATATGTGGATCATAACAGCTAGATTCAAATTAGTATACACAAACAGATAGAAAATGGAATTCATAATACACACACACAAACACATCACCATTCTGATCACGGGTGTCGGGGGTTGGGTGCGACATACGCCAAAGGATGGCTTATCATGGTGGGAGAGAGTAGAACATCGCCGGTGCCTGGAAGCGGGATAAGGCATAGACACAAACGCCAGTGTACTTTACCCAGGTTCGGCGCTCTCCTAGGAGATAACACCCTAGTCCTGCTCTGCGGGGTCTCTGCATGATCACTAAGGCACAAGTGATACAATGGTGCTCCTTGAGCTGTGTTCTAGAGGCAGAAGGAGGCAAGGCTAGCTCTCTTCCTGCTCTAGGATGGTGGCTAGTTCTAATGGAGTGGGAACCCTTTGCATGGGTGCCCCGGGGGTTTATATAGGCCTAACCCCAGGGGTACAATGGTAATGTGGCTGGGTGCTGGGCTCGGCTGTCAGTGTCTCCGGCCTCCGGCTTCTCCACCGACTACTGGGGCCCGCCGCCTGGTGGGCCCCGCCGACCGGTCCGGTACGGAGCCGACAGGCCGCTCCCGCCGCTGGGAGGTCTGGTTGGTGGCGGTTCACTGTAGCCATGCTGCTAATGACACGGGCTTGGTCAGGTCAGTGTGGCTACAGTCCCTCCGCCTGGTGGGAGATCACTATATCCACACCTTGTCTCTTCAAGTAAATGGCGCGCTTACTTCGAGGGAACGGGCGGCCACCTGCTGGAGGCCGGCCTCCCCCAAGTCCGACTGGTTCGGCGTCCGCCGCGTTCCGGGATGTCACTAACTGATAGGGCCCGCAGCCTGCAGGCCGTACCGACAAGCCGTCGTGGGGAATAGGGCTCCGCCTGTCCGTACTGACGTCAAGGGGGGAGTGGCAACAGTGCCACGCCGTGCGGAGATCTCTGCCTGTACGGGGCACGGTGGCCACGCCAAGCTCAAGATTCGGGGGTGAGGGACTTCACTGTAGCCACGCCCGGTCTTGTCCTCTTGACGGGGGTGCAGACTCTGAGGGCGCCATGTGGCCGCCTTCACGATGGCGTTCTCTCTAGAGGTCGGCTGACTGGAGTCGGCCGCTACTGGTGCCGTCTGCTGGTGATTGGTCGTCCTTCGGTGGCCGACCGTTGAGCCAGCCGGCCTCCGGAGGGCGGAGCTTCAGTTTGGGGTATTGGAGGGCGAAGCCGGCCCGAAGTTTTGACAAGTTCAGGGACTCGAGTGAGGCTACCCATGGCCCATTACTCCGACAGTAGTCCCCGAAGCTGATGAGGCATTGCGGTCGAGGGGTCCCGAAGTCTCAACGGCTTCCCCCCCTCACCGAGCTCTGGGAGAATGTTCGATCCACCTTGCGGTGTGTCGATTGCTGGAGTTGACTTTGACAAGGCGGGAGCGTCGGCCAATTTTGAACACCAAGGCGGGAAACAGGTGGCGTGCCTGCTAAGCTTCCCAGGCCCGCCGCCCGCCACAAGCACGCCACGCGGTGCACGTCAGCCTAGCCAGCCTGCCACCCCATGCTCCTGATGGGACGTGACAGTGAGCCGGGCCCGCCACTACCGGGTCTCGGCACGCGGGCGGATCCGCTGCGGCCGAGGCGGGCGGTTGGGATTCCCGCGAGCGTTCAAGGCGCAGTAACTTTGGCAGTAACCGGGGGGTCGTGGGCGTAGTTAATCCCACGATCCCACGCCCCGCCCCCTTGGCTTCGTAGCCTGAGGGCTATAAGTAGGGGGAGGAGGGGGAGCGGCGGAGTATGCGCCCTCCTCCCCACACTCTCTTCTTCCTCTTGCTCTCTCCGCCATTGCTGTTGCCGGTTCTTTAGCGCTTGTCGTGGTGCTGCCGCAGCTTCGCCGCCGTCGTTCTCCTCCCCCCCTCACAGCTCCACCCAAGGCCATGGCGCGCGAGAAGGGAGGCAACTCGGACGGCTCGACGGTGATCAAAGACCACATCTCCTTCCTACGGGACATGCACCGGATGCCCAACACGGCGTTCACCAAGGTGCGGGTGCCGCCGGCGGAGGAGATTTCACCGGCGCCGAAGGGGAACGAGCGGGTCGTCTTCCGCTTGCACTTCCTCCGCGGCTTCGGCCTCCCGGTGAGCGGCTTCCTCCGCTCGTTCATGGATTTCAACCACCTCCAGCCGCATCATCTGACGCCCAACACCGTGACCCTGCTCTCCACCTTCGTCATGGCATGCGAGGGCTACCTCGGCATCCTCCCCTCACTCGAGCTGTGGGGAGCGTTCTTCTATGGCAAGCTGGGCACCTCCACCAAGGACACAGCGGCAGAGAGCGGCGGATTCGTCGCCATGCGCCGGCCAGCGAAGAGGAATGCCTTCCCCGTCATCAAGCTGTCACAGTCGGTAAAACTGTGGCAGTAGTCTTATTTCTATGTTGAGAACGTCGACCCGGCTATCGACTTCATCAACCTACCGGCCTACGAGGCCGGGCCCCCTGTCGGGCTTCGGCCTAACTGGGGCTACAAGCCAAAGCCAGTGTCGGCGGACGCGGCAGCCGCCATCGGCCGACTCCGGGTGCTCCAGGAGTCAGAGGTCCTCGTGGCCTCCGACCTCCACATTGCCTTCATCGAGCGCCGGGTCCTCCCACTTCAGGGCGACCCTCATCTGATCTGTCGGATGAGTGGGCACCGCGACCCGAGCAGGTTGTGCACGAGGGAGATGTCGACTGTCGAGGTTGTGAGGATTGTGAACGAGATCTCCGACCTCAAGGTGTCGGAGGGAGACTGGCGGTTCGGGAAGTGGCCGTATTCCCGCGATGACCCGCCGCCTGCTGTAAGTCCCTTGATTTCTTCTTTTAGTTCTGTCTTTTAGTCTTGTTCATGGTGTGACGCAACTCCTTTTCTAGAGTGCAAATTTATATGTCTGCGGCGACAGCCGCCATCGTGGGGCCGGGTGGTGACTACCTACCAGACTGGGCAGTAAGCGATGTGGACGACACCGACTTGGAGGCGGCCACCTTGGAGGACGATGTAGTAGGCGGCGGCGAAGGAGCAGGCGGCTCCAAGGAGGGCGGCGGCGTGGAGACCTGGCCCGATGACGATGACGACGAATATGAGCCGCACCCCTCCCGGAGCATCGTCAATACCGGCGCAGGCCCCTCTACCGGGCCACCCGCTCGAGGTGACAAGCGCAAGAGGAAGCAGGGCGCCGCCCTGTTCGGCAGCGCGCCGAAGAAGCCCAAGAACCCGGCCGTGGCGACCAGGCGGAAAGAAGCCGCGGCTAAGGTGGCCAAGTTCCAGAGGCAACCGAAGTGCCGCCCATGGTGTCAGCGTAAGTACCCTTCTCACGTTTCCACCTCTTTGCCGATCTGGCCTAAAAACTTTTTTGTCTTGCCTTTTTATCTCAGGGCCCCGCTTACCCTCGAGAAGTCGGCCGCTACCTCGGTCATCAGGTCGGCGGAGACCTCCACCACCAGCCGGCATATCGACCCGGCGGCCGACCTCCGAGAGGCGTAGGAGCGGAACGCGCGGGAGGCGCGTGAGGAACAGGAGGCCGACCGCCTGGCGAAGGCGGAGGTGGACAAGGCCGCCGCATCTGCGGCGAGGAAACTAGCGGAGGCCGACGCCGCGGAGAAGGAGCGGCTCACGGAGGCCGCACGCTGCTAGGAGCGGCTACTCGTGACTCCTCTGAACTCCGCACCACCTCCGCCGGAGTTTGTGGCGACGACCGGGGGAGCCGGTGGCAAGCAGCCGGTCATGCAGAGGGAGGGGCGACGTGGCCATGCCGGATGTCACCGTGCCGCCGCCACCACTAACCAGCGGAACGCAGGACGAGCAGCCAGCCGCTCCGCCGGTGCCACCAGCCGGTGACGTGGTGGTGACGGACCTAACTCCTGAGGTAGCGCTGCCGTCTTGCAAAGGCGGCCTCGGCACCGCGGCCGCAGGAGGCCGATGCTGCGAGCTCATCGGTCCCCGACACCGAGGCGACTAGTGCCGCGCTCGCTGGCTGGGTACACGGGGGTGGGACGGGCGCCCTGACCCAGGCATCTCTTGAGGTCCAGGCCAAACTCCGAGCCGAAGCCGAAGCCCTCAGGCGATGCAACAAGGCGTTCCTGGAGTCGCGGTCAGCCATCCGCCTAAGTTTCTTTATTTCTTTTTATTTTGATCTTCTTGCTTCCTTCGTGGGAGTGCGCAAGCGCACCCACTGGGTGTAGTCCCCAAGTTTCGGGCCGGCTGCTGAGCAGGCGGTCCGGAACTTTAACTTGCAGGTGCCAAATGCTGACTTCATCTGATATCCCTCTTGCAGGACTACAACAACCTTCGCGCGGTCACCTTCAACTCCGGCGTTCGGGAGCTGGAGAAGCAGACCGCTAATTTGTCCGAGAGCCAAAGTAAGTTTCGACTTCCTTTCTTCGCGGGGTCGTGCTGGCGCACCCGCAGGCTGTAGTCCCCGAGGTTCAGGCCGACTAGTGAGCAGTCGGGTTGAATCTTTCCAGTGATTTTATATATGTTGATGACTTCTTCTCTGCGGGGGCGTGATAGTGCACCCGCAGGCTGTAGTCCCCGAGAATCGAGCCGACTGCTGAGCAGTCGGGCCGGATCTCCCCGGCAACTACATCCCTTCTTTGTTGTATGACTAACATTCTTCCTTCTTCTCTTTTTACAGAGGCCAACGCCGCCTTGCAGCAGCAGCTGGGCGAAGCCAACACCGCCCTGTGCGGCAAGGAGGCGGAGTGCAGCAAGCTGGCCGAGGAGCGTGACCGGATGGTCACTCAGCTGGCGAAGCAGGCGGAGGCCCTCAAGACGGCTCAGAGGGAGGCAAAGGCGAAGGAGACCGACCTCCTTGCCGAGTTCGAGATCGAGCGCTCCGCCTGGGCCGACAAGGAGGCGCAGATGACTACCTGCTTTAGCAACATCAAATACTTGGTCGATGGTGAGCTTCATTTTCTTTCTTTTCTTTCTTGTTTGGAGCTGCCGCCCTTATCTAGGCCGACTGCTAGTTTCTGACTTTTGGCTTTTCTTTCCTTCTGTCTGAGCAGACTTCTTCCCGGGCCATTCCATTGTTGCGAACCAGATCATCGAGGCCCAGCACGAGGAGCGGAGGGCGGAAGGCGTGAAGATTGCCGCTGACGTCCCCCGGACCCTCAACGAGCAGCTCCTCAGCATCGAGGCCCGCCTTCGTCCTGCCCATCAGATGCTGCGCCGCCTTCAGCGCGCCGGGGCCCAGGCGATCTCCGCCCTTTGGCCAGGCGTGCAAGCTCCGCGCACCCCCAGCCGGACTGCCGACTGGCCGGAGGTGGCGGCCGGCCGCCTGGAGGCTTGGAAGGGCTCTGCAAGAGCGCGTCAAGCCCTAGAGTTCGTCAAGGCGTGGTACCCTGGGCTAGATCTAGCCTAGTTGACCATGTTTCGGCTGGAAGCGCAGGAGGAGCTGGTGGCGGTGGAAGCCGAACTCATCAGCAGGGCGGCGGCGATCGCCGACTACACCGACACTAGCGTCTTCATCCGGAGGTGGTCGAAGAATGCGCCGAAGTGCCGCTGGAGTGGCTCAGGCTGAACCTGGAGGACAGCGAGGATTCGGCTGAAGTCATCGACTCCAGCGACAAGGGGGAGGAGGAAGAGGAGGAGGAGAGCGAGGACGACGTGCGGGAGGTTGGAGCGGATGGTCAGCCTCAACCTGACTGAGCCTCAAGCAATAATCCGCGCTCCAAGGCACCGACCGCTGTTGGAGGCAGCCAGGTGGAGACCGACCAGCCGCCCGTTCCACCAACGGACGCCACCGACTCTGCTGTCCAGCCGCCCGCCGCCCCAACTGGTGCCGCTGACTCCATCATCCAGCCGGAGCCCTCTCTAGGGAATATTTCCAACAACCACTCCCATGGAGTTCAAGACCTCCATGTGAGAAGATCCTGCGGGATATCACCAAGACCCCCTCGTGGGAAGATCCGTCTAGGATACCATCAAGACCTCCTCTTGGAGATGAACTCTTCCTTGTATCTTTCCTTTTGTTGTCCATGTACCATTGTGTATCTTGTGTGTTTGATTGTCTAGTGGATGTGTGATTGGACTTGTTCTTGAGTGTTTCCCCTTGTGATTTCTCCCCGTTCTTCCCCGTGTTCTTCGTGTTCTTCGAGGGATCGTGCTCCAATCATGAAAGATCGGCCTCTAGGGTCCTACCCTACATCACCTCCCTGGGGGCAGCCTCACTAAGTTGGCTCCCGAGGAGCGGAGATATCTATGCATGGTGCACCTCGTGAGGTTCACGTGACGTGAGCCATGACGACGAAGGCCGGGCAGGCACCATCGGGTGCAGTGTACCAGTTTCCCCTTTGGTGCTAAGGATGCAAGCGCAGGCGCGGAGTCCTAAGGAATCAGGCAAAGGTTTCCTTATCGGTGCAACAAGACCAAGACCAGCAGGATGGAAGGATGGAGGTCATCGCGGAGCCCATTGCAGCGTCAACACCAGAGCCTTTGGCAGGCAAAGACTACTTTTGTCAGGATAGCTTGTACTAGTTGTCTCCCTTCAAATTTGGCTGTTGTGGGATCCCTTCCGACCTACCTTTGGGAAGAGGACCAAGGCCAATATAAATAGGACCTAGCCACCACCGTAGCAAGGGACGGATCCCTCAGATCATCCTCTCACTCACCAGCTCATAGAGCTCAAGAACACCTCACCTCCTAAGGTTGTTCATCCACTGTACTAGTTCATCCTCGGCCCCTCGAGGCAATCCACCACAACACTAGAGTAGGGTATTACACCGCAGGGTGGCCTGAACCAGTATAAATCTCTGTGTCTCTGGTTCTTGGGTTCGTCGAGCTAGGCCGTGGAATCGTGGGGTTGGAAGAGTGGGGAGAGAGAGTTCTCTGCATGCACCCCAGAGTTCGAACCTCTCAATGGTTTGCGGAACCCGTAATCTGACATTTGGCGCGCCAGGTAGGGGTGCGTCGAAGCTTCTCTTCCGCCGATCGACTCGCCACCGCTCCACCACTTCCATGGCTGACGCTCGCCGAACTCATGCTGAGCGACGGGCCGCCCTCGCCGCCCGATTTTCCCAGACGGCTCCCACCGGCAGGCCTTCCCGCCGTTCTCCATCACCTTCCGCCATCGTCCCGGTAGGGCATGAGTAGCAAGCCTCGTCGTTGCACCCCTCCGTGCGGCGTGACGGGTGCATGGCCACCCCATCGCTGACTCCAGCTGGTTTGTCTTCCCACGCTCGCCATGGGCCCGCGGATGCGCAAGCTACGCTGCTCATGGCACGCGAGCTCCTGCACTACCGCCCTGTCAATGACCTCTACGAGGACCGGCTGGACTGCACCGCCGAGCTCGTCAGTGCCGCTGGGGGCTCTCCTGCACCGTCCCTCTCGCTGCCTCGCTCGCCGTCCGCAGCAGGTGATGTAGCTCACGGAGCGCCTCCACCACCGCCGCCTCGTCAGGACATCGCCCTCGCACCAAGGCGCGCAGCCCCGCGGCGTGACCCGCCATGCAGGGTGCCCATGCATGAAGAAGGAAGCTGCCAGGAGATCCAACGGCCGCAAGTGGAGGCACGTGCGCTTCCAGCATTGCCACGCCAAGACCGCGCTCTGCCTGTCGCGGTAGCGCATGAGCTCCAAGACCAAGCACCACCTCCACGACGGGCTCCGGTGACCACCGCAGGCTGCCGCGCCTTCACTCCCGAGCTTTGCAGTGTTGTCTGGCCCGAAAAGTTCAAACCCGACCTGCCTCCACAATACGACGGCACCCCCGACCCTGCTGAGTTCCTACTGCATTCCGAGCTGAGCATCGAGGTGGCCAGCTGCGACGAGAAGGTCATGGCGAACTAGTTTCCCATGGCCCTCAAGGATGGCACGCGCTCGTAGCTCCTAAACCCGCCCCCGGGATCGATCTCCTCGTAGGGCGAGATGCGCGAGCATTTCGTCACCAACTTCTAAGCCACTCGCGACCGCCCACCCGCCATGGGTGACCTATGGCGCATCAAGCAGCAGCCAGGGGAGACCCTGCAGAAGTACATCCAGCACTTCAACAACGTGCGCCTCAAGATCCCCAAGGTTTTGGACGAGGCCATAATCTCAGCGTTCTCTGACGGAATCCGTGATGTCATGATGAAGGAGGAGCTCGCCATCCACGAGGACCTATGCACGGCCCTGGAGCTATTCAACATAGCGACTAGGTGTGCGAGAGATGAGTAAGGGCGCCTTTCCCTCGTCGAGCTCCCAGCGGCCGACCCAGAAGACAAGAAGGCCAAGGCCAATGACGTGAAGCGCAAGGGGCGGCCGTGCTCGCGGCTGAACCGGAAATGAAGCGCGGCTGCGACCACCTAGAGTCATCCAAGGGCAACCGTCCGTTCTATGTCTTCCACAACGTACACAGCCACAACACCAAAGATTGTCACGAGCTCAGGGCCATCCATGAAGGGCGGCATGGTCGACGCCCCGAGCGCAATGATCGAGGCTATGGCCGTGGAGGAGGCTGAACTAGAGGACACTGGGACGATCGCGGCCCCCGCCAGGAGTGACGCAACCAGCCTCGTGAGGACCGCTAGCATGGCCAGCCTCGTGAGGGAGCATGGCGTGGACAGCCTCACGAGAACTGTCCTCAGGGCAACGTCGGCCTCGCTCCGCTGCCACCACCACCAAGAAGGAATGATGACCACCACCAGGACGAGGAGGCTGGGGGCTTCCAGGATCCTCGCGCCATCGCCTGCATCTTGGATGGTGCGCAAGCCCCAGCCTCTCAGTGCATCTTCAAGCAGCTTTCCCTAGAGGTGAACGCGGCTCTCCCCAGGCTCGAGGCCACGTAGCCGCTCAGGTGGTCCAAGTGCACTATCACCTTCAGCTCGGCGGACCAGCTCAAGTGCATGGCAACTGTCGGCGCACTCCCGATGCTCTACTCGCCCATCATCAGCAATGTCCAAGTCACCAAAACCCTCATCGACGGTGGCGCGGGGCTAAATGTTCTCTCCGTTGAGACATTTGACCACCTCCAAGTGCCATAGGATCAGCTGCAGCACACCAAGCCTTTCTCAGGAGTGACCGACGGCTCCACCACCCCAATAGGGCAGATCTGCCTTCCAGTCACCTTTGGCCAGCGCGACAACTACCGCACCCGGCTCATCGACTTTGACGTCGCCCACATTCTCCTTCCATACAACGCCATCCTTGGGTATCCGCCCTGGCCAAGTTCATGGCGGTGACCCATCATGGTTAAAACATCCTCAAGATGCCAGGGAACCGCGACATCATCACTATCGCATGTGAGGAGAAGGACGTGGTGTGCTCCCTTGAGCGCTCCTACCAGGCCACAGCAGTCGAGGACCCAGACAACGAAGGTGCCATCTACCCTCCTGGGGCTGTCCCCAAGAAGAAGAAGCAGCTGCTCCACCAAGATCCTCAGGAGAGCGGCATCTCCAGCCGCACCTCCTCAGGACCTGCGCCCATGGAGGGGGCGCCTCCCTCTCTCGCATAGGAAGGCGTGCCCAGCGCCCCTCTTAGGTTGGGCTCGGGGGCTCTCCCCTGGAGGGCCTTCGACCTAGGCAATGTCACGAGGGACGTGCTTGGGCACCACATGGAGGCATGCTTCACCGCATGCTTCCCTCATGAGGGCAGAAGGCATGGAGTGCCTGGTGTTCAGCAGTTTATCACCAAGGCAACCGAGGAGCTTCAAGAGGCAAGAGCCATGCGAGGCGACCGCCGCCCACCACCTAGCATAACTCCTCATCCTAGCAAGGACAATGAGCTGCGCGTCTGCATCGTCGTTCTAGGGCTCAACAGGGCCGCATCCCAGGAGCACTTCTGGCAGTCTCACACTGATCGGTGTGAGGGCCCCCTCACAGCTATGTTTGCATGCCGTTCAGCCTGCCGAACGCGGCTGTCACCTTCCATCGGCTCATGCAGGGCGCCCTGGCGGCTCGCGAGGCCAGACGCCAGGAAATCCTAAGGGAGGAGGACCCAGAACCTATGGGGTCCCCCGGGAACCGGGCACCGGACGACACATGAGGAGCAACTTCTTCAGCACGCGCCTTCAGTTACTTCAACACCTCTTCAACAACAGTGCAAGGTGACTCCTTTCGGTTTACTCAGTCGGGGGCACCCCTTGGGCCGCATTATCCCCAGGTCACACGGGCCTGTCCCTGCGACATGTATCCTTTTGCATCTTTAACTTACTCTGTTGGGGGCGCCCGGTTCGTCCCTGTGGCATCTATTGTTCTTGCATTTACCTGAACTACCTTGTCCCCTTCCATGCATTGCTTCATGATTATTATATGTCAGTCCGGTACTTCGATACCATGAAGGTCGTGCGCCCTTGCAAGCCCGCCCACGACCGCCTCATGATTAAGAACTGGCACGGCGTCTGTGCTCAGGTCTGTCCCGCAGCGTCGCTAAACCCAAGAGGCTGAGCTCTGGCTCGCGAAGCCATCTCTCGTGTACATCACCTCCCATGGCCCTTGGTGCCTTGTTCTCGCATGAGCTAATCACGGATGGATGAGCCTGGGCGTGCAACCCGGTGCCTCGCCACCACGGGAGCTACGCCGATTGTCTTCATTCAGGATTTTTTGCATGAGAAGTTTGGACACGACGTCTGTCCTCGGGACCGTCCCTGCAGTGCTGATAAACCCAACGACTGAGCTCTGTCTGACGGGCCGGCCCCGTTCACGTCACCTCCTGGGGTCGTTGGTGTTTGGCCTTCTCATGTGATCGCCTCAGGAGATTCATTCGGCGTAGGTTGCCTAACCATTTCGCAAGGCCACCATAGCTGACAAGAATCAAGTTCAGGCGCAACCCGCCTTGAGGTAGGGCCCCATGAGTCCCGCGTTGGCTCACGGGTGCCCAGACACACCTCGTCTAGCCCTGTCGTGCAAGCCACGTGTCACGGCGGGGTTATACACGCACCAGGGGCTCCACTCAGAGGGAGCCCTCGCCCACGCACCAGTGGAAGCACCATGCTTCGTGCTGGCAGTCGACACGGTCGAGGAGCGGATATGCCTGTGCAAGTGTGGAAGCGCTATGCTCCGCGCTGGTGGTAAACAACTAGGGACAGCCCCATGGCCGTATGAACCTTAGGGAGCCACCAGGCTCGGTGTCCGGCCTCATCGCAACACTTTCCCCTCGGGAGAGTCGCGCGAGGGGGCTGGGCACGGGGGCTATGCTCAGGTCACGCCTAGCGTACACCACCCTGCCAGGTCCCTCGGACCTGGTCGTCGGTTGCCCCTCCCGAGCAGGACCTCGGCGAGCACAGGTATGGACGTCCGTTCGTACGTCAAGGGGGACTCCTGAGCATCGCGACTCAGGAGCCTAACTGATCATGTAGCCCCTCACCCCTTGGTCATGTCCTGGCGATCCGGAAAACCCAACAGTGGCTGAGGCATGCGCGGGCCGGACCCTGCCGACGCAGAACGCTAAGGCCTAGTTTCATGTTTCCTTCCTGAAGGCTGTTTGTACGTTAAGGGGGACTCCTGAGCATCGCGCTTCAGGAGCCTAACTGGTCATGTGGACCATCACCCCTTGGTCCCATCCTGGTGATCAGAACGGCCCAACGGTGGCTGAGGCATGCACGGGGCTGGGCCCTGCCAACGCAGAACACTAAAGCAACAGGAACGAAATCACTGAATCCTAGCAAATTATTACAAGACATACTGTTCTTCAAATACCAAACACAAGGTTTAACGCCTCCACGATCCACGGTGCATGTTGCAGGAAATAAAAGTGGAGGGAAGCGCCGCTAGCAAGCCTTCTCTTCAGCCTTGGGCACTGCCGTCGCCCGCAAGGAGTGCCCCTTCATCGACAATTTTGCCATCGCCCGTGCCCTTCACCGGGTTGGCAGCACCATCAGCTAGGGACGTGGGGTCGATGGCGAGGAATTTCTCCAGTAGGGCCTCCACCCGGTCCTTCATGGCGTCGGCAACAGTTACGTAGTGCTCCTCGTCCACAGGATCAAGCAGGGCATCTAGGTCGATGCTGGTGTCGCGAAGATGAAGACGGCTGAAGACGCGCCTCAAAGCCGAGGCAGAGAGCGCGCGGGCTTGCCCCAACACCATGGGGTCCATCCCATTAACAACGCCCTCGAGCGTTGTGACAAGCTGAGGGAGTAGCTCGGCGGGGCCTTCCTCGTCAGTCACCAACGGCTTCTTCATGCCCTTCCCATAGAGCTCCCACAGTTCCTCGTGGGACTTCAGCTCAAGGGATTTGAAGGCCGCACGATCTTCAACAAGAACCTTTGCCTTGGATTCCAGCTAAACCTTCTCTGCTTCCACCTTCTTCTCTAGTTCCTCCAGGTGATTGCGCTCTGCGGCCTGGGTCCGCACCGACTGCTCCAGCTTGGTGTCACGACCAGTGACCGCATCTTCTTGAGCCTTCATCTTCTCCTCGCACGCCTCGCGCTGACGAGCCTCGACGGTGCTCTCATTGTGCATGGTCTTCAACTCAGCCCCCGCCAACCGGCAGCGCTCTTTGGCAGCCTCAGCATCTTAGCGCCGTGTCACGGGCAGCCATGGCCAGGCCAGTGGCCCACTCACCTTCCTCGGAGGCTGCTATGGCCTGGCTCAATGTGGCCCGGACAGACGCGTCGGATTGCCGCCACCCCGAGATCAACTCCAAGCGGCCTGCGCCAGGCGATGGTCGGCGCCTTGAAGGTCATCCCGAAGGTTGGTCGGCATGGAAAGAGCCTCTTCCAGAGCGTCAGGCGAGGCAGAAGGATCACGGCCCAGTGGCATGACGGGAAGAGGAGGAGGCAGCACCGGCGCCAAGGCCTGTAGGTTGGCGGCAGTAGAAGAGGCCGGGGGCTCCTGAGCCTTCTAAGCATCAGCAGGCGAGCTGGGGCAGGTGCCTCTGGAGCTGGCTTGGCCATGGAGATCGCCTTCTCCAAAGGTCGGGCCTCTGAATCTCATGAGGATGACCCGGCCACTGAAGCGCGGGAACCACCACTGTCCTTCCGCACCAGAGGTGGCGCGGCCCGCGGCAGGCTGCTGGGTCACAGGGGTTGTGGTCGTCTCCCTCTTCTTCTTCATCACCGGCGTTGGCCTGACAGTACAATGGAGAAGCATCAAGAAACAGCAGTGAAGATAAGAACAAAAATCAGGGCGGAGCACTTACCGGTCCACGGCAGCGTACTCCCTCGCCCTCTTCTGAAGCACCAAGTGCTACGTCTTGAGCTTGCGTTGGTTTTCCTTGAAGAGGAAAGGGTGATGCAGCAATAGTAGCGTAAGTATTTCCCTCAGTTTTGGAGAACCAAGGTATCAATCCAGTAGGAGGCTCCTCAAAAGTCCCACGCACCTACACAAACAAACAAAGAACTCGCAACCAACGCAATAAAGGGGTTGTCAATCCTTTGAGGGCCACTTGCGAAAGTGAGATCTGATATAGATAGTATGATAAGATAAATATATTTTTGGTATTTTATAATATAGATGCAAAAAGTAAAGATGCAAATAAAAGTAGATTGGAAGCAAATATGATAAGAGATAGACCCGGGGCCATAGGTTTCACTCGAGGCTTCTCTCAAGATAGCATAAGTATTACGGTGGGTGAACAAATTACTGTCGAGCAATTGATAGAAAAGCGAATAATTATGAGATTATCTAGGCATGATCATGTATATAGGCATCACGTCCGCAACAAGTAGACCGACTCATGCCTGCATCTACTACTATTACTCCACACATCGACTGACTCCTGCCTGCATCTAGAGTATTAAGTTCATAAGAACAGAATAACGCATTAAGCAAGATGACTTGATTTAGAGGGATAAACTCATGCAATATGATATAAACCCCATCTTTTTATCCTCGATGGCAACAATACAATACGTGCCTTGCTGTAACGCCCTCGATGCGGCTATATCTCCCACGTGTCGAAGCACGACTTAGAGGCATAACCGCATTGAAAGCAATGTCGCAAGTGAGGTAATCTTCGCACAATCCATGTTATACATAAGGGAAAGAGATACATAGTTGGCTTACAATCGCCACTTCACACAATTACATGAATAAAGCATTACATCATCAAGATACAATCAAGGTCCGACTACGGAACCAAAATAAAAGAAGAACCCCAAATGCGACAAAGGTCCCGATCGACCCCAACCGGGCTCCACTCTTGATCAACTAGAACGAAACAACACAAAGGGCAAGATCTTCATCGAGCTCCTCCTTGAGCTTGGTTGCGTCACCTTCTCGGAAACATAGGCACCGCAAACTGGTTTGGAAGTATCCGTGAGCCACGAGGACTCAACAATCTCGCACCAGCGAGATCAAGACTATTTAAGCTTATGGGTAAGGTAAAGGCATGAGGTGGAGCTGCGACAGCGACTAGCATATATGGCGGCTAACATACGCAAATGAGAGCGAGAAGAGAAGGCAAAGCACGGTCGATAAAAGTATGATCAAGAAGTGATCCTATAGCAACCTCGTCAAACATAACTCCAACATCGTGTTCACTTCCGGACTCACGGAAAGAGACCATCACGGTAACACACATGGTTGATGTATTTTAATTAAGGTCAACTTCAGGTTTTCTACAACCGACATTAACAAATTCCCATCTGCCACATAACCGCGGGCACGGCTCTCGAAAGTTTATACCCTGCAGGTGTCCCAACAGCTCATGACAAGCTCTCGCGATCAACGAAGAATAGACCTTCACCCAAGACACTCCGATCGGACTCGGTATCCCGGTACATCAAGACATTTCGACAATGGTAAAACAAGACCAGCAAAGCCGCCCGATGTGCCGACAAATCCCGATAGGAGTCGCACGCATACCTCGTTCTCGGGCACACGGATGAGCCAGACGCGTCGGGTTGGCATAGACCACAGTTGCCCGGGGGCGCGGACATCGCTTCGAGTTGGACCAACACTCGAAGGAGCACCGGCCGGGGGCTAAAATAAAGATGACCCTCGGGCTCCGAAACCCAAGGGAAGGAAAAGGGCTAGGTGAGGCAAATGGTAAAAGTCAATGTTGGGCCTTCTTTGGACAAGTTTTATTCAAAGCGAACCGTCGGGGGTCCCATAAATCACCCGACCGCGTAAGGAACATAAAATCCAGAACATAACACCGGTATGACGGAAACTAGGGCGGCAAGAGTGGAACAAAACACCAGGCATAAGGCCGAGCCTTCCACCCTTTACCAAATATATAGATGCATTAAGAATATAAGAGATATTGTGATATCCCAACAAGTAACCATGTTCCCACAAGGAACAACATCTCCATGTTCCAACGAGGAACAAACTTCAATCTTCACCTGCAACTAACAACGCTATAAGAGGGGCTGAGCAAAGCGGTAACATAGCCAAACAACGGTTTGCTAGGAATGGTGTCAAAGGTTAGAGGTTTGACATGGCAATTTGGGAGGCTGACAAGCAAATGGTAGGCATCGTAGCATTGGCATAGCAAAAGAGCGAGCAAACTAGCATAGCAAAGATAGTAGTGATTTCGAGGGTATGATCATCTTGCCTGCAAGGTTCTCAGGGTTGTCGAAGGCTTGATCCTCATAGGCGTTCTCAACAGGTTCTTCATTCACGTACTCGTCTCCCGGCTCTACCCAAAGCAAAAACACAAGCAACGGAACCACAATCAAACAAGGAACAATGCACAAGCAATATGATGCAATACATGACATGCTATGCGAGATGTGATATGCAATGCATATGTATGCTCCGAAAGGAGAATGATGAACCAGGCATCAACTTGGCAAACCAAGTATGCCGCTGGAAAGATGAGATGATTTCGGGTGAAATCGATATAAAGATCACCGGAATCGGATGCACGGTTTGCAAATGACAAGCAAAACAAGAATGATGCAAATCTGCGTTTAACGACCGATGCTACTTAGCACGCAACAAGAAACTATGCTACAAAGACACCCAACATAAAAACAAAGCATATGGCAGCGATCTACAGGAGATGCTGAACAAAAGAGGAACACTGAGCTATGGCTAAATCACATCATAACATGTTCAAACAAGCATGGTGAAAGTGCTAAAAATATCAGATTCACAGACTTGGTGAAATTACTAACATGCCAGGAATTAACATCAGGAAGGCATGTTTAGAGCAAGCAAACAACATGCTACAGGAACTTATAATAGCAAAACAAGGCATGACATGATTCTACTCAAAGCATATATCAATAGTCCCTTACTGACCATAAGCCAAAAAGGACCTTAGGAAATGATGGCACCCATGTAAACATTGCAAGTTTTATTACAGATTTCAGACTTAGCAGAAAAAACTGGGCATGGCAAAAACAGATAACGAGTAGGCATGTTCGTGAGCTCGATGCACTCACTACAGAGCAATACATGGCATGGCAAGGTAACCAACAGTAAGAAGGCATGATTATGAAACTAAGCATGGCAAGAGCAAGGTCATAGCATACACGGATCAACTACAACGACCTCGTGAAAATTGAATCTCATGCAAACAATCTGCCAGGAAACATTTTCAAGCAAAAGTAGAGCAGGAAAATGACATGCTAGACTACTCCATAAATGCCAACAAAGGCATGGATGGATAGAGCACATCCATATGTTCAAAACACCCTTACTGATCATGCTCAAAAAGGGCATAGATCTCTCTTTAACAACATGAACATATGGCATAAAATTAACAACAGGACAAGACTTAGTGAAATCACTAAGTTCCTGAAATCAGCAACATCATCATCCCTACTTTGCATGCTTGTTCTAGTCAACATATAACTCACAAAAATACATGGAAAACACCACTGGAAAGATGGCATGGCAATGTTCAACTCACATGTAGGACTCAAGTTCATAGGGTGCACACATAAATCATGGCAAAAATGACAAAAGAGCTGGAGCTGATAAGATTCTGAAACTAACGATCTTAAGCCTTCTTCCAACAGCATTTCGGGCATCAAGATGAGCTCAAATGCAAATCATGCAATGGAATGAAATGATGTACTCTTCGAGGCAAACAATTTGACATATTATACGCCCAAAACGGAGCCACGGTTGCGGAGATGTGATGCTATGAAAATGCAACAAAATGATTACAGAAAAGGACTTAGACGAAAAACGGGGGTCGGGGAAAAAGTCAACCTAGTCGTTTTAGATCGGATCTGGCCGGAGTTGTCCCGAGCTCGCCGGAGAACTTCGGGCGGAGGGAGGAGAGACCGGGCGGCGCCAGAGCGGGACCGGCGGGCGGCGGGCAGCCGGCGCGGCCATGGCGAGGTCCGACGACGGCATGGCGTGAGGCGCTATGAACAGGCGTCGGCCCGGCGGGTCGGCATGGATTCATTCTCCATGGCGGCGGCGGCAGGGGAGGCGCGCCCAAAGCGGCGGCGGCGAAGCGGCGGCGGCGGCGGGGCGGCAGGAGGCGCGGCGAGAGGTGGCCATGGCATGTGCGCGGCAGCGTGTCCGGCGCACGGCGCAGCGGCGGCGCAGCGACGCCGAGGTTTACAAGCGGGCGGCAGGCCGACGGCGGGGCTGGCTGCGGCTCATGGCGGATACAGCAGTGGCGGCCTGGCTCGCTGGGCTCGATCTGAGCCCATGGCCGCCGCGGGATGGGGAGAGAGAAGGTGAGGTGGCGGCGCGCGGTTGGACGAGGGCGGCGGCGGGGTGACTTGGCGCGACGCCATTGGCCGGAGTGAGGTGGCCGGCGGACATGTCCGGCGGGGTCCGGACGTGTCCGGCTGCGTGAGGAGGACGAAGGCTAGGGTTGGACTGCGGGAATTTCGGGAGGGGCACATATTTATAGGTAGAGGGAGCTAGGAGTGTCCAAATGAGGAGCGGTTTTCAGCCACGCGATCGTGATCGAACGACCGAGAGCATGGAGAGGAGTTTGGTGGGTTTTGGGCCAATTTGGAAGGGGTGTTGGGCTGCAACAAAAGAGGCTTTCACGGTTACCCGGTTAACCGTTGGAGTACCAAACGACCTTGAAAGTGCAACTAATCCCCGGGTGGTTTTGGTAATTAATAACAACATATATATCATTGAACTAATTATTTCTTGAGAATATTTCAGAAAGTTCAGTGATATGGGTATGGCAATGACTGATGATGTGGACCCCTCAAAATGCTAAGGAAAACATTGGCAAAAGCTCAAGACTCTATTTTTGGTTTAGTGATCCAAGATCACATTGAGTCCATAGGAAAGCCAATACTATTAAAAGGGGATGAGGTTATGATGATGATCTGGTTGCTCTAAGTGCTTAGTGATTTATCTCTCAAACTATCAGCAATCTTTCATTCCAACATAAACCCATAAGTAATCTCGGTCCCACCGATTCCATAAACTCACCACACCGAGATGAACCACCTCACCATATACCCAAACCCTAAGAATTTGGATTTTCCGATTCCAAACTCGGTCATACGAAATTGGTGTTGCCAAGCTTCAGAACCTACAGAGTCAAATCGGTGTCACCGAGATGAGAAAGTCGGTCCCACCGAGAATGGCAAACCCTAGACTTTGGAAGAATCGGACTAACCGAGATTGTATTTTCGGTCCCACGAAAATCCCAACGCTCACAAGATTTGAACTTTTGGTCTCACCGAGTTGTCAACTTCGGTCCGACCGAGATTGGTCAAATGTGTGTAACAGTTGGATTTTGTGTGGAGGCTATAAATACCCTCCACCTCCTCTTCATTCGTGGAGAGAGCCATCGAAAGAACTACCACTCCTACCTTACATTTCGAGAAGAAAACTACCTACCCTTGTGTTGAGATCAAGTTGCTCCACTCCCACCATATGAAACTTGATTTCTAGCCTTCCCAAGTTGCTTTCCACTCAATCCTTTCTTCCACCACAGCCAAATCAGTGAGGAGAGTTGAGTGTTGGGGAGATTATCATTTGAAGCACAAGAGCAAGGAGTTCATCATCACCAACACCATCTATTACCTTTTGGAGGGTGGTGCCTCCTAGATTGGTTAGGTGTCGCTTGGGAGCCTCCGTCAAGATGTGGAGTTGAACCAAGAAGTTTGTAAGGGCAAGGAGATCGCCTACTTCGTGAAGATCTACCCCGAGTAAGGCTAGTCCTCCGTGGGCGAGGCCATGATGGCATAGACAAGGTTGCTTCTTCGTGGACCCTTCGTGGGTGGAGCCCTCCGTGGACTCTCGCAGCCGTTACCCTCCGTGGGTTGAAGTCTCCATCAACGTGGATTGACGATAGCACCACCTATCGGAACCACGAGAAAATCTCCATGTCTCCAAATTGCGTTTGCTCTTCTCCACCTCTTATTTACTACATGTGCAATTTACTTTCCGCTGCCATAACTCTAGAATTGCATGTGTAGGGTGATACTTGACTTGCTCATCATTGTGAACTTGCTAAAAACTTGCCCTAATCAAAAGGCTAAACTTTTAAGTTGTCAAGTAGTCTAATCACCCCCCCTCTAGACATACTTCCGATCCTACAAGTGGTATCAGAGCTTTGGTCTCCATTGGATTGGTTTCCATTGCATTGGATTCCATAAGCTTGGTTTCACAACCTAGGAGAGTATGGCGTCTAGTGAGGGTAATTTCCGTAGAGGTCCTTACTTTGATGGTTCAAACTTTGCTAGTTGGAAGCATAAAATGAAAATGCATATTCTTGGACATAACCCCGCCGCATGGGGCATTATTTGTGTTGGCTTGCAAGGTGAGTTCTTGAGGAAGGAAAAGTTCGGATCGCGGCTTACAGCGGATGAGTTGCGGATGTTACAGAACAATGCTCAAGCTTGTGACATTCTCTTCAATGCTTTGTGTCCCGAGGAGTTCAACAAGATCAGCCGTCTTGAGAATGCAAAAGAGATTTGGGATACTTTGGTCGAAATGCACGAAGGTACCGAGTCCGTGAAGGAATCAAAGCTAGATGTTCTTCAAGGTCAGCTTGACAAGTTCAAGATGAAGGAAGGTGAAGGAGTCGCTGAAATGTACTCTAGGCTTGCTCTCATCACCAATGAGATGGCAGGCTTAGGAAGCAAAGAAATGACCGACCGATTCATCATCAAGAAGATTCTCAGAGCTTTGGATGGAAAGTATGACACCGTGTGCACTTTGATCCAAATGATGCCAAACTACAAAGATCTCAAGCCTACCAAGTCATTGGAAGAATTGTTGCTCATGAGATGACACTTAAAGATAAGGAAGAGCTTCACAACAAGTCAAGTGGTGCTTACAAAGCTGCAGTTGAAGCTCCCACAACCTCAAGTGACAAGCTAGTTTCCAATGAAGAGATAAGCCTAATGGTGAAGAACTTCAACAAATTCTACAAGAGTAGAAGCAAGGAAAGAAGCTCAAAGTCTAGATCATATGATGAAAAGAGATCTTCTAGTCGTGATCGAAACTGCTACAATTGTGGAAGACCGGACACTACTCAAATGAGTGTTCGACTCCCCACAAGAGAAGAGAAGAATCTCCAAGAAGAAGAAGCTCAAGAGAAGAGTCGCCTCGAAAAGAGAGAAGGAGTAGAGATGATCGTTATGAACAAAGATCCTCTCGGAGAAGCAAGGATTCGGAAAGGAAAGACAAGTCATCAAGGAGCTACACAAGAAGAAAACATCAAGCTCATGTTGGTGAATGGGTTTCGGCTCCGACTCAGACAATCACTCCGAAAGAAGCTATCACTCCAACTCCGAATCTGATCAAGATGAAGGTGTTGCGGTCTTGCTCTCGTGTCCTCCAACTCCAACTCCTATGACATATTTGATTCACCAAATGAGGGAATTGGAAGATGCTTCATGGCAAAAGGCCCCAAGGTATCACACCCTGAGTTTATTGACTTTGATAGTGATGAGGATGACTTGCTTGGTGAAGATGAGCTTTACATGATAAATCTAGTGAGCTTAGTAATGATGAACATGCTAGTAGTCTTTATAGTCGAGAAGAGTCGAATGACAATGCTATGAAGGAGATTGAGCGTCTAACTAAAGAACTAAACACTCTTAAGTTAGCTCATGAAACAACTCAAGAAGATCATAGAGAGCTCCTAAGATCTCATGAGAAGCTACGCTCGAGAAGCTCAATCTAGAGCAAGAACATGAGTTTCTAAAAGCTATCAATGACGATCTTGAAAGAAGAGTTCTTCATATCTTGC
Source organism: Aegilops speltoides (assembly GCA_021437245.1). NCBI lineage: Eukaryota > Viridiplantae > Streptophyta > Magnoliopsida > Poales > Poaceae > Aegilops > Aegilops speltoides. The sequence continues at coordinate 164,126,181 of CM038142.1, read as the reverse complement.
CAAACGACTTCTCTTGTCTAATTTCTTGCCACCTATTAAAACTAAGCATGACAAGCATAAGAAAAATTCTTCATCTAGTAGTAACAATAATCATGCTAAATCAAATGTTGTTACTTCTAGTAATTCTCTTGATTCCACTAACAATGTTTCAAGCCAAGTTTCACTTGAGCAAGAAAATAGTCTATTGAAAGGGATTATAGAAAAGGTGTCTACAAGAGTCTTGCCGGAAGCAAGAGCTTTGAGGAAATTGTTCGCAAACAAGGAAGACACCGAAGAATCAAGGAATTGGTTTTGAGCGAAAGTTCAACGCCGAGGGTGTTGAATGGGAAGAAGGTCAATATCCCACTCCAAAGTTTGTTTCTCAAAAGGAGAAGTATGATCCTACTTCTTCCAATGTGGAACAAGCTCAAGATGACCTTCCACCACAAGACCACAAGCTAAAAGGCAAGGACAAGCTTCAAGAGGAGATTGATGCATTCATTGAAGCACCCAAGGCCATGGTCAAGTGGGTTCCCAAGGCAACTTCAAGTTCTACTTGACAAGCTCAACTACTACCCCAAGGATTCCCATCAAGATGATGTGGATCCCAAGAAGAAGAACTAGAGAGTTCTTGAGGGTGACTCCGCCAATATACTTCACTCACATTCATTTTGGCAAAGAACTTGTGCAATCAACTTCCACATCTTGCACTAGTTCGTGGAGTCACAAACCCTCATGTTGGTAAGTCAAGGGACAAGGTAATCATTGCTTTCATGGACATCATCTATTGTGTACTTCAATCTATGTCCATGGATATCCTTGTTTGTTCCTTGTGGGACTAACCCATGTAGGTATTGAAAGTGCCCGAATCCAAAGGATTGCTTCCAACTCTTGATGATCTTCATCAACATTGAGCATCCACATCTTCAACATCTACATGAAGTCTTCAACGACAACCCAAGGTTCGTTTGACCCTTTAAAAGGGGTTCTCACATCAAGGGGGAGCTTTGCTCTAAAGAAATGAGCTAAAGCATCTTCAAATGATGTGAACACATTAATGCTTTATGTAAAAGTGGTAACCCCACTTGTGCTTAAACGATGAGTATGACCTATGATCAAATGTTCTCATTTGACTCCTAAGTCAATATACTCATATATAGATGACCTAGTCATCGCCAAATTGTGTGCTAGTAGTTAGTGTTTTGTTTGTGCATGTTTGACACATATTTTATTTGCTATCTTATTGTGTGAGCATGTTGGATGCATGATTTTATCCATTCGAGGACATCCATTTGTTGCTTTGGTCTTTTGGATTTTCTTTTTGACCAAATGGATGGACAAGAATGCCTAAGTTCCTCCCTAGCTATCTATGCTTTCTTGTCTCAAACTCTATTCATGCTTATATCACAAACTTTGAACAAGACTTTTTCGACGAGACCGAGTGAGGAGCACTCGAGAGCCACCGATCCGTCAAAAGCCTAAATTCCAAAACCTTCTAAGTACTTTCGGTCAAACCAATATACTCAAATCGGACGACCAAATCACTTGGATTGATCTAGGTTTTCACCTCGGTGAAACCGAAGTTATAAATTCGGCGTGACGAAGTGTGTAATCGCACGCAGCTAACCATCTCGGTCCCACCGAGTTTTCCAACTCGGTCCCACCGACACCGAAGGTATATATACCCGAGGGCAGCGCTGATTACTCCTTCAAACGCCTCGCCCTAAAACCCTTCGCTTGCCGTCGCCGTGGTCTCCGGATCGTCTCCGCCGTCGCTCAGGCGCCCTCGCCGCTGGTCTCCATCGCCGTCAACGGCAATCTCATCAGCGCCGTTGCCGCCGTGGTGAAGCTCCACCAGATTGGGTGAGTTTCATCCCTCTCGTGCTTCAACCTCTGATTCTATGCACGATAGGTTTTGCCTAGCATCTTGCCAAGATTGAAATCTTCCTATCCAGCAGATTAGATCATAGAACAAAATTCGAGTGAAAATTTTAGGGTTAGGTTTCCGCCGAACACATCTCGGTGTGACCGATTCTACATTCTCGGACTGACCGATTTGGCTTCGGCCATTGACCGCACTTTTCGGTTAAACCGAGTTGTGCAAATCGGTAAGACCGAAGTGAGGATTTAGTGAAACCCTAGTGCTCTCGGCTAGACCGAAACCCATTTCGGTCCAACCGAAAGTGGTGTGAATGGTCTGTTTAGACACTTCGGATTCACCGAATTTTTAGACTCGGTCAGACCGAAATGCATTCTGTGAAAACCTAAAACTAAAGTTTGAACTCATTTATTTTGCAAAATCCTCTGCAGTTTGTGATAACTCTTCCATTCTGCCTATACCTATTCTTTTCACAGGTTGTCAGTCATGTCTGATGCAAGTGACAGCCAGAACAGGTCTGAATCACCAGTTGAAATTCCAGAGGCGCTACAAGTCCCAAGCAAGCAGTTTTTCAGATGATGGAGAGAGGAGCACTCCAAGTGGATTGCCTCCTGCTGCCACCAGGGCCAGGAAGAAGAGGAATTCTGATGAGGAAGACTCTGACTTTGTTGCAGATGAGGAGATATCTTCCAAGCCTAAGAGGAAAGTGGTTGCCAAGGGCTATCAAGGGCAACAAACAAAGAAAGGCACCAGCAAAGAGAAGAAGTCCACAGTTGCAAAGAAGCTGAGCATGGAAGAAGAAACCTCCAGCAAGATCAAGAAAACTTCCAAGAGGAAGAGGCTAGTTCATGAAGAAACTGATGATGATGATTCTGATGAGGAAGCACCCCAGCCTCCTCAGAAGCAAAAGTTGATGGGAGATGCCATCAGGGCAAGAGCACCCACAAAATCTAAGCCATCAGCTCCAGCAAAGGCAGCCCAAGCCAAACCTGCTGCCAAGCCAAAGAAAACTATGAGAAACATACCTGCTTCAGAGAAGAAGAAGGACAATGTGCCACCGCTGAATCGATGAAGAGGCACATGTTTTGGTCAAGCTCGACATGAAATTGCCGCTCATAATGATGCTCATCCTCGAGCTGAAAATATGAAGGAAAGGAAGGACAAAGGTCTCGAGCTATGGAGGCAAGTTGATCCATATGCCACCAGGAGAAGAACAATTGTTGACTCTAGGTTCCACACTGAGAGCAACAAGATTTCTATGAGACAGTGCTCATGGACAAGAAACCAATTGTTCTTGACACGGATATGTAGATCGGAAATACATCGACAGTGAAGAGCATAGAGACTATTTCCCTCATGTGCATGAGAGCTTCACCGCATGTGGAGTTGCTGAGTTCGTTGGTCGGTCGATCGCTTGGAATGATGAGATGATCATGCGCTTCTATGCCACCGCACACTTCTATCCAGATGGCGAAATTGTATGGATGATGAAGGCGTAGATTCTCCTCAACTGTTGAGGAATGGAGAGCGTTGCTGAATGCACCAGATCAAGGGACGATGATGTTGATGTCTATGGCATTCCAAAGAAGAATCACGAGTCTATGAAGAACATGTACAATGAGGTACCGACAAGGATGTTGAGATATGGAAGCTTGGATCAGTTTATCATCTTGAGCAGGTCTCCCAACCACTAACACCATTCGAGGCATACTTTGATGCCCAAGTCGAGAGACCACCGCATGATAAGAGGCTACTCTATCAACATGCTGCACATTCTAGATCGAAGACACCTTTTAAGGTGATGGACCCGATAGTAGAGACTATCAAGAGGACAAAGCAGACTGTAAGAGGTCGTGTGGGTTTGCTCCGCATATTCAGATGCTCATTAATGCCAAGTTTGGCACGGACACCTACCTGTTGGATAGACCCCACTTGCCACTGCAGCCCTAACATGAAGATAATGAAGTTGTGATGACCGAGGATGCTCCCACATCTGTTGAAGGACACGCTAAGTCTGAAGCTGCCAAACAAGCTAAAGCTGAGAAGGAAGCAGAAGAAAGCCCAAGAGCGTTGGAGAACAACTTCTTGAAGCCACTCGAGAGAATTGAACTACGCTTTGCCAGCATAGTGCGAGTCTCGGGAGAGTCTTGAGAGGATAGTTGAAGATAAGTTCCATGCTCGATGTCAAGTCGATCAAGTGCAGGTCACCGTCAACAAGCTTGAGGCGACATCGAGGAAGCGAAGAGGAGAAGGCAGAGCTCATGAAGGAGATGGAAGGTGATCTAGTCCAGATGACTATGAGCAGCCTGCTGCAGTGCCCACAAAGCCCAGATCATTGCTATTCCAAAGGATGACCCTGGGCTACTACATCAAGACCTCCCACAGCTCCATCGGTTCAAAGACCAGCTCCAAGTGTCTACTCCTCCAGCTCCACAGACTTCAGCAGAAGCTTTTGCAGATGCAGCTATCTCCACTCCATCGACGCAGCAGAGCCGCCAGAGAGTCCCTAGTGACGATTAGCTCTATACCTTCGAACTTTTGGTAACTTGTTGCCAAAGGGGAGAAATTGTATAGATCATAGGACTTCGAGAGAGAGTGCTCGTTTTTGCTCTTTCGTTTGCGGTTTTCCTTGAGATACTTTTGAGTTCTTGAGACATTTCGTGTGTTTGATACTACATTTGCTCTATCTTGATGAGTGCTTGATCATACTATGCTTAATGTGTGCTTAATGCTTATCATATTCTATTCATATCTTGTATGATCACTTACTCATGTCTTGGTGATTGGGTGCATGTTATTCATTCTTATCATTTTGTGCGCTCCACCAAGATGTATGTGACATGGAAGAGTGACCCATGATCCTAATCGATTGTGCATTTGCATTCAAACGCAAATCTTAAATAATGCACAAATTTAGGGGGAGCTCTTGCTTATCACATACTTCTCAAAGCGACGATGTTATTCATTGATTATATCATTTGTCGAAGCTTTGATCTATATGTTGTCATCAATTACCAAAAAGGGGGAGATTGAAAGTGCAACTAATCCCCGGGTGGTTTTGGTAATTAATAACAACATATATATCATTGAACTAATTATTTCTTGAGAATATTTCAGAAAGTTCAGTGATATGGGTATGGCAATGACCGATGATGTGGACCCCTCAAAATGCTAAGGAAAACATTGGCAAAAGCTCAAGACTCTATTTTTGGTTTAGTGATCCAAGATCACATTGAGTCCATAGGAAAGCCAATACTATTAAAAGGGATGAGGTTATGATGATGATCTGGTTGCTCTAAGTGCTTAGTGATTTATCTCTCAAACTATCGGCAATCTTTCATTCCAACATAAACCCATAAGTAATCTCGGTCCCACCGATTCCATAAACTCACCACACCGAGATGAACCACCTCAGCCATATACCCAAACCCTAAGAATTTCGGATTTTCCGATTCCAAACTCGGTCATACGAAATTGGTGTTGCCAATCTTCAGAACATACAGACTCAAATCGGTGTCACCGAGATGAGAAAGTCGGTCCCACCGAGAATGGCAAACCCTAGACTTTGGAAGAATCGGACTAACCGAGATTGTATTTTCGGTCCCACCGAAAATCCCAACGTTCACAAGATTTGAACTTTCGGTCTCACCGAGTTGTCAACTTCGGTCTGACCGAGATTGGTCAAATGTGTGTAATGGTTGGATTTTGTGTGGAGGCTATAAATACCCCTCCACCTCCTCTTCATTCGTGGAGAGAGCCATCGAAAGAACTACCACTCCTACCTTACATTTCGAGAAGAAAACTACCTACCCTTGTGTTGAGATCAAGTTGCTCCACTCCCACCATATGAAACTTGATTTCTAGCCTTCCCAAGTTGCTTTCCACTCAATCCTTTCTTCCACCACAGCCAAATCAGTGAGGAGAGTTGAGTGTTGGGGAGATTATCATTTGAAGCACAAGAGCAAGGAGTTCATCATCACCAACACCATCTATTACCTTTTGGAGGTGGTGCCTCCTAGATTGGTTAGGTGTTGCTTGGGAGCCTCCGTCAAGATGTGGAGTTGAACCAAGAAGTTTGTAAGGGCAAGGAGATCGCCTACTTCGTGAAGATCTACCCGAGTAAGGCTAGTCCTCCGTGGGCGTGAGGCCATGATGGCATAGACAAGGTTGCTTCTTCGTGGACCCTTCGTGGGTGGAGCCCTCCGTGGACTCTCGCAGCCGTTACCCTCCGTGGGTTGAAGTCTCCATCAACGTGGATTGACGATAGCACCACCTATCGGAACCACGAGAAAAATCTCCGTGTCTCCAAATTGCGTTTGCTCTTCTCCACCTCTTATTTACTACATGTGCAATTTACTTTCCGCTGCCATAACTCTAGAATTGCATGTGTAGGGTGATACTTGACTTGCTCATCATTGTGAACTTGCTAAAACTTGCCCTAATCAAAAGGCTAAACTTTTAAGTTGTCAAGTAGTCTAATCACCCCCTCTAGACATACTTCCGATCCTACAAGTGGTATCGAGCTTTGGTCTCCATTGGATTGGTTTCCATTGCATTGGATTCTATAAGCTTGGTTTCACAACCTAGGAGAGTATGGCGTCTAGTGAGGTAATTTCCGTGAGGTCCTTACTTTGATGGTTCAAACTTTGCTAGTTGGAAGCATAAAATGAAAATGCATATTCTTGGACATAACCTCCGCCGCATGGGGCATTATTTGTGTTGGCTTGCAAGGTGAGTTCTTGAGGAAGGAAAAGTTCCGGATCGCGAAGCTACAAATGGATGAGTTGCGGATGTTCTGAGAACAATGCTCAAGCTTGTGACATTCTCTTCAATGCTTTGTGTCCCGAGGAGTTCAACAAGATCAGCCGTCTTGAGAATGCAAAAGAGATTTGGGATACTTTGGTCGAAATGCACGAAGGTACCGAGTCCGTGAAGGAATCAAAGCTAGATGTTCTTCAAGGTCAACTTGACAAGTTCAAGATGAAGGAAGGTGAAGGAGTCGCTGAAATGTACTCTAGGCTTGCTCTCATCACCAATGAGATGGCAGGCTTAGGAAGCAAAGAAATGACCGACCGATTCATCATCAAGAAGATTCTCAGAGCTTTGGATGGAAAGTATGACACCGTGTGCACTTTGATCCAAATGATGCCAAACTACAAAGATCTCAAGCCTACCGAAGTCATTGGAAGAATTGTTGCTCATGAGATGACACTTAGAGATAAGGAAGAGCTTCACAACAAGTCAAGTGGTGCTTACAAAGCTGCAGTTGAAGCTCCCACAACCTCAAGTGACAAGCTAGTTTCCAATGAAGAGATAAGCCTAATGGTGAAGAACTTCAACAAATTCTACAAGAGTAGAAGCAAGGAAAGAAGCTCAAAGTCTAGATCATATGATGAAAAGAGATCTTCTAGTCGTGATCGAAACTGCTACAATTGTGGAAGACCGGACACTACTCAAATGAGTGTTCGACTCCCCACAAGAGAAGAGAAGAATCTCCAAGAAGAAGAAGCTCAAGAGAAGAGTCGCCTCGAAAGAGAGAAGGAGTAGAGATGATCGTGATGAACAAAGATCCTCTCGGAGAAGCAAGGATTCGGAAAGGAAAGACAAGTCATCAAGGAGCTACACAAGAAGAAAACATCAAGCTCATGTTGGTGAATGGGTTTCCGGCTCCGACTCGACAATCACTCGAAAGAAGCTATCACTCCAACTCGAATACAGATCAAGATGAAGGTGTTGCCGGTCTTGCTCTCGTGTCCTCCAACTCCAACTCCTATGACATATTTGATTCACCAAATGAGGGAATTGGAAGATGCTTCATGGCAAAAGGCCCCAAGGTATCACACACTGAGTTTATTGACTTTGATAGTGATGAGGATGACTTACTTGGTGAAGATGAGCTTCTACGTGATAAATCTAGCGAGCTTAGTAATGATGAACATGCTAGTAGTCTTTATAGTCGAGAAGAGTCGAATGACAATGCTATGAAGGAGATTGAGTGTCTAACTAAAGAACTAAACACTCTTAAGTTAGCTCATGAAACAACTAAAGAAGATCATAGAGAGCTTCTAAATACTGAAATAGGCAAAAAAACAACAATACGGGCTGGGCCTCCGGTTAGTAGGTTAGTCCCAAAAATGATATAAATGTATAAAATAAAGCCCATAAACATCCAAAAGGGGTAATATAATAGCATGGAACAATCAAAAATTATAGATACGTTGGAGACGTATCAAGCATCTCCAAGCTTAATTCCTACTCGTCCTCGAGTGGGTAAATGATAAAAAAGAAATTTTTGATGTGGAATGCTACCTAGCATAATTCTCAATGTAATTTTCTTTATTGTGGCATGAATGTTCAGATCCAAATGATTCAAAATAAAAGTTCATATTGATAAAAGAAATATTAACACTTCAAGCATACTAATCAAAGTAATCATGTCTTCTCAAAATAACATGGCAAAAGAAAGTTCGTCCCTACAAAATCATATAGATAGGCTATGCTTCATTTTCGTCAGACAAAGATGTTCCCAACTTCTATATCCCCGATGACAAGTCAAGCAATTGTTTCATACTTAAATAATCTCAAACTTTTTCAACCTTCACGCAATACATGAGCGTGAGCCATGGATATAGCACTATGGGTGGAATAGAATATGATGATTGGGATTGTGTGGAGAAGACAAAAAAGGAGAAAGTCTCACAGTGATGACGATAATCAACGGGCTATGGAGATGCCCATCAATTGATGTCAACATGAGGAGTAGGGATTGCCATGCAACAGATGCACTAGAGCTATAAATGAATGCTCAACAAAAGAAAACTAGTGGGTATGCATCCAACTTGCTTGCTCACGAAGACCTAGGGCATTTGAGGAAACCCATCGTAGGAATATACAAGCCAAGTTCTATAATGAAAAATTCCCACTAGTATGAAAAAGACAACTTATGAGACTCACTCTATGAAAAACATGGTGCTACTTTGAAGCACAATATATGAGACTCGCTACATGAAGAACAAGGTGCTACTTTGAAGCACAAGTGTGGAAAAAGAGATAGTAACATTGCCCTTTTTATTTATATTTTTTTCTTTTTTTTTCTCTGGCCTTTCTCTTTTTTTTCTTTTTTTTCTTTTGGCCTTTCATTTTTTTCTTTTTGGGCAATGCTCTAATAATGATGATCATCACACTTCTATTGATTACAAGATATGAATTACTACTCGAAACTAGAAAAAGATATGACTCTAAATGAATGCCTCTGGCGGTGTACCGGGATGGTGCAATGAATCAAGAGTGACATGTATGAAAAATTATGCATGGTGGCTTTGCCACAAATACGATGTCAACTACATGATCATGCAATGGCAATATGACAAAAGTAAAGTATGTCATGATGATGATGAACGGAACGGTGGAAAGTTGCAGGGCAATATATCTCGAAATGGCTATGGAAACGCCATAATAGGTAGGTATGGTGGCTGTTTTGAGGAAGATATAAGGAGGTTTATGTGTGATAGAGCATATCATATCACGGGGTTTGGATGCACAGGCGAAGTTTGCGCCAAATCTCAAGGTGAGAAAGGGAAATGCATGGTACCGAAGAGGCTAGCAATGGCGGAAAGGTAAAAGTGTGTATAATCCATGGACTCAACATTAGTCAAAAGAACTCATATACTTATTGCAAAAATTTAGAAGTCATCAAAAATCAAGCACTACGCGCATGCTCCTAGGGGGATAGATTGGTAGGAAAGACCATCGCTCGTCCCCGACCGCCACTCATAAGGATGCACAAGCCAGGTACACTTCATGTCTCAAATTTGTTACACAACTTTAACCATACGTGCATGCTACGGGACTTGCTAACTTCAACACAAGCATTATTTAAATTCATAATCACCCAACTAGCATGACTTTAATATCACTACCTCCATATCTCAAAACAATTATTAAGTATCAAATTGATCATAGCATCCAATTCACTTCCTATGATAGTTTTCATTATACCCAACTTGGATGCCTACCATTCTAGGACCAATTTTATAACCAAAGCATATACCATGCTGTTCTAAAAGGCACTCAAAAATATATAAGTGAAGCATGAGAGGCTAGCAATTTCTACAAAAATAAGTCACCACCGTGCTCTAAAAGATATAAGTGAAGCACTAGAGCAAAAACTATCAAGCTCAAAAGATATAAGTGAAGCACATAGAGTATTCTAGCAAATTCAATCAAGTGGGCTTCTCCCAAAAGGTGTGTACAGCAAGGATGATTGTGGTAAACTAAAAAGCAAAGACTAATATAATACACGACGCTCCAAGCAAAACACATATCATGTGGCGAATAAAAATATAGCTCCAAGTAAAGTTACCAATGAACAAAGACGAAAGAGGGGATGCCTTCCCGGGGCATCCCCAAGCTTAGGCTTTTGGCTATTCTTGAATATCTTGGGGTGCCGTGGGCATCCCCAATTTTAGGCTTTTGTCACTCCTTATTCCATAATCCATCAAAGCTTTACCCAAAACTTGAAAACTTCACAACACAAAACTCAACAGGAAATCTTATAAGCTCCGTTAGTGGAAGAAAACAAAACCACCACATAAGGTACTGTAATGAACTCATTCTTTATTTACTTTGGTGTTAAACCTACTGTATTCCAACTTCAATGGTTTATAAACTATTTTACTGGCCATAGATGAATCAAAATAAGCAAACAACACACGAAAAACAGAATCTGTCAAAAACAGAACAGCCTGTAGCAATCTGTAACTAATGCAAACTTCTGGAACTCTAAAAATCCTAAGAAAATAGGAAGTCCTGGACAATTTATCTATTGATAAGAATCGAAAATAATCAATGCAAAAGCATGTTTCTGTGATTTAACAAAACTAAATTCATGCATGCAAAGTTTCTGTTTTTCAGCAGAATCAAATCAACTATCATCATAGGTTATCCTATAGGTTCTACTTGGCACAAACACTAATTAAAAGATAAAAACACATCTAAACAGAAGGTAGATGCAAGATTTAATACTAAATAGGAACAAAAACAAAAAAACAAAGAAAATTGGGTTGCCTCCCAACTAGCGCTATCGTTTAACGCCCCTAGATAGGCATAAAAGCGAAGATAGATCTAAGTAGTGCCATCTTTGGCACTAAATTCATAAGTAGCCCGCATGATAGATTCATAACGTAATTTGACTTTCTTTCTTGGAAAATGCTCCATGCCTTTCTTTAAGGGAAATTGGAACCTAATGTTCCCTTCCTTCGTATCAATAATCGCGCCGATTGTTCTAAGGAAAGGTCTACCAAGAATAATAGGGCAAGAAAGATTGCAATCTATATCAAGAACGATAAAATCTACGGGCACCAAATTTCTATTTGCAACAATGAGAACATCATTGATCCTTCCCATTGGCTTTTTAATGGTGGAATCCAAAAGGTGCAAATTTAAAGAGCAATCATCAAGATCATGGAAACCTAGAATATCACATAAAGTTTTCGGAATCGTGGAAACACTAGCACCCAAATCACACAAAGAAAAACACTCTTTGATCTTTAATTCTAATCTTTATAGTAGGTTCCCACTCATCATTAAGTTTTCTAGGTATAGAAACTTCCATATTAAGTTTTTCATCATAAGATTGCATCAAGGCATCAACGATATGTTTGGTAAAAGCTTTATTTTGACTATAAGCATGAGGAGAATTAACAATGGATTGCAACAAGGAAATACAACCTTCTAAAGAACAATTATCATAATCAAATTCCTTGAAATCCGAGATAGTGGGTTCAATACTATTTAAAGTCGTGACCTCTCCAATCCCACTTTTACCAAATATAGCATCAAGATCTAAAAACTCCGAATTCTTGGGACGCCTTCTAGGTAAAGTTGACTCATCACCAGTCCCATAATTATCAAGATTCATATTGCAAAACAAAGATCTAATAGGAGACGCATCAATAACTTTAAGATCTTCATCATTATTTTCATGGAAACTAGATGAACACGCTTTTATAAAGCAATCTTTCTTAGCACGCAATCTAGCGGTTCTTTCCTTGCACTCGTCAATGGAAATTCTCATTGCTTCAGAGACTCATTGATATCATGCTTAGGAGGAGAAGACCTAAGTTTAAGAGAATCAACATTAAGCAAAAGTCTATCAACGTTCCTAGCCAAATCGTCAACTTTGAGCAATTTTTCTTCAAGCAAAGCATTAAAATTATTTTGAGAGATCATAAATTCTTTCACACTATTCTCAAAATCAGAGGGCATCTTATTAAAATTACCATAAGAATTATTGTAGGAATTTCCATAATTATTAGAGGAATTACTAGGGAACGGTCTAGCATTAAAGTTTCCTCTATAAGCATTATTTCCAAAACTATTCCTACCAACAAAATTCACATCCATAGATTCATTATTATTCTCAATCAAAGTAAACAAAGGCATATCATTGGGATCAAGAGGAGTATTTTTAGTAGCAAACAACTTCATAAGTTCATCCATCTTTCCACTCAAAACATTGATTTCTTCTATAGCATGCACTTTTTTACTAGAAGATCTTTCGGTGAGTCATTGAGAATAATTAGCCAAAATATTATCAAGAAGTTTTGTAGCATCTCCTAACGTGATTTCCATAAACGTGCCTCCCGTGGCCGAATCTAAGAGATTTCTAGAAGCAAAGTTCAAACCGGCATAAAATTTTTGTATGATCATCCATAAATTCAAACCATTAGTAGGGCAACTGCGAATCATCAATTTCATTATTTCCCAAGATTGGGCAACATGATCATGATCAAGTTGTTTAAAATTCATAATATCGTTCCTAAGAGTGATGATCTTAGCGGGAGGAAAATACTTAGAGATAAAAGCATCTTTGCACTTGTTCCAAGAATCAATACTATTTTTAGGCAAAGACGAAAACCAAACTTTAGCACGGTCTCTTAGTGAAAACGGAAATAACTTCAATTTAACAATATTGTTATCCGTATATTTCTTCTTTTGCATATCACAAAAATCAACAAAGTTGTTTAGATGAGTAGTGGCATCTTCACTAGGAAGGCCAGTGAATTGATCTTTCATAATAAGATTCAGCAAAGCAGTATTGATTTCACAAGACTCAACATCATTAAGAGGAGCAATCGGAGTACTAAGGAAATCATTATTATTGGTATTCAAGAAATCACACAATTTGGTATTATCTTGTGCCATGGCAACAAATAATCCAACACACAAGAAAACAGAAAAAGGCAAGCGAAAAAGAGCGGAGGAGATTGGGAAAGAGAGGGCGAATAAAACGGCAAGGGAGAAGTGGGGGAGAGGAAAACGAGAGGAAAATGGAAAATTATGTAAATGCGAGGGAGATGAGTTTGTGATGGGTACTTGGTATGTCTTGACTTGAGCGAAGACCTCCCCGGCAACAGCGCTAGAAATCCTTCTTACTACGTCTTGAGCTTGCATTGGTTTTCCTTGAGGAGGAAAGGGTGATGCAGCAATAGTAGCGTAAGTATTTCCCTTAGTTTTTTAGAACCAAGGTATCAATCCAGTAGGAGGCTCCTCAAAAGTCCCACGCACCTACACAAACAAACTGAGAACTCGCAACCAATGCAATAAAGGGGTTGTCAATCCCTTCACGGCCACTTGCAAAAGTGAGATCTGATAGAGCTAGTATGATAAGATAAATATATTTTTCATATTTTATAATATAGATGCAAAAAGTAAAGATGCAAATAAAATTAGATTGGAAGAAAATATGATAAGAGATAGACCCGAGGCCATAGGTTTCACTAGAGGCTTCTCTCAAGATAGCATAAGTATTACGGTGGGTGAACAAATTACTGTCGAGCAATTGATAGAAAAGCTAATAATTATGAGATTATATAGGCATGATCATGTATATAGGCATCACATCCGCAACAAGTAGACCGACTCCTGCCTGCGTCTACTACTATTACTCCACACATCGACCGACTCCTGCCTGCATCTAGAGTATTAAGTTCATAAGAACAGAGTAACGCATTAAGCAAGATGACATGGTGTAGTGGGATAAACTCATGCAATATGATATAAACCCCATCTTTTTATCCTCGATGGCAACAATACAATACTTGCCTTGCAACCCTAACATCCTTGGGTAAGGACACATAAAGATTGAACCCAAAGCTAAGCACTTCTCCCATGGCAAGAAAGATCAATCTAGTAGGCCAAACCAAACTGATAATTCGAAGAGACTTGCAAAGATAACTCAATCATAAATAAAAGAATTCAGAGGAGATTCAAATATTTCTCATAGATAAACTTGATCAGAAACCCACAATTCATCGGATCTCGACAAACACACCGCAAAAAGAGTTACATCGAATAGATCTCCAAAGAGAGGGGGAGAACATTGTATTGAGATCCAAAAAGAGAGAAGAAGCCATCTAGCTAATAACTATGGACCCAAAGGTCTGTGGTAAACTACTCACAACTCATCGGAGGGGCTATGGTGTTGATGTAGAAGCCCTCCATGGTCAATTCCCCCCCGTGAGCAGCCGTGAAGGCTCAAGATGGGATCTCGCAGATCTGAGAAGGTTCTGGCGGTGGAAATTGTGTTTCGTTGGCTCCATGGATGTTTTCGGGGTACGTAGGCTTATATAGGAGGAAGAAGTACGTCGGTGGCCGCCCGAGGGGCCCACGAGATAGGGGGCGCGCCCTATAGGGGGGGCCCTACCCTCTCGTGGCCGCCTCGGCTGCTAATTGACTTGCACTCCAAGTCCGCTAGATCAAGTTCGTTCCAAAAATCATGCTCCCGAAGGTTTCATTCCATTTGGACTCCATTTGATATTCCTTTTCTTCGAAATACTTAAATAGGCAAAAAAAGCAGCAATACGGGCTGGGCCTCCGGTTAGTAGGTTAGTCCCAAAAATGATATAAATGTGTAAAATAAAGCCCATAAACATCCAAAAGGGGTAATATAATAGCATGGAACAATCAAAAATTATAGATACATTGGAGACGTATCACCAAGCCCGAAGGTTTCACGGCCTGAGGCACTGACGCGCGAGCCCCGGGAGCAGACAAGGGCACGGTGGCCGGATCCGCAACAGTGCTGGCTGGCGACGAAGCGGAGGCACCGCCTTGGGGATCAGCGCCGACCTGCCCTTCTTTGGGACCCCGGTCTATGGCTTCTTCGGGGGGTGCCCTTCGACCTCATGGTGACCCCGGCGGGGTGTGGAGATTCCCTCTTGCCAACATCATCATCGGTGGGGAGGGTGCGGAGGAGATCGGCCATGCAAGGAGGAGAAGTCTCCCCCGTCCCCTCCCGGGTTGCCTCCGAGTCCGACCCCTCCTCCTCGCCGGACTCACAGGAGGGCAGCACCACTGGGGCCTCGCTGGGTGCCGGTGGAACAAGCCTGTGCTCGTTGAAGACGGGCATGGCAGCAGCGACCTCCGCCCCGTCTGGGCGACAGTACAACAGAAGATGGGTATATGGCGGGTACCCCTGGTCCTCCCCGACTAGGAGATGGAGGGCCTTGTCCAGCTCCTCGTCGAACAAGGCGTCCGTGCGCAGGCGGAGGTCGCCTTCCTCTTCCATGAGCCTCCACAAGGGACGCAAGAGCGCCTAGAGCGGAGCCAGGCGCTGCGACAGAAACTCCTTGATGATCATGGCCCCCATCAGCTTGTCCGCCTTCGGGTCATTTGGCTTAAGGTTGGCCACCATCTTCTCCAGCACCTGCTTCGCCTGGGGGTCGGCGAGCTTCACGCCGAGCCATCCCTCATGAGGAGAAGGCATCCCCGACGGCAGCGCTAGTCGAGGGTAGGAGCTCTTGGCATCCATGAGGACCCACTTGTTCCTGAAGCCCTCGACCTTCTTCTCGGCTCTTGAGATTGCATTGGTCCCGTTGGCCACTACAAAATTGGCGCACCCCAAGCACTGGCCCTCCTTGTTCCGGAGATAGAAGAAGTGGCAGAGCAGCGTTGTCGGTGTACAAAAGTAGGGGCTCTCCTTTTGACCCCTTTACTTGTGCACGGGCAGTCAGAGCCACCCTCCACAGCCACACATAACAGGGTAGGAAAGGGAAGACGGAGAGAAGCCAAAGGCACAAGACAAACAAAGCAACGACAAGGACCAAGGCCACAAAGATCGGATGGACGAAGTAGGTTTCCCCGGCAAGGAACCTTGCTGAGGGAGCTCGCCCCCACCAACTGAGCGAGCCACCTTTGAGCCCACCAACGCTAGGCAAACGCATTGGGACAGGGCTCGGGAGGCACCTCCGTGGGTGTATGCAGATCTTTGTGAAGACAAAGAATATTCAAGATCAAATGAGGATAGGAAGGCAACAATCCTCACCAAGATCCTCACCGAAGAAACCCACAAGACCCCCGGCAAGATCCTTGCCGGGGACGCCAGCGCGCCACAGCAAGACCCTTGCCGAGCCACCCAGCCAGACCCTTGCCGAGTCACCCGGCAAGGCCCTCGCCAAGCGCGCCAGTAGGGCCACTGCCAGGTCCACACCAAGCAAGTCTCCGCCGCCGTTTGCATGCAGTTGCCGACCCAACCACCTGGGCAGGCACCTGCGTGGCAACATACAGCCCTTCGTGGAGGCTCGACCACCGTACCACCTCAGCTGCCTGCCTGCCTACATGGCACCACATGCACCGCTGGCCAGGGCACGTGTCGAAGCAAGGAGAAGCGGCGACGGACGGGACAGGCCTCGCTCCCGCCCCCGATAAAGTGAAGGGACACCTAAGCCTCACATTAAATGCACTTTGTCCTGTAATACCATCGATAAGCTCACAGCATTGTAGCACTATCCACCTCCTATGTGCCACAGTGGCAGCCCCTTTCGCCTATAAAAGGAGGCCCATGGCACACTGGAGAAGGATTTGGCTCTTTCGAACCTAGCAGCCCAGAGCTAGTTCAAGAGCCCTAGAACACTAAATACATCCACCAAAGCAGGATCGTAGGGTTTTACGCATCTTTGCGGCCCGAACCTGGGTAAATCCCCTTTGTGCTGTCTGCTGGTCCCGCTCTTCTCACGATCCCCATGCCCCGGAACCGTAGTAGGGATTCCAGTGATCCCATAGGTGTCGTTTCCCACCGACATCTTACGTCAAACATAACCCAAAACCATGTTCACTTCCCGGACTCCGCCGGAAAGAGACCATCACGGCTACACACATGGTTGATGCATTTTAATTCGGATCTGGTGTCAAGTTATCTACAACCTGACATTAACAAATTCCCATCTGCCACATAACCACGGGCACGGCTTTCGAAAGATAATACCCTGCAGGGGTGTCCCAACTTAGCCCATGATAAGCTCTCACGATCAACGAAGGATATTCCTTCTCCCAGGAAGACCCAATCAGTCTCGGAATCCCGGTTTACAAGACATTTCGACAATGGTAAAACAAGACCAGCAAGACCGCCCGATGCGCCGACAATCCCGATAGGAGCTGCACATATATCGTTCTCAGTGCAACACCGGATGAGACAGGCTACGAGTAAAACCAGACCTCGAGTTTCGCCAAGGGGGCCCCGCAGGCGGCTCGGTTCAGACCAGCACTTAGAGAAGCACTGGCCCAGGGGGGGCTAAAATAAAGATGACCCTCGGGCTCCGGAAACCCAAGGGAAAAAGGGCTAGGTGAGGCAAATGGTAAAACCAAGGTTGGGCCTTGCTGGAGGAGTTTTATTCAAAGCGAACTGTCAAGGGGGTCCCATAAATCACCCAACCGCGTTAGGAACACAAAATCCGGGAACATAATACCGATATGATGGAAACTAGGGCGGCAAGAGAGGAACAAAACTCCAGGCATAAGGCCGAGGCTTCCACCCTTTACCAACTATATAAATGCATTAATAATATAAGAGATATTGTGATATCCCAACATAATCCTGTCCACCATGGAGAAATCTTCAACTTCATCTGCAACTAACAATGCTATAAGAGGGGCTGAGCAAAGCGGTAACATAGCCAAGCAACGGTTTCCTAGGAAGGGCTAAAAGGTTAGGGGCTGACATGGCAATTTGGGAGGCTTGAAGAGCAAAAGATAGGTAGCGCAGCAAAGCGATAGAACGAAGCAACTAGCATAGCAGTGATAGTAGTGAGATCCAGGGTGATGTTCATCTTGCCTGAAATCCCGCAAGGAAGAAGAACGAGTCCATGAAGAAGACGAACGGATGAAGCCGAACCAAGCATAGACGAATGAATCCTCACGACCGCAACGAAACGGGAACTATCGAGAAGAAGCACACAACATAGTAAACACACCACACATATACATGACATGATGCACACTCAAGTATGATGCATGACAAAGCTAGATGGGGCTACTCATGGCAAGAGATGATGCAAACAAGAACAACACATCGATGCAAGTTTAAATGAGGCCGGAAACAACATATAATAATTCCGGTAACTCCTCATATGCAAATTTCAAAATTGGTCCAGAACTGAATAAACCTTATGTTCGAGTTGTTAAACAGCACGTTAAGATGCACCAAGGTGATCTACACGAGATTCTAGTCAAGTTACATATATGGTTCATTTAATTCGGAGCTACGGCCTAGAAGATATGAGCAAAACGAGTTAAACATGGCATTAATGCAAAAGGCATTCAAACATCAAGCAAACACCTCAAAACAAGGATGCAACATGATAATATGAAACTACATGCAATTCTAAGCAAGTTTCATATAGAGCACACTCAAAACGGAGCAATGGTTCAACACATACACTATACAAGTTTAAAGGGCAAGCTGTCCAAAACAGCGACTAGGCATATTACAAGCATCAAAACAATATGCTACAGCATCTCAATGTGAAAGAAAAGGCATGGGCATGAATTACAGGTAAAGTATGACAAAATATGAACACTGAGCTATCTCCAGAAATCACTAGAACATGCCCAAAAAGACATGGCAAGATTGCAAACAATAACAGTTTCAGGCTTAGCAGAAATAACATCAGGTTGCAATGTTTAGAGCTATCAAACAACATGCTACATGAACTTAACATGGCAAACAAAGGAATGTAATGCTAGTACTAAAGACAAAGAACAAAACTCCCTTACTGAACTAGTTCTAAAGATCAACAGAAAAGATGGTATCATCCATGCAAACATGATAAATGATATGACAGATTCATACATGGCAGGAACAACAATAAGTAGGCATGTTGGTGAGCTTGTACCACTCACCACAGAGCAATACATGGCATGGCAAGGTGACCAACAGTAAAAATACATGTTTATGAAGCTAATCCTGGCAAGATAAAGTTCATAGCATGCTTGGATCACTAACAACAATCATGGCAACATTGAACTTAATGTTAACAGGCTGACAGCAACATTATTTAGCAAGTTTGGAGCAAGATAACAACAAGTTATAGCAGGCTATAAATGCAACCAGGGGCATGAATGGATAGATCATGACATGTATAACAAAGCATCCTTAGTGAACATCTCAAGATTATGCATACAATGACTTGTAGCAGCAGGTTTACATAGCATCATGTTATAGCAGATTCAGCATAGCAAAACAGTAATAGCAAGTACCCTACTTCACGAGCTCGATGCACTCACTACAAGACTCACAAATATACATGGATTGCACCATAGTAAAGATGGAATGATGTAGCTCAAAACTCATGTAGACATCAAGCTCATAGGATGCACACACAAAATGCAACGAAAAAGACAAATAAGCAAGTTATAACAGTTTCAGCAGGTTAACATCATATAGCACTCTTGCAATGATGATTATGGCATCAAGATGGACTCAAACAAACATGGCACCATAGAATGAAATGTAGAGCATCTCACAACGAACAATTTTATATATTACACGCACAAAACAGAGCAACATGCATGGAGATATGGCAGGTCAAAGTTAGCACCAGAATGTTGGGAATCAGGGACTCGGCAGTTTTCTCACCCCGGGAAAAATGGACGGAGGGGTTCCGGGACGAGGAGATCCGGGATCGGGGGCGCCGTTTGGATGGTCGAACTAGTGGATCTGGTCCACCTGACCAGATCCGGCGAGGACGACGGCGCCGGCGAACTTCCGGCGAGGGGCTCCGGCGATGGCACGGCGGGGAAGGCGCGGGACGGCGGAGGAGGCGACGGGCGCGGTCGGCGGGTTGACGGCGGCGCGGGCGCGGATGATGGCCGGAGCTGGGAGGCGCTTAGGCGGCGAGGACCGCGGCGGGCAAGGCGGCAATGGAGCTCGGGCTCGCCTCCGGCGACGAGGGGCGGGGCGCGAGGCGCGCGCGGAGGCGGTGACGACCGGCGGTGCTCGGGGAGTCGGGCGACGAAGGGGTGGTGGTGGTGGCCGGCGAGGACGAGCCGAGGCTCACGGCGGCGGTCCCATGGCCGCGGCTGCGGGGGAAGAAATCTAGGGTTTGGACTGCGCGAAAAATCGGGGGGATGCACATATAAATAGGTAGAGGGAGCTAGGAGACTCCAAATGAGGTGCGGTTTTCGCCCACATGATCGTGATCGAATGACCGAGAGCATAGAGGGGGTTTGGATGGGCTCATGGGCTTATTTGAAGGGGTGTTGTGCTGCAACAAAAGAGGGCTTTACGGTTCCCCGGTTAACCGTTGGAGCATCAAACGGACTCCAAATGGCACGAAACTTGAAAGGCGGTCTACCGGTGGTGTACCAAGGCCTCTTGGAAAACCTCGGTCCATTCCGAGAATGTTTAACACCCGCTCACGAAAAGAGACAAGAAGGGGACGCCGGAGGACATAGGAGTGTCAGATTGCAAAACGGGCAACGGGGAAAATGCTCGGATGCATGAGACGAACACGTATGCGAAATGAGATGCACATGATGACATGATAAAATGCAACACGCAAGCAAATGACATGGCAACAACGGCGAATAACTGGCGGACACCTGGCGTATCGAATCCGGGGCGTTACAACACTCCTCCACTAACAAGAGATCTCATCCCGAGATCTTAGGACCGAGACGGAAGGAAAAAAAGGGATGAGGTGAAACAAGAACTCAAGAGAAGAAGCAAAGAATCGAGAGCACTCAAGAAGAAGAGAGGAACGACGAGAATGACGAGAATCGAAAGCTCATGGAATCAGATAGACTATGAAACCCCTCCAGTTAGACCGAGATAAGAAACGAATAAGACTGAAAGGATTTAGGCAGCACTCCGGCTGAAACATGGAGGAATAGACACACGAGCTAGAGAGGATGGGATGATACTAGACGATAGGAACAACACAATGCCTCCGTAATAATTGAAATAGTTGAATGAAAGAACGGAGAAGAAAATGACAACTTGTGCCACGAATGAAATTGAAAGCATCTTTAGAAGGAAGGTTTAAATGGAGTTGTTGAGTAAATCAACAACGAAAATAATAAGCTTGTTGTGGTCTTATAGGTAACATCTCGAGATCATAAGGTGATAATCGGCCACAAATGGAAATGATTGGATAGCTTAGAAGAACGAAGAAATGCAAAACTCCACTTCAAAAGAATAGGGAGAATTAATTGCACTTCGAGACATAAGAGGGAAAGGTACTTGAACTCCACCAGCAAGAATCTTGATGAACTCCTGAAGAATGAATTAAAACATGAAGAACCCCCATGAAGAACTCTGGTGACAAAAGGATGATGAGCTAGAATGAAGGATGAAAGAATAAGATGAGCCTTGCGAAGATTTAGATGGAGGTTCCGACGAAATGGCCGAGGAAATTTGAACTCCAGAAAAGAAAAGATGAAAACACATGGAACTAGAATTTATTCATCAAGAACAAACTCCGAAAGAAGGGATTACTCACTTGGATGAAACAAGAATAAGATTTATTGTATGCTTATCCTTCATCAAATTAAATTGATGCGAAGCAATGGATTTGCATACTACTTATTCTTCTTGAAAAGGATTGAGAAGTGACATGTCGCAAACTTGAGAAGGTCTTCATGAACCACCGGTAGGATTGGAAAGAACGAATGAATTAAAATGATAATCAAGGAAAAAGAATCTTGAACGAACCACCATAAGACTTCGGAAATGACTGACGAAAGAGAATGAATCACCGGGAAGAATTAGAAGAACCAATAAGCTAGAGGAGATTTAGATGCAAAAGAACAAAGAGATCATGAGCTGATTAAAGAACACATGAACGAAGCACCGGGATAATTGGATAACGGTAGCTGAAATGTGAGGACAAAGAATTCTTCTAGAATGATGGCCTCCGGCGAAAAGAAATGGGAAAACAACTTCTGACATACTCCAGATGGGTAAGAAAAGGAATATCTGACAAATGGAATAATTTGAGAAGATAACATGAAGCTAGAACCACGAAACTTCGAGAGAATGGATAAGATTTAGAGGAAAAACTCTTCTTCTATCTTCAAATGACGACGAGAAACACCACCAAAATTACTGAGATACTCTGGTAGAATGAAAAACGAAGAGGTTGAGCCAACACTGAAAAGAATTTGAAATTGATCTTGGAAAAGGCATGTGACTGATGAAATTCATTCTTACGTCACACTTGGAAAGAATTTGAGAATAACTCCGGAATAATTAGAAGAGTCAGGTAAGATCCTGGGAAAAGACCTGTGGGTTAGGGCCCACTAAAAGAGAAAACACCGTTGGAAAGGATTGTTGAACCGATAGATGATGCACCGGAACAATTGAAATATTTGAATGAGGTGACACCCTCGAATTAATTCGAACATGGACGAATCTTTTGAGATGTCTTGAGCACTCCAAAAAGATAAACTGGCGAGAGGCGCACAAGCAAGGGGAAAACATTTGAGCCAAGGAAAAGAATATGATCAACACCGAAAAACTTGAATTGAATCCACCGGAAAAGAAAGGGATGAAGAATGACGAACGAGACGATAATTCACCGGTTGAAATAATTGAGAAAAGAGTGAAAAGGTTCCGCACGAAGGAAATTGATGCTCGAAATAGACTTAGGCTCCGAGAAGAAGAGGGTGGGAGGGAAGGAAAACAAAGGCAACTGGAAGGGGAGAAAAAATCGATGAATAACTTCATGAGGAAACACCGGTTGAAATCATTGAGGAAAGAAAGCAAAGACTTCGCACGAGTAGGAAGGATACTCGATTGCGGACTCCGGCTCCGAGGAGAAAAGGGTGGGCGGGTGGGAAAAGAAAACAACTAAGGATTGAACTTGGCAAAGATGAAGAGGCTTGAGTCAACTTGACGAGAAATGCACCGGATGAAAAGAGCTGAGACCCAACGATCGGAAAACCAACTGCGTGAACCTAAAGAAAAATTTGAAGGGGAAGAGGAGTAATACAAAACACCTACGTCAAGATTCCTCGCCAGAGCGACGAAGGGGCTGAGGAGTAAAAAGAATTCCTACTCTCCGATATAACTAGACTCAGAAAACAGTTTTCATCTAGACTCAACAACGGCCAAACTACACGATCAATCAAGGGGGCTCCTAAGGTCGGTCGAGGCTCTGATACCAACTTGTCACGCCCAATATGCGACCCTATCCAAGAGGAACTCGAAGGTCCCACCAAGGATAGACCTGCATATTGAAACGCTTTTGCAAGGTGGATATCATTACATCAACATTGCATAATAGATGGGGATACATACAAAAGGCATACAATGCCACAGGAATACATCACATCTTACATAAGAGCACCATCCGACTATGGATGAAACTCAAACAGAAACTCAAACGACATCCACCCTGCTAGCCCAGGCTGCCGACCCGGAACCTATCCCCTGAACGACGAAGCAGAAGAAGAACTCAAAGCAATCAAGCATCACTCTCGCGTCATGATCATCGCATAACATGTACCTGCAACTGTTGTTGTAGAAATCTGTGAGCCACGAGGACTCAGCAATCCCATTACCATGGGTATCAAGACTAGCAAAGCGTAATGGGAAAGGAAGGGGTAAAGTGGTGAGGTTGCAACAGCGACTAAGCATATATCGTGGCTAACATATGCAAACAAGCGCGAGAAGAGAAGCAAAGGAACGGTCGTCAACTAGTAATGATCAAGAGGTGATCCTGAACTCCTACTTACGTCAAACATAACCCAAAACCGTGTTCACTTCCCGGACTCCGCCGGAAAGAGACCATCACGGCTACACACACGGTTGATGCGTTTTAATTCGGATCTGGTGTCAATTTATCTACAACCGGACATTAACAAATTCCCATCTGCCACATAATCGCGAGCACGGCTTCCGAAAGATAATACCCTGCAGGGGTGTCCCAACTTAGCCCATGATAAGCTCTCGCGATCAACGAAGGATATTCCTTCTCCCAGGAAGACTGGATCAGTCTCGGAATCCTGGTTTACAAGACATTTCGACAATGGTAAAACAAGACCAGCAAGACCGCCTGATGCACCGACAATCCCGATAGGAGCTGCACATATCTCGCTCTCAGGGCAACACCGGATGAGACAGGCTATTAGTAAAACCAGACCTCGAGTTTCCCCAAGGGGGCCCCGCAGGCGGCTCGGTTCGGACCAGCACTTAGAGAAGCACTGTCCCAGGGGGGCTAAAATAAAGATGACCCTCGGGCTCCGGAAACCCAAGGGAAAAAGGGCTAGGTGAGGCAAATGGTAAAACCAAGGTTGGGCCTTGCTGGAGGAGTTTTATTCAAAGCGAACTATCAAGGGGGTCCCATAAATCACCCAACCACGTTAGGGACGCAAAATCCAGGAACATAATACCGATATGACGGAAACTAGGGCGGCAAGAGAGGAACAAAACTCCAGGCATAAGGCCGGGGCTTCCACCCTTTACCAAATATATAGATGCATTAATAATATAAGAGATATTGTGATATCCCAACATAATCCTGTCCACCATGGAGCAATCTTCAACTTCATCTGCAACTAACAACGCTATAAGAGGGGCTGAGCAAAGCGGTAACATAGCCAAGCATCGGTTTGCTAGGTAGGGTGAAAAGGTTAGGGGCTGATATGGCAATTTGGGAGGCTTGAAGAGCAAAAGATAGGTAGCGCAGCAAAGCGATAGAACGAAGCAACTAGCATAGCAATTATTGTAGTGAGATCCAGGGTGATGGTCATCTTGCCTGAAATCCCACAAGGAAGAAGAACGAGTCCATGAAGCAGACGAACAGATGAAGCCAAACCAAACGTAGACGAACGAATCCTCACGGTCGCAACCAAACGGGACCTATCGAGAAGAAGCACACAACATGGTAAACACACCACACATATACATGACATGATGCACACTCAATTATGATGCATGACAAAGCTAGATGAGGCTACTCATGGCAAGAGATGATGCAAACAAGAACAACACATCGATGCAAGTTTAAATGAGGCCGGAAACAACATATAACAATTCCGGTAACTCTTCATATGCAAATTTCAAAATTGGTCCATAACTGAATAAACCTTATGTTCAAGTTGTTAAACAGCAAGTTAAGATGCACCAAGGTGATCTACACGAGATTCTAGTCAAGTTACATATAAGGTTCATTTAATTCGGAGCTACGGCCTAGAAGATATGAGCAAAACGAGTTAAACATGGCATTAATGCAAAAGGCATTCAAACATCAAGCAAACACCTCAAAACAAGGATGCAACATGATAATATGAAACTACATGCAATTCTAAGCAAGTTTCATATAGAGCACACTCAAAACGGAGCAATGGTTCAACACATACACTCTATACAAGTTTAAAGGGCAAGCTGTCCAAAACAGCAACTAGGCATATTACAAGCATCAAAAAATATGCTACAGCATCTCAACATGAAATAAAAAGGCATGGGCATGAAGTACAGGTAAAGCATGACAAAACATGAACACTGAGCTATCTCCAGAAATCACTAGAACATGCCCAAAAAGACATGGCAAGATTGCAGGCAATAGCAGTTTCAGGATTAGCAGAAATAACATCGGGTTGCAATGTTTAGAGCTATCAAACAACATGCTATAGGAATGTAACATGGCAAACAAAGGAATATAATGCTAGTACTAATTAAAGACAAAGAACAAAACTCCCTTACTGAACTAATTCTAAAGATCAACAGAAAAGATGGTATCATCCATGCAAACATGATAAATGATATGACAGATTCATACATGGCAGGAACAACAATAAGTAGGCATGTTGGTGAGCTTGTACCACTCACCACAGAGCAATACCTGGCATGGCAAGGTGACCAACAGTAAGAATACATGTTTCTGAAGCTAAGCCTAGCAAGATAAAGTTCATAGCATGCTTGGATCACTAACAACAATCATGGCAACATTGAACTTAATGTTAACAGGCTGACAGCAACATTATTTAGCAAGTTTGGAGCAAGATAACAACATGTTACAGCAGGCTATAAATGCAACCAGGGGCATGAATGGATAGAGCATGACATGTATAACAAAACATGCTTAGTGAACATCTCCAGATTATGCATAGAATGACTTGTAGCAGCAGGTTTACATAGCATCATGTTATAGCAGATTCAGCATAGCAAAACAATAACAGCAAGTATCCTACTTCACGACCTCGATGAAATCACTACAAGACTCACAAAAATACATGGATCACACCATAGTAAAGATGGCATGATGTATCTCAAAACACATGTAGACATCAAGCTCATAGGATGCACACACAAAATCCAACGAAAAAGACAAAACAGCAAGTTATAACAGTTTCAGCAGGTTAACATCATATAGCACTCTTGCAACAATGATTAGGGCGTCAAGTGGACTCAAACAAACATGGCACCATGGAATGAGATGTAGAGCATCTCACAATGAACAATTTGATATATTACACGCACAAAACGGAGCAACATTCATGGTGATATGGCACGTCAAATTTAGCACCAGAATGTTGGGAATCAGGGACGGCAGTTTTCTCACCCCGGGAAAAATGGACGGAGGGGTTCCGGGACGAGGAGATCCGGGATCGGGGGTGCCGTTTGGATGGTCGAACTGGTGGATCTGGTCCACCTGACCAGATCCGCCGAGAACGACGGCGCCGGCGAACTTCCGGCGAGGGGCTCCGGCGATGGTGCGGCGGGGAAGGCGCGGGATGGCGGAGGAGGCGACGGGCACGGTCGGCGGGGTTGACGGCGGCGAAGCGGCGATAATGGCGAGCTGGGGGGCGCTTAGGGGCGGCGAGAGCGGCGGCGGGCGGCGTCCATGGAGCTCGGGCTCGCCTCCGGCGACGAGGGCGGGCGTGAGGCGCGTGAGGCGGCGGCGACGAGCGGCGCCGGGAGTCGGGCGGCAGGGGTGGCGGTGGTGGCCGGCGAGGAGGAGCCGAGGCTCACGGCGGCGGAGCCATGGCCGTGGCGGCGGGGGAAGAAATCTAGGGTTTGGGCTGCGCGATAAATCGGGGGGGATGCACATATAAATAGGTAGAGGGAGCTAGGAGACTCCAAAAGAGGTGCAGTTTTCGCACACACGATCGTGATCGAACGACCGAGAGAATAGAGGGGGTTTGGATGGGCTCATGGGCTTATTTGAAGGGGTGTTGGGCTGCAACAAAAGAGGGCTTTAGGGTTCCCCGGTTAACCGTTGGAGCATCAAACGGACTCCAAATGGCACGAAACTTGACAGGCGGTCTACCGGTGGTGTACCAAGGCCGCTTGGCAAACCTCGGTCCATTCCGTGAATGTTTAACACCTGCTCACGAAAAGAGACAAGAAGGGGACGCCGGAGGACATAGGAGTGTCGGATTGCAAAACGGGCAACAGGGAAAATGCTCGGATGGATGAGACGAACACGTATGCGAAATGAGATGCACATGATGACATGATAAAATGCAACACGCAAGCAAATGACATGGCAACAACGGCGAATAACTGGCGGACACCTGGCGTATCGAATCCGGGGCGTTACAACACTCCTCCACTAACAAGAGATCTCGTCCCGAGATCTTAGGACCGAGACGGAAGGAAAAAAAGGGATGAGGTGAAACAAGAACTCAAGAGAAGAAGCAAAGAATCGAGAGCACTCGAGAAGAAAAGAGGAACGACGAGAATGACGAGAATCGAAAGCTATTGAATCAGATAGACTATGAAACCCCTCCGGATAGACCGAGATATAAAACGAATAAGACTGAAAGGATTTAGGCAGCACTCCGGCTGAAACATGGAGGAATAGACACACGAGCTAGAGAGGATGGGATGATACTAGACGAAAGGAACAACACAATGCCTCCGGAATAATTGAAATAGTTGAATGAAAGAACGGAGAAGAAAATGACAACTTGTGCCACAAATGAACTTGAAAGCACGGCGACCGCCATCCCTCCAGGCCGCGGCACGGCGACCTCCAAGACGCCAACACCGGCGCCCACGACACGCTCTTCCCAGATTGTGCGTGATGAGTAGTGTCGCCCTGCTGGTGACCCTGCGCACTGCCCTAGGAAGAGTCCCGTGCTCCCATCACATGATGAGGAGGGCCAGCATGTGCGCCGAGGTGCTGACGGAGGTGGCGAACGGCTGCAGGGCCGTGACGCGGTTCCTTCTTACATGGTTAGAAGTCGAGGCGCATCGTGGTCCACCCAGCTTTCGCCACCACCCACGCCAGCGGAAGCCCTAGCACGCGCACAGCTGCTCCTTGATTTTCCTCCCGCTGCGGAGAAGCTCGACGAATGGAGGGCCATCTTTCAGAGCCTCGTCGGTATCGCCAACCACGATTAGTTGCGGCCGGCGGGACCCAGAGGCCGTCGCTCCGCCGGGCCACCACGTGCCAGCGAAGGCCGTGCCGGAGGCGACGCGGCCACGGTGCACTCCCCTCCTCCATCCCGGCTACCCCGGGCATCGGTCCGTCGTGACGACGCCTGTGATGATATCTCCATCACGTCATCCGATCCGCGAACCAACCGCGATCAGCATCAAGTCCTTCAGGAGCGGGTTCATGAGGACACTCGAACTACAATCGAGCGCCGACGTGACGCGTGCCACCAGTCGGACAGGCGGGCAGGGCCTGCTACAGACCACCTAGCGCCGGGAGGCTATGGTGGCCTACCCTACGAGGTGGGTTGTCTGGCTTTCTCCCGTGAGCTGCGGCAGTTCCAGTGGCCCTCCCATCGTACGTTCAAGCCTGATGTTGGCGAGAAGTACAACGGCAAGACTCACCCGTCACTCCGTCAGAGTTCCTCAGCATCTACACCATCACGATGCAAGCTGCTGGGGCCCGCGACGATAAGGTTCTTGCCAACTACTTCCCGTTAGCACTCAAGCCTAATGTTATGTCATGGTTGATGCACTTGCCGGTGGATTCGATCTCTTCTTGGGCGGATCTGTGCCATGAGTTTGTTGGCGCCTTTACCGGAGGTCACCAGGCTCATGGCCAGGCGAGTGATTTACACATCATCCCCCAGAAGGAAGGGAGAACTTATGCAAGTACATCCAAAGGTTCAGCCGACTGTAGTACAACATCCCCGACGTTCATCCTGCCGTCATGATCAGTGCGTTCCATCAGAATGTGCACAATAATAAGATGCGTGAAGAGCTGGTGATGAACAAGGTCAGAGATGTAGCCGAACTTTATGTTCTGGCCGATCGGTGCACTCGTGCTGAAGAGGGAAGGAAGTACCCTGGCGAAGACGCCGGTGCGGAAACCGACTCCACGGATGATACTACCACCCCGGCGAAGAAGGGCCGGCGCCATAACAGGAAGCGCATGAGCAAGACCGTGCTTGCCGTCGAGGGATCCGATGATACCGGCGCCACCAACAAACCCAAGGCAAGTGACCCCGGCAAGGAAGTTGCCGGGTGTGCCGCTTGCCGGGCCTTGGCGACTGCCGATAAGCCAGGGGGCTCCGACAAGCAGTATTGCAAGATCCACCGCACCAAGGGCCATGACCTCCAAAACTGCCGGTAGGTAGAGCAGCTCGCCGAGAAGCAGAAAGCTGAGTATGAGTGGCGGGACAAGGAGAAAGGCCCAGATGGTGCCGAGGGATCCGGCAAGAAATGTGGCGGCCAAGGAGGCCGCCGCGGCAAGGATAAACAGCATGAGAGGCCCGCTTGAGGCCGCAACAAGAAGTAGGAAGACGATGATCATGATGAGGGCGATGAGTCCGGCGACCATGAGTTTCAGAAAGCCACAGAGGCCATGTGCATCAATGGTGGCGCCTCGCTGTATACGTCCCACCGCCAACTCAAGTAGTGGGCGTGTGAGATCATGACGGTGGAGCCATTGTTCGACGCACAGAAGCCGCTGAAATGGTCCAGCATGCCCCTCATCTTCGACACTGAGGACCACCCTGACCGCACTACTGCGGTCGGGTGCTTGCCGTCGTTGGTTTCACCAACGATACGCATCCTCAAGGTGACAAAGATGTTGGTTGACGGCGGGGCCGGCCTGAACTTCATCTAGCCTGTTGTGGTAAGGCTGCAGATCCCCGATGGAGACCTCGAGGAGACGGGCACGTTCCAAGGGGTTAACCCAGGGAGGAGCCAGCCAAAGGGAAAGGTCATGCTTCTCGTGACATTCGGAGGCGAGTTGAACCACAGGACGGAAAGGATTGTTTTCGATGTAGCCGAGATCCCCTTACCTTACAACGGGATCCTTGGCCGCCCGGCACTAGCCAAGTTCATGGCGGCTTCACACTATGCCTACAACATGCTGAAGATGCCTGGGCCGATGAACATCATCACCGTCCGACAAGAAAGATGCGTTGATCTGCACCGACCAACTCTACCGGGAAGCAGTTGCAGCAGCTGACGCCAAGGCACCTGCTCCTGCCGACGGAGCCCCGAGAGGGGAGAAGACCGGCGAGACCTCTTGCACCCACTCCAGCAAGCGCACCTCTTCCGGGTGTTGCGCTCCCGTTGAGAACATGCCAGAGAGCTCCGCCGGCAAGAGCAAGAAGTCCAGAGCCACACCACCAGAGACCATGAAGGTGCCCGTCAAGGAGGACGACACGGGAGGAGCTTTTACCATAAGCTCCAGCCTCGACGACAAATAGGAAAGCGAGCTCGTCACCTTCCTGCGGGCGAATGTCGATGTGTTTGCATGGCAAGCCTCCGACATCCCCGGCGTTCCCAGGGAGGTGATTGAGAACCACCTTGCTGTCTGTCCTCATGCACGGCCCGTCAAGCAGAAGGTCAGGAAGCAAGCTCTGGAGAGGCAGGAGTTCATCACGGAAGAAATCAGAAAGCAAGAGGCGGTAGGCTTGGTGAGAGGGGTACTCCATCTGACGTGGTTGGCCAATCCGGTAGTAGTGCGCAAGGCAAATGGGAAGTGGAGGCTATGTATTGATTACACAGACATCAATAAGGCCTACCCAAAGGACCCCTTCCCGTTACCACGCATCGACCAGATTGTTGACTCCACGGCTGGGTGTGACCTATTATCATTCCTTGACGCCTACTCAGGATACCACCAGATCTTCATGACAAAAGAAGACGAGGAAAAGACAACATTCGTCACCCCATGTGGTATGTATTGCTTTTTACGGATGCCTTTCGGGTTAAAGAGTGCTGGCTCAACCTTTGCAAGGGCGGTCCAAATTGGTTTTGAGCCCCAGCTACATAGAAATATGGAAGCTTATATGGATGACATAATAGTCAAAACCAAGGACAAAGCAACCCTTGTGCAAGATCTGGAGGAAACATTTGCAAACCTGCGCCAAATCAACCTCAAATTTAACCCTGAGAAGTGTGTCTTCGGCGTCCCGCCTGGAAAGCTTCTCGGGTTCTTTGTGTCCCAGCACGGGATTGAAGCAAACCCAGATAAGATCAAGGCCATCGAGCAGATTGAGGCACCCAAACGGATCAAGGATGTGCGTCGGCTCACTGGTTGCGTTGCTGCCATGAGCCGGTTCATCTCCAATTCCGCAGAGCGTGCCCTTCCTTTTTTCAAGATCTTGAAGAAGCCAGGGCCAGTAGAGTGGACCCCGGAGGCCGAGGCAGCGCTGCAGGATTTGAAGAAATACCTCTCCTCTACCCCAGTGTTGGTTGCGCCCAAACCATAAGAACCGTTGCTGCTTTATTTAGCGGCAACAAATCAGGTGGTTAGCGCCGCAATAGTGGCACAGAGAGAGGTCGACGAGAAGGCAGCGGCGGCGGCAGAGTCAATAGATGGCAAGCCGGAACCCTCTCCGGCAGGGCTCGGTCCCGGCAAGATTGAGTCCCCGGCAGAGGCTGACGCCAGCGCGACAGGACCCACGCGACTGGGTGAAGAGGCACAGAAGAAGAAAATAGTACATCACCCAATTTACTTCGTCAGCTCCCTCTTGTAGGGAGCTAGGTCGAGGTACTCAGGTGTGCAAAAGCTGCTCTTCGGCCTCCTCATGGCTTCGAGGAAGCTGCGGCATTACTTCCAAGCGCATGAGATCACGGTGGTCACCTGCCTCTCATTACAACGGATACTGCATAACCCAGATGCAACGGGGAGGATCGTGGAATGGGCCCCGAAGCTGTCAAGTTTCGGTTTGAAGTTCGAAAGTACCTCGACGATTCAGAGAAGAGTCTTGGCGAAGTTTGTTGCGGAATGGACCTCGATGCCCAGCGAAGAGGTGCAGGAGACCACTCTCCCCGGTAAGGAAAGGAGCCGCAACTGGGTCATGTACTTTGATGGTGCCTTCTCGCTGCAAGGTGCCGGTGCTGGTGTGCTGCTTGTCGCACCCACCGGAGAGCACCTCAAGTATGTCATCCAGATGCACTTTCCCTGGGAGATGTCAACCAACAACACCGCCGAGTACAAGGGTTTGCTTGCCGGTCTCAGGATCGCGGCAGACCTCGGAGTTAAAATGCTCATTGTCAGGGGCGACTCACAGCTCATCGTCAGGCAAATCAACAAAGATTATCAAAGCTCGTTGATGGAAGCTTACGTAGAAGAGGTGAGGAAACTGGAGGAGCGCTTTGATGGTATACAAGCGGAGCATGTCCCTCGGGCGGAGAACGACATCGCCGACTACTTGTCAAAGCGCGCTACCCTCAAGCTACCTGTGGAACCAGGTACTTTTGTGCTTCAGTTAACTCAACCATCCGTTGAACCGTCAACCGGGCAGAACAAGCGGAGGAAGCTAGGCTCCGGCAAGTACTTCCCCACCGAGCTCCCCGGAGCCGCCAGTGAACATGTTGCCGTGGATGCCAATCCTGCCGCGGGACAACCGACTCCGGCAGGACCTCAGGTCATGGCCGTGGAGGCGGCCGCTCCCGCGGAAGAAGTGATGCCTTTGGTCCTTGTCGTCGAGCCACAGGCTCCGGCATCGGTGCAGCACACCATCCGATTCCTTCAAAAAGGAGAGCTTCCTAAGGAGTAGGAAGAGGCGGAAAGAGTAGCCCGCCAGTCTGCTCTGTACCAATTCGTTGATAACGAATTGTACAGAAAAAGACCGAATGGGGTGAAATTGAAGTGCATCTCTCGGGAGGAAGGACTAAAGCTGTTGGCAGAGATACATGGAGGCATATGTGGCTCCTACATAGGGTCGAGGGCCCTTGCCGGCAAGGCTTTCCGGCAAGGTTTCTTCTGGCCCACCGCCCTCCAGGATGTGAGCGCACTAGTAACCAAGTGTGAAGCATGCCAGTTCCATTCAAAGAAGCTCCATCAACTAGCTCAAGCCCTTCAAACTATCCCTCTCTCCTGGCCCTTCTCGGTCTGGGGGTTTGACATATTGGGCCCTTTCCCCCGTGCTGTCGGGGGCTTTGAGTACTTGTATGTCGCAATCGACAAGTTCATAAAGTGGCCAGAGGTGGAAGCAATGAGGACGGTGCAGCGCAGTCAGCCACCAAGTTCTTCAAGGGACTAGTGTGCCGTTTTGGGGTACCCAACAGGATCATCACCGACAACGGCACAAAGTTCACGAGCCATGCCTTCATGCAATACATTGAGGATCTCGGCGACAGGGTCTGTTTTGCCTCCGTGGCACATCCACGGAGCAATAATAGCGGAGAGAGCAAATCTTTGAAGTCTGCGAGGCTTAAACGAAGACTTTGACAGGCTGCGCAAGAGTGGAAGGCGCTGGATTGATGAGTTGCGGCGGTTCTTTGGTCGATCGAGCGACGCCAAATCGAGCCACCGCCGGACACCCTTTGCCTGGTCTCACGGGCGAAGCGATTCTCCCACGGAACTCATATACGGGTCACCTCGAGTGCTCGCTTATGATGAGCTTGAGCAAGAGCGACTGCGGCAAGATGACGCAACGCTCCTTGAGGAAGATCGTCTCTGGGTGGCTGTGAGAGCAGCACGCTACCAGCAAGCCTTGCGCCGCTACCATAGCCGCAAGGTTCATGCCCGGAGCTTCGAGGAAGGCGACCTTGTTCTTCGGCATGTTCAGTCGGCCAAGAATTCCAACAAGTTGACGCCAAAGTGGGAAGGCCCTTATCGGGTAACACGAGTCACTAGGCCCGGCGCAGTCTGGCTGGAGACCGAAGATGCCATTCCAGTGAGCAACTCCTGGAACATCGAGCACCTCCGCAAGTTTTACCCATAAGGCGCGGCTGCCGGGCCTCCTGGCAAGCCACTCTTTTGTATATACCTTGCCGGCAAGGCATGTAACCCTTTGTACAAAGCCAGGCACAGACCCTGAGCATAAATAAATGAAGCGCTGGCGCCCTAAGTTATAGCATGCATGCTAGGTTGAGTCTCTTCCTTGGTTAGGGTTGATAGTGCTTAGCGGCGGCTAACCCCTAGCCTAGAGGTCAAGTGCGCGTCTCTCTGTTCTTCTCTGTCTTCTTTGGTTCGTAGGACACATGAGTATTCCTGTCGAACTGCTTTGGAAGAAAGGGGACGGACCGGTGTCCGAGCCCCGGCAAGCCAAAGTTGTCGGGGACTACAAGAGCAAGGATCCATCCGCGGCAAGCCAAGGTTGCCGGGGGCTGCAGATCCATATAAGTCTTCTATCCTCTATCATGCATTTCGTTATGGACTGAGGTATGTGAAACCCCACTTTATCCTTAGGATACCGTGCTCCCCTCATTCTGGACCCTAGGACTCATCTCCTGGGGCCGAATTTGTTCGTAGTCGCGGCAGCAAGGAAATGAAACGAGGAGCCTAAACCCACCTCATCCCTGCCTCCGCCAAGGGCGTGAGAAAGGTCGAGTGAAGTGGGGGGACTGGAAGGCCAGTTGTCGGGCGAAAAAACGTTTAACTTAAAGATAACGAGGATGCACTCCTTGTCGTGGGTTCCACCTATGAACGAAAAACCAGGAAAACATTCCTTTTTCATTAAAAAACATCCCGTACATGTACAGTTCATACGAAATGAAAAACATGAGCAAGGGGATTACAAGTTATAGAGTTAACAAAGGCCCGGAGGCTTACAAGACTAAAAAGAGATAAGGTGCCCATAATCCCTTTCTTGTCCCTCTCCTCAGGAAATGGAACAAGAAAGCAGAAGGGCAAAAGGGGCGCCTAGGCGAGCTACGAGTGGCAGAAGACACCAAGAGGACATCCCAGTGACCGTCCGAGGGCTGGACGGTGATGGTGGCGCCGGAGGAAGAGCTCGAAGACGAGGCGGCAGGATGCCAATACGCGGCGAAGGCGTCGGTGCCCACATACTCCGACTTGATGGCCTTGCCGCCCGCCCTCTTCCTCTTCTGCAACCTCCCAACGCCAGCCGCCCAAGGAGACGACCCCGAGAAGTTCAAGGAGCCGGTAACACGGATGATGGGGTCGCCGGTGCCGCTCGGAGCGGCGCCCGACGCCTAGTCGGACCCGTCATCCAGCCGCCCGCTGGCCTCATCGTCGCTACCGTTGTCTTCCTCGCCACTCTCGCTCGAGGAGGAATCTTCATCATCAGAAGAGCTCTTCACGCAGCACCTTACGCGAGTCCCGAAGTGCCCGAAGATCTTGACGGATAGGAGGCCACTCTCCATTAGTTTGAAATGGAGAGTGAGCCCCTCCATCAATCTGTGGAGGCGAGCGAAGGTCTTCCACCCTCGGTGGAGATACATGACATGAGGGGTGAGGAACTCTACGTCGGCCCATGTGCCGCTGTTCCCACAACCCCTCATATGCAGCCGCAACGCCTGCGGTGGATCCAGCTCCATCTCCCATGCAAATGGAGTCGGGAGGCGAAGGCGACGGCGCGGTGGCTGGCGCAGCCTGACGAAGAATTCGCAAGGGTTGTCCCTGGTGTGGCCCTCCATCAGAGGAGGGGCTTGCTGGCGGAGGCGAGGCTGATCTGCCGCCCCATCCTCCTCTCCCTCGAGAACCACGACGGCCTCGACCTCGCCCCTCCCCCTTCCTCTAGCGGCCGGTTCCGCCGCTACGAGCTCTTGGGGAGGAGCGATGCGCTATCTGGCCGAAACCCTCGCCGCCACCGATGAAGCAACGCCGTGCCCCCTCGCCATGGCAGAAGAGAGGAGGAAGCAGGAATAGGGGAAGGCAGATGGC
This sequence comes from Aegilops speltoides, assembly GCA_021437245.1. Lineage (NCBI taxonomy): Eukaryota > Viridiplantae > Streptophyta > Magnoliopsida > Poales > Poaceae > Aegilops > Aegilops speltoides. The sequence continues at coordinate 164,090,046 of CM038142.1, read as the reverse complement.
GAAGGGTTAAGAGGCACCGTTCCTCCCGCTCCCCTCTTTATAAAGGGGCGGTGGCGAGGCTCGGCCGCCCCCTCTCGGCCAATCCGGCCCGTCGAAGTGACAGCAAGCGGGGCCGTTGACCGCCTCCCCCCCCCCCCGCTCCATTGAAGGCGCGTGATCGACCCACGCGCACACGACTTCCCACGTCCCGCGCGCCTGTCATTTGCTCTGCATTATGCATGCAGCGAATGTGGCGCAAGGGATGGGCGCAGTGGGACGCGTGGAGCGACGGTTCCCAAGCGAGGATAGTAAATGGGAGGCGGCCCCGCGGTCTCGAAGAGACATGCAATCCGCCTCTTTACTGTCCACCAGAAGGTGACGCCAGCATGCTTCCGTCATGCGCGCGCGCGACCCCCACGCCGCACGTTCAACGCGGGTTGTGGGGAAGCGCAGCAGAAAGAGCAGTGGCCGCGGTAAAATCCGCCCCAAACTGCCCGTGCACCGTTCTGGGCCTGACCCAACAACGTGTTGCGCTTATGTATGGCCCAGGCCCAGGGGCTCCTGTCGGTGTACAAAAGTAGGGGCTCTCCTTTTGACCCCATTACTTGTGCACGGGCAGTCAGACCCACCCACCATGCCCACGCATAACAGGGCAGGAAAGGGAAGCCGGAGAGAAGCCGAAGGCACAAGACAAACAAAGCAACGACAAGGACCAAGGCCACAAAGATCGGATGGACGAAACAGGTTTCCTCGGCAAGGACCCTTGCCGGGGCAGCCTCAACGGCCCCGGCAAGACCCTTGCCGGGGGAGCTCGCCCCCACCAGCCGAGCGAGCCACCTTTGAGCCCACCAACGCTAGGCAAACGCATTGGGACAGGGCTCGGGAGGCACCTCCGTGGTGGTATGCAGATCTTTGTGAAGACAAAGAATATTCAAGATCAAATGAGGATAGGAAGGCAACAATCCTCACCAAGATCCTCACCGAAGAAACCCACAAGACCCCCGGCAAGATCCTTGCCGGGGACGCCAGCGCGCCACGGCGAGACCCTTGCCGGGCCACCCGGCCAGACCCTTGCCGGGTCACCCGGCAAGGCCCTCACCAAGCGCGCCAGCAGGGCCACTGCCAGGTCCACACCAACCAAGTCTCCGTCGCCGTTCGCATTCAGTTGCCGACCCAACCAGCTGGGCAGGCACCTACGTGGCAACATACAGCCCTTCGTGGAGGCTCCACCACCGCGCCACCTCAGCTGCCTGCCTGCCTACATGGCACCACATGCACCGCTGGCCAGGGCGCGTGTCGAAGCGAGGAGGAGCGGCGACGGACGGGACGGGCCTCGCTCCCGCCCTCGATAAAGTGAAGGGACACCTAAGCCTCGCATTAAATGCACTTTGTCCTGTAATACCAGCGATAAGCTCACAGCAATGTAGCACTTTCCACCTCCTGTGTGCCACTATGGCAGCCCCTTTTGCCTATAAAAGGAGGCCCATGGCGCACTGGAGAAGGATTCGGCTCTTTCGTACCTAGCAGCCCAGAGCTAGTTCAAGAGCCCCAGAACACTAAATACATCCAGCAAAGCAGGATCGTAGGGTTTTACGCATCTTTGCAGCCCGAACCTGGGTAAATCCCCTTTGTGCTATCTGTTGGTCCCGCTCTTCTCACGATCCCCGCGCCCCGCAAGCGTAGTAGGGATTCCAGTGATCCCATAGGTGTCGTTTCCCACCGACAAGCGCCACGGACGGCATCACCCCCACAAATGCCTCACAGTAAGAGGCAAAGATCGACAGGAGGAGGACGGAGTTGGGATGAAGATGGAGGGTGCGGAGGTTGTAATGGCTAAGGACAGCGTAGAAGAAGTCAGAGAAAGGAGGGACCAGCCCCGCGAAGATGTTGTGCATGAAGAAAGGATAGAAGGTACTGCCCGGGGCCTCCGGCTCGGCGGAACCGGCCTGGAGCATGGTCTCCTTCCCCTCGTTGCTGTCGCCCGCCGTCATTAGGAGCGCAGCGGCAAGGTTCTTCCCAGAGACTGTAGGCGCGCTCAAGGTAGGCTCGAACTAGGAGGGTGAGCGCGCGACCTCCGCCTTGTCGGACGCCATCGGCTGTGGGCTCGGGGAGGAGTTCTGACAGATCTGGAGTCTCTTGGGGCAGGAAGGAGAAGGGGATCTGGAACAAGACGAAGGAAGGAAATGAAGGCTCTGCAGCATGCGCCAACCTTTTCTCAGGCAAGAACAGTTGTCGAGGCAGCGTCGGGAAGCGGAGGCGCCCACGTCCCACCAATCGCCATGCATCGACCGAGGCCACAGGCAGTTGGGGCCCGCTGCGCTCTGCAGTTGTCCCTTGGCTTTGCCTCAAAGCCAAGTTTGAGTACGCCTCGAACCCGGGGGCTACTATCGGCATCCTGGGAACGGGGGTACCCACACTTGCCTGCCTGCGGCCCGTGGCATGGCTCCATCAACGGCCCGGTACGGCCCAGCTTCAGCAGCAACAACTCAACACCCTCGCGATGCGGATGACACCAATACCTCCCTGGGGGCAGCCTCACTAGGCTGGCTCCCGAGGAGCGGAGATATCTATGCAAGGTGCACCTCGTGAGGTTCACATGACATGAGCCATGACGACCAAGGTCAGGTAGGCACCAGCAGGCGCAGTGTGCCAGTTTCCCCTTTGGTGCTAAGGGGGCAAGCGCAGGCGTGGAGTCCCGAGGAATCATGCAAAGGTTTCCTTATCGGTGCAACAAGACCAAGACCAGCAGGACGGCAGGATGGAGGTCATCGCAGAGCCCAATGCAGCGTCACCACTAGAGCCTTTGGCAGGCGAAGACTACTTTTATCAGGATAGCTTGTACTAGTTGTCTCCCTTCAAATTTGGCTGTTGTGGGATCCCTTCCCGCCTACATTAGGGAAGAGGACCAAGGCCACTATAAATAGGACCTAGCCACCACCGTAGCAAGGGATGGATCCCTCAGATCATCCTCTCACTCACCTGCTCATAGAGCTCAAGAACACCTCACCTCCTGAGGTTGTTCATCCACTGTACTAGTTCATCCTTAGCCCCTCGAGGCAATCCACTACAACACTGGAGTAGGGTATTATACTGCAGGGTGGCCCTAACCAGTATAAATCTCTGTGTCTCTTGTTCTTGGGTTCGTCGAGTTAGGCCGTGGAATCGTGGGGTAGGCAGACTGGGGAGAGAGAGTTATTCGCACACACCCCAGAGTTCGAACCTCTCAAAGGTGTGCGGAACCCGTAATCCGACAGGCGTGTGTGAAGAACTAAACCTCTCCAGCCAACCCGTTCATCGCCCCCATGGCGTAGCTTGATGAACAAGGAGGAAGAAGAACACAGCATTTTACCCAGTTTCGGGCCACCTTGCGGTGTAATACCCTACTCCTGCTTTGGGTGGATTAGCCTCATGAGGGACTGAGACGGAACTAGTACAGAGGAAGAACAACCTCGCGAGGTCTGCTCTAGTGAGGGAGTGAGTTGAGGATTGGTTTTTGGTCCCCCTGCTATGGTGGTAGCTAGCCTATATATATAGAGGCCTCGGTCCTCTTCCCCCCAAATGAAGGTGGGAAGGGATCCCATAGTGGCCAATTTGAAAGGGGACAAGCAGTACATCTTATCCTGACAAAAGGTGGTATTCGCCTGCAAAGCTCCTGGTCGTGACACCATGGTGGGCTCGGTGATGACATCCATCCTACCATCCTGGCAGTCTTGGTCTTGTTATACGGGAATGGAAACCTTTGGTGATTCCTCGGGACCCCGCGCCTGCGCTTGCCTCCTTTGCACCAAAGAGGAAACCTGCTGCTCCGCGCCTGCTGACGCCCGCCTGGCCTTGAGAGTCATGGCTTCCGTCACCTCAACCTGATGAGGTGGGCACCTGCATAGAAATCTCCGCTCCTCGGGAGCCAGCCTGGGGAGGTGATACCTCTACATCATATCTACTTTTCCAAACACTTTTGCCCTTGTTTTGGACTCTAACTTGCATGATTTGAACGGAACTAACCCGGACTGACGCTATTTTCAACAGAATTCTCAGGGTGTTATTTTTGTGCAAAAATAAAAGTTCTCGGAATGACCTGAAACTCCATGGAGGTTATTTTTAGAATTAATAAAAAATATTGGCGAAAGAATCAAGGCCAGGGGCCTCACCCTATCCACGAGGGTGGGGGTGCATCCGCCCCCTGCCTCGTGGGCCCTTTGGTGCTCCATCGACCTCAACTCCAACTCCATATATTCACGTTCGGGGAGAAAAAAATCAGGGAGAAGGATTCATCGTGTTTTACGATACGAAGCCGCCGCCAAGCCCTAATCTTTCTCGGGAGCGCTGATCTGGAGTCCGTTCGGGGCTCCAGAAAGGGGAATCCGTCGCCGTCATCATCATCAACCTTCCTCCATCACCAGTTTCATGATGCTCACCGCCGTGCGTAAGTAATCCCATCGTAGGCTTGCTGGACGGTGATGGGTTGGATGATATTTACCATGTAATCGAGTTAGTTTTGTTAGGGTTTGAAACCTAGTATCCACTATGTTCTGAGATTGATGTTGCTATGACTTTGCTATGCTTAATGCTTGTCACTAGGGCCTGAGTGCCATGATTTCAGATCTAAACCTATTATACTTTCATGAATATATGTGATTTCTTGATCCTATCTTGCAAGTCTATAGTCACCTATTATGTGTTATGATCCGACAACCCCGATGTGACAATAATCGGGACCACTCTCGGTGATGACCGTAGTTTGAGGAGTTCATGTATTCACTAAGTGTTAATGCTTTGGTCCGGTACTCTATTAAAAGGAGGCCTTAATATCCCTTAGTTTGCAATAGGACCCCGCTCCCACGGGAGGGTAGGACAAAAGATGTCATGCAAGTTCTTTTCCATAAGCACGTATGACTATATTCGGAATACATGCCTACATTACATTGAAGAACTGGAGCTAGTTCTGTGTCACCCTATGTTATAACTATTGCATGAGGTATCTCATCCGACATAATTATCCATCACTAATCCAATGCCTACGAGCTTTTCACATATTGCTCTTTGCTTAGTTACTTTACCGTTGCCACTGTTACAATTACTACAAAACTGCTACTGTTACTTTAGCCACTATTAGTGTTACTTCCATATTACTTTGCTACTAAATACTTTGTTGCAGATATTAAGTTATCCAGGTGTGGTTGAATTGACAACTCAACTGCTAATACTTGAGAATATTGTTTGGCTCCCATTGTGTCGAATCAATAAAGTTGGGTTTAATACTCTACCCTCAAAAACTGTTGTGATCCCCTATACTAGTGGGTTATCAAGACTATTTTCTAGCGCCGTTGCCGGGGAGCATAGCTCTATTCTTTGAGTCACTTGGGATTTATATCTACTGATCACTATGAGGAACTTGAAAGACGAAAGAACTAAGATTTTTCCCTCAACTATGAGGGGAGGTAAGGAAATGCCATCTAGCTCTGCACTTGATTCTCCTTCTGTTTTGAGTAAACTTGCGACACCTAAACCTTCTTCTGCTATTAATTCCGATATGTCGCATGTTATTGATGATGCCACTTCTGCTATGCATCATACTTATGATGATACTACTTCTATGCTTGATACTATTGTGCCATTAGGTGAATTTCTTGATGAACAACTTGCTAGGGCTAGAGAGAATGAAATTATTGAAACTGATAATATTGATGGAAGTGATGATGAAGATTCTCCCCCTAGATATGAATTGCCTGTTGTGCCTGAGGGTTATGTTATGGATGAAGAAACTGCTAGAGATTTTCTTGCTTGCAATGATAGGTCTGATCTTAAGAAATTATTAGCTAAACTGAAAGAAAAGTCTCTGAATGCTAGAATGAAATATGATCCTACTTTTGCTACTTCACCTATCTGTGTTACTGATAAGGATTATGATTTCTCTGTCGATCCTGAGATAATTACTTTGGTTGAAATTGATCCTTTTTATGGCTATGAATCTGAAACTGTTGTGGCACATCTTACTAAGTTGAATGATATAGCCACCATATTCACTAATGATGAGAAAAGTTGCTACTACTATAACCCTAAATTATTTCCATTCTCGTTAAAGGGTGACGCTAAAACATGGTTTAATTCTCTTGATCCTAGTTGTTGTGTAGTCCCCAGGATATGATTTATTATTTCTCTGCTAAATATTTCCCCACTCATAAGAAACAAGTTGCCTTAAGGGAAATATATAATTTTGTGCAAATTGAAGAAGAGAGTCTCCCACAAGCTTGGGGGAGGCTTCTCCAATTACTTAATGCTTTGCCAAATCATCCTCTCAAGAAAAATGAAATACTTGATATCTTTTATAATGGACTAAGCGATGCTTCCAGAGACCACCTGGATAGTTGTGCTGGTTGTGTTTCAGGGAAACAACAGTTGATCAAGCTAAATTTCTATTGAATAATATGTTGACTAACGAAAACAATTGGACACTTCCTGAACCAACTCCTAAGCCAACTCTGAAGAAAAGGGGTGTTCTATTTCTCAGTCCGGAAGATATGCAAGAGCAAAGAAATCTATGAAAGAAAAGGGTATTAAAGCTGAAGATGTTAAGAATCTACCTCCTGTTGAAGAAATACATGGCCTTAATATACCACCTATTGAAGAAATACATGGTCTTGATAACCCGACACAGGTAGTAAAGATAATTCTCTCTATAGATATGATAAAGTTAAAATCCCGTCTACTAAGTTTGCTAGCCAATGCTTGGATGAGTTTGATGACTTTATGGCTAAACAAGAAAACTTCAATGCTTATGTTGGTAGACAATTGAAACGCAATGCTTATATGATTGAACACTTGGGTGATTATATGTCTAGAGTTAAAGGTGAACTTAAAATCATTAGTAAACATGCTTCTATGGTTACCACTCAAGTAGAACAAGTGCTTAAAGCTCAAAATGATTTGCTCAATGAATTAAATGATAAGAAAAATGATAATGCTGTTAGAGTTATGACTAGAGGGGGTAAAATGACTCAGGAACCTTTGTATCTTGAGGGCCACCCTAAGAGAATTGAGCAAGATTCTCAGAGAAATAATGTTGATGCACCTAGTCCTTCTAAAAGGAAGAAAAAGAAAAATGATAGGACTTTGCATGCTTCTAGTGAACCTGTTGTTGACACACCTGAGAATCCCAATGATATTTCTATTTCTGATGCTAAAACGCAATCTGGTGATGAACATGAACCTAGTGATAATGTTCATGATGATGCTCAACCTAGCAATAATAATGATGTAGAGGTTGAACCTGTTGTTGATCTTGATAACCCACAATCAAAGAATCAACGTTATGATAAGAGAGACTTTGTTGCTAGGAAGCACGGTAAAGAAAGAGAACCATGGGTTCAGAAACCCATGCCTTTTCCTCCTAAACCATCCAAGAAAAAGGATGATGAGGATTTTGAGCACTTTGCTGAAATGATTAGACCTATCTTTTTGCGTATGCGTTTGACTGATATGCTTAAAATGAATCCTTATGCTAAGTACATGAAAGATATTGTTACAAATAAAAGAAAGATACTGGAAGCTGAAATTTCCATCATGCTTGCGAATTATACTTTTAAGGGTGGAATACCTAAGAAACTAGGAGATCCAGAAGTACCAACTATACCATGCTCCATTAAAAGAAACTATGTTAAAACTGCTTTATGATCATCTTGGAGCCGGTGTTAGTGTTATGCCTCTCTCTTTATATCGTAGACTTGAATTGTATAAGTTGACACCTACTAAAATATCTTTGCAAATGGTCGATAAATCTACTGCTATACTTGTCGGTATTTGTGAGGATGTGCCTGTTGTGGTTGCAAACATTTCTATCTTAACGGACTTTGTTATTCTTGATATTCCCGAGGACGATAGTATGTCGATTATCCTTGGTAGACCCTTTTTGAATACTGCAGGGGCTGTTATTGATTGCAGCAAAGGCAATGTCACTTTTCATGTTAATGGTAATGAGCACACGGTACACTTTCCGAGGAAACAACCTCAAGTTCACAGTATCAATTCTATTGGAAAAATTCCGTTGATTATTATTGGAGGTTTTGAATTTCCTCTTCCTACTGTCAAGAAGAAATATGATATTCTTATTATTGGGGTTGTACATATCTCCGTTGAGGTAACCTAGTGTTATTCGAAATTTCTCTAGTTCCATATGATTCGGAATGAGTTTGTTAACAAGACTTGATCAACCTTGTCAGTGGATTCCTTTTGATGAGGATGAGATGGATGAAGCTAGAAAGCACAACCTTCTGTACCCTCCTTTTACTTTCTGTTATTTAGACTAAATAAAGCAAAATAGTATTTTCTGTCTGTTTTCTGAATTATCCTTGTAATAAAAAATACCCCGAAAATAAAAGTTCTCCAAATGCCCTGAAAATGAAATATGATTTTTTCTAGAATATTTGAGAATATCTGGCACTGAGAACACAGCAGGGGGAGCCAACACCTGGCCACGAGGGTCCAGGGCGCGCCCTACCCCCTTGGGCGCGCCCCCCTACCTCGTGGGCCCCTGGTGGCCCCCCTCCACTTATTCCTGCACCCACACACTTCTTCTTCCTCCCAAAAAAATCACCAACCAGCTCAAGCAGGAGTTCTAGCTCATCTTGCTGCCATTTTCGATCTCCTTGCTCAAAGCTCCACTCACAAAACTGCTTTGGGGGATTATTCTTTGGTATGTGACTCCTCCAATGGTCCAATTAGTTTTTGTTCTAGTGCTTTATTCATTGCAAATTCTTGCTGCCTAGGTGACCCTGTTCTTGAGCTTGCATGCCAAATTTATTTTGGTCACAAATAGTTCTAATGCATGATATAGTCTCTAGGCACTTGTGGGAGTAGTTGCTATCAATTTTGTTGAGTTTGGTTCACTCTTATTTTGAGTTGCTAAAAAATTCAGAAAATGATGAAGAGATTTTTGAGGGGCTCCTCGAGCAGAAGCTCGAAGGATAAGCAAAGTGAAGAGGATAAAAAGCCCAAATTTAATATTCCTCGCACCGCGGAGGTTCGGCCGTGTGAATGGCCTTGTGATGAGTTCTTGAGAGCAGTCGGGATTCATGATGATTCTTATCATTTGGCTGATAATGCAGGCCTCACCGACTTCCTCCACGACCAGCTCGATCAGTATCTCCTACTCACCAATACTTTAGTGCAAAATTTCTACTTTCATGCTAGGAAATCACCACCTTCAGTGGAGTTTCATTTATATGATGAGGTTAAGGAGATGACACTATATGATTTTTGTGGGGTTTGCAAGATACCCTTCGAGGGCAACATAGAGGAATCACATCGTAGTGATGTGGATGGATTTATTGATATGATTGCTGTAAGGGAAACGAGAAGGTTTCCGATGCAAGAATTACTAGCATACACTTTCCTGTTCTACGTTACTTTGCAATATTTTCTAGTAGATGCTTAATTGGTCGCGGGAACTGTGGAAACCTTAGTGCCCCTGATATTGGTATTTGTTCCATGCTTTGTTTCGCGATAACACTTTTAGTTTAGGCGCTATTATTGCTAAATGATTAAGTCTGAACCGTACAAAGGGCCCCATCTTTGGAGGCATCTTTGCTTCACACCTTGCTAAACACTTTAGGATACCTATTAGGCATTACGAGAAAGAGGAAAAGTTACTGCCCCCTATTTTTCTAGATTATAAGAGTATGGTAGCACATGAATTTATTGTTAAAAATAATGAGATGATGCTTAAGTATAATTTGAGATTTAATAAAACTCACAGTGAAACTATTATCTTGCCTGCACCCCCTTTGTTTAACATATTGTCAGGCACGTACCTCATCTTGCCGGAGGCCGTTTACGCATACCGAAGCCAGACACCAACTCCAGAGCCTGAGCCGGAACCACCACTTGACCCTTATCGACAGTCCTTTTATCAGTGGGATCCAGAGGAGATCGCCAACCAGTGGCACTCAGATGACACTCCTCAGTACACCGGAGAGAGTAGCTCTAATCCATGGGCATAGACCAACTTAGGCCAAAAGCCTAAGCTTGGGGGAGTAAGTATTTCTCACCGACATTTCATTCATGTTCACACACTCATTCTAGTAGTCGGTGTTCATACTTTTTCCTTGTACTATCCATGCTAGTTTATTTCTTTTTCTTGCTTTCTTCTTGTGTGTTTAGATAACCTTAAGAAAAAACCAAAAAAATAGTTACTTTTAGCTAGTTTACTTTCCATGCCTGTAGTAGTAGTAATTAAAGGAAAACTCAAAAAGATTTCTCGTTCTTCTTTTGCTTGTTGGGAGCTTTCCGGTGTAAATAGTTTTATTTCTTTTCTTTTCTTTGGGGTCAAGAGGACAAGACCATGATGAAAATGTTGAGTGGCTCTCATATGAATTATTATTGATTTAACCAAGAGCCCATATTACCTTGTCTTCTCCCTTGTATTAATTGCTTGTAGATTCCAGCTTAGTCCAATGCTCGTGCACTATTATTATTATACACACCGTTCGGTCGTGCAAGTGAAAGGCAATAATGACGATATATGATGAAATGATTGAGATGAAAGAAGCTGGTATGACTCGACCTCTTTTGTTTCTGTAAATATGATTAGTTCATCATTCCTGATTCAGCCTATTATGAATAAACATGTTTGCAATGACAATTAGAGATTATAGTTACTTATGCCATGCTTAATTAGCTAGGAGTTTATAATGGTTTACCTTGCATGCCAACATGCTATTAAAATGGTTGTGATGTGGTATGATAGGGTGGTATCCTCCTTTGAATGGTTCGAGTGGCTTGACTTGGCACATGTTCACACATGTAGTTGAAACAAAATCAACATAGCCTCCATGATATTTATGTTCATGGTGGATTATATCCTACTCATGCTTGCACTCAGTGTTGATTAATTTTAATGCATGTTCATGACTGTTGTCGCTCTCTAGTTGGTCGCTTCCCAGTCTCTTTCTAGCCTTCACTTGTACTAAGCGGGAATACTGCTTGTGCATCCAAAATCCATAAACCGCAAAGTTATTCCATATGAGTCCACCATACCTTCCTATATGCGGTATCTACCTGTCGTTCCAAATAATTTGTATGTGGCAAACTCTAAACCTTCAAATGAAATTATGTTTTGTATGCTCCAACAGCTCATGTATCAACTAGGGTTGTCTATATCTTCCATGTTAGGCGGGTTATTCTCACGAGGAGTGGACTCCGCTCCTCACTCACGAGAAAATGGCCGGTAACCGGGATGCCCAGTTCCATGCTCAAATCAAACATAATTGTAACCAAAACTCCCCCAGGATTGTTGTTAGTTGGAGGCACCCGTTGTTTCGGTCAAGCCATGGATTGATGATTGTTGGTGGTAGGGGAGTATAAACTTTACCATTCTGTTTGGGAACCGCCTATGATGTGTGTAGCATGGAAGATATCGAGATCTCTTGGTTGTTATGTTGACAATGAAAGTATGTATTGGGGAATGTAGTAATTATGGAAATATGTGTTGGGGAATGTAGTAATTTCAAAAAAAATCCTACGATCACGCAAGATCTATCTATGTGATGCATAGCAACGATAGGGGGAGTGTATCTTCATACCCTTGAAGATCGCTAAGCGGAAGTGTTTATCAACGCGGTTGATGTAGTCGTACACCTTCACGATCCGCCCCGATTAAGTACCAAACATACGGCACCTCCGTGTTCAGCACACGTTCAGCTCGATGACGTCCTCCCCTTCTTGATCTAGCAAGACGGTGAAGTAGTAGATGAGTTCCGGCAGCACGACGGTGTGGTGACAGTGTTGGTGAAGAACAATCTCTGCAGGGCTTCGCCTAAGCACTACGGAAACTATGACGGAGGATAAACTAAAGGGGACGGGGTTGCCGGCACATGGCTTGGTGTTTCTTGATGTCTCTTTGGTGCTAGCCCTGCCCCTCTATTTATATGTTGAGCCTTGGGTCGAAACTTGGAGTAAAAGCCTCCACAAAATTGGTTTCACCCGAAAGGCAAGAGTCCTTCTCGGACTCGGGGCGACGCCAGGTTCCCGCGTCGACTAAATCGAGGACCTGGCGTCGCCCCTGGACTCATAAAACTTCCTTTTGCGCTTTCCAAAAACCTTGTGGGTTTTCCCCTTTGGCCCAAATAAAGTGTTCTTGTACCCAAACATTTCGGGAAACATCCGGAACCCCTTCCAGTGAATTCCGGAACCCTTCCGGAGAACAAACACTATTATCCCATATAACAATCTTTATCTCCGGACCATTCCGGAGTTCCTCGTTATGTCCGTGATCATATCCGGGACTCCGAACAGCATTCGGTCACCAACATACATAACTCATATAATACTATATCGTCAATGAACGTCAAGCGTGCGGACCCTACGGGTTCGAGAACTATGTAGACATGACCGAGACACCTCTCTGGTCAATAACCAATAGCGAAACCTGGATGCCCATATTGGCTCCTACATATTTTATGAAGATCTTTATCAGTCGAACCGCATAACAACATATGTTGTTCCTTTTGTCATCGGTATGTTACTTGCCCGAGATTCGATCGTCGGTATCTCAATACCTAGCTCAATCCTGTTACCGGCAAGTCTCTTTACTCGTTACGTAATACATCATCCTGCAACTAACTCATTAGTCACATTGCTTGCAAGGCTTATAGTGATGTGCATTACCGAGAGGGCCAAGAGATACCTCTTCGACAATCGGAGTGACAAATCCAAATCTCGATCTATGCCAACTCAACAAGTACCATCGTAGACACCTATAGAGCACCTTTATAATCACCCAGTTACGTTGTGACGTTTGGTAGCACAAAGTGTTCCTCCGGTAATCGGGAGTTGCATAATCTCATAGTCATAGGAACATGTATAATTCAAGAAGAAACCAATAGCAGTAAACTAAAACAATCAAGTGCAAAGCTAACGGATTGGGTAAAGTCAATCACATCATTCTCCTAATGATTTGATCCCGTTTATCAAATGACAACTCATGTCTATGGTTAGGAAACCTTAACCATCTTTGATCAACGAGCTAGTCAAGTCAAGGCATACTAGTGACATTATGTTTGTCTATGTATTCACACATGTACTAAGTTTCCGGTTAATACAATTCTAGCATGAATACTAAACATTTATCATGAAATAAGGAAATAAATAATAACTTTGTTATTGCCTCTAGGGCATATTTCCTTTAGTCTCCCACTTGCACTAGAGTCAATAATCTAGTTCACATCATCATGTGATTTAACACCAATATCCACATCTGTATGTGATTAACATCCATAGTTCGCATCATCATGTGACCAACATCCAAAAGGGTTTACTAGAGTCAATAATCTAGTTCACATCGCTATGTGATTAACATCCAAAGAGAACTAAGGTATGATCATGTTTTTCTCGAGAGAGAAGTTTAGTCAACGGGTGTGTCACATCCAGAGCCGTATGTATTTTGCAAATATTCTATGTCTACAATGCTCTGCACGGAGCTACTCTAGCTAATTGCTCCTACTTTCAATATGTATCCAGATTGAGACTTAGAGTCATTTGGATCGGTGTAAAAGCTTGCATTGATGTAACTCTTTACGACGAGCTCTTTTATCACCTCCATAATCGAGAAATATTTCCTTAGTCCTCACTAAGGATATTCTTGACCGCTGTCTAGTGATATACTCCTAGATCAAAATTGTACTCCCTTGCCAAACTCAGAGCAAGGTATACAATAGGTATGGTACACAACATAGCATACTTTATAGAATCTATGACTGAGGCATAGAGAATGACTTTTCATTCTGTTTCTATTTTCTGCCATGGTCGGGTTTTGAGTCTAACTCAACTTCACACCTTGCAACATAGGCAAGAACTCCTTCTTTGACTGTTCCATTTTGAACTACTTCAAAATCTTATCAAGGTATGTACTCATTGAAAAATCTTATGAAGCGTCTTGATCTATCTCTATGGATCTTGATGCTCAATGTGTAAGCGGCTTCGCCGAGGTCTTTCTTTGAAAAACTCATTTCAAACACTCCTTTATGCTTTCCAGAAAATTCTACATTATTTCTGATCAACAATATGTCATTCACATATACTTATCAGAAAGGCTGTAGTACTCCCACTCACTTTCTTGTAAATACAGGCTTCACCGCAAGTTTGTATAAAACTATATGCTTTGATCAACTCATCAAAGCGTATATTCCAACTCCGAGATGCTTGCACCAGTTCATAGATGGATCAGTGGAGCTTGCACACTTTGTTAGCACCTTTAGGATTGACACAACCTTCTGGTTGCATCATATACAACTCTTCTTTAATAAATCTATTAAGGAATGCAGTTTTGACATCCATTTGTCTGATTTCATAAAATGTGGCAATTGCTAACATGATTCGGACATACTTAAGCATCGATACGAGTGAGAAAATCTCATCGTATTCAACACCTTGAACTTGTCAAAAAACTTTTTGCGACAAGTCGAGCTTTGTAGATAGTAACACTACTATGCGCGTCTGTCTTCCTCCTTAAGATCCATTTATTTTCTATGGCTTGCCGATCATTGGGCAAGTCCACCAAAGTCCACACTTTGTTCTCATACATGGATCCCATCTCAGATTTCATGGCCTTCAAGCCATTTCACGGAATCTGGGCTCATCATCGCTTCCTCATAGTTCGTAGGTTCATCATGGTCTACTAACATGACTTCCAAAACAGGATTACCATACCACTCTGGTGCGGACTGTACTTTGGAAGACCTACAAGGCTCTGTAGTAACTAAATCTGAAGTTTCATGATCATCATCATTAGCTTCCTCACTAATTGGTGTAGGAATCACTGGAACTGATTTTTGTGATGAACTACTTGCCAATTCGGGAGAAGATACAATTACCTTATCATGCTCTACTTTCCTCCCACTCACTTCTTTCGAGAGAAACTCCTTCTCTAGAAAGGACCCATTCTTAGCAACGAATATCTTGCCTTCGGATCTTGTGATAGAAGGTGTACCCAACAGTTTCCTTTGGGTATTCTATGAAGACGCACTTCTCCGATTTGGGTTCGAGCTTATCAGGTTGAAACTTTTTCACATAAGCATCGCAGCCCCAAACTTTAAGAAACGACAACTTTGGTTTCTTGCCAAACCACAGTTCATAAGGCGTCGTCTCAACGGATTTTGATGGTGCCCTATTTAAAGTGAATGCAGTTGTCTCTAATGCATAAACCCAAAACAATAGTGGTAAATCGGTAAGATACATCATAGATCGCACCATATCCAATAAAGTGCGGTTACGACATTCGGACACACCATTACGCTGTGGTGTTCCATGTGGCATGAGCTGCGAAACTATTCCACATTGTTTTTAAATAAAGGCCAAACTCGTAACTCAAATATTCTCATCTACGATCAGATTGTAGAAATTTTATTTTCTTGTTACGATGATTCTCCACTTCACTCTGAAATTCTTTGAACTTTTCAAATGTTTCAGACTTGTGCTTCATTAAGTAGATATACTCATATCTGCTCAAATCATCTATGAAGGTCAGAAAATAACGATACCCGCCATGAGCATCAACACTCATTGGACCGCATACATCGGTATGTATTATTTCCAACAAGTCAGTAGCTCGTTCCATTGTTTCGGAGAACGGAGTTTTAGTCATCTTGCCCAAAAGGCACGGTTCGCAAGCATCAAATGATTCATAACCAAGTGATTCCAAAAATCCATCTTTATGGAGATTCTTCATGCGCTTTACACCGATATGACCCAAACGGCAGTTCCACAAATAATTTGCACTATCATTATCAACTTTGCATCTTTTGGCATCAATATTATGAATATGTGTATCACTACGATCGAGATCCAACAAACTATTTTCATTGGGTGTATGACCACTGAAGGTTTTATTCATGTAAACAGAACAACAATTAATCTCTGACTTTAAATGAATAACCGTATTGCAATAAACATGATCAAATCATATTCATGCTCAACGCAAACTCCAAATAACATTTATTTAGGTTTGACACTAATCCCGAAAGTATAGGGAGCGTGCGAAGATGATCATATCAATCTTGGAACCGCTTCCAACACACATCGTCACTTCACCCTCAACTAGTATCTGTTTATTCTGTAACTCCTGTTTCGAGTTACTAATTTTTTAGCAACCGAACAAGTATCAAATACCCAGGGGCTACTATAAACACTAGTAAAGTACACATCAATAACCTGTATATCTAATATACCCTTGTTCACTTTGCCATCCTTCTTATCCACCAAATATTCAAGGCATTTCCGCTTCAAGTGACCATTTCCTTTGCAGTAGAAGCACTCAGTTTGAGGCCTTAGTCTAGCTTTGGGCTTCTTCACGGAAATGACAACTTGCTGGCCATTCTACATGAAGTTCCTTTCTAGAAACTAGTGGTCTTGTTAATCATCAACACTTGATGCTCTTTCTTGATTTCTACCTTCATCGATTTCATCATCATGAAAAGCTCAGGAATCGTTTTTGTCATCCCTTGCATACTATAGTTCATCACAAAGTTCTACTAACTTGGTGATGGTGACTAGAGAACTCTGTTAATCACTATCTTATCTGGAAGATTAACTCCCACTTGATTCAGCGATTGTAGTACCTGCATAACTGAGCACATGCTTCTTTGCTTGAGCTATTCTCCTCCATCTTTTAGCTATAGAACTTGTTGGAGACTTCATATCTCTCAACTCGGTATTTGCTTGAAACATTAACTTCAACTCTGGAACATCTCATATGGTCCATGACGCTCAAAATGTCTTTGAAGTCTCGATTCTAAGCCGTTAATCATGGTGCACTAAACTATCAAGTAGTCATCATATTGAGCTAGCCAAACGCTCATAACGTCTCGCATCCGCTCCTGCAATAGGTCCGCACCTAGCGGTGCATCAAGGACATAATTCTTACAGGCAACAATGAGGATAAACCTCAGATCACGGACCCAGTCCGCATCATTGCTACTATCATCTTTCAACTTAGTTTTCTCTAGGAACACATATAAAACATAGGGAAGCAACAACGCGACCTATTGATCTACAACATTATTTACAAAATACTATCGTGACTAAGTTCATGATAAATTAAAGTTCAGTTAATCATATTACTTAAGAACTCACACTTAGATAGACATCCCTCTAATCATCTAAGTGATCACGTGATCCAAATCAACTAAACCTGTCCAATCATCACGTGAGATGGAGTAGTTTTCAATGGTGAACGTCACTATGTTGATCATATCTACTATATTATTCACGCTCGACCTTTCGGTCTCCAGTGTTCCGAGGCCATATCTGCATATGCTAGGCTCATCAAGTTTAATCCGAGTATTTCTGCGTGTGCAAAACTGGCTTGCACCCGTTGTGGGTGAACGTTGAGCTTATCACACCCGATCATCACGTGGTGTCTCCGCACGACGAACTTTGGCAACGGTGCATACTCAGGGAGAACACTTATATCTTGGAATTTAGTGAGAGATCATCTTATAATGCTACCGTCAATCAAAGCAAAATAAGATGCATAAAAGATAAACATCACATGAAATCATTATAAGTGATATGATATGGCCATCATCATCTTGTGCCTTTGATCTTCATCTCCAAAGCACCGTCATGATCTCCATCGTCACCGGCATGACACCATGATTTTCATCATCTTGATCTATATCAATGTGTCGTCACATGGTCGTCTCACCAACTATTGCTCTTGCAACTATTGCTATCACATAGCCATAAAGTAAAGCAATTATTTGGGGCTTGCATCTTATGCAATAAAGAGACAACCATAAGGCTTCTGCCAGTTGCTGATAACTTCAACAAAACATGATCATCTCATACAACAACTTATATCTCATCACGTCTTGACCATATCACATCACAACATGCCCTGCAAAAACAAGTTAGACGTCCTCTACTTTGTTGTTGCAAGTTTTACGTGGCTGCTTCGGGCTAAGCAAGAACCGTTCTTACCTACGCATCAAAACCACAACAATATTTCGTCAAGTATGTGTTGTTTTAACCTTCACAAGGACCGGGCGTAGCCACACTCGGTTCAACTAAAGTTGGAGAAACTGACACCCGCCAGCCACCTATGTGCAAAGCACGTCGGTAGAACTAGTCTTGCGTAAGCGTACACATAATGTCGATCCGGGCCGCTTCATCCAACAATACCGCTGAATCAAAGTATGACATGCTGGTAAGCAGTATGACTTGTATCGCCCACAACTCACTTGTGTTCTACTCATGCATATAACATATACGCATAAACCTGGCTCTGATACCACTGTTGGGGAACATAGTAATTTCAAAAAAATCCTACGATCACGCAAGATCTATCTATGTGATGCATAGCAACGAGAGGGGGAGTGTATCTTCATACCCTTGAAGATCACTAAGCGAAAGCATTTATCAAAGCAGTTGATGTAGTCGTACACCTTCACCATCCGCCCCGATCAAGTACCGAACGTACGGCACCTCCGCGTTCAGCACATGTTCAGCTTGATGACGTCCTTGCCTTCTTGATCCAGCAAGACGGGCAAAGTAGTAGATGAGTTCCGGCAACACGACGGCGTGGTGATGGTGTTGGTGAAGAACAATCTCCGCAGGGCTTCGCCTAAGCACTACGGAAACTATGACGGAGGATAAACTAGAGGGGACGGGGTTACCGGAAAAACGTCTTGGTATTTCTTGATGTCTCTTTGGTGCTAGCCCTGCCCCTCTATTTATATGTTGAGCCTTGGGGTTGAACCTTGGAGTAAAAGCCTCCACAAAGTCGGTTTCACCCGAAAGGCAAGAGTCCTTCTCGGACTCTAGGGCCAGACGCCAGGGTTCCCGGCATCTGGACCCTGGCATCTGGCCCCTGGACTCCGCAAAACTTCCTTTTGCGCTTTCCAAAAACCTTGTGGGCTTTCCCCTTTGGCCCAAATAAAGTGTTCTCGTACCCAAATATTTCGGGAAACATCCGGAACCCCTTCCGGTGAATTCCGGAACCCTTCCGGAGACCAAACACTATTATCCCATATATCAATCTTTATCTCCGGACCATTCCGGAGTTCCTCGTCATGTCTGTGATCATATCTGGGACTCCGAACAACATTCGGTCACCGACATACATAACTCATATAATACTATATCGTCAATGAACGCGGACCCTACGGGTTCGAGAACTATGTAGACATGACCGAGAGACCTCTCTGGTCAATAACCAATAGCGGAACTTGGATGCCCATATTGGCTCCTACATATTCTACGAAGATCTTTATCGGTCGAACCGCATAACAACATACGTTGTTCCTTTTGTCATCGGTATGTTACTTGCCCGAGATTCGATCGTCGGTATCTCAATACCTAGCTCAATCTCATTACCGGCAAGTCTCTTTACTCGTTACGTAATACATCATCCCGCAACTAACTCATTAGTCACATTGCTTGCCAGGCTTATAGTGATGTGCATTACCGAGAGGGCCCAGAGATACCTCTTCGACAATCGGAGTGACAAATCCTAATCTCGATCTATGCCAACTCAAAAAGTACCATCGGAGACACCTGTAGAGCACCTTTATAATCACCCAGTCACGTTGTGACGTTTAGTAGCACACAAAGTGTTCCTCTGGTAATCGGGAGTTGCATAATCTCATAGTCATAGGAACATGTATAAGTCATGAAGAAAGCAATAGCAGTAAACTAAAACGATCAAGTGCTAAGCTAACGGAATGGGTCAAGTCAATCGCATCATTCTCCTAATGATGTGATCCCATTTATCAAATAACAACTCATGTCTATGGTTAGGAAACCTTAACCATCTTTGATCAACGAGCTAGTCAAGTAGAGGCATACTAGTGACATTATGTTTGTCTATGTATTCACACATGTACTAAGTTTACGGTTAATACAATTCTAGCATGAATAATAAACATTTATCATGAAATAAGGAAATAAATAATAACTTTATTATTGCCTCTAGGGCATATTTCCTTCAGTCTCCCACTTGCACTAGAGTCAATAATCTAGTTCACATCATCATGTGATTTAACACCAATATCCACATCTGTATGTGATTAACACCCATAGTTCACATCGTCATGTGACCAACATCCAAAAGGGTTCACTAGAGTACATAATCTAGTTCACATCGCTATGTGATTAACACACAAAGAGTACTAAGGTATGATCATGTTTTGCTCGTGAGAGAAGGTTAGTCAACGGGTCTGCCACATTCAGAGCCGTATGTATTTTGCAAATATTCTATGTCTACAATGCTCTGCATGGAGCTACTCTAGCTAATTGCTCCTACTTTCAATATGTATCCAGATTGAGACTTAGAGTCATCTGGATTGGTGTAAAAGCTTGCATTGATGTAACTCTTTACGACGAGCTCTTTTATCACCTCCATAATCGAGAAATATTTCCTTAGTCCTCACTAAGGATTTTCTTGACCGCTGTCCAGTGATCTACTCCTAGATCAAAATTGTACTCCCTTGCCAAACTCAGAGCAAGGTATACAATAGGTTTGGTACACAGCATAGCATACTTTATAGAACCTATGACTGAGGCATAGGGAATGACTTTTCATTCTCTGTGAAGGGCCTATCTATTTACTTTTATGTTGAGTCATCATCCTCTCATGAAAAAGAACCAGTTGGAGAGCACCATTGTCATTTGCATGCATTACTATCAATTTATATTGATTATGACTGGATCTCTTTTACCATGAATTACAATGTTTAGTCAGTCCTTGATCTTCAGAGGTGCTCTGCATTTATGTTTTCGGTCTCAGAAAGGGCTAGCGAGATAGCATCTTGTTATATCATATTATGATTATTTTGAGAAAGTGTTGTCATCCGAGATTTATTCTTATTGCTCACTAGTTGATTATGCCATTGATATGAGTAAACATGAGACCTAAGTGTTATTTTGAATAAGGTTAATTCATAATCTTTTTACTGACAACTTGAATGCTGGCTTTACATATTTGCAACAACAAGAGCAAACAAAGTTTGTAAAAGTTTTTCTTTATCAGTTTCTGTTTGTCAACTGAATTGCTTGAGGACAAGCAAATGTTTAAGCTTGGGGGAGTTGATATGTCTCCATCGTATCTACTTTTCCAAACACTTTGGCCCTTGTTTTGGACTCTAACTTGCATGATTTGAATGGAACTAACCCGGACTGACGTTGTTTTCAGCAGAATTGCCATGGTGTTATTTTTGTGCAGAAATAAAAGTTCTCGGAATGACCTGAAACTCCACGGAGATTATTTTTAGAATTAATAAAAAATACTGGCGAAAGAATCAAGGCCAGGGGGCCCACACCCTGTCCATGAGGGTGGGGGCGCGCCCCCCTGCCTCGTGGGCCACCTGGTGCTCCACCGACCTCAACTCCAACTCCATATATTCACGTTCGGGGAGAAAAAAATTAGGGAGAAGGATTCATTGCGTTTTACGATACAGAGCCGCCGCCAAACCCTAATCTCTCTCGGGAGGGTTGATCTGGAGTCCGTTCAGGGCTCCGGAGAGGGGAATCTGTCGCCGTCGTCATCATCAACCATCCTCCATCACCAATTTCATGATGCTCACTGCCGTGCGTTAGTAACTCCATCGTAGGCTTGCTGGATGGTGATGGGTTGGATGAGATTAACCATGTAATCGAGTTAGTTTTGTTAGGGTTTGATCCCTAGTATCTAGTATGTTCTGAGATTGATGTTGCTATGACTTTGTTATGCTTAACGCTTGTCACTAGGGCCCGAGTGCCATGACTTCAGATCTGAACCTATTATGCTTTCATGAATATATGTGAGTTCTTGATCCTATCTTGCAAGTCTATAGTCACCTATTATGTGTTATGATCCGACAACCCCGAAGTCACAATAATCGGGACCACTCTCGATGACGACCGTAGTTTGAGGAGTTCATGTATTCACTAAGTGGTTAATGCTTTGGTCCGGTACTCTATTAAAAGGAGGCCTTAATATTCCTTAGTTTCCAATAGGACCCCGCTGCCACTGGAGGGTAGGACAAAAGATGTCATGCAAGTTCTTTTCCATAAGCACGTATGACTATATTCGGAATACATGCCTACATTACATTGATGAACTGGAGCTAGTTCTATGTCACCATATGTTATAACTATTGCATGAGGAATCGCATCCGACATAATTATCCATCACTGATCCAATGCCTACGAGCTTTTCACATATTGCTCTTTGCTTAGTTACTTTACCGTTGCCACTGTTACAATTACTACAAAACTGCTCTCACACTTTAGCCATCATTATCACACTTCCATATTACTTTGCTACTAAATACTTTGCTGCAGATATTAAGTTATCCAGGTGTGGTTGAATTGACAACTCAACTTCTAATACTTGAGAATATTCTTTGGCTCCCCTTGTGTCGAATCAATAAATTTGGGTTGAATACTCTACCCTCGAAAACTGTTGCGATCCCCTATACTTGTGGGTTATCAGGAGGCCGCTCCCTCCGGAGGTCTTGATGTCGCCCGCCTCGCGAGGCTTGGCCCCTCGCGAGGGTCTTATCTTGTTGGCGTTGTAGATGGGTCGTACCAGGCCGTCGATGGAGCCACGCCATGGGCTGCACGCAGGCAAGTCTGGGTACCCTCGTTTCCAGAACACCGACATTAGTATGTTATTTCATATTATTTTTGGGACTAACCTATTAACCTAGAGCCCAGTGCCAGTTTCTGTTTTTTCCTTGTTTTTGAGTTTTACAGAAAATGAATATCAAATGGCGTCCAAAGGGAATAAAACTTTCACGATGATTTTTCTTGGACCAGAGGACACACGTAGAACTTGGAGAGGAAGGCAGAAGAGTCTTGAGGACCCCACAAGCCCTCAGAGCACGCCCTAGGGGGCACCCCTTGGCTTGTGGGCCCCCCGGGAGCCTCTAACCTAACTCTTGGCCTATAAATTCAGAAATATTCTCAAATGACCAGAAGCGTCCACCAAAATACTTTTCCGCCGCCCTAACCTTCTATACCTGTGAGATCCCATCTAGGGGCCTTTTTCGGCATCCTTCGGGAGGGGACTCGATCACGGAGGGCTTCTACATTAACTCTATTGCCCTTCTGATGAAGCGCGAGTAGTTTACCTCGGACCTACGGGTCCATAGCTAGTAGCTATATGGCTTCTTCTCTCTGTTTGATCTTCAATACAAGGTTCTCCTCGATGTTCTTGGAGATCTATCCGATGTTCTTTTGCGATGTGTTTGTTGAGATCCGATGAATTGTGGATTTATGATCAGATTATCTATGAATATTATTTGAATCTTCTCTAAATTCTTATATGCATGATTTGATACCTTTGTATTTCTCTCTAAATTATCGGTTTGGTTTGGCCAACTAGATTGGTTCACTTGCAATGGGAGAGGTGCTTAGTTTTGGTTTCAATCTTGTGGTGTCCTCACCGAGTGACATAGTAGGGGTAGCAAGGAACATATTGTATTGTTGCCATCAAGGCTAAAAAGATGGGGTTTTCATTATATTGCTTGAGTTTATCCCTCTACATCATGTCATCTTACTTAAGGTGTTACTCCATTCTTTTGAACTTAATACTCTAGATGCATGCTGGATAGCGGTCGATGTGTGGAGTAATAGTAGTGGATGCAGAATTGTTTTAGTCTACTTGACACGGACGTGATGCCTATATTCATAATAATTGCCTTGGATATCGTCAAAACTTTGCGCTTTTCTATCAATTGCTCGACAGCAATTTGTTCACCTGTCGTATGTTTTCTTTCAAGAGAGAAGCCTATAGTGAAACCTATGGCCCTCGGGTCTATTATCCATCATCTATTTTCAGATCTATAAACCAAAAACCCAAAATACCTTGTTGTGATTTATTTATTTTTGACTTTTTTACATTTTAGTAATGTTTTATATTTATCTCTATCAGATCTCATCCTTGCAAGTGACCTGAAGGGATTGACAACCCCTTTATCGCGTTGGGTGCAAGTGTTTGATTGTTTGTGCAGGTGCATCGATTGGACCTCCTACTGGATTGATACCTTGGTTCTCAAACTGAGGGAAATACTTATCTCTACTTTGCTGCATCACCCTTTCCTCTTCAAGGGAAAAACCAACGCAAGCTCAAGAAGTAGCAACCCACATGGTCCATGGCCGCACGCAAGCAAGCGCCTCCTAAGTACGCAAAAAATGATTCCTTCCCTAGCAGCTGGGACCCACCAGCTATATTTTCGCACGGAAGGAAGTGCCTCCTTATTACACGGAAAAAATGATTCCCCCTGGCAGCTGGGATCGACCGTTATATCTTCACACGCAAGGAAGTGTATCCTTATCCTCCCTGATAGCTAGGTTCCACCCAGTTGAAGCGTACGTAGCGTTGTCTGTCTGATCGCAAACGTGTATGTACATACAGGTTGATCGGTCTCTCTGCAACGATGAACCATGGCCTAGTAAGTAGCGGTACGTGTCATAGTAGATCCCCCCGGCGTAGAAGTTTAGGCATTCCCATGTAAATCGTGTACACATACGTACAGCCACACGGCAAAAAATACGGCCACGTACATACCTACGGGCAGGGTCTCAAACACATACTCGCGCATACATATGGCCAGGGCTCATGTACATGGACAAGCAACGGACGGCAACAACGATCCTGTTCATCTGCAGCCAACCGGCTGGGTCGGAACAGAGAAACAACGTCATGTTCATCGGGAGGCAACCGACTGGGTCGGAATGCGTCCTGTTCATCGGGAGCCAACCAGCTTGGACGGAACAGCCGAAACAAGGTCTAGCGTATCGCTAAATGGAGAAAACGGCCTTCTGTTCGACCGCCTACGATTGAAACGGGATCCTGTTCATCGGGAGGGGTGTGGCGTACCGCAAAACGGAGGAAACAGACTTATGTTCAACCACCTACGGTCGAAAAAGGGTCATGTTGATTGGGAGGGTCTGGCGTACCTTAAAATTGAGGAAACAGACTTCTCTTTGAGCGCCCACGATCGAAATGGGGTCCCATTCATCAGAAGGGGTGTGGCGTGTACTGCAAAACGGGACTCCACGAGCTACTATTCATCCACCGTCGACTTCCTCCAGCCTTCGCTGGCTACTATTCATCCAGCCTCCACGGGCTTCTATTCATCCGCCTACCCCCAACCTGCTGGGGTGTGGCGGCCTCCTCGGGGTCCTATTCATCTAGCGGCAATCGCCTACACATGACCGGGGTCCTGTTCATCCAACCCTCATCGGCTAGGGTGGGGCGTACGAGCGGGCGGCAACAATAGGAATTGTTCATCCACAACCAACCAACCGACTAGGTCAACTCACCACGTCTCGCGCAAGGGGTTCGATCGATGCATCTCGACCCGTGTCTACGTGTATCACACGGCGACAACAACTGGCACTGTTCATTGAGAGGAAACACAACACTGCCTAGCTACATCTCGCACGGGGGCTCGATCGGCTTTAGTAAGCAGCAAGAAGGATCGATTGGGTTCAATTAGTAGTGAAGGAATCGCTCGGGTTCAGTTAGCAGCGAAGGGATTGATCGAGTTCAGTACGTAGTGCGAGGGATCGATCGCTCAGGTTCAGTACATATTGTGAGGGTGAAAGTGCAACTAATCCCCGGGTGGTTTTGGTAATTAATAACAACATATATATCATTGAACTAATAGTTACTTGAGAATCATTTCAGAAAGTTCAGTGATATGGGTATGGCAAGGATCAAGAAGTGGACCCTCAAAATGCTAAGGCAAGCATTGGCAAAAGCTCAAGACTCCATTTTTGGTTTAGTGATCCAAGATCACATTGAGTCCATAGGAAACAAATACTATTAAAAGGGATGAGGTTATGATGATGATCCGTTGCTCAAAGTGCTTAGTGATACATCTCCTAAACTATCGCAACTTTCACCGACATATACACTCATAAGTAATCTCGGTCCCACCGATATTCCAAACTCACCACACCGAAATGAACCACCTCAGCCATAAAGCCAAACCCTAGAAATCTCGGATTTTCCGATTCGAACTCGGTCTCACCAAACTTGAGTTGCCAAGCTTCAGAATCATACATCATCAAATCGGTGTCACCGAGATGATGAAGTTGGTCCCACCGAGATTGGCAAGCTCTTGTCTTTGCACGAATCGGACTAACCGAGATTGTATTTTCGGTCCCATCGAAAATCCCAACGCTCACATGATTTGAACTTTCGGTCTCACCGAGTTGTCAACTTCGGTCCCACCGAGATTGGTCAAATGTGTGTAACGGTTGGATTTTGTGTGGAGGCTATAAATACCCTCCACCCCTCTTCATTCGTGGAGAGAGCCATCGAAAGAACTACCACTCCTACCTTACATTTCGAGAAGAGAACTACCTACCCTTGTGTTGAGATCAAGTTGCTCCACTCCCACCATATGAAGCTTGATCTCTAGCCTTCCCAAGTTGCTTTCCACTCAATCCTTTCTTCCACCACAGCCAAATCAGTGAGGAGAGTTGAGTGTTGGGGAGATTATCATTTGAAGCACAAGAGCAAGGAGTTCATCATCATCAACACCATCTATTACCTTTTGGAGGGTGGTGCCTCCTAGATTGGTTAGGTGTCGCTTGGGAGCCTCCGTCGAGATGTGGAGTTGAACCAAGAAGTTTGTAAGGGCAAGGAGATCGCCTACTTCGTGAAGATCTACCCCGAGTAAGGCGAGCCCTCCGTGGGCGTGAGCCATGATGGCATAGACAAGGTTGCTTCTTCGTGGACCCTTCGTGGGTGGAGCCTCCGTGGACTCTCGCAGCCGCTACCCTCCGTGGGTTGAAGTCTCCATCAACGTGGAAGTACGATAGCACCACCTATCGGAACCACGAGAAAAATCACCGCGTCTCCAAAATTGCGTTTGCTCTTCTCCACCTCTCTTTACTACATGTGCAATTTACCTTCCGCTGCCTATACTCTAGAATTGCATGTGTAGGGTGATGCTTGACTTGATCATAATTGTGAAACTGCCAAAAACTGTTCTTTGTCAAAAGGCATAACCTTTAGATTGTCAAGTAGTCTAATCACCCACCCTCTAGACATACTTTCGATCCTACAAGTGGTATCAGAGCTTTGGTCTCCATTGTATTGGTTTCCATTGCATTGGACTCCATAAGCTTGGTTTCACAACCTAGGAGAGTATGGCGTCTAGTGAGGGTAATTTTCGTAGAGGTCCTTACTTTGATGGTACAAACTTTGCTAGTTGGAAGCATAAAATGAAAATGCATATTCTTGGCCATAACCCAGCCGCATGGGGCATTATTAGTGTTGGTATGCAAGGTGAATTCTTCGAGGAAGGAAAAGTTCCGGATCGCGAAGCTACAACGGAAGAATTGCGGATGTTGCAAAACAATGCTCAAGCTTGTGACATTCTCTTCAATGCTTTGTGTCCCGAGGAGTTCAACAAAATCAGCCGTCTTGAGAATGCAAAAGAGATTTGGGATACTTTGGTTGAAATGCACGAAGGTACCGAGTCCGTGAAGGAATCAAAGCTAGATGTTCTTCAAGGTCAACTTGACAAGTTCAAGATGAAGGAAGGTGAAGGAGTCGCTGAAATGTACTCTAGGCTTGCTCTCATCACAAATGAGATTGCCGGCTTAGGAAGCGAAGAAATGACCGACCGATTCATCATCAAGAAGATTCTTAGAGCTTTGGATGGAAAGTATGACACCGTGTGCACTTTGATCCAAATGATGCCAAACTACAAGAATCTCAAGCCAACCGAAGTCATTGGAAGAATTGTTGCTCATGAGATGACACTTAAGGATAAGGAAGAGCTTCACAACAAGTCAAGTGGTGCTTACAAAGCTACAAGTGATGCTCCCACAACCTCAAGTGACAAGCTAGTTTCCAATGAAGAGATAAGCCTAATGGTCAAGAACTTCAACAAATTCTACAAGAGTAGAAGCAAAGAGAGAAGCTCAAAGTCTAGATCATATGATGAAAAGAGATCTTCTAGTCGTGATCGAAACTGCTACAATTGTGGAAGACCCGGACACTACTCAAATGAGTGTTCGGCTCCCCACAAGAGAAGAGAAGAATCTCCAAGAAGAAGAAGCTCAAGAGATGAGTCACCTCGGAAAGAGAGAAGGAGTAGAGATGATCGTTATGAACGAAGACCCTCTTGGAGAACCAAGGATTCGGAGAGGAAAGACAAGTCATCAAGGAGCTACACAAGAAGAAAACATCAAGCTCATGTAGGTGAATGGGTCTCCGGCTCCGACTCCGACAATCAATCCGAAAGAAGCTATCACTCCAACTCCGACTACAACAAGATGAAGGTGTTGCGGTCTTGCTCTCGATCCTCCAACTCCAACTCCTATGACTTATTTGATTCACCAAATGAGGGAATTGGAAGATGCTTCATGGCTAAAGGCCCCAAGGTATCACATCCTGAATTCATTGACTTTGATAGTGATGAGGATGACTTGCTTGGTGAAGATGAGCTCTTACATGATAAATCTAGTGAACCTAGTAATGATGAACATGCTAGTAGTCCTTATAGTCGAGAAGAGTCGAATGACAATGCTATGAAGGAGATTGAGCGTCTAACTAAAGAACTAAACACTCTTAA
Organism: Aegilops speltoides; assembly: GCA_021437245.1. Lineage (NCBI taxonomy): Eukaryota > Viridiplantae > Streptophyta > Magnoliopsida > Poales > Poaceae > Aegilops > Aegilops speltoides. The sequence continues at coordinate 164,061,496 of CM038142.1, read as the reverse complement.
GTTAGCTCATGAAACAACTCAAGAAGATCATAGAGAGCTTCTAAGATCTCATGAGAAGCAACGCTTCGAGAAGCTCACTCTAGAGCAAGAACATGAGTTTCTAAAAGCAATCAATGACGATCTTCGAAAGAAGAGTTCTTCATATCTTGCCAAACGACTTCTCTTGTCTAATTTCTTGCCACCCATTAAGATTAAGCATGACAAGCATAAGAAAAATTCTTCCTCTAGTAGTAACAATAACCATGCTAAATCCAATGTTGTTGCTTCTAGTAGTTCTCTTGATTCCACTAACAATGTTTCAAGCCAAGTTACACTTGAGCAAGAAAATAGTTTATTGAAAGGGATTATAGAGAAAGGTGTCTACAAGAGCCTTGCTTAAGCAAGAACTTTGAGGAAATTGTTCGCAGCAAGGAAGGCACCGGAAGAATCAAGGAATTGGTTTTGAGCGAAAGTTCAACGCCGAGGGTGTTGAATGGGAAGAAGGTCAATATCCTACTCCACAGTTTGTTCTTCAAAAGGAGAAGTATGATCCTACTTCTTCCAATGTGGAACAAGCTCAAGATGACCTTCCACCACAAGACCACAAGCTAAAAGGCAAGGACAAGCTTCAAGAGGAGATTGATGCATTTGTTGAAGCACCTCAAGCCATGGTCAAGTGGGTTCCCAAGGAAACGCCAAGTTCTACTTCGTCAAGCTCAACTACAACCCCAAGGATTCCCATCAAGATGATGTGGATCCCAAGAAGAAGAACTAGAGAGTTCTTGAGGGTGACTCCGCCAACATACTTCACTCACATTCATTTTGGCAAAAACTTGTGCAATCAACTTCCACATTGTGCACTAGTTCATGGAGTCACAAACCCTCTTGTTGGTAAGTCAAGGGACAAGGTAATCATTGCTTTCATGGACATCATCTATTGTGAACTTCAATCTATGTCCATGGATATCCTTGTTTGTTCCTTGTGGGACTAACCCATGTAGGTATTGAAAGTGCCCGAATCCAAAGGATTGCTCCCAACTCTTGATGGTCTTCATCAACATTGAGCATCCACATCTTCAACATCTACATGAAGTCTTCTACGACAACCCAAGGTTAGTTTGACCCTTTAAAAGGGTTCTCACATCTAGGGGAGCTTTGCTCTAAAAATTGAGCTAAAGCATCTTCAAATGATGTGAACACATCAATGCTTTATGTAAAAGTGGTAACCCCACTTGTGCTTAAACGATGAGTATGACCTATGATCAAATGTTCTCATTTGGCTCCTAAGTCAATATACTCATATAAAGATGACCTAGTCATCGACAAATTGTGTGATAGTAGCTAGAGTTTTGATTGTGCATGTTTGACACATATTTCATTTGCTATCTTATTGTGTGAGCATGTTGGATGCATGATTTTATCCATTCAAGGACATCCATTTGTTGTTTTGGTCGCTTTTGATTTTTCTCGACCAAATGGATGGACAAGAATGCCTAAGTACCTCCCTAGCTATCTATGCTTTCTTGTCTCAAATTCTATTCATGCTTACATCACAAATTTTGAACAAGTCATTTTTGACCCTCCGAGTGAGGAGCACTTTCGAGCCACCGATCCGTCAAAGGCTAACTTCCAAAACCTTCTAAGTGATTTCGGTCGCACCAACTCACTCAAACTCGGTCGAACCGAAAGCATTTAGATCGATCTAGGTTTTCACCTCGGTGAAACCGAAGTTGTGATTTTTGGCGTGACCAAGTGCATAATCGCCAAAGAAGTTATCCATCTCGGTGCCACCGAAGTTTTACAACTCGGTCCCACCGACAAAGAAAGGGGTATATATACTCGAGGGCCGCTGCTGATTTCTCCTTCAAACGCTTCGTCCCCACACCCTTGCTACCGCCGCCTGGTCTCCGGATCGTCGCCGTAAATGCCGCTCAGGCGCCCTCGCCGCAGTCTCCGTCCGCCGTCAACGGACATCTTCTCCGCGCCGTTGCCGCCGAGAGAAACTCCACCAAGTTAGGGTGAGTTTTGATCTCACTCGTGCTCCCATCTCCGATTCAATGCACGCTTGGTTTCCTAGAATCTTTCCACGATTGAAATCTTCCTGCATACACCGATTAGTTCATTTGGACTAGATTCGAGTAAAAGTTTTAGGGTTAGGTTTCCACCGAACACATCTCGGTGAGACCGATTTTACATTTTCAAGATGACCGATTTGGCCTATGGCCATTGCACCGCACCTTCGTCCAACCGAAGTTGTGCAAATCGGTGTGACCGAAATGAAAGTTCTGTGAAACCCTAGTGTTTTCGGCAGATCGAAACCCACTTCGTCCAACCGAAAGTGGTGTGAAAGCTTCGTTTGAACACTTGGATTCACCGAATCCTAAACTCGGTCTGACCAAATGTCTTCTGTGAAAACCTAAAACTAGAATTTGAACTCATTTTTTGCAAAACTTCGCATTTGTGATGACTCTTCTTCTCTGCCTACACCTTATCTATTCACAAAGTTGTCGGCCATGTCGATGCCGTGATAATGTAACAGGTCGAGACACCCATTGCAGATATTCCAGAGGCAGGCACTAGTCCCGATCCTAGCAGCTCATCAGATGATGGTGAGAGGAGTACACCAAGTGGTTTGCCTCCTGTAGCCACCAGGGCTAGAAAGAAGAGAAACTCAGATGATGAAGACTCAGATTTTGTTGTTGAGGAAGAGGTCACCTCAAAGCCCAAGAGGAAAGTTGTTGCCAAAGAGCCACAAGGTCAGCAAACTAAGAAGGGCACCAGAAAAGTCAAGCAGTCAACTGTTGCCAAGAAGCTGAATTTGGGAGAGGCAGATGCAAGCAAAGTGAAGAAAACTTCCAAGAGGAAGAGATTAGTGCATGATGATGCAGCAGAAGATGAGGATGAGGAAGCACCCCAGCCTTCTCAGAAGCCTATGCTCATGGGTGATGCCATTAAGGCTGGAGCCACTTCAAAGCCCAAGCAATCTGCTCCAGCTAAGGCAGCTCCAAGAAAGCCTCTTGCCAAGCCCAAGAAGACAATCGAAACATTCCAAAGATCTGAAAAGAACAAGGATGATGTGCCACCAATGAGTCGATGGTGAAGGACCAGTTTTTTGAAACTTCGTAAAACGCCACTACATAATGATGCTCATCCTCAAGCTAAGGATATGAAGGCAAGGAAAGATAGAGGTCTCGGGCTATGGAGACAATCGACCCATATGCCGTGAGGAGAAGAACTGCAGAGATCCTGTGTTTCACACCGAGAGCAAAGAAGACTTCTATGAGACCGTCTTGATGGACAAGAAGCCCATAGTCGCAGACACAAGATATGTTGATTGGAAGTACATTGACAGCGAAGAGCACAGAGATTTCTTTCCACATGTGCATGAAAGTTTCACTGCTTGTGGTGTTGCAGACTTTGTAGGTCAGAAGTTGACCAATTGGAACAATGAAATGATTATGCAATTCTATGCCACAGCTCACTTCTACCCAGATGGAAAGATTGTATGGATGACTGAAGGCCAAAGAATTTCTTCATCTGTTGAAGAATGGGCAGAACTTCTGAATGCTCCAGTGCAATGAGAAGATGATATTGATGTATATGGTATTCCAAAGAAGAATCATGAATCCATGAAGAACATGTACAAAGAGGTTCCAGCTAAGGATTTGGAAATCTGGAAGCTCGGCTCAGTTTACTATCTCCAGGCAGGCCTACCTACCACCAATACCATTTTGAGGCATACCTTGATGCCCAAGTCTGGAGATCATCGCATGATCGAGGATACTCTATCAACATGCTGCACATACTTGATGAGAAAGCACCTTTCAAGGTGATGGACTTGATGGTTGAGACCATTAAGAGGACTGCAATGACCGTAAAAGGTCGTGTGGATTTGCCCATGAGATTCAGATGCTTATCAATGCCAAGTTTGGCACGGGCACATTCTTGTTGGATAGAGTACATTTACCGTTGCAGCCAGAGCATGAGGACAATGTTGTTGTGATGGATGAGGAGGATCCAACATCGGTTGAAGGTCAAGCCAAGATTGAAGCTGCCAAGAAAGTCAAAGCTGACAAGGAAGCAGCAGCAGCAGCAGCTAAACCAAAGAGTGTCGGAGAGCAGCTTCTTGAAGCTACCCAAAGGATTGAACAACGCCTGGCCAGCATTGTGCAGCCTCGGAGAGCCTAGAGAGGATTGTTGAGGACAAGATCCACGCCTGGATGTGAAGTCGATCAAGTGCAAGTAATCACAACAAGCTTGAGGCGACATTGAGGAAGCAAAGAGGAGAAGGAAGAGCTTATGCGTGAGATGCAGATGACTTAGTCCAGATGCTTATCAACAGATCGCTCCGGTTCCCACAGACCCGATCACCGCTATTCCAAAGGATGACACGGGACTACAGCTTCAAAGACCTCCCACAGTTCCATCATTGCTCCAACTCCAGCTCCAAAGGACCACTCCTCCAAAGACAGACATCACCAAGTCTTCGCCGATGTTTGTCATATCCACTCCGACATCAACCTGCACGGGAGCCGCCAAACAGAGTCCCCAAAGGACGCTTAGCTCTATGCTATTTCAACTTTTGGTAACTTTTGCCAAAGGGGAGAAATTGTATAGATCATAGGACTTCGAGAGAGAGAGTCTTTGTTGTCGCTTTTGCTCTTTTCGTTCTTTTGCGGTTTCTTTGAGATACTTTTGGTTTTCGAGACATTCAAAGGTGTTTGATACTACGCTTCATTCTACCCTAATGAGTGCTTGGTCGCATTATGCTTTAATGTGTGCTTAATGCTTATCATATGCTATTCTGTCTTGGTGATTGGGTGCATGCTGTTCATTCTTATCATTTTGTGCGCTCCACCAAGATGTATGTGACATGGAAGACTGACCCATGATCCTAATCGATTGTGCATTTGCATTCAAACGCAAATCTTAAATAATGCACAAATTTAGGGGGAGCTCTTGCTTATCACATACTTCTCAAAGCGACGATATTATTCATTGATTATACCAAAAAGGGGGAGATTGAAAGTGCAACTAATCCCCGGGTGGTTTTGGTAATTAATAACAACATATATATCATTGAACTAATAGTTACTTGAGAATCATTTCAGAAAGTTCAGTGATATGGGTATGGCAAGGACCAAGAAGTGGACCCTCAAAATGCTAAGGCAAGCATTGGCAAAAGCTCAAGACTCCATTTTTGGTTTAGTGATCCAAGATCACATTGAGTCCATAGGAAAGCCAATACTATTAAAAGGGATGAGGTTATGATGATGATCCGGTTGCTCAAAGTGCTTAGTGATACATCTCCTAAACTATCATCAACTTTCACCGCCATATACACTCATAAGTAATCTCGGTCCCACCGATATTCCAAACTCACCACACCGAGATGAACCACCTCACCATAAAGCCAAACCCTAGAAATCTCGGATTTTCCGATTCGAACTCGGTCTCACCAAACTTGAGTTGCCAAGCTTCAGAATCTTCACATCAAATCGGTGTCACCGAGATGATGAAGTCGGTCCCACCGAGATTGGCAAGCTCTTGTCTTTGCACGAATCGGACTAACCGAGATTGTATTTTCGGTCCCACTAAAATTCCCAACGCTCACATGATTTGAACTTTCGGTCTCACCGAGTTGTCAACTTCGGTCCCACCGAGATTGGTCAAATGTGTGTAACGGTTGGATTTTGTGTGGAGGCTATAAATACCCTCCACCCCTCTTCATTCGTGGAGAGAGCCATCGAAAGAACTACCACTCCTACCTTACATTTACGAGAAGAGAACTACCTACCCTTGTGTTGAGATCAAGTTGCTCCACTCCCACCATATGAAGCTTGATCTCTAGCCTTCCCAAGTTGCTTTCCACTCAATCCTTTCTTCCACCACAGCCAAATCAGTGAGGAGAGTTGAGTGTTGGGAGATTATCATTTGAAGCACAAGAGCAAGGAGTTCATCATCATCAACACCATCTATTACCTTTTGGAGGGTGGTGCCTCCTAGATTGGTTAGGTGTCGCTTGGGAGCCTCCGTCGAGATGTGGAGTTGAACCAAGAAGTTTGTAAGGGCAAGGAGATTGCCTACTTGTGAAGATCTACCCCGAGTAAGGCTAGCCCTCCGTGGGCGTGAGCCATGATGGCATAGACAAGGTTGCTCCTTCGTGGACCCTTCGTGGGTGGAGCCTCCGTGGACTCTCGCAGCCGCTACCCTCCGTGGGTTGAAGTCTCCATCAACGTGGAAGTACGATAGCACCACCTATCGGAACCACGAGAAAAATCACCGCGTCTCCAAAATTGCGTTTGCTCTTCTCCACCTCTCTTTACTACATGTGCAATTTACTTTCCGCTGCCTATACTCTAGAATTGCATGTGTAGGGTGATGCTTGACTTGATCATAATTGTGAAACTGCCAAAAACTGTTCTTTGTCAAAAGGCATAACCTTTAGATTGTCAAGTAGTCTAATCACCCCCCCCCCCTCTAGACATACTTTCGATCCTACAGAGGGTGAGATCGATCGCTCGGGTTCTGTCGTGCGGTTCTGCGGGGCACGAGCACCTATGGGGCAGGGGGCCCCTTCTAGTCCGGCAAGGGAGCGGAGGGCGCACGCAGAGCAGATCGAGGTCGAGCGCGCGGGGGAAACGGGCGATTTTTACCCAGCTTCGGAGCTCTCCGGAGAGATAAAACTCCTACTGCTGCTTTGTGTTTGTATTTGTTCTTGCCCGAGAGCGTGGGCGTGTAGTGGTGTTGGGTGTGTCGAATGAGCCGAACCCCAGTGTGGAAAAGCTCCGAACCCCCTCTACGTGCGCATGGGCCTCCCTTTTATAGTCTAAGGGGGTCACCGACAGGTGGCAGCGTAGAAAGAGGGGCGAAAGGTAAAACGCAGTTGGTACAACAAGTCAAACAGTGTCCCCTACCTAACTCGACGGCGGGGGACAAGGGCATTTAATGCCCGTCCGGTCCGCCCCAACAAAGGCAAGGAAACGACCGTTAGGGGCGCCACCGATCGCCACGATGGCCTCCTTGTCACCTCGCTACACCTCGCACCAAGATATGCCTGACAAATACCGCCACGCGCCCCTGGATGGCCCCAGAGTGACACGCCGGATGCGCCGGAGCTTGGGTGTAGAGTGGCAACCTTGCCGCAAGCAAGCGCCTTGCCATGACCCTTCTTTCTTGTCGCTACCGCAAGCTTGCGGCCGCCGGGCCTCGCCGGACGCCAGGGCGTCGCGCAAGTCTTCCGGAGGCGCTTTGTTAGCCTTCCCAAGCTCCTCTTGTCGGGTCTTTGTCCTTCCCGCAAGCTCCTCTTGCCGGGGCCTTGTCTACTTGGTTGACACTTTGTTCTTGAATGGCGTAATAGGAAATGACGGAGGGTCTTGGCGGATGCCCGGCGAGCCTTGCTGCAGGTCTTGGATGCCCTGCAGACAAGTTCGGGGTACTAAGGTACCCCCACTTTAGTACACCGACAGGTTCAATATAAGCAAACGCCTCGCTTGGGTTCTATAAGCGAGCGCCTCGCACACACACGCATACGAGAGAAAGCCACAACACAGTACATCACTCGGCCCCGACCACCCACCATAACCGGGAAGTCTCGAAATTTCCTCGCCCTCAATTCTACCGTGGTTTTTTACGTCATGGATGGTCCAAAGAACGTCATGCAGGTGCATCTCCGGCCCGCCCAGGACGAAAAGCCTATTTTCTGTCATATTTTATGTCGTAGAAGTAGGAGCTCACCACATCTATGATGATACGTGTTTTTGTCACAATTATCGTCATAGAAGTGTCATATCCATGACAGAAAAAGTTTTCGGTCGGGCCATAATGTCATGGATGTGTCTTTTTTTGTAGTGGTCCCCCAACTTATAGTCCATTTGAATCGGCTCTTGATTATCATTGATCATGTTCGCCATTATATTCTCCTAAAATTATCATAAACTACGGTTTACGCAACTAATTGCAATAACATATGCAAATCAATGATCAGAAAGGAGCAAAAAAGGTACCAAGTCCTGTTGTGTCATTTTGTCGAACATGACGTGGGCAGATCGGGCACCGCCGATGCCTGTACTTGTCCGCGCCTGTTGGAGCTGTGCGAGCGAAAGACATCATTCGCTGCCCTCTGCGTTTGCGAAAACACTCCGGAATGCCCTCCCAATCAGCCGTCGGATCGTCTTCTGTCCCGGCCTGGTTGGACAACACGATCCTTGTCGACGGTTGGAGACGATGTTTGGAGGGCCGGGCGTGGTGGGTGACAACTGCTCCTTAAGGTCCACAACCGCTCCCTACGACCATGCTTCCCTCTCCCGCTGCCTCCTTCGTCCGTCCCTTCGGGCGACGTTCTCCGGCTTGCATGCTGGAGCCAAGGACGGAAGACCCACGGACAACGCTGAAGCTGCCTCCGTGATGGCAATGGGGGATGGGTTGGACTACATCTAGGGCAGCGGATGGGGGGCAGGAGCAAGGGTGAACGAGCAAGGGTGGACGACGATGACGGCTCGGACGCGTGAAATTATCGACAAACACAAGAGGAGGGCGATGAGTTTGGTGGACTTGAGGATTTGATTCAATTTGTGATGGGATCGGACTGTATGGTTGACGTAGCGGACGTGGCCGAGCCTCCTCGTACCCACTTCAGATTTGAGCTGGATATGAAGGGTGCCTGCCTGAACATTTAGCGTTGGTATGAGGAGTCCATCCGAGTCATTATTATTTTTAACCGAGTTGTCATCCGGACGTTTGAGGCCAGTTTAAGGCCGTTCCATTGCATATGCTCTAACACATCGGACAATTGAAGAGGGCCAGTGATATGCGCCGGTGCGCCGGCCGAAATTTCGGCCAGTCGCACCACGCCCGTTCGATTCGTTTTAGTTAGAACCGCAGGATCTGCATGTAGCCTTCCCAGGTGCACCCGTATGATTCGTCTTAGTTAGAGCCGCATGATCTGCATGTAGCCTTCCCAATCGCTAACTGCTTCGTTATATAGTTGTCAAAAAAACTACTTCGTTAGAGAAACAAAGGAAAAGCCCACATCGCGTGCAGCCAATAGTCCTTAAGGCAGCCAGCTCACCGGGCGTCCTTGCCGCTATCCTCAATGCCGGTCGCCGCCCTTGTCGTTGATGCTCGCCCTCGTAGCACCCGTCCTCGCAGGTTCCAAACAGTACGTCGTCGCCCCTCGTAGCAAAACTGTGTCGCCTGACGTCTCTGTTGTTGCAGCACCTAGCCGTCGTCGCCACCATCGTAGCGCGTCCATCGAAGCACCATCGTACCGCCGGCTGCAGCTCTCAGCGTCACCGCTCGCACCTCGGTTTGAAGCTTTTTCTCACGCCCATTGAAGCTTTTATCCACCTCGCCGTTGAAGATTTTCCCCGCACTGGTTGAAGCTTTTATCCATGCCCGTTGAATCTTTTTTTTTCATCAACGCTCGCTGCACGGGGTTGCACGAACGACGGCCACCAGTCAATGCCATGTAGCAAAACACCTCACCGGTCGTAGACAAAAACAACGAAGGTTTGCAGCAAAAATCGTCACCACCGCCCCGGCCCCCGGGTCGCATCTCCGCCATTAATGGATGTAGCAAATTTCCTCGTCGGTGGTAGCAAAAGCAGATTACGGTTGCAGCAAATCATCGTCTCCACCGTCGCAGGTCGTAGCTCCTCGACGAGTGGATGTAGCAAAAATTGTCGCTGGTTCCAGCAAGCCATGATGCTAGTTCCAGCACACAACCGCTACGTTTGTAGCATGCAGCACCCCGCCACCCCTCGAGCTCGCAGTGCCATGACAGTGTGGTCATGGCCATGGTCGCCACGGTCATAGCACCTCCAACAATTGAATACAGCTTCGCTGAGCTGCGGTTGCAACTCCTTTCCCCATCCCATGTCGGAGTTCAGCGAGCGATTGTGAAGACGAAGGTTGAAGAAGACTTGGGTGCGCTCCTCACACGGGGAAGAAGATATGAGAAAGGGTGAGGACGAGGCACTAGAGAGGACGAGAAAAAGGAAATAACTCATTATGAGTCAAGGGTACGGGCCAAGAAAGAAAAACAACCAATGCAAAAAGGCGATTCGCTCTCCATAACAACCCCATGATACCTTGTTCCCCAACCGCTTCACTAGTAAAAAAAGCCATGGCGCCTATTCATCCCGAGCGCCCCGTGATCTCCCATACGCCAGCCAGCTCGCCGGCCGTCCATGTTGCCGCCGGCCGCCCCCCTCGTCGCCGGTGGTCACTGTCACAGCACTCGTGTCGTCGGTTCAACGGGACGTTGTGGCCATTGTAGCAAAACGCCGCCGTCTAGAAGCACGCCTAATGCCTCCGTGGCTACGCACCTATCCGCTGTCGTCGTAGCACGCCCATCGCAGACTGGCAGCACCGTCGTGCTGCCTGGCCACATCTCTCAAGGTACCACTCACATCGTCAGCGCCCGTGGTTGAAGCTTTTTGACACACGGGTTGAACCTTTTCTCACGCCTGTTGAAGCTTTTTCCACATGTTGAAGCTTTCCCCCCTATTGGTTGAAGCTTTTTCAAGTACGTTCGAAGCTTATTCTGTGAACGTTTGCAACTATTTTCGTCGAGCAATGCCCGGTTGAAACTTTGTACATCTTCCGGTTGAAGCTTTTTTTGTAACGGTTGCAACTTTTTCAGTTTGGCAGTGCTGGTTGAAGCTTCCCCTATTGACGGTTCAAACTTTTTCGATCTAGGCTTGAAGCTTCTTTTGTCAACGGTTGCAACAATGTATGCGGTGGTTCGAGCATCGCGTGATCGGTCGCGTGCCAATGCTCGACGTTGCAGCCCCCTGCATGCAGCCGTCGCGGGCGTCGGTCTGTGCGGCGGCTGAGGATGCAGCATCGCTGCAGCCGGGTTCAGGAACGTGAGGGATGTGATTGCAGCGCCGCCATTGCTGCTCGACGCATGTAGCACGATGGTGCGGCTGGTTCCAGCAGCCATGGCTCGGCCCAGCCGGGGGTTGGACTGCGGCCATCAGCAGGGCGACTCGGTGGTCGGTGCACGGCAGCTGAGAGGAATCTGTCTCGCGGGTGCTTTATGGGAGAAAATGAGGGTGTGGGGCGAAGACGATGTGGGAAGAAACGACCGAGGAAAACTAATGATGAAAATTCACATGTGAAGAGATAAGGTTTGACCCCACGAGGTACTTCCACCGCAACAGAATCGGGTTGGATCCAACGCGCGGCCGGCCGAAAACTGGGCCGGTCCGCCGGCTGCAAACATTTCCCATCAAAGAGAGGTAGATCTTGCGGTGGAAAAAGTGACTGATCCAGCCCGGGTAAGATTTCTTCTTTTGGCAGGGAGCTCGGACAAGATTTCTGATTTACTGGTCCTTCCTCATCCGGAACTATCTCCGTTTTCATTTGACTGTCGGAACCGACTCCTATGAGTATCGGATCTTCTTTCCCTCTCTGATCCTCCATAAATACAGGTGGAGGCCTACCAAACCATAACCCGTTGTAGCAATACACGCCGAGTTGCGATGGAGCAACCCCATTGCGTCGTGGACATCGAACAAGGCGTCGCCGTGTGTGTGGTATGCCTGCAGCCCTTGGAGTGGGTAGCCACGGGTCGGTGCGGCCATCGCGCTCTTTGCCCCAAATGCATGGTCTCTGTCCGGGTCGCGGACAACAAAAGACAGTGCTGCATGTGTGGAGCCTGGTGCCCCAAGGTGGTCGTCACCAGGGCCAACGCCTGGGACGCCTCGCTCCTCTCCCAGATGCCGTTCGCGATGCGAGAAGGCGACCACGGCCGGTACTGGTACAACAGGAGGACGGGGGCGTACTTCGACGACTACCAGCAATATCAGGCCGTGCAACGCGCGTCCGACATAATACCGCTGCCCTTCTATCAGCCCACGGTACGTTCTGTGCACGTGCAAATTGTTTTTGTTCCAGTTCACTAAATTAAAAGATACTAGCTGATTATCGAAGAAAACAAAAACTAAAAAGATAGTTTCATCCTCGTGTCTAATTTCATCCTTTTTCGTTTTGCAGATTATGTTCCTGCTCGTTTACGCTGCCAGTTTCTTCTTTGGAAGAGTTCTCGGCCATGCCTTGGAGATGAATGCAAAGCACACATGGTCCAGAGTGATGGCTTATGTTGTGTGCATTTTGGTTTGCCTGATCATAGCTAGCTCCTTATGGTGCGGGCCCAGGTACTACTGTAACGTGGAGGAATCCAAAAACGCCGAGATGGACGAAATTTCAGGCAATAGGAATTGAATTAGTACGTGAATTTTGCTAATTAGTATGTGCTCATGAGCAAACCGTCATTAGCTACCGACATAGGCTGCTGGGTGTGTCCACCGCCTTTGTACTTGTATATAGCCTACAATCAATGAAATCCAGATGTGCTCTATTCAACTCTTCAGCATCTAGGCTTCTACCTAGAAATTGGAAAGGCCTCGTTGCCTCGGAGGAAAACTGGGGAAACGTGCTTGGTTTCACTGTCGTGCTGCACTGCCACGGTTTGTCACTTAGTTAGGGCATCTTAAACACGGATCTTCAAATCGTCCACAACCGTTCGGACCGCATGGTCCGGACGTGTTTTGTCATCAACGATGCCCTGTATCAGTCCGTTCGGCGGTCCAGACTTCTTTTTCCCCACAATCCGGAAGCAAACCGAGCGGGAGTGGGTTATGCGGGTGTCTGGACCGCTGCCACGTCCGCTTCTGACTAATCTAGCCCTCCCAAAAAATGCAGCATCTCTCACTGTAACAGCTCAAATGGAATGCCTACCATATATGTAACAAACCAAGTTGGATGATACTCGCCTCTTGTCAAGTTTGTTGCATCATGCATCATGATCATCCTTGTTTGATTTTGCATGATTATTTGTGGGTTGTGATTTTTGTGATATCCATCCTTTTCCTCTCCATCATGTTGTGCACCTGCTTCCAAGCCAAACCAAACCATGATCGTACGCAAAACCCCTTCTCTAGCGTCTTTCTTTTAAATTCTATTCAATCATTCAAGTGACATTTTTCCTATCTCAGAAAAATATTCACTATATTCCTAAAACCCCTAAACCAAGCCAGGACCCTCTCCTCCAATTCGCAGCTCATTTGAAGATGTTTTGGCTGGATTCAAAATTCACTCAAGTTTGAATTAAATTCAAACTTGATTTAATTTTGGGTCTCTAAAAATTGCCAGAGCATTTTATTTAACTTGGTAATATATCTGGGACTCCAGAAATATCTTCATATATGCCAAATTCCATCTCTACCCTTGCTTTTCTTTTCCTCTAAGATTTTTGGTTGAGGAAAAGAAAGAATTTGAGGGACAGAGACTTACCACGCCATGGCCTAGCACAGCCACTTACCACAGCGATCCATGCTTCACATGGTTCGAGGCTTCTTTTAACTTGACTAGTATAGGATTGCCATGATAAATTATTAAACTTGGCATGCATCATCTTGAGTGAGCATATATGACATGCCTTGTTTGTTATTATGTCATTTTCTTCTTTCCGATTCTTGCTTCTTCTCGGTAGTTCCCGTATCGGAGTGGCGACACTTGTTCGACTACTTCACGGATTCGGTCTTCTTTCAAGCAGGATTCCAGGCAAGATGATCTTTACCTTGGATATCATTACTAGCTTGCTTGCTAGGTGTCTCGATGCTATCATTTGGTCTCGCTACCTACCACTTGTTTGTCAGCCTCCCAATTGCCATGACAAGCCTCTAACCTCCACTATCCTAGCAAGCCGTTGTTTGCTATGTTACCACTTTGCTCGGCCCCGCTTATAGCATTGCTAGTTGCAGGTGCAGTTGCAGGTTGTTCCATGTTGGGACATGGATATCATGGGACGTCACAATATCTTGCTTATTTAATCAATGCATCTATACACTTGGTAAAGGGTGGAAGGCTAGGCCTTTTGCTTGGTGTTTTGTTCCACTCTTGCTGCCCTATTTTCCGTTATATCGGTGTTATGCTCCTTGATTAGTGCTCCTAACACATTCGAGGTTTTATGGGGCCCTCTTGATAATTCATCTTTGAATAAAACTCTTCCAGCAAGGCACAACATTGATTTTAGAATTTCCAACATGATAATATTGTTAATTAATTAAAGCATAGTGGGTCAACCCCTTGCAAATTTAATTCCACATAAGCAAGTTGGCCACTGCTAAGGGTGCTGGTACGAAATTGTCAACCGCTGGTGGCTCCCAGGGGCAACTCTAGAACTGGCCTACCGGAAGTTTGGACGATCCGTTCATGTCCTGAGAATGAGATACGTGCGGATCCTATCAGGATCGTCGACACACTGGGAGGTCTTGCTGGACTTGTTTTACTATTGTCGAATGTCTTGTACATGGGGATTCCGATGATGCTTCGGGCTATCCTGATGTTGAGGTCTTTCAAAGCAGCTTGTGGATAATTTTGTAATTGGATGAGTTGGAGCACCCCTGCAGGGTTAAATCTTTTGGAAACCTATGCCCGCAGATATGTGGTGACTTAAAAATTTATAATATCCGGTTCTAAAGAACTTGAAATTAAACTCAATTAAAATGCATCAATTGTGTGAGTAACCATGATCGTCGGGAGTTCGGGAAGAGAACACAGTGAGATTATGAATGACTCGTAAGTAGGTGTTTAGGATCACTGCTTGGTCATACTAGTATGCACCCATTTATACGTAGATTGCTCTTATTATTCTTGTACTCATAAGTTAGTCAAATACAAATGCTTAGTGCTTGCTGCAACCTCACCAGACCCATTAAAGTATTGTTAGTTTTGATACCCATGGTAAGGAGATTGCTGAGTCCCCAAAGGCTCGCAGATTACTACAGCAACAGGTGCAGGTACAGGTAAAGCGATGCTTTGACGTGAGAGCGAAGCTTATTCTTTTTGGAGTTCTTCTTTGAGTACGACCATAGGATGGGTTCCCGGTTGGCTGCCCGGGATTAGCAGGGTGGACGTTGTTCTTCTTTTGTTTGGTCTCATTCGTAGTCGGATCCTGCTCTTTTGCATGATGATTGTTATGTATTGATGTATTGAGATATTCTGCTATAGCTTGTGGCAAGTGTAAGGCAACTATATCTTGTAGTCTCTTCTATTTAGTTGATGGTATTTTGTAATGATGTCCACCTTGTTAAGCGACTCCGATATGCGTTTCTATCCCTATCAAGATTCTCAAGTCTGGATCGGCCTAGAGCTGCATGTTGGATGTTACACTCCCGCACTTTCCAGGTAATGCGCGCGCCGATTCTCGCACCACATTCATGTCGGCCCAGAGCATCTAGTGGCCGACAATGAAGCCGCGCGAGCGGGCTGACCGGCGCGACCTCTCAGGCGTAGCTTCAATGCGCATGCCGCGTCCCGAGAAACCAACTTCGGCCACTGCTACAACACCCCTATAATTATGCTACAGTGATCTTACCCTAATGATGCCATGTAATCATGTTTTGCAGTAATGAATGCCCCTTGTCAAAAGTTAAAGTCAAATTCAAATTCAAATAGCAAGTCAAATTAATATTTCTTCAAATAGTGAAATAAAAATGTTGATGATATTGCAAATTATCCCCAAGTAATTCTCTTGAAGAAACCAACATCTTTTGAATTCCCACAATGCCCCTAATAATATTTAAACTGGTCCAACAAGAACTATTTAAGCCATTTAAAAATAAACACAACTTTACAAGTTTGCAAATGACCTCAAACTTTGTGTGCTATTGGAAAATATCACAAAGTATTTATGTGCCAAGCTTCATATGGAACTAAATTTATGTAGTATAGAAAAAAATGCCAAACAGAAATAAACAAAAGTACCACAAAAAGAAAAAGAAAAACAGAGCAGCCCCACTGTGTACTTGGGCTGCAAGTGCACAGTGCGGCCTGGCCCAGCCCATCCATGTCGCTTGTCCTCCTCCCGCCGCGCGAGCACAGCGTGCACGCTATGGCCGCAAATGCCGCGGATGGCCACGCGTCGGCCATCTTTTTTGGTCTAGATGAAGATCTAGAATACTCTACTCCTTAGTTGAATAATCACATAGTCCAATAATCATAGGACCTCTTTTCATAGGAAGGCAACGATTTCAGCCCCATCCCTCCCCAACAATGAGCACACCAATTTCAGCCCCATCCCTCCCAAACAATCATACCACAAGTGCATTAAGAAGAAGAAAAAGCATAGTTTTAAATAGCTGGCTATAGCCCCGCTATAGCTCCGCTATAGTTGTTTGAGGGTGTTGCCGCTAAATGATTTCATGTACAATTTGCCGCTATAGCCCAGCTATAGCTGTTTTTAAGGGTCGCCGCTAAATGCCATAGCCCGGTTAACTGAATTTACCAAGTGTTAAACATGTTAACTGAATTTAACAATTGGGACTTTGGGACTTGGCACAAAAGTGCTCAGTCAAATATTGCTTCAGTGCACAAGACACAAGCAATCATCATCTGTTCATAATTACTCCATATATTATAACTGACCTATTCCATAATTAACTGTGTCAAAAATTCAGTGCGCAAGACCTTTCAAATTAAGTTAACTGAAATCTCTTATAATGTGAATAATTACAGAAGGGAAAGGAGCATCAATCTTGTGACAATGTGAGTTAATCCACAATTTGTTACTCCCACTAGTTGTGTCAACATTCAGTTAACTATTGTGTCCAAATTCAGTTAACAACCGTTTCAAAATTCAGTTAACTACTGTGTCAAATCAAGAAATGGAGCAGCATGACATGACCAAACCATTCAACGTTCACAGATGGCCAAAACATTCAGTTTACAGTAAAACATTCAGTCTAAATTATCAGAACTCTGTCAATACATTCAATCCAAATCTGTGCTACCCAAGTAATCCAACATTTGTTAATTGTCTATTGTCTTGAACATCTATCAGTACATCAGAGGCTCAAACATCAAAAATCAAAGGCTCAAACATCAAAGGTCTGAATTTACTCAAAGACAGTGGCCTTTTGTTATAACAATCGCTCCGTTTATCTCTATTCTATTTCCAGTAGACCAATCGATGAAGATGAAGAATAAATTGCAAGAGAGCGAAGGGAGTAGAAGGGGGAAAAGGAGACCTTTGTACTCCGGCGGGCTCCTTGGTGCAGCCGCGTAGTGCTCCGGCAAGATGAACTCCGACGGGCTCCTTGGTGCAGCCGCGTAGTGCTCCGACGAGATGAACTCTTGCGGGCTCCTTGGTGCAGCCGCGTAGTGCTCCACCTTGGAAGTGGGAAAGGGCACCTGTGCTTCCCAGTGCTCTGGTCTATGACGTCCTACAACAAGAACCCCCCTTTAGCAACGCACCGATGTGTTGTCGTTTGTCCATATTAGTGTTGCTAAGGTCAACGCCAACAGATTATTATAAGTTGTTGTTGGTGGCGTTGCAAGGCAACAACAGATTGTAACACCAATAGATCCGTTGGTAATATGAAGAATAATGTGTTGCAAGGCAACAACAGATTCATCCAACACTTCTATCCGTTGGTGTTTGCACACTAGAATAACCTCGATATATAATTATTAATAATAGTGTGTATAGTCAGAATAGTGGTACATGGTACAACTTTTTTTCGAACTGTAGTAGACAACTTTAGTAAAATTGATGGAGTGGAAATGAAACTGGTATATTGATTCAATTGTACAATCTTTACATTGCAATGCCAGAACCATCAATTAGGAGTACATCACTTACTTAGAAGATAAAACATTTTACATGATATAAAATTCTAAACATTCATAGAACTTCTATTCTCCTGCAAGTACCAAGCATCAGCATATATTCTCCAAGGACAAAGATCCTATTAATCATCTAGTATTGAACTTCTCAACCTACCAAAAAACCATAATACTATTTAGTCATAAATTCAAGATTTTAAGTTTAAAAATATACATGCTATGCATTGTACTAAAAAGGATCTATAGAAAAATTACCAAGTGTCCAAGAAAAGATCGGTGGGAGAAAAGACATATGCTCATGTGTGTCTTATAGATAACTTAGTAGGAGTACATAGTAAGACACCGATCATCTTTGATCAATCAGATGTGCGTGTTCACTATGAACAACCATCAGCATGTATTTACTACTAACAATTATCCAAAGATTGTATTAACACTGAGATGAATTCAGCAACCAACTAAATGGTAAGTAGGTAACAATTACATCGACTATACATAATTGGACATTTCCAATTTCTAAAGGTCTCTGCATTAAAAAAAATCCTGTCACCATTACTCATGAACTACTCACCCTTGGTATGGTGTATTAGAGGAGAAAAAGTATCAATGCCAACAGCTTGAAAATCTAAATAATTTACATCATGAGAACTACAATGTCACACATTAGGGTTTTTTTAATCCTTGATTAACTATCTCAGAACCTGCAGAAGAAACATGGGAAAGAAAAGCATCATCAAATTTGGGACAGCCGGAGTTATCAACCCATAGAAAAAAAAAGACGTGCATATTGAACTAAGAAATAGAAAAGGGGAGTTGTGGGACAACTTTCTAATCCATGTTTGCCCGTCATCACACCTGGCTTGAGCCCCTGACTCGGCCTTGTATGAATGCAAGATCTAATTAGTACAGACAAGACCATGCTCTAAATTAGAAGTTGAGAAAGATAAATCAGAGGTACCATACCATACTGAGCAGCTATGGGAAGTCGGGTTTCTGTCTGATCACAGCATCACCCCGATCTGAGATGAGGACATGAGCCACCAGCGGAGATTTAGAAGGGATGAGCCTCGGCCCTAGACGCGGACGCCAAAGATGGGGGTGTGAATTGTTCTGGGCTTCTCTAGGAAAACTAGGGGAGTTTTGTTTCTAGAGAAAATAGGATCCAGGATGTTTACAGAAAAATAAAAATAAATTAATGTGCCACTATTTAATTCTTCAAGACCAACCTAGTACAAAAGTTGAATACATATTTAAGAAAATGCATCAAAGGTAACCTATGTAATGTCTGAACAGTTCAAATAAAACCAGCCATATGTAAGGGCTGAACAATTTTTGGTCAGAATGTACCCAGTTTTACATATCATATATCAAGATAATTTGATCTATGTCACCACGGAGCTTCCTAATCATGTATCATTTTTCATGTCAATGAATAACTGATAAACGATACCTATATGAATGCACGAAATATGGGACTGGGCAAAATTTAAGACTGTATAAACAGACATATATTTGCATACTGAACTAACAAAGACTAGATGGACCAGTTTTTGTAAAAATTAAGGATGCAAAATAAATTAGAATGCTACATCATGAGCAGAAGATTACGAAACTGAAACCTTAGTGGCCTTCTGAACCAGGGGAAGGTGTATAAGGAAGAGAACGGATTGCCCCACTTTCTCCAATGCTGTAGTAAGCTGTACAAATGCATCTTTCCCTGAAGCTGCACACCTTATAAAGCAAGTTACTCCCTTACAAATCAGCCAAGGCAAGCTACAGATTTTAATATCTTATTTATTTGCGCATCTATTGTCAACAGTTAGAAATATGACCTATAGGGTAATTTCATACCAAAGTCACGGTTACTGCAAGTATTTAGAGCCTGACAAACTGTTAACTGACATCTTGTAGGTACAAAATTGAAAGGGGGGAAAAATCACATGATGAGGCGCAGATGGAACAAATAATTAGATAACAAATCTTTTTGGTGACAAGGTAAGTTGCGCTACTAACATCTTCGTCATGGAGTAGTACAACTCTGTCGAACTGATTTCCAAAGCTCGCAGATTTCATGGGTATGACAACCAGAAGGCCATGTCGAGGCGACTTGGAGTTCCTCCAAAACAGAGACGTTGTTATCAACAGATTTCATCAGAGGTTCAATGCAAAATTTGGCTTGGAAACAGAGGGAGGGAAGCATCAGCAGATGAATCATACCTTTGGGTTGTATTCTGTTCTGCACTAGAGTTCAGATTAGTGGTCGACACAAGGTAGCCGGGGCAGAGCAGCACCATCATTCCCCAGCCTGCAGCAGCGCAATGGAGACGCATGGTATTGCGCCTACAAACCACAGGCGATGGAGCAGCCTCGTGACCCATGGCAGCTAGGGTTGCTGCGGGGCGCCTGCAGGGCGCGGAGGACGTCGCCGCAACGGAAGATTGGAGGATAGCACCGAGGGGGATCCGGGGTCCTTGAGGCTTGAGCGACGACGCGGGACGGCACTGCATCTAGTCGGAATTGGACATGGCGGCGGCAACATCATGGTCTTGGCAGTTGGGTGAGAGAGAGATGAATCGGGGGGAGATATGGCAGATAGAAGATTTTCGTTTCCCCGTCGTATTTGATGGACGAGGTATAGGCGGGGAAGGTGGGTACAGGGAGGTTATAGCTCTTTTTCCAAGGAACGGGGAGGAGTGCGCGAGGTGGGAAGTTCAACAAACAACACATGCTATTATTCCGTTGGCAGATATGCGTTGGTATAGGGGGGTTTCTGTCGTAGAGGTCTAGCTTTGTGGTCGACGACGAGTGGACGACGACGGGCACAGTCGGAAGGAGAGCGGGTGTTGGGCGGTCGTCTCCAAAAAAATGAACCTTCGGGTTCCTCTGTGTGCAGCGGGCGGAGGAGAATGAGGCGGCGGCGTGGGGTGGCCAGGCGGAAGTAAGGCGGCGACGGAGTGGACGGCGGGGGCAGGGGGAGGTAGCAAGGCGGCGGGGGCGGGGAGGGAGGGGCCGGGGGCGAGCAAATCTGCCGGCATCACAGGAAAGTGAGGAGACGACGAGGACCACGGGTTTTGTTGGGAAAACAACAAGGACTAAATTTCAAAAAAGCCAGCGTGACAAGAATTACGGGACGGAGGGAGTAGAATATTATTGCCTCTAGGGCATATTTCCAACATACCTTCCAATGCAGACCTCCTTTTAATAGTGCAGATTTCCTACGACCAAAGAAATAAATGCGTCGAAAATACCGTCTTCGCTCTTTTCCATGCGGAGGGGTGCCCAACTGGCTTGTGCCATAGAGAGTATACATGTGTAGCTTAGGCACACAGTTAGTCCATAAAAGCATTGTCATCAACACCAAAATACTTAAGGCGGGAAATGCCCTTTCAATGTACTAGTGCCTGGCACCCCAACTGATGATGCATAATCCGGTCAGTACCCTCTATAGGGTTGCTAACGCGGCCGAAAGTACCAGATCGGAGGTCGCACAGGGGTTTACCCAGGTTCAGGCCTCCGGTGTGGAGTAATACCCTATGTCATGCTTTATGTTATTATTCCTAGTGGGTATACCTCATGCGAGGGATTACAACGGGGAGATGAGTTTCTACTTAGAGTCTAGGTATACCAAAGTAGATAGGGATGAGAGCAGCATAGACTCCACCTTATATACACGGTGGAGGCTAGGGTCTTACAAGAGGTAGAACCCATCTGGCCACCGTCATCTTGACTTGAGGTCCAAGATGATCTCTAGATACTTTATCAGGTCATTCGGAGAAAAATTAGCATTAATGGATGAGAGAGGAGGCAACAGGTAGGTGAGAGGAGTAAGAACCCCCTTCCTAAAAATAGGTCCCTCCAAATCCAACTGTTACGCTGCAGAATTACACAGAGCAGCACAACCGTTCTAGGGACCGGTACAACTGCTCAAGCCCCATAGCTTGACCCAAACCTGTCAGGGCGGTACAACTGCGCATCTAGCCTGTAGCACCGACTATTTTTCTATAGCCGGAACAACCGCAGGGCCACGGCCTGTGTACCGCTGCAAACCCGAGAAGAATGGGCCCCCAATCGATGGTTGGCCTGGTACATGGAGCGGTAGTGCTGCTCCAACATAGGAGTGGTACAAGCGCTCGTGTATGCGGTACAAATGGCTGGGTGGCACCAACAATATCTCCACTCCCCAGGGAAGCGGTACAATCGTTGGGCCAAGGAGGTCAACCGGGTGCACTTTTGCAGCATGGAGGTAGACTTGGATTCTCTCCTCGAAAACAAATAGGAAGATTATGTGGGTGCAATATGAGTTTCATGTACGTGATTTAATTCTACCCATATCTTTCAATGCGGAATATTAAAGATTTCCTACAACCAAAGAAATAAAAACGTGAGAAATGCCGTCTTCGATCTTTTCATTCTAGAGGGGTGCCTAACCATCTTGTACCATTTAGATGTGCATGTGTAACTCAAGCACACGGTTAGTCTGCAAATTGCATTGTCATCAACATCAATACCTTTAGGAAGGGAAATGCCCTTTCACCATGACCAATGGTCTTTAAATAGTAGGCGTCTGGGAGACGGCGCGACAACTTGAATGCATCCCACCAGAGTTGACTTCTCATTCGCAGCGTCCGCTTGATAGCCTAGCGGGCGGAAGAATGAACGATTAGCTCAGTTGAATGCGGTTGTAAGACGTTCCCTCGTCCCATCCAATCACGTCCGCTCAACCAGCATTATGCAACGTGGAGAGCGAGTGCACGCAGCATGACCCGCGAGCCGAAACAGGTTTCTCAATCGATGCACCGGTGTGAATGCTGCGTCGTTCACCCGACATGTGGTTGTGAACTGTCATACCCGCTCCGGCCGGCAAGACTGTGGCATCGAGAGTGGCGAGGCGATTGGAGCAAAACGAGAGTGTGTGTTTTGGACGTGGCCCGCGGTGTCGGATGCGTATTTGGCGGAGGTCCGGATGCCCGTGAACCTCCCCTACATTTGGCTCCGGTTTGTTCGATGGCAAAAAAAGCCATACATGTTTGGTCCAAATATTTCAGAGCGATCTAGCAGACTGGTTAGGGCATGACCAACGCTCCACTCTGGACAGTTGCTCCAGCCCTCCACATCGGATTTGGTGATCCAGACTAAAAAAGGGTGTTGCTTGCAGAGTGGAACGAGCGCTTGCAGAAGAGGCTGCCTCTTCACTGACAAAAGGTTGCTTCAGCTTTCCTAGCCAATGCCATGGCAACCTCAGCTTGCTTTAGCTCTTTGCCGTTGGGAAAGTGAGAAGGAGAAACAGGGAGGCTGCAGCATTCGATCGGTCTCATTTCACACCGTGGTTTCAGCCTCAAATGTTTACGGGGAATCTGGAGCAGCACTATACTAGTGCCTCCATTGTACATGCCCTTAGAGCAACTCCAATGGGGTGACACATTTCGTCCGCCCGCGTCCGTTTGGTCGGCATGGACAAAAGTGGCGGCCCAACGCGCCGATCCAAACTCAAATCGTGTCCGCCTGGCGTCCGCGCTGACCCATTTTCGGCCCAAAATTGCGCCTGGAATGCGTCGGCGCGGACGCGAAGCGGACGCGCCGCGCGTCTCCTCGCCGTCCACCACGTCCCCACCTGAGGGCCACCCAACCGCCACCGGTCGTCTTATTTATGATGACCACCGACAGTGGGTCCACGAGTCAGCCAATGTGCGCGTCCTTTTTAACCACGCGTGCGGCAGGGTCAGCCTCATCCACATCTCCCCGTCCACATCTGGCCCCTGTTGGGGATCGTTGCAGAAATTAAAAAAATTCTAAGCATCACCAAGATCAATCTATGGAGTAACTAGCAACGAGAGAGAGGGGAGTGCATCTTCATACCCTTGAAGATCGCGAGACGAAAGTGTTACAAGAATGCGGATGAAGGAGTCGTACTCATAGCGATTCAGATCGCGGTGGATTCTGATCTAAGCGCCGAACAACGGCACCTCCGCATTCAACACACGTGTAGCCCGATGATGTCTCCCGTGCCTTGATCCAGCAAGGAGGAGGGAGAGGTTGAGGAAGATAGCTCCAAAGACCAAAGACGACAACAGTGGTGGTGATGGAGTGGCGCTTCTTCGGCGGGGCTTCAAGCTCACGCGAGGAGGAGAGGTCTTGGGAGGGAAGGGCTGCGCCTTGGATGTGGTGCTGCACCCTTCCCTCCACCCCTCTATTTATAGGGAGAAGGGGAAGGGGCTGGCCCTCTAGATGAGATACTGAGGGGCGGCAGCAAGGGGAGGGCTTGCCCCCAAGCAAGGGGCGCCCTTTAGGTTCCTCCCCAACCCTAAGCGCATGGGCCCTAGGGGGTGGCGCCCAACCCACTAGGGGCTGGTTCCCTTCCACCTACAGCCCATAAGGCCCTCCGGGGCAGGTGGACCCTCCCGGTGGACCCCGGAACCCCTCCGGTGGTCCCGGTACAATACCGGTATACCCCCGAATATTTCCGGTGACCGTAAGATGACTTCCCATATATAAATCTTCACCTCTAGACCATTGCGAAACTCCTGGTGACGTCCGGGATCTCATCCGGGACTTCGAACAACATTCGGTAATCACAAACAAATCTTCCTTATAACCCTAGCGTCATCGAACCTTAAGTGTGTAGACCCTACGGGTTCGGGAATCATGCAGACATGGCCGAGACAGCTCTCTGGCCAATAACCAACAGCGGGATCTGGATACCCATATTGGCTCCCACATGTTCCGCGATGATCTCATCGGATGAACCACGATGTCGAGGATTCAAGTAATCCCGTATACAATTCCCTTTGTCAATCGGTACATTACTTGCCCGAGATTCGATCGTCGGTATCCCAATACCTCGTTCAATCTCGTTACCGACAAGTCACTTTACTCGTTCTGTAATGCATGATCCCGTGAACAACTACTTAGTCACATTGAGCTCATTATGATGATGCATTACCGAGTGGGCCCAGAGATACCTCTCCGTTATATGGAGTGACAAATCCCAGTCTCGATTCGTGCCAACCCAACAGACACTTTCGGAGATACCTATAGTGCACCTTTATAGTCACCCAGTTACGTTGTGACGTTTGGTACACCCAAAGCATTCCTACGGTATCCGGGAGTTGCACGATCTCATGGTCTAAGGAAATGATACTTGACAATTAGAAAAGCTTTAGCAAATGAACTACACGATCTTGTGCTATGCTTAGGATTGGGTCTTGTCAATCACATCATTCTCCTAATGATGTGATCCCGTTATCAATGACATCCAATGTCCATAGTCAGGAAACCATGACCATTTGTTGATCAACAAGCTAGTCAACTAGAGGCTTACTATGGACTTGTTGTGGTCTATGTATTCACACATGTATTACGGTTTCCGGTCAATACAATTATAGCATGAACAATAGACAATTATCATGAACAAGGAAATATAATAATAACCATTTTATTATTGCCTCTAGGGCATATTTCCAATAGTCTCCCACTTGCACTAGAGTCAATAATCTAGTTACATTGTGATGAATCGAACACCCATAGAGTTCTGGTGTTGATCATGTTTCGCTCATGGAAGAGGTTTAGTCAACGGATCTACAACATTCAGATCCGTATGCACTTTACAAATATCTATGTCTCCATCTTGAACATTTTCATGAATGGAGTTGAAGCGATGCTTGATGTGCCTGGTCTTCTTGTGAAACCTGGACTCCTTGGCAAGGGCAATAGCTCTAGTGTTGTTACAGAAGAGAATCATCGGGCCTGACGCATTGGGAATAACTCGTAGGTCGGTAATGAACTCCTTCATCCAGATTGCTTCATGTGTTGCCTCCGAGGCTGCCATGTACCCCGCTTCACACGTAGATCCCGCCACGACACTTTGCTTGCAACTGCACCAGCTTACTGCCCCACCATTCAAAATATACACGTATCCGGTTTGTGACTTGGGGTCATCCAGATCTGTGTCAAAGCTAGCATCAACGTAACCCTTTACGACGAGCTCTTCGTCACCTCCATAAACGAGAAACATATCCTTAGTCCTTTTCAGGTACTTCAGGATATTTTTTACTGCTGTTCAGTGTTCCATGCCGGGATTACTTTGGTACCTTCCTACCAAACTTACGGCAAGGTTTACATCAGGTCTGATACACAGCATGGCATACATAATAGACCCTATGGCTGAGGCATAGGGGATGACACTCATCTTTTCTCTATCTTCTGCCGTGGTCGGGCTTTGAGCCAAGCTCAATTTCACACCTTGCAACACAGGTAAGAACCCCTTCTTGGATTGATCCATATTGAACTTCTTCAATATCTTATCAAGGTATGTGCTTTTTGAAAGACCTATGAGGTGTCTCGATCTATCTCTATAGATCTTGATGCCTAATATGTAAGCATCTTCTCCAAGGTCCTTCATTGAAAAACATTTATTCAACTAGGCCTTTATGCTTTCCAAAAGTTCTATATCATTTCCCATCAATAGTATGTCATCCACATATAATATGAGAAATGCTACAGAGCTCCCACTCACTTTCTTGTAAACGCAGGCTTCTCCATAAGTCCGCGTAAACCCAAACGCTTTGATCATTTCATCAAAGCGAATGTTCCAACTCCAAGATGCTTGCACCAGCCCATAGATGGAGCGCTGGAGCTTGCATACTTTGTTAGCATTCTTAGGATCGACAAAACCTTCTGGCTGCATCATATACAATTCTTCCTTAAGGAAGCCGTTAAGGAATGTCATTTTGACGTCCATTTGCCATATCTCATTATCATAGAATGCGTCAATTGCTAACATGATTCGGACGGACTTTAGCTTCGCTACGGGTGAGAAGGTCTCATCATAGTCAACCCCTTGAACTTGTCGATAAGCCTTAGCGACAAGTCAAGCCTTATAGATGGTAACATTACCATCCGCGCCCGTATTCTTCTTAAAGATCCATTTATTTTCTATCGCTCGCCGATCATCGGGCAAGTCTGTCAAAGTCCGTACTTTGTTTTCATACATGGATCCTATCTCGGATTGCATGGCTTCAAGCCATTTGTTGGAATCTGGTCCCGCCATTGCTTCTTCATAGTTTGAAGGTTCACCGTTGTCTAACAACATGATTTCTAGGACAGGGTTGCCATACCATTCTGGTGTGGAACGTGTCCTTGTGGACCTACGAAGTTCAGTAGCAAATTGATCTGAAGTACCTTGATCATCATCATTAACTTCCTCTCTAGTCGGTGCAGGCACCACAGAAGTATCTTCCTGAGCTGCGCTACTTTCCGCTTCAAGAGGCAGTACTTCATCAAGTTCTACTTTCCTCCCACTTACTTCTTTCGAGAGAAACTCTTTCTCCAAAAAGGACCCGTTCTTGGCAACAAAGATCTTGCCTTCAGATCTTAGGTAGAAGGTATACCCAATGGTTTCCTTAGGGTATCCTATGAAAACGCATTTTTCCGACTTGGGTTCGAGCTTTTCAGGTTGAAGTTTCTTGACATAAGCATCGCATCCCCAAACTTTTAGAAACGACAACTTAGGTTTCTTTCCAAACCATAATTCATACGGTGTCGTCTCAACGGATTTAGACGGTGCCCTATTTAAAGTGAATGTAGTTGTCTCTAGAGCGTATCCCCAAAATGATAGCGGTAAATCGGTAAGAGACATCATAGATTGCACCATATCCAATAGAGTGTGATTACGACGTTCGGACACACCGTTACGCTGAGGTGTTCCAGGCGGCGTGAGTTGTGAAACGATTCCACATTTCCTTAAGTGTGTACCAAATTCGTGACTCAAATATTCTCCCCGACGATCTGATCGTAAGAACTTTATTTTTCTGCCATGTTGATTCTCTACCTCATTCTGAAATTCCTTGAAATTTTCAAAGGTCTGAGACTTGTGTTTCATCAGTAGACATACCCATACCTACTTAAGTCATCAGTGAGGGTGAGAACATAACGATAGCCTCCGCGAGCCTCAACGCTCATTGGACCGCACATATTAGTATGTATGATTTCCAATAAGTTGGTTGCTCGCTCCATTGTTCCGAAGAACGGAGTCTTGGTCATTTTGCCCATGAGGCATGGTTCGCACGTGTCAAATGATTCGTAATCAAGAGACTCCAAAAGTCCATCTGCATGGAGCTTCTTCATGCATTTGACACCAATGTGACCAAGGCGGTAGTGCCACAAGTATGTGGGACTATCATTATCAACCTTACATCTTTTGGTATTCACACTATGAATATGTGTAACATCACGTTCGAGATTCATTAAGAATAAACCATTGACCAGTGGGGCATGACCATAAAACATATCTCTCATATAAATAGAACAACCATTATTCTTAGATTTAAATGAGTAGCCATCTCAGATAAACGAGATCCGATACAATGTTCATGCTCAAAGCTGGCACTAAATAACAATTATTGAGGTTTAAAACTAATCCCGTAGGTAAATGTAGAGGTAGCGTGCCGACGGCGATCACATAGACCTTGGAACCATTCCCAACGCGCATCGTCACCTCGTCCTTCGCCAGTCTCCGCTTATTCCGCAGCTCCTGTTTTGAGTTACAAATATGAGCAACCGCACCGGTATCAAATAACCAGGAGCTACTACGAGTACTGGTAAGGCACACATCAATAACATGTATATCACATATACCTTTGGTGTTGTCGGCCTTCTTCTCCGCTAAGTACTTGGGGTAGTTCCGCTTCCAGTGTCCATTTCCCTTGCAATAAAAGCACTCAGTCTCAGGCTTGGGTCCATGCTTTGGCTTCTTCCCGGCAACTGGCTTACCGGGCGCGACAACTCCCTTGCTGTCCTTCTTGAAGTTCTTCTTATCCTTGCCTTTCTTGAAACTATTGGTTTTATTGACCATCAACACTTGATGTTCCTTTTTGATCTCCACCTCCGCTAATTTCAGCATTGAATATACCTCAGGAATGGTTTTCACCATCCCATGCATATTGAAATTCATCACGAAGCTCTTGTAGCTAGGTGGGAGCGACTGGAGGATTCTGTCAACTACCGCGTCATCCGGGAGATTAACTCCTAGCTGTGATAAGCGGTTGTGCAACCCAGACATTTTGAGTATGTGTCACGATGTAACCATTCTCCTCCATCTTACAAGCTGTAGAACTTGTCGGAGACTTCATATCTCTCAACCCGGCATGAGCTTGGAAAACCATTTTAGCTCTTGGAACATCTCATATGCTCCGTGCTGCTCAAAACGCTTTTGGAGCCCCGGTTCTAAGCTGTAAAGCATGCCGCACTGAACCAGGGATTAATCATCACTACGCGACTGCCAGGTGTTCATAACGTCTTGAGTTGTTGGAAAAATGGGTGCTTCACCTAGTGGTGCATCTAGGACATATGCTTTCTTGGCAGCTATGAGGATGATCCTCAAGTTCCGGATCCAGTCCGTATAGTTGCTACCATCGTCTTTCAGCTTGGTTTTCTCTATGAACGCATTGAAGTTGAGGGCAACATTAGCGTGGGCCATTTGATCTACAAGACATATTGCAAAGATTTTAGACTAAGTTCATGATAATTAAGTTCATCTAATCAAATTATTTAATGAACTCCCACTCAGATAGACATCCCTCTAGTCATCTAAGTGATACATGATCCGAGTCAACTAGGCCGTGTCCGATCATCACGTGAGACGGACTAGTCATCATCGGTGAACATCTTCATGTTGATCGTATCTTCTATACGACTCATGTTCGACCTTTCGGTCTCTTGTGTTCCGAGGCCATGTCTCAGACATGCTAGGCTTGTCAAGTCAACCTAAGTGTTTTGCATGTGTAAATCTGGCTTACACCCGTTGTATTCAACGTTAGAATCTATCACACCCGATCATCACGTGGTGCTTGAAACAACGAACCTTCGCAACAACGGTGCACGCTTAGGGGAACACTTTCTTGAAATTTTATGAGGGATCATCTTATTTATGCTACCGTCGTTCTAAGCATATAAGATGTAAAACCTGATAAACATCACATGCAATCAAATAGTGACATGATATGGCCAATATCATTTTGCTCCTTTTGATCTCCATCTTCGGGGCGCCATGATCATCATCGTCACCGGCATGACACCATGATCTCCATCATCGTGTCCTCATGAAGTTGTCTCGCCAACGATTACTTCTACTACTATTGCTAACAGTTTAGCAATAAAGTAAAGTAATTACATGGCGTTATTTAATGACACGCGGGTCATACAATAATTAAGACAACTCATATGGCTCCTGCCGGTTGTCATACTCATCGACATGCAAGCCGTGATTCTTATTACAAGAACATGATCAATCTCATACATCACATATATATCATTCATCACATCCTTTTGGCCATATCATCACACGGCATATGCTGCAAAAACAAGTTATACATCCTCTAATTGTTGTTGCAAGTTTTTTACGTGGCTGCTATAGGTTTCTAGCAAGAACGTTTCTTACCTACACCAAAACCACAACGTGATATGCCAATTGCTATTTACCCTTCATAAGGACCCTTTTCATCGAATCTGATCCGACTAAAGTGGGAGAGACAGACACCCGCTAGCCACCTTATGCAACTAGTGCATGTCAGTCGGTGGAACCTGTCTCACGTAAGCGTACGTGTAAGGTCGGTCCGGGCCGCTTCATCCCACGATGCCGCCAAATCAAGATAAGACTAGTAGTGGCAAGTAAATTGAAAAAATCGACGCCCACAACAACTTGTGTTCTACTCATGCATAGAAATTATGCATAGACCTAGCTCATGATGCCACTGTTGGGGATCGTTGCAGAAATTAAAAAAATTCTACGCATCACCAAGATCAATCTATGGAGTAACTAGCAACGAGAGAGAGGGGAGTGCATCTTCATACCCTTGAAGATTGCGAGACAGAAGCGTTACAAGAATGCAGATGAAGGAGTCGTACTCGTAGCGATTCAGATCGTGGTGGATTCCGAACTAAGCACCGAACAACGGCACCTCCGCGTTCAACACACGTGCAGCCCGGTGACGTCTCCCGCGCCTTGATCCAGCAAGGAGGAGGGAGAGCTTGAGTAAGATAGCTCCAGCAGCAGCACGACGGCGTGGTGGTGATGGAGTGGCAGTTCTCCGGCAGGGCTTCGCCAAGCTCACGCGGAGGAGAGGTGTTGGGGAGGGGAGGGGCTGCGCCTTGGATGTGGTGCTGCACCCCTCCCTCCACCCCTCTATTTATAGGGAGAAGGGGAAAGGGGGCCGGCCCCTCTAGATGAGATCCAGAGGGGGGGGGCGGCGGCCAAGGGGGAGGGGGCTTGCCCCCCAAGCAAGGGGGGTGCCCCCTTTAGGGTCCCCCCACCCCTAGGTGCATGGGCCCTAGGGGGGTGGTGTCCAGCCCACTAGGGGCTGGTTCCCTTCCACCTACATCCCATAAGGCCCTTCGGGGTAGGTGGACCCTCCCGGTGGACCCCCCGAAACCCCTCCGGTGGTCCCGATACAATACCGGTATACCCCCGAATATTTCCGGTGACCGTATGATGACTTCCCATATATAAATCTTCACCTCCGGACCATTGCGGAACTCCTCATGACGTCCGGGATTTCATCCGGGACTCCGAGCAACATTCGGTAATCACACACAAATCTTCCTTATAATCCTAGCGTCATCGAACCTTAAGTGTGTAGACCCTACGGGTTCGGGAATCATGCAGACATGACCAAGACAGCTCTCTAACCAATAACCAATAGCGGGATCTGGATACCCATGTTGGCTCCCACATGTTCCACGATGATCTCATTGGATGAACCACGATGTTGGGGATTCAAGTAATCCCGTATACAATTCCCTTTGTCAATCGATACGTTACTTGCCCGAGATTCAATCGTCGGTATCCCAATACCTCGTTCAATCTCATTACCGGCAAGTCACTTTACTCGTTCCGTAATGCATGATCTCGTGACCAACTACTTAGTCACATTGAGCTCATTATGAGGATGCATTACCGAGTGGGCCTAGAGATACCTCTCCGTCATACAGAGTGCCAAATCCCAGTCTTGATTCGTGCCAACCCAACAGACACTTTCGAAGATACCTGTAGTGCACCTTTATAGTCACCCAGTTACGTTGTGACGTTTGGTACACCCAAAGCATTCCTATGGTATCCGGGAGTTGCACGATCTCATGGTCTAAGGAAATGATACTTGACATTAGAAAAGCTTTAGCAAACGAACTACACGATCTTGTGCTATGCTTAGGATTAGGTCTTGTCCATCACATCATTCTCCTAATGATGTGATCCTGTTATCAATGACATCCAATGTCCATAGTCAGGAAACCATGACCATCTGTTCATCAACGAGCTAGTCAACTAGAGGCTTACTATGGACTTATTGTGGTCCATGTATTCACACATGTATTTGAAGGAAATATGCCCTAGAGGCAATAATAAAGTTATTATTTATTTCCTTATATCATGATAAATGTTTATTATTCATGCTAGAATTGTATTAACCGGAAACATAATACATGTGTGAATACAAAGACAAACATAGTGTCACTAGTATGCCTCTACTTGACTAGCTCGTTAATCAAGATGGTTAAGTTTCCTAACCATAGACATGAGTTGTCATTTGATTAACGGGATCACAGGAGAATGATGTGATTGACTTGACCCATTCCGTTAGCTTAGCACTTGATCGTTTAGTATGTTGCTATTGCTTGGTGATTATAAAGGTGCTCTACAGGTGTCTCCAAAGGTACATGTTGGGTTAGCGTAATTCGAGATTAGGTTTTGTCACTCCGATTGTCGGAGAGGTATCTCTGGGCCCTCTCTGTTGGGGAACGTAGTAATTTCAAAAATTTTCCTACGCACACGCAAGATCATGGTGATGCATAGCAACGAGAGGGGAGAGTGTTGTCTACGCACCCTCGTGACCCGAAGCGAAGCAATCACAACGTAGAGGAAGTAGTCGTCGTTCTCCTCGCGATCCGACCGATCCCGGCGCCACACTCCGGCGCCCCAGTTCTTGACACACGTACAGCTCGATGACGCCCCTCGTACTCGATCCAGCCGAGTGTCGAGGGAGAGTTTCACGAGACGACGGCGTGGTGGCGATCTTGATGTTTCACGGCGCAGGGCTTCGCTTAAGCTTCATGACGGTATAACCGAGGTGGAATATGGTGGAGGGGGCACCGACACGGCTAAGGAACGATCCGTAGATCTAACTTGTGTGTTCTAGGGTGCCCCCTGCCCCGTATATAAAGGAGCAAGGGGAGGGGCTGGCCGGCCAAGGGAGGCGCGCTAAGGAGTCCTACTCCCTCTGGAGTAGGATTCCCCCAATCCTAGTTGGACTAGGATTCCTGGAGGGAAAGAGAGAGGGGGCGGCCCTTCTCCTAGTCCTAGTAGGACTAGGGAAGGGGAGGCACGCGACCACCTAGGGCTGGCCCTTCTCCTTTCCACTAAGGCCCATCGAGGCCCATTTACCTCCCGGGGTTCCGGTAACCTCCGGTACTCCGAGAATTTCCGTTTTACCGGAACCATTCGAACTCCAAACATAGGCTTCCAATATATCAATCTTTATGTCTCGACCATTCCGAGACTCCTCGTCATGTCGTGATCACATCCGGGACTCAACTTCTTCGTACATCAAAATACATAAACTCATAATAACCGCCATCGAAACCTTAAGCGTGCGGACCCTACGGTTCGAGAACAATGTAGACATGACCTAGAACTATTCACGGTCAATAACCAACAGCGGGACCTGGATGCCCATATTGGTTCCTACATATTCTACGAAGATCTTTATCGGTCGGACCGCATAACAACATACGTTGTTCCCTTTGTCATCGGTATGTTACTTGCCCGAGATTCGATCGTCGGTATCCAATACCTAGTTCAATCTCGTTACCGCAAGTCTCTTTACTCGTTCCGTAATACATCATCTCACAACTAACTCATTAGTTGTAGTGCTTGCAAGGCTTCATGATGTGTATTACCGAGAGGGCCCAGAGATACCTCTCCGACAATCGGAGTGACAAAACCTAATCTCAAATACGCCAACCCAACATCGCCTTTGGAGACACCTGTAGTACTCCTTTATAATCACCCGATTACATTGTGACGTTTGGTAGCACCCAAAGTGTTCCTCCGTAAACGGAGTTGCATAATCTCATAGTTACGAGAACATGTATATGTCATGGATAAAAGCGGTAGCAACATACTAAACGATCGTGTGCTAAGCTAATGGAATGGGTCATGTCAATCGATCATTCTACTAAGGATGTGACCTTGTTAATCAAATAACAACTCTTTGTTCATGGTCAGAAACATAACCATCTTTGATTAACAAGCTAGTCTAGTAGAGGCATACTAGTGACATTTTGTTTGTCTATGCATTCACACATGTATCATGTTTCCGGTTAATACAATTCTAGCATGAATGATAAACATTTATCATGAAATAAGGAAATAAATAATAACTTTATTATTGCCTCTAGGGCATATTTCCTTCAGCCTCCCACTTGCACTAGAGTCAATAATCTAGATTACATAGTAATGATTCTAACACCCATGGAGTCTTGGTGCTGATCATGTTTTGCTCGTGGAAGAGGCTTAGTCAACGGTTCTGCGACATTCAGATCCGTATGTATCTTGCAAATCTCTATGTCTCCCACCGGACTAAGTCCGGATGGAATTGAAGCGTCTCTTGATGTGCTTGGTCCTCTTGTGAAATCTGGATTCCTTCGCTAAGGCAATTGCTCCAAATTGTCACGAAGATTTTCATTGGACCCGATGTACTAGGTATGACACCTAGATCGGATATGAACTCCTTCATCCGCACTCCTTCATTAGCTGCTTCCGAAGCTGCTATGTACTCCGCTTCACATGTAGATCCCGCCACGACGCTTTGTTTAGAACTGCACCAACCGACAGCTCCACCGCTTAGTGTAAATACGATCCGGTCTGCGATTTAGAATCGTCCGGATCGGTGTCAAAGCTTGCATCAACGTAACTGCCATTTATGAGCTCTTTGTCACCTCCATATACGAGAAACATATCCTTAGTCCTTTTCGGTATTTCAGATGTTCTTGACCGCTGTCCATGATCCACTCTGGATTACTTTGGTACCTCCTGCTAGGCTTATAGCAAGGCACACATCAGTCCGGTACACAAGATTGCATACATGATAGAGCCTATGGCTGAAGCATAGGAACATCTTTCATTTTCTCTCTATCTTCTGCAGTGGTCGGGCATTGAGTCTTACTCAACTTCACACCTTGTAGCACAGGCAAGAACCCTTTCTTTGCTTGATCCATTTTGAACTTCTTCAAAATCTTGTCAAGGTATGTGCTTTGTGAAAGTCCAATTAAGCGTCTTGATCTATCTCTATAGATCTTAATGCCCAATATGTAAGCAGCTTCACCGAGGTCTTTCATTGAAAAACTCTTATTCAAGTATCCCTTTATGCTATCCAGAAATTCTATATCATTTCCGATTAGCAATATGTCATCTACATATAATATCAGAAATGCTACAGAGCTCCCACTCACTTTTTTGTAAATACAGGCTTCTCCAAAAGTCTGTACAAACCCAAATGCTTTGATCAAACTATCAAAGCGTTTATTCCAACTCCGAGATGCTTGCACCAGTCCATAAATGGATCGCTGGAGCTTGCACACTTTGTTAGCTCCCTTTGGATCGATAAAACCTTCGGTTGCATCATATACAACTCTTCTTCCGTAAATCCATTCAGAATGCAGTCTTTACATCCATTTGCCAAATTTCATAATCATAAAATGCGCAATTGCTAACATGATTCGGACGTATTTAAGCATCGCTACGGGTGAGAAGGTCTCATCGTAGTCAATCCCTTGAACTTGTCGAAAACCCTTTGCGACAAGTCGAGCTTTGTAGACGATAACATTACCGTCGGCGTCGGTCTTCTTCTTGAAGATCCACTTGTTTTCTATTGCTTGCCTACCCTCGGGCAAGTCAACCAAAGTCCATACTTTGTTTTCATACATGGATCTCATCTCGATTTCATGGCCTCAAGCCATTTTATGAATCTGGGCTCACCATCGCTTCTTCATAGTTCGCAGGTTCATCATGATCTAGTAGCATGATTTCCAAAACAGGATTACCGTACCACTCAGTGCGGATCTTACTCTGTTGATCTACGAGGTTCTGCGAGAACTTGATCTGAAGTTTCATGATCAACATCATCAACTTCCTCACTACTTGGTGTAGGTGTCTCGAAACCGGTTTCTGCGATTTAACTACTTTCAAGTAAGGGAGAAGGTACTATTACCTCATCAAGTTCCACTTTCCTCCCACTCACTTCTTTCGAGAGAAACTCCTTCTCTAGAAAGGATCCATTCTTAGCAACAAATGTCTTGCCTTCGGATCTGTGATAGAAGGTGTACCCAACTGTCTCCTTTGGGTATCCTATGAAGACACATTTCTCGATTTGGGTTCGAGCTTATTAGGTTGAAGTTTTTTACATAAGCATCGCATCCCCAAACTTTAAGAAACGACAACTTTGGTTTCTTGCCAAACCACAGTTCATAAGGTGTCGTCTCAACGGATTTCGACGGTGTTCTATTCAGGTGAATGCGCCGTCTCTAGAGCATAACCCCAAAACGATAGCGGTAAATCAGAAGAGACATCATAGATCGTACCATATCAAGTAAAGTACGATTCGACGTTCGGACACACCATTACTGCTGTGGTGTTCGGGTGGCGTAAGTTGCGAAACTATTCCGCATTGTTTCAAATGTAGACCAAACTCGTAACTCAAATATTCACCTCCACGATCAGATCGTAGAAACTTAATTTTCTTGTTACGATGATTTTCTACTTCACTCTGAAATTCTTTGAACTTTTCAAACATTTCAGACTTATGTTTCATCAAGTAGATATACCCATATCTGCTTAAGTCATCTGTGAAGGTGAGAAAATAACGATATCCGCCACGAGCCTCAACATTCATCGGACCACATACATCTCAGTATGTATGATTTCCAACAAATCTGTTGCTCTCTCCATAGTACCGAGAACGGTGTTCTAGTCATCTTGCCCATGAGGCACGGTTCGCAAGTGCCAAGTGATTCATAATCAAGTGACTCCAAAAGTCCATCAAGATGGAGTTTCTTCATGCGCTTTACACCGATATGACCTAAACGGCGGTGCCACAAATAAGTTGCACTATCATTATCAACTCTGCATCTTTTGGTTTCAACATTATGAATATGTGTATCACTACTATCGAGATTCATCAAAATAGACCATTCCTCAAGGGTGCATGACCATAAAAGATATTACTCATATAAATAGAACAACCATTATTCTCTCGATTTAAATGAATAACCGCCTCGCATCAAACAAGATCCAGATATAATGTTCATGCTCAACGCAGCACCAAATAACAATTATTTAGGTCTAAAACTAATCCCAAGGTAGATGTAGAGGTAGCGTGCCGACCGCGATCACATCGACTTTGGAACCATTTCCCACGCCAATCGTCACCTCGTCCTTTGCCGAGTTCGCAATCCGTAGTCCTGCTTGAGTTGCAAATATTAGCAATGTAACCAGATCAAATACCAGTGCTACTACGAGCTCTAGTAAGGTACACATCAATAACATGTATATCACATATACCTTTGTTCACCTTGCCATCCTTCTTATCCGCCAAATACTTGGGGCAGTTCCGCTTCGAAGGACGACCGCTTGTAGTAGAAGCACTCGCCTTCAGGTTTAGGGCCAGACTTGGGTTTCTTCTCTGAGCAGACAACTTGCTTGCTGTTCTTCTTGAAGTTCCTTCTTCTTCCCTTTGCCTTTCTTCTTGAAACTAGTGGTCTTGTTGACCATCAACACTTGATGCTCCTTCTTGATTTCTACCTCCGCAGCTTTTAGCATTGCGAAGAGCTCGGTATAGTCTTTACTAACCCTTGCATATTATAGTTCATCACGAAGCCTTTGTAGCTTGGTGGCGGTGATTGAAGAATTACATCAATGACACAATCATCCGGAAGATTAACTCCCAATTGTGTCAAGTGATTGTAGTACCCGGACATTCTCGAGTATGTGCTCACTAACGTAACTATTCTCCTCCATCTTGCAGCTATAGAACTTATTGGAGACTTCATATCTCTCAATCCGGGCATTCTGTTGGAATATCAACTTCAACTCTGGAACATCTCATATGCTCCATGACGCTCAAAACGTCGTTGAAGTCCCGGTTCTAAGCCGTAAAGCATGGCACATCGAACTATAGAGTAGTCATCAGCTTTGCTCTGCCAGACGCTCACAACATCCGGTGTTGCTCCAAAGAAGAAGTTGTCACCTAGCGGTGCATCCAGACGTAACTCTTACGTGCAGCAATGAGGATGATCCTCGTTACGGACCCAATCCGTGTAATTGCTACCATCATCTTTCAACTTTGCTTTCTCAAGGAACGCATTAAAATTCAACGGAACAACAAAGACGAGCCATCTATCTACAATCAAACATAAACAAGCAAGATACTATCGGTACTAAGTTCATGATAAATTTAAGTTCGATTAATCATATTACTAAAGAACTCCCACTTAGAAAAACATCTCTAGTCATCCAAGTGATCACGTGATCCAAATCAACTAAACCATAACCGATCATCACGTGAAATGGAGTAGTTTTCAATGGTGAACATCTTATGTTGATCATATCTACTATATGATTCACGCCGACCTTTCGGTCTCCGTGTTCCGAGGCCATATCTGCATATGCTAGGCTCGTCAAGTATAACCCGAGTATTCTCGTGTGCAAAACTGGCTTGCACCCGTTGTAGATGGACGAGAGCTTATCACACCCGATCATCACGTGGTGTCCGGGCACGACGAACTTTGGCAACGGTGCATACTCGGGAGAACACTTCTTGATAATTTAGTGAGAGATCATCTTATAATGCTACCGTCAATCAAAGCAAGATAAGATGCATAAAAGGATAAACATCACATGCAAATCAATATAAGTGATATGATATGGTCATCATCATCTTGTGCTTCATGATCTCCATCTTGCAGCACCACCATGATCACCATCGCCACCGGCGCGACACCTTGATCTCCATCGTAGCATCGTTGTCGTCTCGCCAAACTTATGCTTCTCGACTATCGCTACCGCTTAGTGATAAAGTAAAGCATTACAGAAGCGATTGCATTGCATACAATAAGCGACAACCATATGGCTCCTGCCGATTGCCGATAACTTCGTTACAAAACATGATCATCTCATACAATAAAATATAGCATCACGTCTTGACCATATCACATCACAACATGCCCTGCAAAAACAAGTTAGACGTCCTCTACTTTGTTGTTGCAAATTTTACGTGGCTGCTACGGGCTTAAGCAAGAACCAGTCTCACCTACGCATCAATACCACAATGATACTTCGTCAAATAGACTCCGTTTTAACCTTCTCAAGGACCGGGCGTAGCCACACTCGATTCAACTAAAGTGAGAGAGACAGGCACCCACCAGTCACCTTTAAGCAACGAGTGCTCGCAGCGGTGAAACCAGTCTCGCGTAAGCGTACGCGTAATGTCGGTCTGGGCCGCTTCATCTCACAATACCGCTGAACCAAAGTATGACATGCTGGTAGGAAGTATGACTCATATCGCCCACAACTCACTTGTGTTCTACTCGTGCAAAACATCAAACCATAAAACCTAGGCTCGATGCCATTTGTTGGGGAGCGAGTAATTTCAAAAAATTCCTACGCACACGCAAGATCATGGTGATGCATAGCAACGAGAGGGAGAGTGTTGTCTACGCACGTGACCCGGCGGAAGCGATCACAACGTAGAGGAAGTAGTCGACGTTCTCCTCGCGATCCGACCGATCCCGCGCCAAGCACTCCGCGCCCCCGAGTTCTTGACACACGTACAGCTCGATGACGCCCCTCGTACTCGATCCAGCCGAGTGTCGAGGAGAGTTTCGTCAAGACGACGGCGTGGTGACGATCTTGATGTTTCACCGGCGCAGGGCTTCGCTTAAGCTTCATGACGGTATAACCGAGGTGGAATATGGTGGAGGGGGCACCGACACGGCTAAGGAACGATCCGTAGATCTAACTTGTGTGTTCTAGGGTGCCCCCTGCCCCGTATATAAAGGAGCAAGGGGAGGGGCTGGCCGGCCAAGGAGGCGCGCCAGGAGTCCTACTCCTCTGGGAGTAGGATTCCCCCCAATCCTAGTTGGACTAGGATTCCTGAGGGGGAAAGAGAGAGAGGGGGCGGCCCTTCTCCTAGTCCTAGTAGGACTAGGGAAGGGGGGCGCCACCACCTAGGGCTGGCCCTTCTCCTTTCCACTAAGGCCCATCGAGGCCCATTTACCTCCGGGGGTTCCGTAACCTCCGGTACTCGATAAATTCCGTTTTACCGGAACCATTCGAACTCCAAACATAGGCTTCCAATATATCAATCTTTATGTCTCGACCATTCCGAGACTCCTCGTCATGTCCGTGATCACATCCGGGACTCAACTTCTTCGGTACATCAAAATACATAAACTCATAATAACCGCCATCGAAACCTTAAGCGTGCGGACCCTACGGTTCGAGAACAATGTAGACATGACCTAGAACTATTCACGGTCAATAACCAACAGCGGGACCTGGATGCCCATATTGGTTCCTACATATTCTACTGAAGATCTTTATCGGTCAGACCGCATAACAACATACGTTGTTCCTTTGTCATCGGTATGTTACTTGCCCGAGATTCGATCGTCGGTATCCAATACCTAGTTCAATCTCGCTACGCAAGTCTCTTTACTCGTTCCGTAATACATCATCTCACAACTAACTCATTAGTTGTAGTGCTTGCAAGGCTTCAATGATGTGTATTACCGAGAGGGCCCAGAGATACCTCTCCGACAATCGGAGTGACAAAACCTAATCTCAAATACGCCAACCCAACATCTGCCTTTGGAGACACCTGTAGTACTCCTTTATAATCACCCGATTACGCTTGTGACGCTTGGTAGCACCCAAAGTGTTCCTCCGTAAACGGAGTTGCATAATCTCATAGTTACAGAACATGTATATGTCATGGATAAAAGCAAGAGCAACATACTAAACGATCGTGTGCTAAGCTAATGGAATGGGTCATGTCAATCAGATCATTCTACTAATGATGTGACCTTGTTAATCAAATAACAACTCTTTGTTCATGGTCAGGAAACATAACCATCTTTGATTAACAAGCTAGTCTAATAGAGGCATACTAGTGACATTTTGTTTGTCTATGCATTCACACATGTATCATGTTTCCGGTTAATACAATTCTAGCATGAATGATAAACATTTATCATGAAATAAGGAAATAAATAATAACTTTATTATTGCCTCTAGGGCATATTTCCTTCACTCTCGATAATACTCATCACTTAAGCCTTGCAAGCATTGTAACTAATGAGTTAGTTACGAGATGATGTATTACGGAACGAGTAAAGAGACTTGCCGGTAACAAGATTGAACTAGGTATTGGATACCGACGATCGAATCTCGGGCAAGTAACATACCGATGACAAAGGGAACAACGTATGTTGTTATGCGGTTTGACCGATAAAGATTTTCGTAGAATATGTAGGAACCAATATGGGCATCCAGGTTCCACTATTGGTTATTGACCGAGAATAGTTCTAGGTCATGTCTACATAGTTCTCGAACCCATAGGGTCCGCACGCTTAAGGTTTCGATGACAGTTTTATTATGAGTTTATGAGTTTTGATGTACCGAAGAAGTTCGGAGTTCCGGATGAGATCGGGGACATGACGAGGAGTCTCGAAATGGTCGAGACGTAAAGATCGATATATTGGATGACTATATTCGGAGTTCGGAAAGGTTCCGAGTGATTCGGGTATTTTTCGGAGTACCGGAGAGTTACGGGAATTCGCCGGGGAGAAGTATTGGGCCTTATTGGGCCATACGGGAAAGAGAGAGGGGCCGCCTAGGGTAGGCCGCGCGCCCCCCCATGGCCTAGTCTAAATTGGAATAGGGGGAGGGCCGCACCCCCTCCTTCCTTCCCTTCTCTCTTCCCCTTCCTTGTCTCCTACTCCTAATACATGGAAGGACTCATAGTTGGACTAGGAAAGGGGGAATCCTACTCCCGGTGGGAGTAGGACTCCCCTAGGGCGCGCCATAGAAGAGGGCCGGCCCTCCCCTCCTCCACTCCTATATATACGGGGGTAGGGGGCACCCCATAGACACACAAGTTGATCTACGGATCGTTCCTTAGCCGTGTGCGGTGCCCCCCTCCACCATATTCCACCTTGGTCATATCGTCATGAGTTTAGGCGAAGCCCTGCGCCGTAGAACATCATCATCGCTACCACGCCGTCGTGCTGACGGAACTCATCTCCGGAGCTTCGCTGGATCGGAGGCCGGAGATCGTTATCGAGCTGAACGTGTGCTGAACTCGGAGGCCCCGTACGTTCGATGCTTGGATCGGTCGGATCGTGAAGACGTACGACTACATCAACCGCATTGTGCTAACGCTTCCGCTTACGGTCTACGAGGGTACGTGGACGAACACTCTCCCCTCTCGTTGCTATGCCATCACCATGATCTTGCGTGTGCGCAGGAATTTTTTTGAAATTACTACGTTCCCCAACAGTGGTATCAGAGCCTAGGTTTTATGCGTTGATGTTATATGCACGAGTAGAACACAAGTGAGTTGTGGGCGATACAAGTCATACTGCTTACCAGCATGTCATACTGCTTACAAGCATGTCATACTTTGGTTCGGCGGTATTGTGAGATGAAGCGGCCCGGACCGACATTACACGTACGCTTACGCGAGACTGGTTTCACCGTTACGAGCACTCGTGCTTAAAGGTGGCTGGCGGGTGTCTGTCTCTCTCAATTTAGCTGAATCGAGTGTGGCTACGCTCGGTCCTTGTGAAGGTTAAAACAGCACCAACTTGATGAACTATCGTTGTGGTTTTTGATGCGTAGGTAAGAACGGTTCTTGCTAAGCCCGTAGCAGCCACGTAAAACTTGCAACAACAAAGTAGAGGACGTCTAACTTGTTTTTGCAGGGCATGTTATGATGTGATATGGTCAAGACATGATGCTATATTTTATTGTATGAGATGATCATGTTTTGTAACCGAAGTTATCGGCAACTGGCAGGAGCCACATGGTTGTCGCTTATTGTATGAAATGCAAACGCCCTGTAATTGCTTTACTTTATCACTAAGCGGTAGCGATAGTCGTAGAAGCAATAGATGGCATAACGACAATGATGCTACGATGGAGATCAAGGTGTCGCGCCGGTGACGATGGTGATCACGACGGTGCTTCGAAGATGGAGATCACAAGCACAAGATGATGATGGCCATATCATATCACTTATATTGATTGCATGTGATGTTTATCTTTTATGCATCTTATCTTGCTTTGATTGACGGTAGCATTTTAAGATGATCTCTCACTAAATTATCAAGAAGTGTTCTCCCTGAGTATGCACCGTTGCCAAAGTTCGTCGTGCCCAAACACCACGCGATGATCGGGTGTGATAAGCTCTACGTCCATCTACAACGGGTGCAAGCCAGTTTTGCACACGCGGAATACTCAGGTTAAACTTGACGAGCCTAGCATATGCAGATATGGCCTCGAACACGAGACCGAAAGGTCGAGCGTGAATCATATAGTAGATATGATCAACATAATGATGTTCACCATTGAAAACTACTCCATCTCACGTGATGATCGGTTATGGTTTAGTTGATTTGGATCACGTGATCACTTAGATGACTAGAGGGATGTCTATCTAAGTGGGAGTTCTTTAGTAATATGATTAATTGAACTTAAATTTATCATGAACTTAGTCCTGGTAGTATTTTGCAAATTATGTTGTAGATCAATAGCTCGCGTTGTTGCTTTCATATGTTTATTTTGATATGTTCCTAGAGAAAATTGTGTTGAAAAATGTTAGTAGCAATGATGCGGATTGGATCCGCGATCTGAGGTTTATCCTCATTGCTGCACAGAAGAATTATGTCCTTAATGCACCACTAGGTGACAGATCTATTGCAGGAGCAGATGCAGACGTTATGAACGTTTGGCTAGCTCAATATGATGACTACTTGATAGTTTTGTGCACCATGCTTTATGGCTTAGAATCGGGACTTCAAAGATGTTTTGAACATCATGGACCATATGAGATGTTCCAGGAATTGATGTTAATATTTCAAGCAAATACCCGAGTTGAGAGATATGAAGTCTCCAACAAGTTCTATAGCTAAAAGATGGAGGAGAATCGCTCAACTAGTGAGCATGTGTTCAGATTGTCTGGATACTTCAATCGCTTGAATCAAGTGGGAGTTAATCTTCCAGATAAGAAAGTGATTGACAGAATTCTCTAGTCACCATCACTAAGTTACTAGAACTTCGAGATGAACTATAGTATGCAAGGGATGACGAAAACGATTCCCGAGCTCTTCGTGATGTTGAAATCAACGAAGGTAGAAATCAAGAAAGAGCATCAAGTGTTGATGATTGACAAGACCACTAGTTTCAAGAAAAGGGCAAAGGGAAAGAAAGGGAAACTTCAAGTAGAATGGCAAACAAGTTGTCACTCCCGTGAAGAAGACCAAAGCT
Source organism: Aegilops speltoides (assembly GCA_021437245.1). Classification (NCBI taxonomy): domain Eukaryota; kingdom Viridiplantae; phylum Streptophyta; class Magnoliopsida; order Poales; family Poaceae; genus Aegilops; species Aegilops speltoides. The sequence continues at coordinate 164,017,290 of CM038142.1, read as the reverse complement.
AGACTAAAGCCTGAAACTGAGTGCTTACACTGCAAAGGAAATGGTCACTGGAAGCGGAAATGCCCTGAATATTTGGTGGATAAGAAGGATGGCAAAGTGAACAAGGGTATATTTGATATACAGGTTATTGATGTGTGCTTTACTAGTGTTTATAGTAGCCCCTGAGTATTTGATACTTGTTCGGTTGCTAAGATTAGTAACTCGAAACAAGAGTTACGGAATAAACAAAGACTAGTTGAAGAGGAAGTGACGATGAGTGTTGGAAGTAGTTCCAAGATTAATATGATCATCATCGCACACTCCCTATACTTTCGGGATTAGTGTTAAACCTAAATAAATGTTATTTGGCATTTGCGTTGAGAATGAATATGATTTGATCATGTTTATTGCAATACGATTATTCATTTAAAATTAGAGAATAATTGTTGTTCTATTTAAATGAATAAAACCTTCAATGGTCATACACCCAACAAAAATAGTTTGTTGGCCCTCGATCGTAGTGATGCACATATTCATAATATTGATGCCAAAAGATGCAAGGTTGATAATGATAGTGCAACTTATTTGTGCCACTGCTGTTTGGGTCATATCGGTGTAAAGCGCATGAAGAAACTCCATAAAGATGGATTTTCGGAATCACTTGGTTATGAATCATTTGATGCTTGCGAACCGTGCCTTTTGGGCAAGATGACTAAAACTCCGTTCTTCGAAACAATGGAACAAGCTACTGACTTATTGGAAATAATACATACCGATGTATGCGATCCAATGAGTGTTGATGCTCGTGGCAAGTATCGTTATTTTCTGACCTTCACAAGATGATTTGGGCAGATATGGGTATATCTACTTGATGAAACATATGTCAGAAATAGTTGAAAGGTTCAAAGAATTTCAGAGTGACGTGGAAAAATCATCGTAACAAGAAAATAAAATTTCTGCGATCTGATCGCGGAGACGAATATTTGAGTTACGAGTTTGGTCTTCAATTAAAACAATGTGGAATAGTTTCACAGCTCACGCCACCAGGAACACCACAACGTTATGGTGTGTCCGAACGTCAGAATCAAGACTTTATTGGATATGGTGCGATCTATGATGTCTCTTACTAATTTATCAATATTGTTTTGGGGTTATGCATTAGAGACAGCTGCATTCACATTAAAAGGGCACCATCTAAATCCATTGAGATGACAACATATGAACTGTGGTTTAGCAAGAAACCCAAGTTGTCGTTTCTTAAAGTTTGGGGCTGCGATGCTTATGTGAAAAAGTTACATCCTGATAAGCTCGAACCCAAATCGGAGAAGTGCGTCTTCATAGAATACCCAAAGGAAATTGTTGGGTACACCTTCTATCACAGATCCGAAGGCAAGATATTCGTTGCTAAAATGGATCCTTTCTAGAGAAGGAGTTTCTCTCGAAAGAAGTGAGTGGGAGGAAAGTAGAGCTTGATAAGGTAATTTGTACCTTCTCCCGAATTGGAAAGTAGTTCATCACGGAAATCAGTTCCAGTGATTCCTACACCAATTAGTGAGGAAGCTAATGATGATGATCATGAAACTTCAGATCAAGTTACTACAAAACCTCGTAGGTCTTCCAAAGTACAGTCCGCACCAGAGTGGTACGGTAATCCTATTCTAGAAGTCATGTTACTTGAACTTGATGAACCTACGAACTATGAGGAAGCGATGATGAGCCCAGATTCAGCAAAATGGCTAGAAGCCATGAAATCTGAGATGGGATCCATGTATGAGAACAAAGTATGGACTTTGGTTGACTTGCCCGATGATCGGCAAGCCATTGAGAATAAATGGATCTTGAAGAGGAAGACGGACGTTGATAGTAGTGTTACTATCTACAAAGCTCGACTTGTCGCAAAAGGTTTTTGACAAGTTCAAGGTGTTGACTACAATGAGATTTTCTCAACTGTAGCGATGCTTAAGTCTGTCCGAATCATGTTAGCAATTGCCACAATTTATGAAATCTGGCAAATGGATGTCAAAACTGCATTCCTTAATGGTTTTCTCAAAGAAGAGTTGTATATGATGCAACCAGAAGGTTTTGTCAATCCTAAAGGTACTAACAAAATGTGCATGCTCCAATGATCCATCTATGGACTGGTGCAAGCATCTCGGAGTTGGAATATACGCTTTGATGAGTTGATCAAAGCATATAGTTTTGTACAGACTTACGGTGAAGCCTGTATTTACAAGAAAGTGAGTGGGAGCACTACAGCATTTCTGATAAGTATATGTGAATGACATATTGTTGATCGGAAATAATGTAGAATTATTCTGCAAAGCATAAAGGAGTGTCTGAAAGGAGTTATTTAAAATAAAGACCTCAGTAAAGCTATTTACATATTCAGCATCAAGATCTATTGAGATAGATCAAGACGCTTGATAAGATTTTCAATGAGTACATACCTTGACAAGATTTTGAAGTAGTTCAAAATGGAACAGTCAAAGAAAGAGTTTCTTGCCTGTGTTACAAGGTGTGAAATTGAGCAAGACTCAAATCCTGACCACAGCAGAAAATAGAAAGAGAATGAAAGTCATTCCCTATGCTTCAGTCATAGGTTCTATAAAAGTATGCCACGCTATGGACCAGACCTATTGTATACTCTGCCCTAGTTTGGCAAGGGAGTACAATAGTGATCTAGGAGTAGATCACTGGACATTGGTCAAAATTATCCTTAGTGGAATAAGGATATGTTTCTCGATTATGGAGGTGACAAAAGGTTCGTCGTAAAGGGTTACGCCGATACAAGTTTTGGCACTGATCCAGATGACTCTAAGTCTTAATCTGGATACATATTGAAAGTGGGAGCAATTAGCTAGAGTAGCTCCGTGCAGAGCATTGTAGACATAGAATATTTGCAAAATACATACGGCTCTGAATGTGACAGACCCGTTGACTAAACTTCTCTCACAAGCAAAACATGATCATACCTTAGTACTCTTTGGGTGTTAATCACATAGCGATGTGAACTAGATTATTGACTCTAGTAAACCCTTTGGGTGTTGATCACACGACGATGTGAACTATGGGTGTTAATCACATGGTGATGTGAACTATTGGTGTTAAATCACATGATGATGTGAACTAGATTACCGACTCTAGTGCAAGTGGGAGACTGAAGGAAATATGCCGTAGAGGCAATAATAAAGTTATTATTTATTTCCTTATATCATGATAAATGTTTATTATTCATGCTAGAATTGTATTAACCGGAAACATAATACATGTGTGAATACATAGACAAACATAGTGTCACTAGTATGCCTCTACTTGACTAGCTCGTTAATCAAAGATGGTTAAGTTTCCTAACCATAGACATGAGTTGTCATTTGATTAACGGGATCACATCATTAGGAGAATGATGTGATTGACTTGACCCATTCCGTTAGCTTAGCACTTGATCGTTTAGTATGTTGCTATTGCTTTCTTCATGACTTGTACATGTTCCTATAACTATGAGATTATGCAACTCCCGTTTACTGGATTAACACTTTGTGTGCTACCAAACGTCACAACGTAACTGGGTGATTATAAAGGTGCTCTACAGGTGTCTCCGAAGGTACATGTTGGGTTGGCGTAATTCGAGATTAGGTTTTGTCACTCCGATTGTCGGAGAGGTATCTCTGGGCCCTCTCGGTAATACTCATCACTTAAGCCTTGCAAGCATTGTAACTAATGAGTTAGTTACGAGATGATGTATTACGGAACGAGTAAAGAGACTTGCCGGTAACGAGATTGAACTAGGTATTGGATACCAACGATTGAATCTCGGGCAAGTAACATACCGATGACAAAGGGAACAACGTATGTTGTTATGCGGTTTGACCGATAAAGATTTTCGTAGAATATGTAGGAACCAATATGGGCATCCAGGTTCCGCTATTTGTTATTGACCGAGAATATTTCTAGGTCATGTCTACATAGTTCTCGAACCCGTAGGGTCCGCACGCTTAAGGTTTTGATGATAGTTTTATTATGAGTTTATGAGTTTTGATGTACCGAAGGAGTTCAGAGTCCCGGATGAGATCGCGGACATGACGAGGAGTCTCGAAATGGTCAAGCCGTAAAGATCGATATATTGGATGACTATATTCGGAGTTCGGAAAGGTTCCGAGTGATTCGGGTATTTTTCGGAGTACCGGAGAGTTACGGGAATTCGCCGGGGAGAAGTATTGGGCCTTATTGGGCCATACGGGAAAGAGAGAGGGGCTGCCTACGGTAGGCCGCTGAAGGAAATATGCCCTAGAGGCAATAATAAAGTTATTATTTATTTCCTTATTTCATGATAAGTGTTTATCATTCATGCTAGAATTGTATTAACCGGAAACATGATACATGTGTGAATGCATAGACAAACAATATGTCACTAGTATGCCTCTACTAGACTAGCTTGTTAATCAAAGATGGTTATGTTTCCTAACCATGAACAAAGAGTTGTTATTTGATTAACAAGGTCACATCATTAGTTGAATGATCTGATTGACATGACCCATTCCATTAGCTTAGCACCCGATCGTTTAGTATGTTGCTATTGCTTTTATCCATGACTTATACATGTTCCTATAACTATGAGATTATGCAACTCCCATTTACCGGAGGAACACTTTGGTACTACCAAACGTCACAACGTATCTGGGTGATTATAAAGGAGTACTACAGGTGTCTCCAAAGGCAGATGTTGGGTTAGCGTATTTCGAGATTAGGTTTTGTCACTCCGAATGTCGGAGAGGTATCTCTGGGCCCTCTCGGTAATACACATCACTTAAGCCTTGGAAGCATTACAACTAATGAGTTAGCTGTGAGATGATGTATTACGGAACGAGTAAAGAGACTTGCCGGTAACGAGATTGAACTAGGTATTGGATACCGACGATCGAATCTCGGGCAAGTAACATACCGATGACAAAGGAACAACGATGTTGTTATGCGGTCTGACCGATAAAGATCTTCATAGAATATGTAGGAACCAATATGGGCATCCAGGTCCCGCTATTGGTTATTGACCGGAGACGTGTCTCGGTCATGTCTACATTGTTCTCGAACCGTAGGGTCCGCACGCTTAAGGTTTCGATGACGGTTATATTATGAGTTTGTGTATTTTGATGTACCAAGAAGTTCGAGTCCCGGATGTGATCACGGACATGACGAGGAGTCTCGGAATGGTCGAGACATAAAGATTGATATATTGGAAGCCTATATTTGAGTTCGAATGGTTCCGGTGAAATCGGATTTTACTGGACACCGGGGTTACTGGAACCTCCCGGGGTTAATGGGCCATAGTGGGCCATGAGGGAGAAGAGGAAGGGCCGGCCAGGCAGGCCGCGCCTCCCCCCTAGTCCGAATAGGACAAGGAGAGGGGGCGGCGCCCCTCCCTCTTTCCTCCCCCAATCCTAATCCAACTAGGAAGGGGGAGTCCTACTCCTGGGAGTAGGACTCCTCCGCGCCCTCCTCAAGGGCCGGCCGCACCCCTTTGCTCCTTTATATCTGAGGCAGGGGGGGCACCCTAGAACACACAAGTTGATCTACGGATCGTTCCTTAGCCGTGTGAGGTGCCCCTCCACCATATTCCACCTCGGTCATATCGTCATAAAGCTTAGGCGAAGCCTGCGCGATAGAACATCAAGATCGTCACCACGCCATCGTCTTGACGGAACTCTCCTCCCCGAGCTCTCTTGGATTGGAGCCCGAGGAGCGCCATCGAGCTGTACGTGTGTCAAGAACTCGGGGCGCCGGAGTAACGGCGCTGGGATCGGTTGGATCGCGAGGAGACCGTCGACTACTTCCTCTCGTTGTGATCGCTTCCGCCGGGTCTCGACGATGCGTGAGACAAACTCTCCCCTCTCGTTGCTATTCATCACCATGATCTTGCGTGTGCGTAGGAAATTTTTGAAATTACTACGTTCCCCAACAAAGGTATCGAGCCTAGGTTTTTATGGTTTGATGTTTTGCACGAGTAGAACACAAGTGAGTTGTGGGCGATACAAGTCATACTACCTACCAAAGATGTCATACTTTGGTTCAGCGGTATTGTGAGATGAAGCGCCCGACCGACATTACGCGTCGCTTCTGCGAGACTGGTTTCACCGCCACGAGCACTCGTTGCTTAAAGGTGACCGGCGGGTGTCTTTCTCTCTCACTTTAGTTGAACTGAGTGTGGCTACGCCGGTCCTTGAGAAGGTTAAACGGAGTCTATTTGACGAAGTATCGCTGTGGTTTTGATGCGTAGGTGAGATTGGTTCTTGCTTAAGCCCGTAGCAGCCACGTAAAATTTGCTACAACAAAGTAGAGGACGCCTAACTTGTTTTTGCAGGGCATGTTGTGATGTGATATGGTCAAGACGTGATGCTATATTTTATTGTATGAGATGATCATGTTTTGTAACCGGTTATCGGCAATCGGCGAGAGCCATATGGTTGTCGCTTATTGTATGAAATGCAATCGCTTCTGTAATGCTTTACTTTATCACTAAGCGGTAGCGATAGCCGTAGAAGCATAAGATTGGCGAGACGACAACGATGCTACGATGGAGATCAAGGTGTCGCGCCGGTGACGATGGTGATCATGATGGTGCTGCAGAGATGGAGATCACGAAGCATAAGACGATGATGACCATATCATATCACTTATATTGATTTGCATGTGATGTTTATCTTTTATGCATCTTATCTTGCTTTGATTGACGGTAGCATTATAAGATGATCTCTCACTAAATTATCAAGAAGTGTTCTCCCTGAGTATGCACCGCTGCCAAAGTTCGTCGTGCCCGCACACCACGTGATGATCGGGTGTGATAAGCTCTCGTCCATCTACAATGGGTGCAAGCCAGTTTTGCACACGCAGAATACTCGAGTTATACTTGACGAGCCTAGCATATGCAGATATGGCCTCGGAACACGGAGACCGAAAGGTCGGCGTGAATCATATAGTAGATATGATCAACATAAGATGTTCACCATTGAAAACTACTCCATCTCACGTGATGATCGGTTATGGTTTAGTTGATTTGGATCACGTGATCACTTAGATGACTAGAGAGATGTCTGTCTAAGTGGGAGTTCTTAAGTAATATGATTAATTGAACTTAAATTTATCATGAACTTAGTACCGATAGTATCTTGCTTGTCTATGTTTGATTGTAGATAGATGGCTCGTCTTTGTTGTTCCGTTGAATTTTAATGCGTTCCTTGAGAAAGCAAAGTTGAAAGATGATGGTAGCAATTACACGGATCGGGTCCGTAACTCGAGGATTATCCTCATTGCTGCACGTAAGAGTTATGTCCTGATGCACCGCTAGGTGCCAGACTCTTCTTGATGCAACCGACGGCGTTAAGAACGTCTGGCGAGCAAAGCTGATGACTACTCTATAGTTCAGTGTGCCATGCTTTACGGCTTAGAACCGGACTTCAACGACGTTTTGAGCGTCATGGAGCATATGAGATGTTCCAGAGTTGAAGTTGATATTCCAATGAATGCCCGGATTGAGAGATGTGAAGTCTCCAATAAGTTCTATAGCTGCAAGATGGAAGAGAATAGTTCGTCGGTGAGCACATACTCAAAATGTCCGGGTATTACAATCACTTGACTCAACCGGGAGTTAATCTTCCGGATGATTGTGTCATTGATGAATTCTTCAATCACTGCCACCAAGCTACAAAGGCTTCGTGATGAACTATAATATGCAAGGGTTAGTAAAGACTATACCGAGCTCTTCGCAATGCTAAAGGCTGCGGAGGTAGAAATCAAGAAGGAGCATCAAGTGTTGATGGTCAATAAGACCACTAGTTTCAAGAAGAAAGGCAAAGGGAAGAAGAAGGGAACTTCAAGAAGAACAGCAAGCAAGTGGCTGCTCGGAGAAGAAACCCAAGTCTGGACCTAAACCTGAAACCGAGTGCTTCTACCGCAAGCGATCGTCATTTGGGCGGAACTGCCCCAAGTATTTGGCGGATAAGAAGGATGGCAAGGTGAACAAAGGTATATGTGATATACATGTTATTGATGTGTACCTTACTAGAGCTCGCAGAGCACTGGGTATTTGATACGGGTTACATTGCTAATATTTGCAACTCGAACTACGGATTAGCGAACACCGCAAAGGACGAGGTGACGATGCGCGTGGGAAATGGTTCCAAAGTCGATGTGATCGCGGTCGGCACGCTACCTCTACATCTACCTTGGGATTAGTTTTAGACCTAAATAATTGTTATTTGGTGCTGCGTTGAGCATCAACATTATATCTGGATCTTGTTTGATGCGAGACGGTTATTCATTTAAATCGAGAATAATGGTTGTTCTATTTATATGAGTAATATCTTTTATGGTCATGCACCCGTGAAGAGTGGTCTATTTTGATGAATCTCGATAGTAGTGATACACATATTCATAATGTTGAAGCCAAAAGATGCAGAGTTGATAATGATAGTGCAACTTATTTGTGGCACTCGCCGTTTAGGTCATATCGGTATAAAGCGCATGAAGAAACTCCATCTTGATGGACTTTTGGAGTCACTTGATTATGAATCACTTGGCACTTATGAACCGTGCCTCATGGGCAAGATGACTAAAACCCGCTTCTCGGTACTATGGAGAGAGCAACAGATTTGTTGGAAATCATGCATACGTATGTATGTGGTCCGATGAATGTTGAGGCTCGTGGCGGATATCGTTATTTTCTCACCTTCACAGATGATTTAAGCGAGATATGGGTATATCTACTTAATGAAACATAAGTCTGAAACATTTGAAAAGTTCAAAGAATTTCAGAGTGAAGTTGAAAATCATCGTAATAAGAAAATTAAATTTCTACGATCGATCGTGGAGGTGAATATTTGAGTTATGAGTTTGGTCTACATTTGAAACAATGCGGAATAGTTTAGCAACTCACGCCACCCGGAACACCACAGCGTAATGGTGTGTCCGAACGTCGAATCGCACTTTACTAGATATGGTGCGATCTATGATGTCTCTTCTGATTTACCGCTATCGCTTTGGGGTTATGCTCGAGACGGCCGCATTCACACTGAATAGAACACCGTCAAAATCCGTTGAGACGACACCTTATGAACTATGGTTTAGCAAGAAACCAAAGTTGTCGCTTCTTAAAGTTTGGGGATGCGATGCTTATGTGAAAAAGCTTCAACCCGATAAGCTCGAACCCAAATCGAGAAATGTGTCTTCATAGGATACCCAAAGGAGACAGTTGGGTACACCTTCTATCACAGATCCGAAGGCAATACATTTGTTGCTAAGAATGGATCCTTTCTAGAGAAGGAGTTTCTCTCGAAAGAAGTGAGTGGGAGGAAAGTAGAACTTGATGAGGTAATTGTACCTTCTCCCTTACTTGAAAGTAGTTTGTCGCAGAACCGGTTTACGAGACATCTACACCAAATAGTGAGGAAGTTGATGATGTTGATCATGAAACTTCAGATCAAGTTACTACGTAACCTCGTAGATCAACCAGAGTAAGATCCGCACTGAGTGGTACGGTAATCCTGTTCGGAAATCATGCTACTAGATCATGATGAACCTCGAACTATGAAGAAGCGATGGTGAGCCCAGATTCGCAAAATGGCTTGAGGCCATGAAATCTGAGATGGGATCCATGTATGAAAACAAAGTATGGACTTTGGTTGACTTGCCCGAGGGTAGGCAAGCAATAGAAAACAAGTGGATCTTCAAGAAGAAGACCGACGCCGACGGTAATGTTATCGTCTACAAAGCTCGACTTGTCGCAAAGGGTTTTCGACAAGTTCAAGGGATTGACTACGATAAGACCTTCTCACCCGTAGCGATGCTTAAGTCTGTCCGAATCATGTTAGCAATTGCCGCATTTTATGATTATGAAATTTGCCAAATGGATGTAAAGACGCATTCTGAATGGATTTACGGAAGAAGAGTTGTATATGATGCAACCGTAAGGTTTTATCGATCCAAAGGAGCTAACAAAGTGTGCAAGCTCCAGCGATCCATTTATGGACTGGTGCAAGCATCTCGAGTTGGAATAAACGCTTTGATAGTGTGATCAAAGCATTTGGGTTCATACTGACTTTTGGAGAAGCTCAGATTTACAAGAAAGTGAGTGGGAGCTCAGTAGCATTTCGATATTATATGTAGATGACATATTACTGATCGGAAATGATATAGAATTTCTGGATAGCATAAAGGATACTTGAATAAGAGTTTTTCAATGAAAGACCTCGGTGAAGCTGCTTACATATTGGGCATCAAAATCTATAGAGATAGATCAAGACGCTTAATTGGACTTTCACAAAGCACATACCTTGACAAAATTTTGAAGAAGTTCAAAATGGATCAAGCGAAGAAAGGGTTCTTGCCTGTGTTACAAGGTGTGAAGTTGAGTAAGACTCAATGCCCGACCACTGCAGAAGATAGAGAGAAATGAAAGATGTTCCTATGCTTCAGCCATAGGCTCTATCATGTATGCAATGCTTGTGTACCGACTGATGTGTGCCTTGCTATAAGCTTAGCAGGAGGTACCAAAGTAATCCAGAGTGGATCATCGACAGCGGTCAAGAACATCTGAAATACCTGAAAAGGACTAAGGATATGTTTCTCGTATATGGAGGTGACAAAGAGCTCATCGTAAACGGTTACGTTGATGCAAGCTTTGACACTGATCCGGACGATTCTAAATCGCAGACCGGATACGTATTTACACTAAACGGAGGAGCTGTCAGTTGGTGCAGTTCTAAACAAAGCGTCGTAGCGGGATCTACATGTGAAGCGGAGTACATAGCAGCTTCGGAAGCAGCTAATGAAGGAGTCTGGATGAAGGAGTTCATATCCGATCTAGGTGTCATACCTAGTGCATCGGGTCCAATGAAAATCTTCTGTGACAATACTGGAGCAATTGCCTTAGCAAAGGAATCCAGATTTCACAAGAGGACCAAGCACATCAAGAGACGCTTCAATTCTATCCGGGATTTAGTCCAGGTGGGAGACATAGAGATTTGCAAGATACATACGGATCTGAATGTAGCAGATCCGTTGACTAAGCCTCTTCCACGAGCAAAACATGATCAACACCAAGACTCCATGGGTGTTAGAATCATTACTATGTAATCTAGATTATTGACTCTAGTGCAAGTGGGAGACTGAAGGAAATATGCCCTAGAGGCAATAATAAAGTTATTATTTATTTCCTTATTTCATGATAAATGTTTATCATTCATGCTAGAATTGTATTAACCGGAAACATGATACATGTGTGAATGCATAGACAAACAATATGTCACTAGTATGCCTCTACTAGACTAGCTTGTTAATCAAAGATGGTTATGTTTCCTAACCATGAACAAAGAGTTGTTATTTGATTAACAAGGTCACATCATTAGTTGAATGATCTGATTGACATGACCCATTCCATTAGCTTAGCACCCGATCGTTTAGTATGTTGCTATTGCTTTTATCCATGACTTATACATGTTCCTATAACTATGAGATTATGCAACTCCGTTCTTCGGAGGAACACTTTGGTACTACCAAACGTCACAACGAATCGGGTGATTATAAAGGAGTACTACAGGTGTCTCCAAAGGCAGATGTTGGGTTAGCATATTTCGAGATTAGGTTTTGTCACTCCGAATGTCGGAGAGGTATCTCTGGGCCCTCTCGGTAATACACATCACTTAAGCCTTGCAAGCATTACAACTAATGAGTTAGCTGTGAGATGATGTATTACGGAACGAGTAAAGAGACTTGCCGTAACGAGATTGAACTAGGTATTGGATACCGACGATCGAATCTCGGGCAAGTAACATACCGATGACAAAGGGAACAACGTGTTGTTATGCGGCCTGACCGATAAAGATCTTCGAGAATATGTAGGAACCAATATGGGCATCCAGGTCCGCTATTGGTTATTGACCGAGACGTGTCTCGGTCATGTCTACATTGTTCTCGAACCGTAGGGTCCGCACGCTTAAGGTTTCGATGACGGTTATATTATGAGTTTGTGTATTTTGATGTACCGAAGAAGTTCGAGTCCCGGATGTGATCACGGACATGACGAGGAGTCTCGAAATGGTCGAGACATAAAGATTGATATATTGGAAGCCTATATTTGGAGTTCGAATGGTTCCGATGAAATCGGGATTTTACTGAACACCGGGGTTACCGAACCCTCCCGGGGTTAATGGGCCATAGTGGGCCATGAGGGAGAAGAGGAAGGGCCGGCCAGGGCAGGCTGCGCGCCCCCTCCCCCCCTAGTCCGAATAGGACAAGGAGAGGGGGGCGGCGCCCCCTTCCCTCTTTCCTCCCCCAATCCTAATCCAACTAGGAAGGGGGAGTCCTACTCGGTGGGAGTAGGACTCCTCCCGCCGCTTCTTCAAGGGCCGGCCGCACCCCTTGCTCCTTTATATCTTTGGGGTAGGGGGCACCCTAGAACACACAAGTTGATCTATGGATCGTTCCTTAGCCGTGTGAGGTGCCCCCCTCCACCATATTCCACCTCGGTCATATCGTCGCAAAGCTTAGGCGAAGCCCTGCGCCGGTAGAACATCAAGATCATCACCATGCCGTCGTCTTGTGGAACTCTCCTCCCCGGCTCTCTTGGATTGGAGCCCGAGGAGCGTCATCGAGCTGTACGTGTGTCAAGAACTCGGGGGCGCCGGAGTAACGGCGCTGGGATCGGTTGGATCGCGAGGAGACCGTACGACTACTTCCTCTACGTTGTGATCGCTTCGCTTGGTCTCACGAGGGCGTGAGACAACACTCTCCCCTCTCGTTGCTATGCATCACCATGATCTTGCGTGTGCGTAGGAATTTTTTTGAAATTACTACGTTCCCCAACAGCCGCGCCCCCCCCCATGGCCTAGTCCGAATTGGACTAGGGGGAGGGGCTGCACCCCCTCCTTCCTTCCCTTCTCTCTTCCCCTTCCTTGTCTCCTACTCCTAATACATGGAAGAACTCCTAGTTGGACTAGGAAAGGGGGAATCCTACTCCCGGTGGGAGTAGGACTCCCCTAGGGCGCGCCATAAAAGAGGGCCGGCCCTCCCCTCCTCCACTCCTATATATACGGGGGTAGGGGGCACCCCATAGACACACAAGTTGATCTACGGATCGTTCCTTAGCCGTGTGCGGTGCCCCCCTCCACCATATTTCACCTTGGTCATATCGTCGCGGAGTTTAGGCGAAGCCCTGCGCCGGTAGAACATCATCATCGTCACCACGCCGTCGTGCTGACGGAACTCATCTCCGGAGCTTCGCTGGATCGGGGGCCGGAGATCGTTATCGAGCTGAACGTGTGCTGAACTCGGAGGCCCCGTACGTTCGATGCTTGGATCGGTCGGATCGTGAAGACGTACGACTACATCAACCGCGTTGTGCTAACGCTTCCGCTTACGGTCTACGAGGGTACGTGGACGAACACTCTCCCCTCTCGTTGCTATGCCATCACCATGATCTTGCGTGTGCGTAGGAAACTTTTTGAAATTACTACGTTCCCCAACAGTATTACGGTTTCCGGTCAATACAATTATAGCATGAGCAATAGACAATTATCATGAACAAAGAAATATAATAATAACCATTTTATTATTGCCTCTAGGGCATATTTCCAACAGGCCCCACCACTCCCTTTGCTTCCTCGCCGGCGACCGCAAACCCTAGCACGCCCATGGGCCTCTTCGGCAGCAGCAATGGCAAAGGCAAGGGCAAGGTCACCCCCGGCGCCTCGTCAACCTGTGCTCCCCCTCCCCCTCCACCGCCTGCGCGTTTCCGCCCTGAACGCCGGCGCCTGCACATCCCGGTGCACCAAGCGCGGTGGCACTGGGAGTACAGGCAGCCCCTCCCCTACCCCGACGTGACGCTGCTGCACCATTGACATTTGGATCCAAACCGGATCCCGGTGTCGGCGGTTCCGTGGACCCAGCGGGCGCACGGCGACGAGGTGCGCCGGGGCCGCGCGCAGCTCATGCCGGAGCAGCATCGGCTGCCCGAGTACACCGCCGACTCTCCCAACTGGGAGCGTTGGTTCGCCCTTGAACACGAGGAGCAACGGCGCTCGGGTGTCGACGCCGTCCTACCGCCGTTCCCACCGCCGCCCCCGGAGGTAAAGCCAGAGGACATGGAGGCGGAGGCGGAGTACCAAGCCACCCTCGAGGAGGCCCTGCAGCACGCGCTGGAGGCTAGCCGCATCGACGAGGACGCGCACCGGGATGGGCTGGAGCAAGCCCTTGCCCTGTCGGCGGCAGGGGACTCCGTCCACACCTCGCTCTTCGTGCTGCCACCTCCATCGTCGCCGCCCGTCCAGCCCAAGCCGGAGCCGTCGCGTAAGCGCTCCCTGCCTCCACCCACTTGGCCGGAGGAGGCCTACTCATGGACGGGCCAGTACCGCGAGTGGGTGAGCGCGCCTTCTGTCCACTTCGCCGCGACGCCGGAGGAGGAGGCGGCCCACCTCGAGCGATGGAAGGAGCACTGGCTCCGCCAGGAGCAGGCCGACGGCGAGGAGCAGATGCGCTACGAGGCCATGCTCCAACGTGACGTGGAGGCGCTCCGGCTCGAGGAGGAGGAGGAGGAGCGCGCGCGGCTTGCCGCAATGCCGCCGCCCCAGCAGACGCCGGAGGAGCCTGCCCTGTCAGGGTACCATGCGGCGTTCGGGTGGGCTGGCCCTGCTCCAGTCTTCATCGACCTCATCGACGACGGCGGCGTCGAGGGCAAGGGCAAGGGTAAGGCCGACGACGTCTAGGGCAGCGTGCGGGGCGGCAGCAGGCGGGCACAGACTTTTTTTAATGTTTTATTTAATGTTTATTAGATTTAGGTGGACTTTGGCCGGCGTTTGACCGGCCACTTTATGTTTAATTATGTTTATTTATGTTTATTTCGTGCAACTTGTTTTTTTTCACGGCGGCACATTTGGGTCGGCCTCCCCGTTGGGCGGTTAAGCCGACCCATTTTAAAATGCGTACGCGCACGTCCACCTGGCCGACCCAAACAGACAAAAAGCGGACAAAGCGCGCGTTCGTTTGGGTCGCCCCGTTGGAGTTGCTCTTAGAGTTGCCAGTGTATGAGGGTAGGTTCGGTGGGTTTAACTCCAAAAATGTTTTTGAGGCTTCCAGGTTTTTGAGGCTTCGACTAAAGATTCTCTAATTAAGTGAAAACCTGAAGCAATCATCGCTCGTGTGCAGTATGCTAGTAATGTCCGGAACTGCATCCTATCTCAGGAAAAGCAAAAACACAGGTCACCGGAGGAACTCTGTAAGCACCATCCTAAATGCAAAAAAGATTCAGAAATATTTGGGGAGACAGAAAACTATCAACCTCATACTAAAACAGAAAATTCTGTCGAAACTACGTCTCAGCTATCAACCTCATACTAAAACAGAAAAATCTGTCGAAAGTACGTCTCAGCCAAAAAAGAACGGTCTGAGAACTGCTGACGTACAGCTGAACTGATACAAGCAGAGCATTGAAATTCATCTTCACCGCAAACTCAATAGGATAGTTTAGCCATGCAAGTAGGAAAAATCCTAAAGCTCTATCCATCGAACAGTCAGAGTAGGGAATACCCATACTAGGGTCCGTTTTTCATAACCAATGCACTGAAATAGGGAAATC
The DNA here is from genome assembly GCA_021437245.1 of Aegilops speltoides. NCBI lineage: Eukaryota > Viridiplantae > Streptophyta > Magnoliopsida > Poales > Poaceae > Aegilops > Aegilops speltoides. The sequence goes on along the minus strand of CM038142.1, from coordinate 164,001,695 downwards.
ACTACTACGCCCCTTCACGTTGCAACTACGCCTCACGATTGCTTTCCTTCATTCCTCGTGGAACATCACCACAAGGTTGCGCAGCTCCACAGGCCTCTGAGACAAGCAATAATATGTTGTGTGTTAAAAGGAGCAGATCGGCTAACCAAATTCCTCAAAAAAAAAGAACTTTTGGACAATTTCAGAAAATAGCTTACCACGCGAATGTGGATTGTGCCTACGAGAACGAGCAGCGAGTAGAACCCCGCAATGTACCAATCAGTTGCTGGTATCTCGTACCTGTTTTCATAGGATTGAAAAGGATTCAGTATGGCGATTGTGGAATGAAACAAGATGTTACTACTATCATATAGGGCATGAACAGTCAAGGAACAGACCTGCTGACACCCACATAAATCACGACGTAGAGGCTCGTAAAGAGCCACAGCACAGTTGGAGAGTACCAATCGTACGACCGAGACATCCTCGGCATGTGGGGTTCACGCTGTAGGAGAAGTGTGGTGGCCATGTGGAGGTTGACCATGATCATGACCATCTTTGATTACCACAGTCGCGGATGCAGATCCTGAGGACGACGACGACGATGACCTCGCCGGAGGGTCCCCGCAAGCCTATTCGCCGACGCCTTCATCGGTGATCTGCGAGGCTTTTGATCCTGGGTATTCGGAAGAAGAAGTGGCGGCCATTGTCGACGGCATTGTTCCGGTTGACGATCCTGCGCGACAAGGTTTGGGACGGGAGGACAAGGTCGAGATCGTGCGACGTATGGTTTACCGGCGGACGACGGCGGCGGCTATTTGGCCATGGAAGGGCCCGATCCCGAAGGTATGTCTCCCGAAACCTACCTTGTTTGATTTCATTACGGAGGACTCCTGGATTGTGGTCAAGAAGAGAAGGCCGCCACTAGTAGAAAACAACCCATTAGTCCCGGTTCGTAAGGGCCTTTAGTCCCGGTTCATGAACCGGGACTAATGGGTCACGTTAATGCCACGGACATTAGTCGGTTCAAAGACGAACCGGGACCAATGTGACTCCACGTGGCGATGTGCACCGAGCCCAGTCAGAGGGTCTTTGGTCCCGGTTGGCGGCTCTAACCGGGACCAAAAGTCTTTTTTTTTAAGAAAGTGGATGCTTTAGGGGTTTTGTGATTTATTTTTAGGTTGTTATTTATAGCTAGCTAATAGAGAGAAGTGTCCTCTCTTATCTTCGTCCTTGGTTTATCAACGCTGCTGCTATATGTTCATTGCACCCGCAGATATATATATGACATGGCTCATGCATGCTTTGCATCATACATCATCATATATATGTATATAATAAAGTCCTACTAATCATGCATCATCATACTACTTCTACTAGCTCGTTATTAATAATAAGTCATACGATCATCATCCTCGTATATAGTCATCGAACCCAACCCTACATATATAATTGTTCTTAGCACATGATCATCGATTACAGGTATAGGACCTAAAACACCCTTAAGGTAAAATAGCATAAAACAATATAGACCCCGACTCTCCATTATGAAGAATGGCGATCATCCTGCTCCAATTCTTGCCTTTCGCTGCTTATTGCTTCCAAGAAGCTCCTTACGATTGTCCATACATTTTTCCATTCTTTGATTGTTATGTCTCCACTTCTTTTAGAAACCCGATATGGACAGTTGAGATTCAGAGGACGACACAGTAGTATGTTCAAAACATGAAGGCTACCACGCGTATACATCGGATGAGGGACACACTCATTCGGGATTATCTGTTGAAAAACATAGTAATAACCGTAGTTAGCAATGATGTACTAGTTTAGAAGTGTGCAAAAAGATGCACGGATGTTGTAATAGTAAAAAATAATCGTACCAAGGTATCTCCATGGTAGTTACCGTAGTTCAACACGTGCACTAGTGGCACGTATTGACCATAATGTTGAGGAGTTTGATTGTAGATATTGTAATTCTCAAGATCTCTACAAAATCCGACTAGATGTCGTTTCTCCCGATAAGTTAATTCGCAGCCTTGATGTAGTATGTTCATCTACCATCTTCCGCACATTCTTTGAAGAATGAAAATAAGCTGTCAATGGAGATAAGTTGTCAACTATATATTTTAAAATAAACAATATAAATTACTTAATAACTATGTTTAGCTCACATGAGGGAAGAACTGGAGGTGTATGCACAAAGACCCAAATCGTAGGTGTCTCTTGCTCGATTGTAGGATCACCAAGATCCATGGTGATAATCATACCCTCATCAAGACCATACATCTTGCAAAATGCATCCCAATTTTGCAACCAAAATGGGTTACACTCGAGCATTGTACAGCTTTACTTGAAAATCCACATCATGTTCGGTACTTAGGACAATTTTTTTGTTTGAAATTTTCATGGTCTTCAAAATCCATCCTCTCCAAGACATAGCGTCTTGCAAAGCATGGGATAAGCTAGTCGAATTGAAAAGATGAAAATTACACGTTAAAATAGTTGAAGTCGTGCTTAATTACGAAAAAAAACTATTGTCGTCGTTGCGTATCGTATGAACATCGCAAGTCTCCTCGAGCTTAATGCTGAATCGCCGATCTTCCTCCAGCTCAATGAATCATCGCACATACCTCGGTCATCGTGGCACCATCGCACTCCCAGGCGATTTTAGCCGTCGATGAGGACGACATTTCGCCCTCGTTCATAATTCAAATATTAAACTAGATCATTATTATAAATCACGGGTTGACTATAGATGATCGATGTACATACGGGTTGAATATTATACCAAATTGTCTAGCACACGGAATGAAGGAGAACTTATCCAATATGAGCATTCAATAAGCAAAACCAAATCACATAATAAAGTATAGTATTCAAATTAGCATGCATTCAATAATTATAAGCAAAACTACATCATCTCTTGGTGTCCGTACATCATCGAATATTATCACTAATAAAACTAGAACCGTGGCGCCCGACGGGTATCGACGCGGCGGTGGACACCAAAGATAAGGAACCATCACAGATCATAGCTCGGTGAGATCCTCGAAGAACATGCCGGTATTGTCGAACCTCCTCCAATGCAACCATATGTAGCGACGGACGTGCTCGTCCTCCTCGTGACACGATGACGCACCACCTCCGCGGTGTCCGGATGCCTCACCACCGCCATCGCCCACGCGACCGCCACCAAACAAGGATCGGGTCAACAACGGGTTGCCTCCTCACCAACCTACTACGTCCCCGAAAGGTAGCACCTCCCAATACCAACCCGGCGGAGCCCAGGTCCCAACATGACCACGATCAAGCAGGCCTCCATCGCCCGACTCGGCGGCAGCGAGGATCTTGGGATAGGCATCGCCGACGTCGACGCTGAACTACTTCTATATATAGTTAAATAAAAGTAGTCTTATTAATTAAATCTATCTAGCTCAACTACTAAACACTTACTATAAATAAATAAGTAGTACTTACTAAAACAAACTACTTCATATATAAACTACTTCTTCTTTTTTTTCCTTTTTCTAAATTACTACACATCTAATCCTACATAAAGATCTAAATTACTACACATCTATTTACAGAAAAAAAATCTAACATAAAAACTAACATAAAAATCTAACATAAAACATGTAACATAAAAACTTACATAAAAAATCTTACATAATATGAACAAATCTTTTACAGAAAAAAAAACTAACATAAAAATCTAACATAAAAACCTTACATAAAAAATCTTACATAATATGAACAAATTTTACAGAAAAAAACTAACATAATATAATACATATCTAAATTACTACACATCTAATCCTACAAAAAGATCTAAATTACACAATATGAACAAATTTTACAGAAAAAAATCTAACATAAAGAAACTAACATAAAAAAATCTTACATAATATGAACAAATCTTTTTACAGAAAAAAAAATCTAACATAAAAAACTAACAAATTAATTACACAATCTACATTAACTACATATCTAAATTACACAATCTAATCTAACAAAAGTATCTATGAACTACAAAAAAATCTAAAAAAAAATCTAACATAAAAAATCTAACATAAAACATCTAACATAAAAAACTAACTAAAAAATCTTTTTACAGAAAAAAAATCTAACATAAAGAAACTAACATAAAAAAACTAACATAAAAAATCTAACATAAAAACCTTACATAAAAAATCTAACATAATATGAACAAATTTTACAGAAAAAAACTAACATAAAGAAACTAACATAAAAAATCTAACATAAAAATCTTACATAATATGCACAAATCTTTTACAGAAAAAAAATCTAACATAAAAACTAACAAATTAATTACACAATCTACATTAACTACATATCTAAATTACACAATCTAATCTAACAAAAATATCTATGAACTACAAAAAAATCTAAAACAAATCTAAGAAAAAATAAAAAAGGCGACTGCCAGCGACGGCGACGGCGAGTCTTGTGCGGGCGGCGACAGCGTCGAGGCGGCGCGGCAGGGCGTCTGCAGTGTGGTCAGGGCGGGCGGCGGCGGACGTCGTCGGGGTCGGTCGGGCGAGGCGGCGGCGACGTCGGCGTCGGCCAAGGCAGGCAGGGCTGAACGGCGACGGCACAAGCGAAGGGCGGCGGCGACGGCGAGGCAGAGGCAGGCGGCAGACGGTGTCGGGCGGCAGGGATGCCAGCAGCAGAGCAGAGAGATCGAAGTGGGGATGCGGTTACGAAATTTTCCTAAGTGCTACTTATATAGCAAAGGCTTTTGTCGGTTAAATGGCTACATGGCGGGACCAATGCCCTCTTTTGTCGGTTTGTGCCACCAACCGACCAAAATGAGTCTTTGGTCGGTTGGTGGCACAAACAAAACAAAAAACATTGGTCCCGGTTGCAGCCACTTACTGGACAAAGAGAGGGCATTGGTCGGTTGGTGCCACCAACCGACCAATGGACTCTCTGACTGTTTTTTGTTGATTCTTCCAAAGAGCTTTCGTTTTAGTCCCACGGTTTGTGAAACTACTCGAAATGAATAGAAGCAAAAAATAGTTGTGATTAACTATACTAAAAAGGAGCATATATGCTTATTTTTAATGGCTTATTACAACACGAAATAAAAAGAAAAAATAAATATAGCGAGAAAAAGAAAAACTATATAAAACTACTCGAAATGAATAGAAGCAAAAAATAGTTGTGATTAACTACAATAAAAAGGAGCATATATGCTTATTTTTAATGGCTTATTACAACACGAAATAAAAAGAAAAAATAAATATAGCGAAAAAAGAAAAACTATATAAAAACTACTCGAGAAATGAATAGAAGCAAAAATAGTTGTGATTAACTATAGTAAAAAGGAGCATATATGCTTATTTTTAATGGCTTATTACAACTCAGAAATAAAAAGAAAAAATAAATATAGCAGAAAAAGAAAAAAAACTACTCGAAATGAGTAGAGATGCTTATAGAGGTAATCAACTTAAATTCATAGCAATTTCAAGAGAAATCCGTATGAATTTATGCTAAATACCTATATAAGCGCATCTATTTTCATTATCGAGGAGCTCAATAAAGTAGAGAGGAGGGCTTATAAACCAGTCCGTTCCCCTTGATTGGCGAGGTGGGACTAAACTCAGTGCATGAACGGGCACCAACCATTTAGTCCCGGTTGATGGCTCGACCGGGACTAATGGGAGCCCATTGGTCCCGTTCAAGCCACCAACCGGGACCAATGGGTTTGGGCTCGAGCAGGACCAATGGTCCCGGTTCGTCCCACAAACCGGACCAATAGGTCCAGATGAACCGGGACCAATGGCCCACGTGGCCCGGCCGGCCCCGGGCTCACGAACCGGTCCGATGCCCCATTGGTCCCGGTTCGGATTGAACCGGGACTAATGGGCGGACCGGCTGGACCATTGGCCCTTTTCTACTAGTCTTGCGCGAAGATCGACGGCGAGACGCCGGCGCCGGCGGACGGCGAACGCGACGTCCGGCGTGATCGGATCGCGCGTTTGAAATTGTTGTTTCATGGGCTGCAACCGAACGAGGGGTCGGCCGGCCCAATCGCTGCACCTATGGGCCAAAGTTGCAATGTCCAGGTGGGTTCGGGACTAGCTGGGTTGTGTACCCAGGCAAAACCGGCCCATCTTGGAGAGCTGGAGTTAGTTTCGGGTCGAGGGGATTCACATGCACGTTCGTCGATCCGCGAGCGCGCTAGGGTTCGCCGCCGGGGTCTCTGTGGTTTCCCCTCGGCTCTAGTTCGGAGGATCAGGAGGGTTTCTGCGATCGCTTTGCTCAGATGCCGCCTAAGGGTCCGCCGCCGCAGGCAAAGCGCCGCCGCGGCGGCGCCATGAGAGCTGCGCTGGCGGGCAGCTCTTTGTTAGGGCTGGCGCGATGCTTGGTACTGCAAGACCGGCAGCGGCTGCACCACCGGCGGCAACTGCAACTCCGGCGATGGCTGCAAGACCGGCCGCGGTTCAAGCACCGGGCAGCTGGCTGCTCCGTTATTGCCGGCGGGTGCCGCCTACTCATGCGGGCGCACCACAGCCGCACCGTCCCTGGCCTAGGCAAATGGCTCCTAACGGGGTAGCCGGCCGTGGTGGTGCCGCCTTTGGTGCTGCCGGCCGTGGGACGGGTGCTTTCGCGGGAGATCACCGCAATCCTCCCCGTGGTCAATGGGGAGATGATGGCTCGACAGCGTATGGTCGTGGACTGCACCGAGGTTCGCCGTCCCACGGTGGTGGGCAAGGTTACGCTTGGAATGATCGGGTCATCTGGCGGGGTTTTCGAGGACCGCCGGGAATTTCGCCGGGGCGGTTGGCCCCACCGCTTCGAGGGCGCCGTGGTGGCGAGGACGCTTCGGGGTGGGCGTGGTGGGCGTACTTTGCGGTGCCGACTCGGACCTTCGACATGGCCATCGATGAGGCGTCTCGAACGAACGGTGGTGGAGACGGCTAAAGCTCTTGCTGATGTGGCTGTCCCGATGGTACCACAGTCGGAGGATGCTACGTCTGATAAAGGCTCAGAGAAGGCCGGAGGTGACAAGCTGTCTAAGTGGGCGGCTAAGAAGAAGAAATTAGTTTGTTTCCACTGTGGGGAGACGGGTCACTTCATGGTGGACTGTTCTGCTGAGTTATGTGAGATTTGTCGGAAACCTAAGCATGTGGCGGCTGAGTGTCCGCTTCTTCTCGGGCCCAAACCGACGCTTAATATCTACGGGCTATGTTGCTCTGAGTTGATGTTCTTTGAGTCACCAAGTGTGGCTTCGGTGACTCCGGTAGTTGAAACCTCCTTCCCTGGGGTGGTCAAAGTGGTCACCGGACCGCTCACCAAAGCCCAGATTATTCAGCAGTTACGGAAGTTGGCTCCAGGAAATTTCAACTGGTCCTTGTTGAAGCTTTCTGATAATTCTTATAAAGTGGATTTTCCATCTAAAGAGGATCAGAAGAGGATCCTCAAGTTTGGCATGAGTCGAGTTACTGGAACTAGCTTTGTGTTGCAGTTTGATGAGTGGAAGAAGAAGGAGCCGCAGGGCACACCACTGACTCAGATCTGGGTTCGCTTTTCGGGGGCACCGTCCGAACCATTGGATGATTTTTTTGTCACGTGGAGCTTGGGGTCCTTGCTCGGTAAGACTGAGCAGGTGGACATGCCTTTCACTCGTGCTCACGGTGTTGCTCGTCTGTTGATTAGTGTGGCCAACATTCAGTTCTTGCCAGATGTGGTCAGATGGTGTTATGAGGGGGTTGCTTACATGTTGAATGTCGAGTATGAGGACCCGGACTTGTTTCAGGATTTTGAGGAGTTGCTACCTATGGATACCTCTGAGGGGGGTGGCGCTTCTGGGCACCGGGGAGAGGATGTACCCGGTGACGGTGACAGGGATTCCAGGCCCGTGGAATCGCCTAAACCAACAGAGTTTGCTAGGGGGAAAACTACGGGCTCGGCACCGTCCAACATGCTTCACCTTGGTTCTGTTGGGGCTTTCTCTGCACCTTCGCGTCTTTGGAGTGATCGTGTGGAGTTAGATGATCCGTCTGAGCACGTGCCACCGGTGATGCCGGAGGATTTGACGACTTTGGAGGACAGACTGACTGTTCAGGAGGTGCTTCCTTCTCCGTCACCACCTGTTCCGCGGCTGGACTTGACTATTCTGGACGACTCGGTGGAGCTGGCCAGGAGTACGGTCAGGACCAGCGCTGCTCTTTCGCTCACCTCGGCCCAGAAGGCCGTGGACGGGTCCAGCAGGCACGAGGTATGTGTGCCGCTTTCGCAGTCTTTGCCAGCATCAGATGTAGCTTCTGACTTGCGTGGGTCGGGTGCTGGTTGCTTGCAGGTGTTTTCGCCGGCCGACACGGCTAGGGAGGCGTCGACGCCGCTTCTCGCAGCTGTTGGTGCGTCCGGACTGGGGGTACATGCCTCACCGGCCCCCACAGCGTTGGGAGGGCTGGGTGGGGCCTCTGTAGATTCTGCCCACGCTTCGGTGCGCGGCGGCCGGGCTGCTCCGGAGCCGGCGACTGCTGGTGGATCGCCGGTGTTCACGCGGCAGGCGGTAACGCCGGTTACTACTTCTGCGCTGGTGACGGCGGTTCAGGGCGCCGCTGAGTGGGGAGGGGCAGGAGGTCTCTCCCCGTGCAGGGCTTCTCGTGAGGAGGTCATCGCTTTTGGTGGCATACGGACCTGCCTCCTGTGGAGGCGGATCGTGGCGGCGGTTGCAGGAGCAGCCGGACGTCAACGACATTCAACTTCGGTGCGCTGTGAGAGCGGCCAAGTTGCAGGACGTCGAAACCTCCACTGGTATGTCAGTCACTAAGTCTAATTCCATTTTGCATTTCACTGATAATGAGATCATAGATAATGCAAATCAACTAGGAATTTCACTTGGTAATAATGATCGTCAGATTGCTAAATCAGTTAACGATATTCTTGATTTAGAAGCCGAGCGTCACGGTAGATATGATTAAATCACATAGCTGCGGTCAAACCAATGAATGATTCGGAGATTCAGCGCTTGGGATTAGGGTCCTAGATGGTATGTGTGCGATCTTCACCTGATGGTCTCGAGGCGGAGGAAGACTCACAGCTGAGACGTCTCTTCATGTAGATGAGCCTTTAGCGCTAGATCTTTGAGGATGAGGGTCATATCCGGTGGTTGATATAGTCAAGCCTAAGCGGACATGGAAAAGAAAGGTTTATCCGGTCTCATTGTGCATAGAAGTGCTAGGATTCGTACTACCAAAAATTTCATGATGACTTATGAGGGCATTTTACGGAATAGCAGAGGTCTTAGAGACTTGGCTAAAAGGAGGTTTCGGCGGATGCTTCTCGGAACATCATTTGGATTTTATTGCTTTGTCCGAGACCGGAAGAAGTAATTTCACTAATCAATTTCTAGCCACTTTGTCTGGAGGGGTAGATTTTGATTGGCACTGCCTCCCACCTCGAGGAAGATCCGGCGGGGTTTTACTTGGGGTTAAGTGCGAAACGTTGGAGGTTAGGAGCGTAGTTATGGGCGAGTTTGCTTTCAAGTTTCGGGTTAGATCTAAGGCAGATGGGTTTGATTGGGCGTTGGTGGCAGTCTACGGGGCTGCTCAACCAGAACTCAAACCAGATTTTTTGGCAGATCTGGTGTGCATCTGTGCTAATGAACAGTTACCTCTCTTAGTGGGAGGAGATTTTAACATAATCAGAAGAAGAGAGGACAAGAATAATGCCAATTTTGATGGCCGATGGCCCTTTATGTTCAATACTATCATTGAGAGTTTGGATCTCAGAGAGATCGAACTCTCGGGTAGAAAATTCACTTGGGCCAATTCGCTACCGGTACCGACTTTTGAGAAACTTGATCGAGTGCTAGCTAGTGTCGAGTGGGAACAGAAGTTTCCACTGGTAACGGTACAGGCGTTGACTCGAGGTGTCTCGGATCATACCCCGCTGTTAGTTGATTCCGGAGTTCAAAATTTCGTGGGTAACAAGAATTACTTCTCGTTCGAACTGGCTTGGTTCGAACGAGAAGGCTTCCTCGAGTTGTTAGCTACTGAGTGGGCAAAGGACTCTGGAGGTAGGACACCAATCGACAAATGGCAATCCAAGATTCGTCATCTACGTCGTTTCCTTCGTGGTTGGGCTAAACACACGCATGGGATGTATAAGATGGAGAAGGATAGACTCCTTCTTATCATTCAAAATTTCGAAGCTAAAGCAGAAACATCTATCTTAGATTCCACTGAGTTGGCAACAAAGATAGATGCAGAGATGAAGCTTAAAAAGCTTCTCCGTGAGGAGGAATTGAAGTGGGCATTGCGAGCCAAGGTTCGCAAAATCGTAGAAGGCGAACGGGAAGCATCGTAAGAAGAGAATTTTCCAATTAGAACAAGATGAAGGAACCATAGTTGGTCAGGATAATCTCAAAGAATACATTGCTAATTTTTACAAAAAGTTGTTTGGTAATCCGGTTGAGACTTTTGTGTCGTTGGATGAGTCTAGGGTTGAGGATGTGCCTCAACTTGAGTCTGACGAGAATGAGATCTTGACTGCTCCTTTCTCGGAGAAAGAGGTGTTTGAGGCAATTTCTCAAATGGAGAACAACAAGGCTCCAGGTCCGGATGGGTTTCCCGCGGAGTTTTACAAGAAGTGTTGGCATTTTATCAAGGGTGACTTAATGCCCATGTTTCACGAGTTCTTTGAGGGACATCTGCAGTTGTTCAAGCTGAACTTTGGGACGATTACTCTTTTGCCTAAGAAGACTGACGCTGTTCGGATCGAGCAGTTTCGACCCATCTGTTTGCTAAATGTGAGTTTCAAGATCTTCACTAAGGTGGGCACAAATAGGCTTTCACAAATAGCACACACAGTAGTTCAGCCATCTCAGACAGCGTTCATGCCGGATAGAAACATCCTGGAAGGGGTTGTTGTCTTGCATGAAACGCTCCACGAAATCCACTCCAAAAAACTCGATGGCGTAGTTTTTAAAGTGGATTTTGAGAAAGCATATGATAAAGTCAAATGGCCTTTCCTTCAACAAGCGTTACGTATGAAAGGTTTTCATCCAGCATGGAGAAACCAAATTGACTCTTTAACGCAAAAAGGGAATGTGGGGATTAAGGTGAATGATGACGTTGGTCACTATTTTCAAACTCACAAGGGGCTACGGCAAGGAGACCCGATGTCACCGATTTTATTTAACATAGTGGCGGACATGCTGACTATTTTAATAGGTCGGGCAAAGGATGTAGGACAGGTAGGTGGCCTGGTTCCACATCTAGTAGACGGCGGGTTATCTATTCTCCAATATGCTGATGATACTATCATATTTATGGAGCATGACATGGCGAAAGCTAGGAACATGAAGCTGCTGCTTTGCTTTTTTGAACAATTGTCCGGGCTTAAAATCAACTTCCACAAGAGCGAATTGTTCTGCTTTGGAAGAGCTAATGATGACCGGGAATCGTATCAACAATTGTTCGGATGTGAATTGGGATCCTTACCTTTTTCGTACTTAGGTATACCCATTCATCATCGTAAGCTAACTAATGCTGAGTGGAAATGTTTGGAGGATCGGTTTGAAAAGAAACTGAGCTGTTGGAAAGGAAAGCTCATGTCATATGGAGGGCGATTAATTCTGATTAATTCGGTCCTTACTAGTATGCCGATGTTTCTGTTATCCTTTTTCTTGGTTCCGGTTGGAGTTAGGAAAAGGTTAGATTTTTACCGATCTCGATTCTTTTGGCAAATTGACGAGCTTACGCGGAAGTATAGACTTGCGAAGTGGGATATTATTTGCAGACCTAAAGACCAGGGTGGCTTAGGTATTGAGAATTTGGAAATCAAAAATTTATGTCTCCTTAGCAAGTGGCTTTTTAAGTTATCATCTGAGACGGAGGCCACTTGGGCACAACTTTTACGCAATAAGTATCTCTATGCTAAAACCTTGGCCCAAGTGTCGGTGAGACCTTCAGATTCGCCTTTTTGGAAGGGGCTAATGAGAGTTAAACAAATATTTTTCAACAAGACTAAATTTATTGTTGGGAATGGTACCACGACGAGGTTTTGAGAGGATACATGGCTTGGGGAGACCCCACTAGCACTTCAATATCCTTCTTTGTATAACATAGTCCAACGTAGAGATGCCTATGTTGCTACTGTTTTGCAGTCCGTTCCCCTCAATATCGGCTTTAGGCGGACGCTTGTTGGTAATCGTTGGGAGGCCTGGCTCCATTTGGTTCGACGTCTGATGGATGTCAGGTTGTCCGCGCACCCTGATCAGCTGCATTGGAAACTTACTAAGAACGGCGTGTTCTCGGTCAAATCAATGTATCAGGTTGTAATTAACTCTTCGGTCATCCCTACCTCCCTACATGTCTGGAAAGTTAAGGTACCCTTACGTATCAAAGTGTTTATGTGGTTTGTGCATAAACAGGTAATATTGACTAAGGATAATCTTGCAAAACGTAATTGGGTAGGTCCGTCTCGGTGTAGTTTCTGTGACCAATCTGAAACAATCAAACACCTCTTTCTTGATTGTCCGTTGGCTAAGATTCTGTGGCGGTCCGTGCATATTGCTTTTAATATCAGTCAGCCCACCTCTATTAGTATGTTATTTGGAACATGGCTAGATGGGGTGGATTATGACGTTGCGAGACACATTCGTGTTGGCGCTTGTGCTCTTTTGTGGGCAATATGGAACTGCAGAAATGACTTAGTCTTTAACCGATCAACAAACTTTCACTTTTTGCAGGTTGTCTTCAGAGCCACAGGGTTCATCCGTATGTGGTCGCTACTCACTCCGACGGAGGCGGGGAGCGTTTGTTTCTGCGTCTACCCAATGGGAGATGGTAGCTCGGGATATTTTCAACCGGTTTGGATGGCGGTCATGTAATAGGATAGAGTGATCCTAGAGTTTTGCCAGCCGGTTGTGGCTATCAGCATTTTTTATTTGCAGACTTTGTTTTAGTTTCAGCTGAGACCTTTCAGTACTCTTGTGACTGGTTTTAATTATTAATAATATAAGCCGTGTGCATCGTTCTGATGCAGAGGCTGGGGCTTGGCCCCTTTTCCAAAAAAAAAGCATCACCACATAACCATGGGTGTCGTGGGTGTTCCACCTGTCTGGAGAATCAAGCCGTGCCTTGCCAAGCGCCCACCCGAGCAAGCCCCCACGGAAGGCCAATGTGGTGGCCATCAAAGTGGGATACAACACGAGCAGCAGAGCCTCCGGGAACCTCGTCACGTAATCAGCCTAATGAGTGATGAACAGGATCAAGTCGGGGAGAAGAATAAATCGCCAGGGTTATCAAATACCGTGTCAAAGGGAGAAAAGGTCAAACCTTGGCAACATCCAGCCCGAAGCGCTCCGCCTCGTTCAGGACTGAAATAAAATAAGAGACTTTGACTGTCAGAGAACTGAAACAATATAATCGAAAGAAAGGCAGATTTCTTTTAAGAACAAGAAGAAAGGCAGATTTGTTTGAGAAGAGAAAGAAAGGCAGATTTCTTTTAAGCCGATAGCAACAGGTTGGTCTTGTATAAAACAAGAGGCCATACGGGATTTTTAACGCAGGTTGATGGATGCGCCCGTGACACAAACAAAGATGGGCCCGTTTTTCTACTTGACATGGTAAGGGATTTTGACCGTCAAAGAACTGAATCAATATAATCGCCCAAGGAAAAACACGAGAAGAAAAGCAGATTTTTTTCTCTAAGATGAAGCGGCAGATTGGTCCAAAAACATGAAGAAAAACATAATTTTGAAAGCCGATAGCAACAGTTTCTCCGAGAAAACAAGAGGCAAGACCGGATCTTTAACGCAGGTGGTGGACATGAACAAGGCGGGCTCAGTTTTTCTAAGGCTGGTCATAGTGGGGAGTAACTTATAGTAGTGTCATGCATATGACACTAGTCTAAGTTACTACCTTCATAATGCAAAATAACATAGTAGTAGTGTCGTAGATGGCTTCATTTATTAGCCTATAGACTCATCATTTCTCGGGAAACGCTATGTTACAGTAACATATTATGTTACTCTAAACACCTCTCTCCTCATTAACTACATGCCACATAAGCAAAATTTTCTTGGAGTGCGCTATGTTACTACCTAAGTTACTCCCACTATGACTAGCCTAAACGGACATCGTACTCCACCATGGAATAAAGAAGGGATCGCACATCGGGCTCGCTTTTTCTAATCCGACATCATACACCTATGCCCTATGGAGTATAATAATCGACACCCAGGACCCATCAATATACACCCAAGAACGGAATAAATCGCATAAAAAACATGTCTAGTCTAGTGCGTACTAGAGTAGTAGTGCTCGAGTACGCACCCGAAAGAAGCGGCGAAGAGCGCCTCGACATCGTAGGTGTGGAGCGACGGGGACGGGTGTGGTTTGATTTGACAGGAGAAAGCGGCCGACTGAGAAGGGGGCGACGAACTCCAGATATTCTGATGTGACCCCGGGGAAGATGGTAGTCTAGGTATCTTATAGGTAGAGTTCAAAAATCAAAACTAGCCATGGCATTTGTGTGGCTATTCTCGCACGCACTCCGTCCATAAAGTTAAAGTTCAAAAGCAAAAGGAAGGGGAAGGGTTGGAGGAGGTGTGGTGACCAGTTTTGACTGGGCAGGTAGGATCGGGGAGGAGCGCGAAAGACCGGTGGCTTTGCGCCATGAAATCTGCCTCGGCTTTCGAGACCTGTATCACTGCGCGGCGGACCCCGGAGGTTTGATGTCCGGACGAGTGTCCTTTTGGGGCAGACGCCACACGCTCACACAGGCTGCAAAACTACCGTTTACATTATGATAGAAGAAGAAAAAAAGCCGGAAATACCCACATTGCCCTCCTTGTTTATCTGCCAAGCTATCTCCGGCTGTCATTTTCTCTCTTTTTTTTTGTGCGGGGTAACTGCCATTTTCTCGAAAGCAGAGTGTAATAGAGTTATGTCCACCATGCCCGGTAACATCATCCGGTAACTCCAACATGTTTAACCGAAACATCCCCGAATGTCCAGATCACACGGACCAAGCAATTTTGGTAGGACGCCGATAATTGCTGCACGTGCACAATAGATACCCGATCACACGAGTCATGTGGTCGTATCCAGGAGACATCCCACACGATTCTGTACGGATGAATATTAAAACTGCCCACACATGTGACATGAGAAATACCCTACCACACGACTCGTTCTGTACAAGGGGATCGATACCACCAATGAATTCGTTTGGCAGGGGGAACCCACACACCTCACGCCTCACACCAGACCCCTATAAAAAGAGAACAAAAAGCCCATTGACAACGAATTAAAAAAAACCCAGATTTTGGTTTTCTTTCTGTGACAAATAAAAGTTCAGATTTTGCTCAGCTACTATAAATTGCCACTAACTTTGAAAATAGCAAAAAATATGTCATTCGAAAACTTTGCCATTATATTGTTTTTTAACAATGGCAAAGGTTTATAAACACATATTTAATTCCCCAATGAAATATGGCAAATCTACCATGAAAAAAAAACAATATTGCCATGTGAAACAAACACAAATAGATGAAAAATTCATGTGAAAAAACACAAAAATTTGACAGGAAGATAAAAAATACAATGGCATTTTAAACTAAAATTGCCCTGAAAGTTTAATTAAAATTGCCGTGTTTTGATGGAGAATTTTGCAGTCAGTATACGCGGCGCCGTGCGAGAGCGTAGACTGATTGGATCATCACTGCTCTCTCTTCCTCCACTGCATGCTCAAACCACTCGAGGAGCCATCTAGCTACCGCACTCTGGGAATCAAGCTGACACGATGGGATCGCCACCGCAATTCCCTTTTCCGACTGTAGTTTTTTTCCAATATAGCACTGAGTGAGGACATCCCCAAATTCTATGGTATATCGTCTCGTCTCGTCCACATGCCGTGCAAAAAATGCCCGCCTTGATTCTTCGGCGCTGTAGTTCGTGTCCAACAACTAAACCATTGCGGAGCAAACGCCACATGTGAATCTTTGCCTTTCCCGGGGCCGAAGTGTCCCACACGGCCATCCAGCTCTTATGTTGGTTCACAGATGATGAAGACCCATGCCCGCCTGTTCTTGCCCTGTTCTGAGATATACGCAGGTGGTACACCGATCAAACTGTGAAGTGTCCGTCTTTGGTGAAATTCCACGCCAAATAATCACCCGTGTTCGGGCCACCGATGGTGATCTGCTTTATATCTGTTGCGTCGTCATGTGAGAACATCGAATCCAGCCGCTGCTCATTCCATCGCAAACCTGATTGATCGAGCAGGTGGAAAACCTTAGTGACTCCCGGGACATACTCAGCACCCAGTGGTGTTAAGCTGTCGTTCCTCGGTATCCACTGGTCGTGGTGTATGTTTATCTTGGAGACGTCTCCCACGCGCCAAACCAGGCCCGCTCTAAGCAGGTCCCTACCATGGAGAATACTTCTGAATGTGCAGGAGCCACCATCGGGGCACGTTGCATTCATGACCCCCCCCCCTTGCTGAAATATCTTGCTTTCAAAACCCGCGCACATAGCGAGGAGGGATCTCTAAAAATCCGCCAAGCTTGCTTAGCAAGTAACGCTTGGTTAAAAGCCTCGGCGTCTCTAAAGCCCATTCCTCCTTCCTTCTTCGCTGGACACATTTTATCCCAGGCAATCCAATGCACTTTGCGCTCACCATTTACTACCCTTCCTATAGGTAACATATATTACTCCCTCCATCCCAAAATAAGTGACTCAAATTGAGTCACTTATTTTGGAACAGAGGGAGCATATATGTCCACTATAAATTATTTTCAAAACAAAGTATAAATTCGAAACATAGTTCTTAAAAATATTGAAAACATGTACGAATTTGGAAATAAGGTTCATAGAAATTTGAAAGAGTTCGTGGAAATGAAAAAAGTTCTCTCAAGAAAAAGTTCAAAAAATATAAAAATGTTCATTGATTTTGAAAAAAAATTCACAAATTTGAAAAAAGTTCATCAAATTTGGAAAAAACTTCGTCAAAATTGAAAAAGGTTTATCAGTTAGAAGAAAATGTTCATTGAATTCGAAAAAAGTTTCCAAATTGAAAAATGTTCATCCAATTTGAAAATAAGTTCATTGATTTTGAAAAGAGTTCGTCGATTCAAAAAAAGTTCATCATCTCAAGAAAAAGTTCTCAAATTTCAAAAAAGTTCATCGATTTTTGAAACAAATTCACAAATTTGAAAAGGTTCATCAAAATTGATTTTCTTATACAAATTTAAAAAGTTCATTGATTTTAAAAAAGTTCATCCAATTTGAAAATAAGTTCATTTATTTTTAAAAATGTTCAGCATATTGAGAAAAAGTTCGAAAATTTTGAAAATATTCATCGATTTTGAAAACAATTCACGAATTTGAAAAAAAATCATAAAAACTTTAAAAAATTTATGGAATTTGAAAAAAAAAGTTCATCAAATTTGAAATAAAGTTCATGGATTTGAAATAAGTTCATCCAATTTGAAACTAAGTTCATCGATTTTGAAAAAAGTTCATTGATTTTGAAAAACATTTTATCTTACTAAGCAAAAGTTCTTCAAATTTGAAAAATGTTCACAAAAAACCATAAAAAGTTCATCAACTTTTAGAAAAAGTTCATCAAATTCAAAAAGTTAATCCATTTTGAAAAAAGCTTCATGCACTTTGGGAAAAGTTTCATTGATTTGGAAAAGTAACTTTGGAAATTAGAAAATAACTTATTTAAGAAGAAAAAAAGGGAAAAGAAAGAAAAATTGAAAATGTCCGGAAAATGACAGGTGAACCTGGAAAAAGAAATCACAAACTAAAAAAACAAATAAAAGAATATTATGTTCGAGTGGGTGACGTAGCGTAGTGGTTATCATTGAACCTTTGAACGGAGAGATTGCCGGTTCAAACCTGACTGCCGGACCTTTTTTCTTTTGAACTGCAAAAAAGAAAGAAGGCATATGTGAGCCGGCCTAGAGCGCAGCGAGCTGGGTGTGCTGCAGGCGCCCGTTATTAAAAATGCTATAACGGGCGGCTACAGTGTTAAATAGGATCTGCCCAAACATAGGGTAACTCCTATTTTACGTGCTACGCGTTGGGTCGACACAGTAGTGACCCTGCCCGCTCGATCGCTCGCTCGCTCAGACCTAGCAGCTCTTGGTTCTAAGAAAAAGTGACTATTCTTTTTTATAGATCACGAAAACTTATTATTGCAAAAATAAAATGTCAGCAATATTCTAAAATCATTCAAGAATTTCAATTAGTGTACATTGATTTTGACAAAATCTTCACGCATTTAAAAATAAGTGAAAAAAGATATTAATAGAAAAATATTATGTATAAGAAAATATGTTAATGTATTTTCAAAAGTGTTCGGGTTTTAAAAGTATACCATGCATTTTACAAATATTCACTAACTTTCAAATAATATTCAAGTGTCTAAAATGTAATTTTTAAGCAAAACACTGATTTGTTTTTTTTTTGTGAAATATATACAAATGTTCGGGATTCTATAAAAATGTTCATGTATTTATAAATCTTCAAGAATTTATAAAATATTTATGATTTAAAAATATGAGTCTGGAAAGTTTTCATATAATAAAAATTTAAATAATAGAATAAGAATATAAAGCTGGAGAACTGAAAAAAATAAGAATAAGAATAAGGATAAAAAAATATTTTTCTCAAAAAGTAACATAGTTTCGACCGAAAAACAACAAGTAACATCGTTCTCTGTCCCTATGTTTTAAGAAATGAGAAAAAGAAAAAATAAATAGAAAACCGGTTTAAAAACCAGCAGAACGAACAAGAAACGCATCACAAAAACTAGTGAGCGGGCGAAAAGTCAGTCGTAATGTGTTGGCCCAAGTTGTTCGCGAGGTTCATGTTTCCCACCGAAAAAGTACCATTCCAAGTGACGAGTGTGGAATACGAAATTCCACTGACTAGTAACAAGGTACCTAGTAGGTTACTTTTCTTTCATCCAAGAATGGCAGAGCAACACTCTAATGCCGCCAGGTGTCATGCATTGACTGTCTGAAAATTTGTTTATTTATTGCATTTCTTTTGAACTTTTTTTTATGTTTATTCGTTGTGGGAATTATCCAATCCGCATAAGTGACCGTAGGGTTTTGCCAAGATATGAGATCAACTTAAACTCTAGCCATGTTTGGAGTTGTTGTTGTATAACCAAGAAAAATAATAAGAGGGATGGGTCTCTACGTGAGCAATGAATCGCCGAACAAGAGATAGGAGCTGGACCAAGGACAACGACGTGGAAAGGGAGACTTGGTGGCGACTAGAGTTAGGAAAAGGGTTAGGCAAGGGTTGTCTCAGGCACATGATTCTGTCTTGGTGACAAAATTATGAAAATATTAAGTTGCCTTTGTATTCTTGTATGAGAGGATCTTGGTTTTCTTGTTCATGTTTAGTACATGTACCAGTAATGATTGAGATATGCTTGTTACTTTAGGAGGGTCCGTCTAACAAATGTTGTTATGTGAATTTTGAAGTCATATATATGACAAAATGTTGTGTGTGTAAACTTTTCAAGTCATATATGTGCATGATTGTAAGGTCAGTCTGACAATGGGACACAACAATTACATGAATCTTATGGATATTATTTGTCCAATTAAGATGGGCCCACCAAAAGAAATGTTGGATGTTTCTATTTTTTGTGGAAACTTTTAAGATATTTATTTATCTTTAACTTGTATTATGTTTTTGTATATAATAGAATAACAGGGTAGCAATTTTTGTGTATGTTCTGAAAATAAGTTAACTAGATGTGACTCGTCTCATCTTATGACGCTCTTTTTTACACTTATTGCATTGTTTTTACACTTCAATGCACATGTTGTTGATAGCTATTTTATTGCTTGATCATGGAACATTTGAGGAGTTGCTACATTAATTGATGCCTTGCACATAATCGGGGAAAAGGAGGTGTGTTTTTGCAACAGCTCTCCACTGATAGATTGGTTAGCTGTACTCAAATCTCAAGTAAAATCAAATTAAAGATTTATCTAATATCAAATAAAACAAAATGAAAGTTGTGTCCGATTGTAGATGCGTAGACAAGTGCATTGACTGCCCCTGTAAAAGCATGAATTATATCTGCCACCCCTATAAAAATCTGAAAAGCGGAGAAACAAATCAAATCTTACTTTTTTTTAACCAATCAATATTATTCGTACTGTCATACTCCTATCTCTACTCTTATAAAAAACAGAGTTGGTGATTATGGTGTGCTTGCCATCCTGCAATATAGGCTGTCCGATTTATATCTGACGGATAGGAAGAAAACTATGACAATTTTGCAAAAAAGATACCCACACCCCTCTCCACATTTGCAAATAAAGCCTTTTCCCTCGTTCATCATTTTCTCCCATAACATAAACTACTCATATAAATGCATCTTGATGTTCCGTTCAACGCATGGGCATCTTGCTAGTATACCTAAGAAGTACATCCCCACTACTTGATTTCTCTTGACATGCAACCTATCTACCTCATACCCTATAATGATCCCTACTAAGTCTATTTCCATCCCATGTAGTATGTCACGTCAGCATTTCTTTCTTTTATCTTTTAGAAACATACCAATCTTTATTTTTTTTTAGTAGCCGCAGTTCCCACTACTTTCCTACGGCCCACCATTTACTAGGCCTCCAGCATGCCACTTTGCCCTTCATCTCCTTCCATCACTATGAATCTACCAGTGATGAGGTATGATGGAAGCCTATTTATTCTCCTATCGAATGCCACCATCTCCGGGAAGGCAAGGGAGCAACTGGGTGTTGGGGAACGTAGCAGAAATTCAAATTTTTCCTACGTGTCACGAAGATCTATCTATGGAGAAACCAGCAACGAGGGGAAGGAGACTGCATCTACATACCCTTGTAGATCGCTAAGCGGAAGCGTTCAAGAGAACGGGGTTGAAGGAGTCGTACTCGTCGTGATCCAAATCACCGGAGATCCTAGTGCCGAACGGACGGCACCTCCGCGTTCAACACACGTACAGCCCGGTGGCGTCTCCCACGCCTTGATCCAAAGAAGGAGAGAGGAAGAGGTTGAGGAAGACTCCATCCAGCAGCAGACAATGGCGTGGTGGTGATGGAGGAGCGTGGCTATCTGCGAGGCTTCGCCAAGCACCACGGGAGAGGAGGAGTAAGAGAGGTAGGGCTGCGCCAAGAGGGAGAGATTCTCGTGTGTTGGGCAGCCCCAAAACCCCCACTATTTATAGGAGGAGGGGAGGGGGCTGCGCTCCCTCTAGGGTTCCCTCCCAGGGTGGCGGCAGCCCCAGATGCCATCTGGTGGCGGCCAAAGGGGAGAGGGGAGCGCACCTAGGGTGGGCCTTAGGGCCCATCTGCCCTAGGGTTTGCCTCCTTCCCCACTTCACTGCGCCTTGGGCCCTGTGGGGGGGCGCACCAGCCCACCTGGGGCTGGTCCCCTCCCACACTTGGCCCATGCAGCCCTCCAGGGTTGCTGGCCCCACTTGGTGGACCCCCAGGACCCTCCCGGTGGTCCCGGTACGTTACCGAAAAAACCCGAAACTTTTCCGGTGACCAAAACAGGACTTCCCATATATAAATCTTTACCTCCGGACCATTCTGGAACTCCTCGTGACATCTGGGATCTCATCCAGGACTCCGAACAACATTCAGTAACCACATACAAACTTCCTTTATAACCCTAGCATCATCGAACCTTAAGTGTGTAGACCCTACGGGTTCGGGAGACATGTAGACATGACCGAGACGTTCTCCGGTCAATAACCAGCAGCGGGATCTAGATACCCATGTTGGCTCCCACATGTTCCACGATGATCTCATCGGATGAACCACGATGTCAAGGACTCAATCGATCCCGTATACAATTCCCTTTGTCTAACGGTATTGTACTTGCCCGAGATTCGATCATCGGTATACCGATACCTTGTTCAATCTCGTTACCGGCAAGTCTTTTTACTCGTTCCGTAACACATCATCCCGTGATCAACCCCTTGGTCACATTGTGCACATTATGATGATGTCCTACCGAGTGGGCCCAGAGATACCTCTCTGTTTACACGGAGTGACAAATCCCAGTTTCGATTCGTGCCAACTCAACAAACACTTTCGGAGATACCTGTAGTGCACCTTTATAGCCACCCAGTTACATTGTGACGTTTGGTACACCCAAAGCATTCCTACGGTATCCGGGAGTTGCACAATCTCATGGTCTAAGGAAAAGATACTTGACATTAGAAAAGCTTTAGCATACGAACTACACGATCTCTGTGCTAGGCTTAGGATTGGGTCTTGTCCATCACATCATTCTCCTAATGATGTGATCCCGTTTTTAACGACATCCAATGTCCATGGTCAGGAAACCGTAACCATCGATTGATCAACGAGCTAGTCAACTAGAGGCTTACTAGGGACATGGTGTTGTCTATGTATCCACACATGTATCTGAGTTTCCTATCAATACAATTATAGCATGGATAATAAACGATTATCATGAACAAGGAAATATAATAATAACTAATTTTATATTACCTCTCGGGCATATTTCCAACATTCTCCCACTTGCACTAGAGTCAATAATCTAGTTCACATCGTCATGTGATTAACATTCACATGTCACATCGCCATGTGACCAACATCCAAAGAGTTTACTAGTGTCATTAAACTAGTTCACATCATCATGTGATTAAGACTCAATGAGTTCTGGGGTTTGATCATGTTTTGCTTGTGAGAGAGGTTTTAGTCAACGGGTCTGCAACTTTCAGATCCGTATGTATTTCGCAAATCTCTAGGTCATTCTGTAAATGCTGCTTCCACGCTCCACTTGGAGCTATTCCAAATGGTTGCTCCACTATACGTATCCGGTTTGCTACTCAGAGTCACTCGGATAGGTGTTAAAGCTTGCATCGACGTAACCCTTTACGCCGAACTCTTTATCACCTCCATAATCGAGAAACATGTCCTTATTTACTCCAAGGACAATTTTGATCATGTCCAATGATCCATTCTGGATCATTCTTGTACCCCTTGACTGACTCATGGCAAGGCACACTTCCGGTGCGGTACACAGCATAGCATACTATAGAGCCTACGTCTGAAGTATAGGGGACGACCTTCGTCCTTTCTCTCTATTCTGTCGTGGTCGAGCTTTTAAGTCTTAACTTCATACCTTACATCTCGTGCAAGAACTCCTTCTTTGGTGATCCATCTTGAACACCTTCAAGATCATGTCAAAATACGTGCTCATTTGAAAGTACTATTAAGCATTTTGATCTATCTTATAGATCTTGATGCTTATTGTTCAAGTAGCCTAATCCAGTTTTCCATTGAAAAACACTTTCCAAATAACCCTATATGCTTTCCAGAAATTCTACATCATTTCTGATCAACAATATGTCAATAACATATACTCATCAGAAATTCTATAGTGCTCCCACTCACTTCTTTGGAAATACAAGTTTCTCATAAACTTTTGTATAAACCCCACATCTTTGATCATCTCATCAAAACGTACATTCCAACTCCGAGATGCTTACTCCAGTCCTTAGAAGGATCACTGGAGCCAGCATACCTTTTAGCATCCTTAGGATCGACAAAAACTTTCGGATTGTATCACATACAACCTTTCCTTACGAAGACTGGTAAGGAAACTCGTTTTGACATCCATCTGCCAGATTTCATAAATGCAGCTAATGCTAACATGATTCCGACGGACTTAAGCATCGCTACGGATGAGAAAATCTCATCATAGTCAACTCCTTGAACTTGTGAAAAACTCTTCGCCACAAGTCGAGCTTCATAGACGGTGACATCACCGTCCACGTCCATCTTCTTCTTAAAGCTCCATTTATCTCAATGGCTTGCCGATCATCGGGCAAGTCCACCAAAGTCCATGCTTTGTTCTGATACATGGATCCTATCTCGGATTTCATGGCTTCTAACCATTTGTCGGAATTTGGGCCCACCATTGCTTCTCCATAGCTCGTAGGTTCATTGTTGTCTAGCAACATGACCTTCAAGACAAGATTACTGTACCACTCTAAAGCAGTACGCATCCTTGTCACCCTACGAGGTACGGTAGTGACTTGATCCGAGGTTTCATGATCACAATCATAAGCTTCTACTTCAATTGGTGTAGGTGCCACAGGAACAACTTCCTGTGCCCTGCTACACACTAGTTGTAGTGACGGTTCAATAACCATATCAAGTCTCCACCATCCTCCCACTCAATTTGTTGAGACAAACTTTTCCTCGAGAAAGGACCCGATTCAAGAATCAATCCCTATTGCTTTCGTATCTGAATTAGGAGGTATACCCAACTGTTTTGGGTGTCCTATGAAGATGCATTTTATCCGCTTTGGGTTTGAGCTTATCAACCTGAAACTTTTTCACATAAGCGTCGCAGCCCCAAACCTTTAAGAAATGACGGCTTAGGTTTCTCTAAACCATAGTTCATACGGTGTCATCTCAACGGAATTACATGGTGCCCTATTTAAAGTGAATGTGGTTGTCTCTAATGCCTAACCCATAAACGATAGTGGTAATTCGATAAGAGACATCATGGTACACACCATATCCAATAGGGTGCAACTATGATGTTCGGACACACCATCAAACTATGGTGTTCTAGGCGGTATTAATTGTGAGACAATTTCCACAATGTCTTAATTGCGTGCCAAAGCTCGTAACTCAGATACTCATCTCTATGATCATATCATAGACATTTCATCCTCTTGTCACGATGATCTTCAACTTCACTCTGAAATTACTTGAACCATTCAATAATTCAGACTTGTGTTTCATCAAGTAAATATACTCTACATCTACTTGAACCATCTATGAAGTAAGAACATAACGATATTCACTGCATGCCTCAGCACTCATTGGTCTGCACACATCAAAATGTGTTACTTCCAACAAGCTGCTATCTTGTTCCATTTTACTGAAAAACGAGGCTTTTTAGTCATCTTGCCCATGTGGTATGATTTGCATATCTCAAGTGATTCAAAATCAAGTGAGTCCAAATGATCCATCTGCATGGAGTTTCTTTATGCGTATACACCAATAGACATGGTTCGCATGTCTCAAACTTTTCAAAACGAGTGAGTTCAAAGATCCATCAACATGGAGCTTCTTCATGCGTTTTACACCAATATGATTTACATGGCAGTGCCACAAGTAAGTGGTACTATCATTACTATCCTATATCTTTTTGGCATGAAAATGTGTATCACTACGATCGAGATTCAATAAACCATTCCTTTAGGTGCAAGACCATTGAAGGTATTATTCAAATAAATAGAGTAACCATTATTCTCCTTAAATGAATAACTGTATTGCGATAGACATAATCCAATCATGTCTATGCTCAACGCAAACACCAAATCTCGATGGTAGAGGGAGCGTGCGATGCTTGATCACATCAACCTTGGAAACACTTCCAACACATATCGTCACTCACCTTTAGCTAGTCTCTGTTTATTCCGTAGCTTTTATTTGAGTTACTAACACTTAGCAACCGAACCGGTATCTAATACCACGGTGCTACTAGGAGTACTAGTAAAGTACACATTAACATAATGTATATCAATATACTTCTATCGACCTTGCCACCTTCTCATCTACCAAGTATCTAGGGTAATTCCGCTTGTTGGTTGTTCCCTTATTACGAAGCACTTAGCCTCGGGTTTGGGTTCAACCTTGGGTTTCTTCACTAGAGCAGCAGCTGATTTGCCGTTTCATGAAGTATCCTTCTTGCCCTTGCCCTTCTTGAAACTAGTGGTTTCACCAACCATCAACAATTGATGCTCCTTCTTGATTTCTACTTTCGCGTGTCAAACATCGTGAATACCTCAAGGATCATCATATCTATCCCGATATGTTATAGCTCATCACGAAGCTCTAGCAGCTTGGTGGCAATGACTTTGGAGAAACATCACTATCTCATCCGGAAGATCAACTCCCACTCGATTCAAGTGATTGTTGCACTCGGACAATCGAGCACAAGCTCAACGATTGAGCTTTTCTCCCTTAGTTTGCAGGCTAAGAAAATCGTCGGAGGTCTCATACCTCTTGGCGTGGGCACGAGCCTGAAATCTCAATTTCAGCCCTCGAAACATATCATATGTTCATGACGTTTCAAAACGTCTTTGGTGCCTCAACTCTAAACCGTTTAACCGAACTATCACGTAGTTATCAAAACATGCATGTCCGATGTTCGCAACATCCACAAACGACGTTTGGGGTTCAAAGACATCGAGCGGTGCATTAAGGACATAAGCTTTCTCGTCCGCATAATCGCTATTGTCAACTTTCAACTATATTTTCTCTAGGAACATATCTAAACAGTGGAACTAAAGCGTGAGCTTCGACATAATTTGCAAAGGTCTTTTGACTATGTTCAGGGATAATTAAGTTCATCTTATGAACTCCCACTCGATAGACATCCTCTAGTCATCTAAGTGATTACATGATCCGAGTCAACTAGGCCGTGTCCGATCATCACGTGAGACGGACTAGTCATCATCGGTGAACATCTTCATGTTGATCATATCCTCCATACGACTCATGCTCGACCTTTCGGTCTCGTGTTCCGAGGCCATGTCCGTACATGCTAGGCTCGTCAAGTTAACCCTAAGTGTTTTGCATGTGTAAAACTATCTTACACCCGTTGTATGTGAACGTAAGGATCTATCACACCCGATCATCACGTGGTGCTTGAAACATTTAACTTTAGCAACGGTGCACAGTTAGCGGAGAACACTTCTTGAAATTGTTGTAATGGATCATCTTATTTACTACCGTCGTTCTAAGTAAACAAGATGCATAAACATGATAAACATCACATGCAATCAAATAGTGACATGATATGGCCAATATCATTTTGCTCCTTTTGATCTCCATCTTCGGGGCTCCATGATCATCATCGTCACCGGCATGACACCATGATCTCCATCATCGTGTCTCCATGAAGTTGTCTTGCCAACTTATTACTTCTACTACTATGGCTACCGGTTAGCAATAAAGTAAAGTAATTACATGGTGTTGTCCAATGACAAGCAGGTCATACAATAAATAAAGACAACTCCTATGGCTCCTGCCGGTTGTCATACTCATCGACATGCAAGTCGTGATTCCTATTACAAGAACATGATCAATCTCATACAGCACATATCATTCATCACATTCTTCTTGGCCATATCACATCACATAGCATACCCTGCAAAAACAAGTTAGACGTCCTCTAATTGTTGTTGCATGTTTTACGTGGCTACTATGGGTTTCTAGCAAGAATGTTTCTTACCTACGCAAAACCACAACGTGATATGCCAATTGCTATTTACCCTTCATAAGGACCCTTTTCATCGAATCCGTTCCGACTAAAGTGGGAGAGATTGGCACCCGCTAGCCACCTTATGCACCAAGTGCATGTCAATCGATGGAACTGTCTCACGTGAGAGTGCGTGTAAGGTTGGTCCGGCCGCTTCATCCCACAATACCGTCGAAACAAGATTGGACTAGTAACGGTAAGCATATTGAACAAAATCAACGCCCACAACTACTTTGTGTTCTACTCGTGCAAAGAATCTACGCAATAGACCTAGCTCATGATGCCATTGTTGGGGAATGTAGCAAAATTCAAAATTTTCCTCGTGTCACCAAGATCTATCTATGGAGAAACCAGCAACGAGGGAAGGAGAGTGCATCTACATACCCTTGTAGATCGCTAAGCGGAAGCGTTCAAGAGAACGGGGTTGAAGGAGTCGTACTCGTCGTGATCCAAATCACCGGAGATCCTAGTACAGAACGGACGGCACCTCCGCGTTCAACACACGTACAGCCCGGTGACGTCTCCCACGCCTTGATCCAGCAAGGAGAGAGGGAGAGGTTGAGGAAGACTCCATCCCGCAGCAGCACAACGGCGTGGTGATGATGGAGGAGCGTGGCTATCCTGCAGGGCTTCGCCAAGCACCACGGGAGAGGAGGAGTAAGAGAGGTAGGGCTGCGCCAAGAGGGAGAGATTCTCATGTGTTGGGCAGCCCCAAAACCCCCACTATTTATAGGAGGAGGGGAGGGGGCTGCGCCCCCTCTAGGGTTCCCTCCCCAGGGGTGGCGGCAGCCCCCAGATGCCATCTGGTGGCGGCCAGAAGGGGGAGAGGGGGGAGGCGCACCTAGGGTGGGCCTTAGGGCCCATCTGCCCTAGGGTTTGCCCCCTTCCCCACTTCCCTGCGCCTTGGGCCCTGTGGGGGGCGCACCAGCCCACCTGGGGCTGGTCCCCTCCCACACTTGGCCCATGCAGCCCTCCAGGGTTGGTGGCCCCACTTGGTGGACCCCCGGGACCCTCTTGGTGGTCCCGGTACGTTACCCAAAAAACCCGAAACTTTTCCGGTGACCAAAACAGGACTTCCCATATATAAATCTTTACCTCCGGACCATTCCGGAACTCCTCGTGACATCCGGGATCTCATCCGGGACTCCGAACAACATTCAGTAGCCACATACAAACTTCCTTTATAACCCTAGCATCATCAAACCTTAAGTGTGTAGACCCTACGGGTTCGGGAGACATGTAGACATGACCGAGACGTTCTCCGATCAATAATCAACAGCGGGATCTGGATACCCATGTTGGCTCCCACATGTTCCACGATGATCTCATCGGATGAACCACGATGTCAAGGACTCAATCGATCCCGTATACAATTCCCTTTGTCTAACGGTATTGTACTTGCCCGAGATTCGATCGTCGGTATACCGATACCTTGTTCAATCTCGTTACCGGCAAGTCTTTTTACTCGTTCCGTAACACATCATCCCGTGATCAACCCCTTGGTCACATTGTGCACATTATGATGATGTCCTACCGAGTGGGCCCAGAGATACCTCTCCGTTTACACGGAGTGACAAATCCCAGTCTCGATTCGTGCCAACTCAACAGACACTTTCGGAGATACCTGTAGTGCACCTTTATTGCCACCCAGTTACGTTGTGACGTTTGGTACACCCAAAGCATTCCTACGGTATTTGGGAGTTGCACAATCTCATGGTCTAAGGAAAAGATACTTGACATTAGAAAAGCTTTAGCATACGAACTACACGATCTTTGTGCTAGGCTTAGGATTGGGTCTTGTCCATCACATCATTCTCCTAATGTATCCACACAATGTTCATGGTCACGAAACCGTAACCATCTATTGATCAACGAGCTAGTCAACTAGAGGCTTACTAGGGACATGGTGTTGTCTATGTATCCACACATGTATCTGAGTTTCCTATCAATACAATTATAGCATGGATAATAAACGATTATCATGAACAAGGAAATATAATAATAACTAATTTATTATTGCCTCTAGGGCATATTTCCAACACTGGGCGCCTATTTATTCTCTACCACAATCTCCATGTCGCTAAATCGCCCTGCTTCCTCTTGTTTTTATTCCCAATTATTTGCTGAGTGAACAATGAACAAGCAATTTCCTCATTCCGTGAGTCCTCTTGCTTCAAGGCTGGTACAGACTGGCAACTAGAAGGGCTTCAATCCATCATAGTACCACGGGGTTCCTCTTCCTATTCATTCACACAAATCTTATTTCTTTCTGGATCTATTTGTCTTCTAGGTTTGGTTATGTTTAGCCTTTTGCCATCTAATGCGTTGTGTTTTTTCATCTTTTTTTAATCTTGCAGCAGTAAGTCATGCATGCTAGATTGATTGTTTTTGCTATAGCATCTATGCAGAAACTATCCAATTGAACTTTGCTTATCGGATGGCTGGAAGTGCCATGTTTCAGTTTGCATCTTCCAACGCGCACTATGCTAATGGCTATAGGGTGTCAGAATGTTTTTGTACACAGCAGTTCATGCACACGCAATTGCGTTGTAGCACTTCTCTACATCCTATTTCTATGTTCCTATTGTTCCAATATCATTTAACGATCAGTGTTGTAGTGTACAATGGCTTGACCTGGAATAATGAATAGACATATTATATGCTCAACTGAAGGCGATTTGCCACCTTATGTGATTTAGAGTGATTCATCTTATTTCTCAAGATTCCTATCAAGAGCAAAAGGTAACCCTGTACCAACAAGCAAAATAAAAGAAGCATGCATTAGCTTTTATTCAACACATATTAAATTTATAACAAGGGTTAATTTTATTCTAAATTAATGTCCCTTTTGCATTTTGGTCAGTGCAATTCTAAGTTAATTATTGCTTAGTGCGTATCAGTTACAAAATTCAACATAACTTTGAGTTTTCATACAGATTACAAGAACATCAACATGGATGGCATCCATACCATTCTGAATTATGTTTGTTCAGAAAAAGAGTGTTAAGACAGCAACTTAGGATAGCTAATGTGTGTCAAAAATCCTCTAATCTACCTAATGTAATGGTATGGATGACATCTATACCATTTCCGAATTGCTTTTGTTCATAAAAAAGAGTGCTAAGTTAGCAACCTAGTCTAACGTGGGACAAAGATCCTCTAATCTACCTACTATGATACGGGGCTTTGGACTATGGTAAAAAAGTATGGTACAAGATTATTACATTTATATTTCAAACTGTCAAATTTGTAAATGGAATTCATTGCTGCAAAGCACTAGGTACTTAGCGAGAGATTATCTTTTTAACTCTTATTCTCTATTCCTCAATATATTTCTTACTTTTAGTTCTACAATTCTTTATAGATTTACACATGTATTTCCGCAACAACGTGCGGGGTAACATCTAGTAGCTTTAATCCTTGTCGCACATCGCTTCAATGTTTAGCACTAAACACATTTGCACCATCTATATGATCTTAACTGTCAACGTATGTTAATCCAAAGATGCAGATTGCTTTATTACTCATAGTGGGAGTAACTTAGACTAGTAACATGCATATGTTACTAGTCTATGTTACTACCATTATAGTGGGGAGTAACATATGTGTGGTACCATGCAACACTTTATTTATTACATTGTAGACTCATCTTGTCTTGATGTGTGTGATGTTACTCATAGTGTGAGTAACATACTTTTACCACATGCCTTTCTTTCCTCATTACTTACTTGCCACATCATCTATTTTGCTAGACATGTGTGATGTTACTCCATTATGGATAGTTTTAGACTACCCACAACGGGAGTAACATAGATGGTAACATCACACATATTTAGGCAAAATAGATAATATGGCAAATAATTAATGAAGAAAGAGAGTCAAGTGGTAACATAGCTAGTTACTAGTAGTATGAGTAACATCACACATATCAAGGCAAGATGGGTTTACAACATAATAAATAAAGTGTTGCATGACACCACATATATGTTACTCCCCATTATAGAGGTAGCAACATAGACTAAGGCTGGTCATAGTGGGGAGTAACTTAGACAAGTAACATGCATATGTTACTAGTCTATGTTACTACCTCTATAGTGAATAGTATTATAGATTAGTATCATAGGTGGTCTTATTTATTACCATGCATGACACATAGTAGCATCACATTTATTATGTTACAGTATCTACCTATGTTACTATGACCATCTCTTTCTTCTTTAATTGCCTGCCATATAAGCATGTTTGCGAGTCCCAAGTGCATGATACTACTTATGTTACCCCAACTATGGCCAGCCTAATAACATATGCATGTTACTAGTCTAATTTACTCCCCACTGTGGCTAGTCTTAGTGTTTATGATGAAAATAGTTACCTCTTAATAGCTCTCCATAATTAGGCCTCATAATTCTTTAGGAATCTGCTCCATCCCCCTCCCCTCCCAAAGACCACTACACCAAAGTATTTAAAATATATGACAATAATCGCTTGGACTAGGATTTTTTTGCCAAAAGGATCATATCTATCATGAAAGTTCACCGGAAGTATACATCTTAAACATAATTAAAAAAATAGTACATTAATATTCCGAGACCACCGAACGACCACTACAAATGCTAGAACGAGCCGCCGACGCGCCGCTGTCACCCTTCCCTTGCAGGAGCCGGTTTGACCTCGTAGATGGCAACCAGAAATTTTCGTGCACGCGTCGCTAAGGACTAGTGCCCTGGAGTTGTAGTTGTCACTGTTGAACCCTTACATAGATCTGAAGTACCTAGACACCAAATCTCGCCATATGGCGAGAAATCCTAACCTCATCGCCCCAGGAAGACAACAGGAACTAGGTCGAAGCTCCATCGATTACGTAAAGACAGACGAAGTCGAGAAGGATCGGAGCCGGGAGACAAACTCGAAAAAAAAAGCGCCGTCATCCACCCGAACGCCACACCTATGAGCACTAGTAGAAAAGGGGGCAATGGTCCAGGCAGGGCCAGCCCATTAGTCCCGGTTCAGTCCAGAACAGGGACCAATGGTGGCATTGGACCCGGTTCGTGAGCCCCGGGGGCCGGCAGGGTCACGTGGGCCATTGGTCCCGGTTCGTCTGGACCTTTTGGTCCCGGTTGGAGGGACGAACCGAGACCAATGGTCCTCGCTCCTGGCCCACCACTATTGGTCCCGGTTGGAGGCATGAACCGGGACCAAAGGCTGCCCATTAGTCCTGGTTCATACCACCAACCGGGACTAAAGGGTTGGTCCTCGTTGCGGCCAGAGTTTAGTCCCACCTCGCCAACCGAAGGGGGCTCACACCGGTTTATAAGCCCCTCTCTCTCTGCCTTGTTGAGCTCCTCTCAAAATGAAAATAGATGCCCTTATACAGGGAATTTGACCTATATTCATACTGAATTTCTCTGAAGTTAGTAGAAATTTATTATGAATTTAGGTTGAATTTTCTCTATAAGCGCATCTATGCTCATTTTTTTAGTAAAGTTAATCACAACTATTTTTTTCTATTTATTCCTGAGTAGTTTTTTATATAGTTTTTTTCTTTTCTGCTATATTTATTTTTTTCTTTTTATTTCGAGTTGTAATAAGTCATTAAAAATAAGCATATATGCTCATTTTTTAGTAAAGTTAATCACAACTATTTTTCTTCTATTTATTTCTGAGTTGTAATAAGTCATTAAAATAAGCATCTATGCTCATTTTTAGTAAAATTAATCACAACTATTTTTTCTTCTATTTATTTCGAGTTGTAATATGTCATTAAAAATAAGCATCTATGCTCATTTTTTAGTAAAGTTAATCACAACTATTTTTTCTTCTATTTATTTCTGAGTTTTTTTTTATAGTTTTTTTCTTTTCTGCTATATTTATTTTTTTATTTTTATTTCTGAGTTTTAATAAGTCATTAAAAATAAGCATCTATGCTCATTTTTTAGTAAAGTTAATCACGACTATTTTTTCTTCTATTTATTTCTGAGTTGTAATAAGTCATTAAAATAAGCATCTATGCTCATTTTTTTAGTAAAGTTAATCACAACTATTTTTTCTTCTATTTATTTCTGAGTTGTAATAAGTCATTAAAAATAAGCATCTATCCTCATTTTTTAAGTAAAGTTAATCACAACTATTTTTTCTATTTATTTCTGAGTTGTAATAAGTCATTAAAAATAAGCATCTATGCTCATTTTTTTTTAGTAAAGTTAATCACAACTATTTTTTTCTATTTTTTCTGAGTAGTTCTTTATATCGTTTTTTCTTTTCTGCTATATTTTTTTCCTTTTTATTTCTGAGTTGTAATAAGTTATTAAAAATAAAAAAGAGGCGCAATGCTCGTTAATTAGTTTCAAGCCTTTCGGAATAGTGTAAACTGCACTACACATAGCTCCGTGCAGTCTACCCTAAGAAGCTAAGGAACGTGCAGGTGAGCATTGAGCCTCTTTTTCATCGTCTCTGCACTTAGGGCTTATAAACCACTGCGAGTGCCTCTCACTTGGCGAGGTGGGACTAATTAAAAACAGTTGCATAAAGAATTAACTAAAAAACAGCTGTAGAAAATAAATAAGTAATTAGACGGGTGCATTGGTACCGGTTAGTGGCACCAACCGGTACCAATGCCCCTCTTTGGTCCCGGTTGGTGGCGCCAACCGGGACCAATGTCCCATTTTTGTCCCGGTTGGAGCCACCAACCGGGACCAAAGGTCTTCGTTTCCCGCCTTTTGGGCTGCTGAAAAGAGGCCTTTGGTCCCGGTTGGTGGCACCAACCGGGACTAAAGAGGGACATTGGTCCCGATTTGTGGCAGGAACCAGGACCAAAGCCTTTGCTATATAAGTAGCACTTAGCAAAATTTAAGAACTGCATCCCCACTTCGATCTCTCCTCCTCCACTCCCGACACACTGCTGCCGTCCCTGCCGTCACCTCGTCGCCGCCCCCCCACCGTCGCCGCCCGCCTCGCCTCGTCGTCGCCCCCCTACCCAGCCTGACGTCGCCGCCTCGCCCGCCCGCCTCGACGCCGTCGCCGCCCCGCCCCGCACCTCGCCATCACCGTCGCCGTGAGCAACTTTTTATTATTTTTGTTAGATTTTTTTAGATTTTTTTGTAGTTCATAGATTTTTTTTGTTAGATTAGATGTGTAGTAATTTAGATATGTAGTTCATATTGTGTAATTTAGATTGTGTAATTAATTTGTTCATATTATGTTAGATTTTTCTGTTAATAGATTTTTTTGATGATATTATTGTTGAATATGCATGTTTGGTGATATTATTGTTAATAAATTTTTTGTTAGATTAGATGTGTAGTAATTTAGATATGTAGTTCATATTGTGTAATTTAGATTGTGTAATTAATTTGTTCATATTATGTTATATTTTTTTCTGTTAATAGATTTTTTGGTGATATTATTGTTGAATATGCATGTTTGGTGATATTATTGTTAATAGATTTTTTGGTGATATTTAGATTGTGTAATTAATTTTGTTCATAGAATTTTAATGATTTTTTGTTCATAGTATTTAGAAAAGGAAAAAATAAGAAGAGAAAGTGTTTAATATAATTAGTTAGAAAAATACTAGTTTATTTTTAGTAAGTACTATTTTATTTTATTTATAGTAAGTGCTTCATATATAGTTGAACTAGCTAGTTGATTTAATAAACTAATTTATTTTACTATATATAGAAGTAGTTTGTTTTTAGTAAGTTCTACTTTATTTATTTATATTAAGTGCTTAGTAGCTGAACTAGATAGTTGATTTAATTAATAAAACTACTTTATTTAACTATATATAAAAGTAGTTTCCGCATCAACGTCGGCGATGCCTATCCCGCATCCTCGTCGTCGTCGACTCGGCGGTGGAGGCCTGCTTGATCAGGGCCATGTTTGGGACTGGGCTCCCCCGGGCTGGTATTGGGAGGTGCTACCTTTCGGGGAACGTAGGTTGGTGAGGAGGCAGCCTGTTGTTGACCCGATCCTTATTTGGTGGCAGTCGTGTGGGCCAGTGACGGTGCTGAGGCTTCCGGACACCGCGGAGGTGGTACGTCACCGTGTCAGCGAGGAGGACGAGCACGTCCATCGCTACATGGTTGCATTGGAGGGCAGGTTCGACAATACCTGGCAGGTTCTTCAGGGATCTCACTGGAGCTATGATCCTGTGATGGTTCCTTATCTTTGGGTGTCCACCGCCCGCGTCGATACCCGTCGGGCGCTACGATTCTAGTTGTATTGGTGATGCTATATTAGTGATAATATCCGACGATGTACGGACACCAAGAGATGACGTACTTTTGCTTATAATTATTGAATTCATGCTATTTTGAATACTACTTTATTTTATGATTTGGTTTTGCTTATTTTATGATTTGGTTTTGCTTATTGAATGCTCATATTGGATAAGTTCTCCTTCATTCCCATGTGCTAGACAATTTGGTGTAATAATTCACTCGGGAATGAAAGGAGGAGCTACGTACATCACCGATAGTCAACCCGTGATTAATATTAATGATCTAGTTTAATATTTAAATTATAAACATAGGCCGGAAATGTCGTACTCGGACGACGAAAACCGCCCGGGGGAGTGCGACTGGTGCCACGACGACCGAGGTATGTCTGACAGTTCATTGAGTCGACGAAGATCGGCGCTTCAGCATTAAGGTCGAGGAGACCTTCGATGTTCATCTGATGCATAACAACGACAATAGTTTTTTTCGTAATTAAGCACGACTTCAACTATTTTAACGTGTATTTTTCATATTTTCCAATTCGACTAGCTTATCCCATGCTTTGCAAGACGCTATGTCTTGGAGAGGATGGGTTTTGAAGACCATGAAAGTATGGAAACCAAAAAATTTATCCTAAGTACCCATCATGGTGTGGATTTTCAAGTAAAGCTGTACTATGCTCAGAGTGTAACCCATTTTGGTTGAAAAAATTGGGAAGCACTTTGCAAGATGTATGGTCTTGATGAGGGTATGCTTGTCACCATGGATCTTGGTGAACCTACAATCGAGCAAGAGAGACCTTCGATTTGGGTCCTTGTGGATACACCTCCAATTCTTCCCTAATGTGAGCTTAACATAGTTATTAAGTAATTTATATTGTTTATTTCAAAATAGTTGACAACTTATTTTCATTGACAGCTTATTTTCATTCTTCAAAGAATGTGCGGAAGATGGTAGACAGAACCTACTACACCGAAGGCTCCTAATTAACTTATCAGGAGAAAAATCATATGGTCGCATTTTGTACTGATCTTGAGAATTACAATATCTACAATCAAACTCCTCAACATTATGGTCAATACGTGCCACTAGTGCGCGTGTTGAACTACGGTAACTACCATGGAGATACCCTGGTAAGATTTTTTACTATTACGACATCCGTGCATCTTTTTGCACACTTCTAAAACTAGTACATCATTGCTAACTACGAAGTTATTACTATGTTTTTCAACAGATAACCCCGAATGATTGTGTGCCTCATCTGATGTATATGCACAGTACCCTTCATGTTTTGAACATACAACCAGGTCTTCCTACGAATCTCAACTGTCCATACCGGGTTTCTAAAAGAAGTGGAGACATGACAATCAAAGAATGGAAAAAATGTATGGACAGTCGTAAGGAGCTTCTTGGAAGCAAAAGGCAGCGAAGGGCAAGAATTGGAGACAGGATGATCGCCATTCTTCATAATGGAGAGTCAGGGTCTATATTGTTTTATGCTATTTTACCTTAATGGTGTTTAGGTCCTACCTGATACTGATGATCATGTGCTAAGAGCAATTATGTAGGGTTGGGTTCGATGACTATGAGGATGATGATCATATGACTTATTATTAATAACGAGTAGAAGTTGTATGATGATGCATGATTAGTAGGACTTGTTATTATATATGATGATGTATGATGCGAGCATGCATCAGTTGTTATATCAGCGGGTGAAATGAACATAGCAGCAGCGTTGGTAAACCAAAGACGAAGATATAAGAGAGGACACTTCTCTCTATTAGCTAGCTAATAACAACCTAAAAATAACCCCCCAAACCCCTAAAGCAGTCATTTTTCTAAAAAAAACATGGACTTTTGGTCCCGGTTGGTGCCACCAACTGGGACCAAAGGCCCCCCTGACTGGGCTCGACGGACCGGCCACGTGGAGGCACATCTGTCCCGATTCGTGTTTGAACCGGGACTAATGGGTGGAGGTATTAGTAACGACCCATTAGTCCCAACCGGAACTAAAGGCCCTTACGAACCGGGACTAATAGGTGTTTTTCTACTAGTGGAGGATTGAAAATAAATTCTAACCTAAACTACTAACTGAAGTGGAGGCATTGGGATTTGCCTCCCTTCTGCCTACCGCCCCACCGGCTGCCGGAATAGCAGACAGAAGGGAGGCAAATCCACGGGCTTGTCGGTGAGGTTTGGGGGGGAGAGGGAGGAGAGCTTGCCCTAGTCACCTAAGGTTAGACGAGGAGAATTTCTTGAGTATAAGAATTGTGTTCTCAAAAAATCTATTGGCAATGTGGTAAAAAACGTGTGATTTTAAGCTATGGTTATTATTGGATATACAATCACGCGTATGACGTACGTGCAGTGGTAACTAGTGGTAGAAAAAGAAGATTGGCCGATTGGATCTGAATGTGGTGGACAAATTTAAGCAGCCAAATTGGGCAAATTATCATCCAAATGCATGATGCGTACCAACTTGCGAAGTTGCGAAGAACGTAATGGAAATTTGCATGGAATAAAAACAGGCGCATCGTTGCTACACACAGCCTCGTCGTCACAAAGGTAGACACGACGGAGAAGCAATCAGACACATACTAAGGGCTAGTTTGGATGGTGTCCACAACGTCGTGCCTGGGAAAAATAGGTGCCTGGATTGAGCCTGAGAAGATGGTCTTTATTGCCTGGTCAGGCTAGCATGTGTCGTATGCGTTTGGTTCGTGACCTGCCTGGCAGCTACTAAACCGGCCCTGTCTTTTTTTATTTGAACAAGAAACCGCCCATATACAAGTGCTAGTAGTTTTTGAGCATCAGTACAGACATAAGCGCTCATATACACGCGCATACACTCATCCCTATGAACGCACACACGCACACCCTACCCCTATGAGCACCTCCGAGAGACTGAGCCGGCATATCATCTTGAGATTTACGAAGTCACCGTAGGTGCCTCGTCGTCGACGGGAACGTCTCCTCCCACTGAAAGCGCATCGCCGGAAATCCTGAAATAAATCCAGGAATAATGCGAGCACCAGGATTTGAACCCTGGTGGGTTGGGGATACCACTGTCCACCTAACCAACTCAACCACAGGTTGATTCGCACAAGTGCTAGTAGTTGATTAGTACTCCCCAGGCAGATGTTACGGCCACCAGGCGTCCAACTTCCTAGGCCTGGGTCAGGCTAAGCACATGCCTGGACTTATGGGTCAGGCTAAACACATGACAAGACTTTTCAGGCCAGGCTAGTACAGGCATATCCAGGCTGTCAACCAAACAACCCCCAGGCAACATCCAGGCACGAGCCAGGCCAGGACATGCGCTGCGAGGAAGGAATCCAAACACACCCTAATTCCACAGTACATCTCTAGGGCGTCTCTCGCAGGAGTCAGCCCTGGGTTACAATACATGTCGTGGGTAGAAGCGCTCAAATCCTGGCCATCTTGGGCGCGACGACGAGCGGGTTCTGGCGCGCGATCTGCTCGCGGCCGGCCGCCTTGTAGTCGAAGAAGCAGGTGTGCGCGTCGGCGTGGCGGTGCGCGCCGCAGTAGGTGGCCCCGCACCGGCAGGCGAATCCCAGCAGCCCCACCTTCTTATGGCACGCGCTGCATCGGTTCTTGATCGTCTTCTCGGGCGTCTCCTCCTCGCCTCCGCCTTTCGTCAACCTGATGGTCAGCGACCTGAGGCCGGACATGACAGCGCCATCAAAGGCCATCACGTCCAGCAGCTGCTGTTCCTTGTAGCACTTGGAGCAGAGATCGTTTGTCGCCGCGCCGGCGAAGAATCCGCAGCCGCTGGCGCACAGGGCCGCGCCGCCGGCTTGCTGCCTCGCCTCCATGTTGTCCAGCGAGAGATCGAGCGAGTTACCGATCGAGCAAGTCTCGCGCGCACCTACGTGCTCCCGCTGGGACGATCGTGCTCCCGCTGGGACGATTGATTGCTCGCGATGGCCTCGGCTGGAGATTTCGCAGCGCACCGAAGCCGGAATTGGTTCTGTGATTACAGGGCTTGTGTCCTGGCCATTTATATAGTACATACTACCTTCTCATTCTCGTTCTTTACTCGGATTCGGAATCCGACCAGTGCAAGGAGACGCCAGCGCCAACCAGGCAATCTGGTCCCACAACGATCTTTCTTTTCTTAGGGCTATTTGCATTTTTTTTACATCAACATATTCTTTATTGCAAGGTGATCATCATATTATCTTTTACAAGAGTATCAACAACCTTTACGGGTGAATCTTCTATCCACCCCGCACACACGTTACTTTTATGTAGTTTGGCTAAATCATGGGCAATATAGACTCTCTAGGAGCATGCTCAAAAATAATCCGCGGAAAATCACACACAAGGTGATATATATCATCAAAAACTGCCGCCGATGGACCGAAAGAGCAACCTCCATTCTTCATTGTCTCTATCACCTCGATGTTGTCGGAGTTCACCTTTATGCGGTTATATCCGAATGTAGTAGTCAAACTGAGAACAAACCGTAAGGCCAGTGCCTCGCCCATAAGCGCATGTCCGTATCAATCGATTTCCCCATTCCCTGCCGCGATGAATCTGCCATTCGAGTCTACAATCATTTCTTGGTTCCCCGTCCCCTCACCCGTGAGCGCTTATCCGGTTTTATGGTTTTTTTTATCCGAAGTTTCATCATTGATCCCCACGGAAATAATCCAGGAGAAAAAAATCGAGGAAAGCGACCAACCAACGGAAACCAGCCAAGAAAAAAGTCCTGACAACTAACGAAAGACTCCCGAGCCCACATAACCACATGCAGCGGCTGGAAAGGAAAACACACCGCCCCAATCCGATTATCACACGACTGTCGCCTCCATGCGCGCTCTTAGACGTTGCAGGTCGAGACCGACACCGCTCCTTCATGCCTGCCTCGGGCCTCGGGCGGATCTCTGCTTATAGCACCATCAAGTGTGCGAAGACATCATCGACGACCTACTCATGCAAATCGACGTCCCGTGGCGTGATCGCCCTCAAGGCCATGCTGGGCCTCGTCCGCCCGAAACCGAACCTAGAACCGGTCGGCGAGGAGGCACCAGCATGCGGGGATCATTCTCGCGACTGCAATGGAGGGGAGGG
Source organism: Aegilops speltoides (assembly GCA_021437245.1). Lineage (NCBI taxonomy): Eukaryota > Viridiplantae > Streptophyta > Magnoliopsida > Poales > Poaceae > Aegilops > Aegilops speltoides. Next base: position 163,961,080 of record CM038142.1, on the reverse strand, counting down.
GCGACGAACGCCGGTGAGAAGCTGAAGAGGTCATCGAGTTAGAGTAGCATCGTCACTCGTCACCACAACTTCGTTGTCCGCCCCTACCGAGAAGACGTGTGCACTGAGTTACATATCTCTCCACTCCAACGCGTCCGTTTCTCAGCATAGCTCTGTTTCAGAAAAGATCCCATCAAAATGGGAGCCTAGCTTCGTAATTGCGAGCAAAACCATATTTATTAATGGGTAGTTAATCACTCTGTTTTTTCTAACCATAGGGGGCAAGCAATATCATACTAAACTCTCTAAGATCAGGGACGCCTAAATTATCAATTTTCCCCTAGAAACCAAGCCCCAGTTAGGTACTCCCTCTGATTCAAAATAATTGTTGTGATTTTAGTTTTAAAAATTAAAATAAAACCTAGACACTTATGTTGGATCGGAGGAGTAGTTGATACTCCCTCCGTGTGGACTTACTTATCGCAAAAATGGATGTATATATATGTATTTTAGTTTAAGATACAACCATTTCTATTCATTTTCGCGACAAGTAATTCCAGAAGGATGGAGTATTTATGAGAATCACCATGTTTTTCTGGAAAAAGTGAGACAAGGACAGAGAAAAACAATTTACACCCGTATGATAGGTTCTTAGACATCCAATAAGAGATTATTTTAATGATCCTATCATTCACAACCTGTAGGTGTTCCTTTTTGTCAAAATAAGGGGAACCCTCAAATACTTGAAAGGGAAGTACCCATTTTTACCGCAATTTTTTTGAGAAAAAAATTAGCCTCATTAACATCCAAGTGAATTGGCAACACGGTTCTGTCTTTGTCACTTTATGATTGATGAAATTATGAATTTCTTATGACCGTGCTCTTATTAATTTTCAGTTATGGAAGGGTGGAGAATGGAAGGAAGAAGTGATAGGAGGCCATAAAGCGTGGCTGGTGATGGATGAGGTCAGAGAAATGATCTGAATACATATTATACTGTATATAGAGCTTTGAGATGATCTTCTTGGACACTGTAACCCGATCAATAAAGCTTATTTGAGGTCCTTAATATAGGAGAGCTGGCCTGAGTATGGCGTTTTGGATCTCGGCCTTCACGGAGGCCGAATTTTAGGAAAAAAATAAAATTCGAAAAATTTGGTTTAAAAAAAATCTGATTTTTTTTACAAGTAACAAGGATGTGGGGTGTATGGGTGCAAAATTTGAGGATGAAATAGATGAAATGCGACCTGCACAAAAAAAGGCAAATTCATGGTGTAGGAGGATGAATAGTATCATGTGATAAAAAGCCCAGATTTTTTTTGCACAACCCTCGTTTCAACGTATTTTGTTCTGAAAATTTGCACTTGTGAATTATGCCTTCATCTATCTCTGTATTTTTGTTTCAGAAATTTTTGCAATGTAAAAATATGAATTTTCACAAATTTTAAATTTTGCATTTGGAGGCCACTGCAATTTCTCAGCTGGCCTGTACTATCTATTGCAAGATTTCGCTTGAATACTTCTGTTTTGTACTGATACATAGTGTACCGATCACAAGTTAATACTCCCTCCTTCTGAAATTAACCATCGCTAAAATAAATATATGTAGACGTGTAGTGTGCAGATACACTCATTTCAGTGACAATCAACAGTTAATTCTGGACCGAGGTTGTAGTATTAGGAGATGGGACAACAATCAAGAACGATATTCACAAGTCAAAGGAAACAAATTCTGAAGAACTAAACAATCCACAATCACAAAAAAATACAGAAGGCAAATTGTAAATAACCAAATAATTCATCCTCCCAATTTAAATCAATGAACATATTCTACAAGACGCCAACTAAACTGATTTACATGAGAGTATGACCAATACTATTCCCAAATCTCAAACCACAATACACGTGACTTCATTTTGGCAGCTCTTCACATGATGTTATGCTATGCAATTGCTCGCACCAATTAAAGCCCATTAGACCAAAGAAAAAACCATGTACTGCCAAACTATCTAATACTTCCTTTACAGACCAATTAAATTCACTATTCACCGCTCTATTAAAGTTTATGATTCATTTCTTTCTATTTTAAAGAAAATTCTAAATAGACCGGCACCGCAACGCGTCTCATCAATGATCTAGTAGTGAGTAAGTCATGTCAACTTAGACTTGATCACCGAAAGTTAAATAAATAAATAGAATTGTACACTTAGAGTTAAAAAACAAATAGACTTATAATCACAAAAGATTAATAGCAACGGGCTCATACCCCTTCCTCTCTCCTCTCGGGTGAACATGCGACTAGGGTTTCTGCCTCCCATCAGCGCCGCCGCTGGTTAGCCTCGTCTCCTGTAGCATTAGGGTCATGGGGCGTGGTGGATTGTGCCCCTTGTCGGCGGGATGACTTCCTTTTTAGGTGTTCTTTTGAGTTTGGTTAGAGTTTATGTCATGCTCATGAAGACAGGACGACGGTGGCTCCCTGAAGATGGAATAAGTTTCTCCACGCCTAACCCCCCCGCCCCAGCGGTGTGTCTAGTGACGTCGAAGGGCGTGTGAAAGTGTGTCTCTAGGGATCTCGCAGGATTCGGTCAGTGGTTGTCTTCGATGGACCTGCTTTGATGTGGTCTTCATTCGTGTGTGTGTTCGTGTGTCTACATATTAAATTCCGTCGATCTGTGATTCTGTTTATTAGTGCCAGTTGTTGTTATGGTTCGCTGGTCGTGTGGGGCCTTAGTGCCACGACTTCCCGACTGTTTACTAGAACCAAGTTTGCCCGGTGTCGATAAGGGAGAGACGATGACGGCGACACGCCTTCGGCTCGTTCCAATGCTTGTAGTTGTCGCTTGGTGATCTATGAATCTGCAGCTCTCTAATTTACGGATTCACATGGGGTTGAGGGCCAACCTTAGTTGACTAACGATGACAAAGGCTTGCGAAACAAAGTAGCCCCTTTGAAATGGAATCTTAATTAACGAAAAATTCTTGTCTTGCGCGGTCTAAGTCTAAGGAAATACAAAAAAATCGTTTAATTTATGTTACTTCTCGTGTTTTTTGTCAGCCTTAATAGTTGATAACAGACTTATGAGATGATGATTTTTACGGGAATTAAATTACAAGTTGTGGTGTCTTGAATTGATTGGGATCTAGGGGCGGGGAGGACCCACCGGTGAAAATCGAAGGGATATTATCGAGAGATGTGTCTGTAGGTTAGTTTGCATTAATTGCAAATATGGTGTGGTATTCTCTGACGCAAACAAAGAAATGAGCCCGGAGAATGGAATCCGTCTCTTCAGTCCAGCGCAGGCCTCAAATTCATTTTTTTATTGCTCTTTTTCTTTAATTTTGCAACACAAACATTTCTAGGAAAAGTTTGAATCTGTTTCATTCGGATATTGATCGGTTTTGGCTTGACATAATTTACGCGTTACTGGTTCCCGGATGAGTATGTTTTTCATAATCTATAGAAGACTATTATCCGTAACTCTGTTACTTTTGCGAAGAAGCAAAAAGAAAAAAAAAAGGACTTGGTCACAAGAGGCAGAGTGCGCTTTCACATAGGAGTAGGAATAATCACGTCTGACTTTGACGAGAGGCCAAACCATTTTATTGCTGGACATTTGACCTTCCAGGCCAACGCAGCTGCCGAGTTCAGATCCAGCGACGCCAAAGCTCCTTCCTTCATCCACCCCACCGGCGACCAGCCAGGAAATGGCGGAAATGAGCTCCCTGCCGGTGGCCGACGACCTCTTGGCGGAGATCTTCCTCCTGCTGCCCACCCCGGCCGACCTCGTCCGCGCCTCCGCGGCCTGCGTCGCTTTCCGCCGGCTCGTCACGGACCGCGCATTCCTCCGGCGCTTCCGCTCCCTCCACGCCCGGCCCTTCCTCGGCTTCCTCAACCACAACGGCTTCCACCCCGCCCGCCCGCCCCACGCCTCCGCGCCCGTCGCCCACGCCGTTTCCCTCGCCGCGGATTTCTCCTACTCCTTCCTCCCTTCCCACGACAGCTGGATCGTCCGGGACGTCCGCGACGGCCGCGTCCTCCTCGACCGCACCCCAGAGGACGACGCTGGCGAGGATTCCCCTGTCTTCACGGAGCTCGCGGTGTGCGACCCTCTCCACCGGCGGTGCCTCCAGCTCCCCCCAATCCCTGACGACCTAGCTGCTTCGGTGGAGCACCCACTCCGCGTGGAGTTGGAGCGCTGGTGCGAGCCCTTCCTGGCTCCCTCCGGCGAGGAGGAGGCGGAAGAAACGTCATTCAGAGTGATCTGGATGGCGCAGTGCAAAACGAAGCTGGTCGCCTTCGTCTTCTCTTCAAGCACCGGAGAATGGCGAGCCGTTGCGTCTCAGGTCTGGGGCGATTTGTTAGTGGGCACCGGCGTGTCGACGGCGTCCTCCAAGAGCCCTGTGTTCTTCGGCCGACAATACGCTTGTGCCTGCTTCTACTGGGTCATGGACTGGAGGCAGAAATTGCTCATGCTTGACACCAGGGGGATGGAGTTCTCCATTGCCGACCTCCCACCTGGCTGCCGAAGGCCACCGATTGCCATTGTGGATGCTGGGGAAGGCAGACCTGGGATGTTTGCTGTCCGTGAACACGATGCAGATGGCACATTTGACCTCTATTATACCATTAGGCAGATCCAAGGTCCGAGTTTCAACCAGTGGCAGATGGAGAAGACGATCCCATTGGAATCCGGGTACCGGTATTACCTGAGAGGTGCAACAGAGAGGTATTTGCTACTACTAAGATCCGAAGATGACTCCGCAAGTTCATCATCGTTAGCGATGTCAGACTTGGAATGTTTCTCACTGGACGTCAAGACATTGCATCTTGAGAGCATCTGCAGGTTGAAGCATCACATCCTACGCGCACACATATATACCAACTTCCCACCATCGCTGTCGTCACAGACAATATGAAAGGGGTAAGCACTCTGTTGCATCCTAATTATCTCCGTACCTGCATAGTTATCACATAACTTGTTTGGTGCTTGATAGTTCATTATTGTACTCCCTCCGTTCCTAAATATAAGTCCTTGTAGAGATTCCACTATGAACCACATACGGATGTATATAGATGCATTTTAAGTGTAAATTCATTCATTTTGCTCTGTATGTAGTCCATCTAGTGGAATCTCTGCAAAGACTTGTATTTAGGAACGGAGGGAGTAGTAGGCAAGTCTTGTTTAAAGGGTTGTGTTTATTTCTCCTGAGCTTCTGGGAAAACTAACTTAAATCAGGAGCGATAGTATTTGCTTGCCATCTTGATTATTCAGACGAGTAAAGAAAGGGTCTTCCACACCATAGATCATTGAGTAATATCCATCCACCATTCAGTGACCAAGTGGAATTGCAGAAATCACTAAATCTTTTGTGTGTGACAAATATATGTAAAGATAAAGGGATTGCCTAATCTGGGAAGCAGTTATTGTGTAAATGTACTACACTCAGGTTTATATCCTTTTACGTATGCGATTGTGTGATGTAACTCGAACAACCATGGTAAGAAATATATCTGGGCAGAGCCCCTGAATTTTGGCTCCTGCGGATGTAGGCACACAGCTGAACCTAGCAAACAAACAAAGCTTCATGTCTTCTTCCTTGGATTTGATTGCTTTTCCTTGGTAGATTGTGTGTTGTCTTGGCTCCAACAAGATGACAATAACCAACTATAGGAGTGTTTTATGGTTAATCTAATAGAGAAGGAATATAAGTTAAAATCCAGTCAAGCATGACTTATCTTGTCCACTTTTCTTGATAGATATAAGGTCACCAAAGTCCGTTTTTTGGTCGTCGCCTCATCTGTAATTTTTCATGATTTTGAAATAAATCAAATTAACTGGTATGGCTGCAACAGTCTGAATCTCATCAGAGCCAATCAAAATGGTGAACCGGCAAGAACTTGTGCTTCGAAGATATTTAGCCCTCAATATCAATTAGAGCAATTACACAGGTGTGTTTGCGTCGGGGGCTGTTTGTGAATGCATTACTTTTTTTTTGCGAATCACTGATTACTGTTTGTTGATTGTCTCTTATGAAGCTATCAATTTTATTTATCTAATTTTGTGATTCATTTTTTTGTTGTTTACCATGATCTCTCTGTCCTATTTGTTCCCAACTGTACTGCATAGTTACTATGATAAACACATGATTACGGTGCCTATGCATTTCTCAGTTTCAGTTGAGATTAATATATATCTGCAGTGTAGTCCTATTATTTATGTAAAATTTGACAAGTGTCTTTCAAGTTTTACCAACTGCTCTTATATTTGGTCATATGTATACCTATAATCAGTTCATGTTTGCACATGTGTACATTTTTTAGTGGAGAATTCTTGTCGGTTCTCTGATTTGTTGTCTTCTTTTCGTGTCAGATTCAGTGGAGTCATGGTCACTAGCCAGAGCAGCCATTCGAATCCAGAACTCAAAGTGATTGGTGTGATCTTGTTGTATGAAGTGTTGGGTTAATTATGTGGCCACATTCTCATGGCCATCCCAGTCACAGCTGTTGTCAATGCAGGTGTGCGTGTAAGATGCATTATTGTGAATCGATTGTGCATCAGGGTTATAAGTATATATTATTGTTTCCTGCTCAGAACATGTAGGAGTATGTCGTTTGGCCCTAGACATGAGACTGAGAACAATCCTTTCGTTTCCTTCAAGACTTATTATGTTATGAAAGAAGAACACAGGGAAATACAGTAAATTGTCCATGCAGGTCAGCGATCGATCTGCATATTTCAAAGATTTCAATCCAGCAAAAAGTATACATTTTATTGATCTTTGAAATTGAAACCTTGATGATCTTACAGTACTACTGTAATGAATAGCTGATCGTAACAGAATTGCTAGACGAGAACACTAACTCTGATTTGGGCTAAACAATTTCTGGACACGTGAATTGCACGACGCTACGAGCCATCGTGCAAAACATCGAATACTCTTTATTGATATATCAAAAGAATCTTACACAAGGACTCTCCCTCTGTTTCAAAATAAGTGTCTGGATTTAATACTAAATCGGCGACACTTATTTTGTGACGGAGGGAGTAATGACTCACTGACTGTAACACGGTACTTCTTAGCCAAGACTAGACATAGACGACAACAGTGGACTCGAGTCGACTAACACTTGTCGTACTAATCTGACAGACTTGACATATAGGCCAACATTTGATCTCCACCGTCTGCTGTGAGCTCTGGCTTCTCGTCCTCTGACTCCTTTCCTCTGCTGGATGGATCTCCACCGGAAATACAGAAACGACAGTAAGTAGTACCAGTAAACGACAGAAGGAAAGCGTGGTGAGTTCCTGACTGGCATGATTCAAATGCAATGCAAGAAACAATTCGAGGATGCAATAGTGAGAGAGAGAGAATTGAGAACTTAGCTCTGGTTGAATCCTGAGATGCCGTAGCGGGCGGCTAGCTGGCAAGCTCGCACGCGGCGTGGTTCCACCTCCTCCTCGGCCTTCCTCTTCTTCGCTGCACAAGCCACGCTGCGCGCTGGAGCTGGACGGCGTTCCAGGATCCTGAAGAAGCGCCGGAATTCTTCGTCGGCGATGAAGACGTGGTAGTCGAGGGCGCGTAGGAACAGCAACTCCAGCGGGCACAGCTCGGTGGACCGGATGGACTCGCCCGAGCATATCTGGAACGACTCCACCCGCCTCTCGAAGTACCTCGGGCTGCTGAACTTGGCACCAAGCAGGACCGCCACGGAAACCAGGCGGTGCGCGGTGGCCGGCTCGACGACGATCCCGGCCTCGAGCGCGGCGGGGCTGCGCATGAAGTGCGCGAGGTACGCCGCCGCGAGGACGTAGACGCCGCCATCGAATAAGTAGTTGCAGCGCTGGAGGCGCTCGAGGAACTCAGCGATGGGGACTGCCGGGGTCGCGCCGCCGCGGAACGCCCGGACGAGGTCGTTCTCGGCGGGCTCGGAGGCGGTGGCGGCGAAGCGGCGGGACTCGGCCTCCACGAGCGACGCCAAGAGGCGGAGCGTCCTCGGGTTCCCGTTGCCGTCGAGGCGCAGGACGTCGGAAGCCGATGGCGCCATGGCGATGGAAGGAGCTTTTCGCGAGAGCGCTAGGGTTTGCTTTCGCGAGATCGAAGGAGACGAGATCGGCTGCAGCGGCCGGTAGAGATACGTATGTATGTACGCAGCGTCTACCCCGTACTTGTACAGAATACGTCGCGTAGAGGCAAAGCTATGTGTAGTTTTTTTTTTTTGCTAAAAGCTGCGCGTAGTGGTTTTTTTTTTTTTTGCAAGGAGCTACGCGTCCCAACCCACTGGGGTTCAAATCGCAGTCTTCGCGTTATTCCTGGATTTATTTGATTTCCGTAATCGCGCTTTCGATGGGAGGAGACGTTCCGTCGACGACGAAGCCTACTGGTGACTTCAAATCTCAAGATGATATCTTGGCTCGATCTCCGGAGGTGCTCATAGGGGTAGGGTGTGCGTGTGTGCGTTCATAGGGATGAGTGTATGCAGCGTGTATATGAAATAATATGTATGCAGACCGATGCTCAAAAAAAAAAAAGCCTGCAAAAAATAAAAAGAGAGGAAAACACAATACATCATTTTTTTTTCTTTTGAGGTCATCGTATACATCTCTTTTTTTTAGAAACTCGTATACATATTTCTTTCCTTTTTTTTCCTTCAAGAGGAGGCCATTACGTGTATATGGGCTGCTGGAATTTTAAGCGGGCCTGATCCATCTATTTGCCTGTAGTCTCAGCAAAAAACAACGAAAGTGTGAGAGCAGAGAAATTGCTCCCAAAGCTCATCTGCTCTGATCTAAAACGAGAGCTCATCTGCTCCTGCGAGTCAATAGTAAAATCAGAAGAAAAAAATACTAAAAAGTTAATAAAAAATGATATTTTTAGGTTCGTGCTAAATTTCAGCGTGTTTGGACATCTGACTAGCTCTCAGCAAAAAAAATCCGGTCAATGAAAAAATCTATTGTTCGTGAACAGTTCAGGCCTTTTTTTTATTTGCGCTAAGTTGTGGGTTTCAAAAAAGCATATGCGAGCTAAGAAAGATGTTGTGAACTGAGAATTGTGGAAAAGCTAAAAGTTGTTCGTTTGGGAGAACTGTAAACCCGTAGATTTTATATGAATTTTCTGTAATGACCCGGGGGCTGAAATATTGTTTATATGCTAACTGACCTAAAAAATCATTTGTACATTGGTAAGCAATTCAACGACCATTTTGGAAAGGAAAATGATGAAATATAGCAATTTAACTATTATTGTTATTCTGATAATCTGATGGGAAACATGAAAGACTATTGAATCACTAGCCAAGTGGCGAGCTATGCCATGTGGGCTAAGGGATTCTACGCTATCAAGTGTAAGCTCGTGGCCATTAAAAAAAATAGGATATTAACAAATATAGGATGCAAGAGGAAGGATGGAGGGTGAGGGAAGGAGGGAGAAGGAAGGCGTGGTGGCTACCTGCCTATGGAATGGTCACCAGCGTAGCTCTAGGTGGCGGCACTACTTGGCGGGAGCAGCTATTGGGCTCTTGTACCAGTGTTGAGGTAGTCGAGGCTCCCGTGGCTAGGGGCGGCGCGGCAGAGGGCCGACATTATTGGCGGTGGCTAGGAACCCTAGTTGTCGCGCTCGCGAGAAGGCCAAATTACTTTTGTCGTTTGCTCAGGAGGGAGGCACTCTCTTTGTTCGCTCGCTCGCTCAAGGAATAGATCAAAAAGTTTTTTGACTTATCAATGGCAAGGTGGGTAAATACCGTTCCACTTCTAGGAAAAGAATAAAGTGGTTGATTGAGAAGCTCAAAAAATTGGAAGTAGACCGGCTCACAAAATGCACTACAAGATTTTCTAGATTCTCAAGAAGTTGGTTTGCTGGACATCTCCTTTGGTTCAGATTCTAGCTTTTAGACTGAAAAGTTGGCAGCTGAAGCCGAACCAAACTCACCCGTAGAACTAGAAAGGGTAGATGGATTGTTCACAATGAAATACCTTTCCGATAAAGAGAATACCGAAAACATACTCTAAGAATACAAGAGTATCTCAACATGTATGCTATTAGATCATGAGGTACCAAGGAGATTGCAGATCAGAAATGAAATCTATTCGGGCAGCCGAGGAGACACAAATTTCTAGTCTATTGCTTTGGTTTCTTTTTACTTGAATATCATGTGCCATTTTCTTATATTATATTGGTTTTTTTACAAAAAAAGGAGAGATTAAGACTCTCTGCATGTATCATTGTAACACACACAAGTCTATACGATCAGCTAGGAAATATAGGGTAACGCTTCAATTTGAGTGTCCACATTGAAAGTTTATTATGATGGATTCACTCTGTAAATATTCGGGTCATGTGTTGGCATCATTTTCCAATTTTAAGCACAGTGGGTTTTGCAATATGTATAAATTGTAAATTTCTCCACCCTCGCGTTAAAGGAGTTATTTCTATTTATTAATTATTTCTAAGTATCAACTTAATTTTATACCCATGCCATGTCCATATGTTTTGTAGGTATGAATACCCATTGCTCATAGGTACAATGTCTCATCCATTTTCGCTATTTCCGGATAGTGTGCCCATGGATACTCATACCCATGGGCAAAACTGACATCCCTATTTTCAGGTGCTCATGTTCAAAAATTCTGGAAAGGATATGTGCCCTATGTCTACATGTAAATTTTCATGGAGAAAATAAAAAACAATCATGTGTGAAAAACATTTTTGGTGCTGAAAAATGCTTTTTGGAGAACTAGTTTTTGTTTTCAAAGTCACAAAACAAGACTTCTCTTCTTGACACTTTTCCAAACGGAAATCTTATTTGGCGAACGTCAATCAGGTTGATTGTTCCCGTGGACACTCTATCTCCCGTCTGATTCGTTTGCATGAATCCTGACGCAGGATCAAAGCCACATCGGATTTTCAAACCAGTCCGCTATAAGAAAAAAGGGCCAACGGACTAGTTTTCAAAACACTAGAGTCAACGCATTGGCTAGCAGCGCGACCCTCCATTTGCTATACCTGGGTTAGAATCCCACTCTACCCTTTTTCTTTTCTTTTTTTCACCGGAGGCATTTTCTCTAGGAAAAATCAACATGGTAGTTTATAATTTTTTTAACTACATCACATGATATTTTTATTTATAATAATAGATGACATTTTTTATTAAGAGATGACATTTTTATTTATTTAAGAGATGTCATTTTTTAGTAAGAGATGGCATTTTCATATTAAGAGATGGCATTTTTTATTACCAAGAGATGGCATTTTCATATTAAGAGATGGCATTTTTATTATTATTAAGAGATGGAATTTTTATATTAAGAGATGGCATTTTTTATTACCAAGAGATGGCATTTATATTAAGATATGGTATTTTTTATTATTAACAGGGGGCATTTTTATATTAAGAGATGATATTTTTATTATTAAGAGATGGTAGTTTGTTATTTTTAGATGGCATTTTTTGTTTACTAAGAGATGACTTTTTTTTACCATGGCATTTTTCTTCTTCTTCTGTGTTCACTTGGCAACTCAAATTTTGAGACCACGATAAGTTTAACTATATTTTTTAAAATTAATTGTTTTCCTGATATTAGAGAACGACATTTTTCATAAATTCATAGCATGCCATTTTTCAATTTTTAGATTTTCTATGTGTTTTTATAAGAAAATGTTTTTTTAGGGTTCATGTCATTTGCCTTTTTTGGTCAATCGGGGATCTTCCGGGCCTGCCACCTTGCGAATGATTCAAACGATAACCGGGAGCTATACATGAATTGTACAACTTCAGGATCAGATACTTGTTGCTTCGGACTCTTTGACAGTCATCAAGAATATAGAGACTAACTCACGTGGTGTTAATGCTGTGGTGATCCAGGAAGTGATTGCGAGGTAGATAGTTTAGCAAAGTTTTTTCTTTTCCCTAAGTTTTGGTAGACAGATGTGATTAGTTTCGCCACATGACATTGTAACCATTCTTCTGAACATTTCGGTTGAATAAAGCGTGAAGAGGTTTCTAAAAAAAGGTAAAAGAATCGCAAAACTTCATTACCCACAGTGAACGAATTGTTTGATGGGGTCGCGAACCAATATGTGGGTGGATGGTTAGAGAGACTGTGGTATCCACAGCCCATCAGGATTCAATTTCTGTGCTCGCATTTATTCCTGAATTTATTTCAGGATTTTTTTTGGGGGATGCATATTCAGTGGAAGGAGACGTTAAAATCGACGACGAGTCTTTCTGATGACTTCGTAAATTTGAAGATAATATATCGGCTCAGTCTTTCGGAGGTGCTCATACAGATAGGGTGTGCATGTATGCGTTTATATGGATGAGCGTTTACGCGTGTATATGAGCGCTTGTGTCTGTTTAAAAAGAATTGTTTGACGGGGTCATTCAGCCCATGAACGCCGAATATTGGGGTCCTTTCAATTAGTGTCTCAAGGACACCGCCTTACATTACGAAGCGTCCCTAACCACGCACCCCTGAACCGACTTACGGCGCGAGACGCGCTTCGAAAAGAAAATGACACCGAATCCGAGTCTTGAACGATGATGATTCGACTCCATATATTTCGCCAAAGCCTTGATCCAGCCCATCTCGATCGCATTTGGCCGCCTCGATCGACTCAAGCTGCGAAATCATGGACAGCATCGCCGCCGCCGCCGGCAACTGCCGCTGCAGCCGCGTCGTCTACGTCGGCAACATCCCCTTCAACGCCGAGGAGAAGGAGGTCCGCGACGCCTGCGAGCTCATCGGCCCCGTCCTCTCCTTCAACCTCGCCGCCGACGCCACCACGGGGAAGCGCAAGGGCTACGCCTTCGTCGAGTACGCCGACGACGCCACGGCACAGAGCGCGTGCCGCAACCTGCACGGCCACCGGCTGCGCGACCGCGAGCTGCGGGTCGGCCTCGCCGAAAGGGCCGGCGCGGCGCGCCGGAGGCGCCGGGAGACCACGAGCCGGTCGGGATGGAGGACGCCATCCACGCCGCATCCCTCGTCGACGACCGCGGGCGCCTCGCCGTCGTGTCCTCCGTCACGCGGCACCTGGCTGGCGCGTCCAGGCACGAGCTGCGGGAAGCTTTGGACACCTTCGAGAACTGCGGCCCCGAGAACTGCAAGGTACTCACGGAGTACGTCCCAGGGCTGGACATCGCGATGGAGATGGTGCAGCGCCTGCTCGACATGGCTGCAGCGGACGATGCTGCCGGCGAGGCAAAGAGGAAGAAGCGGGCGAGCGCCTGTCCGCCGCCGGACGATCACGGCGCCAAACTAATGAAGCTCGATGACGGCGGGAAGGCTACGCCGGTGTCCGCTGGAGTTGCCTGCGTCTGAGAAGGAGAGATCGATGCCGCAGCAAGTGCGCCATCACGAGGAGTCTTTCCTTCCTTCCATGTACATGTACTACTAGATCGCTACTTGATTCTTAATGTGTAGATCAGGCGAAACAAAACAGTTTGTACTACGATGTTCTCCTATATATGATAATGCAGAATTTTCTTTAGTGCGTGGCGTTTCACAAATTCTTTCTTGTGTTTTCCACTATGTTACCAATTTACTACGTATGACAATATTACTATTCCTTCGTCCCAAAATAAGTGTCTCAAGCTTAGTATAACTCTGCACTAAAGTTGTACAAAGTTGAGACACTTGCTTTGGGACAGAGGCAGTACTATATATTTTCTATAACCATCGTTGCGTCAAAGTTACATTCTTGTGAAAAAACAAGATGAACTTGGTTATTGCACGAAAATGAACTTTTAAGTCTTTAAATTTCCTAGGGCTGAGCTTCAAATCAGAGGGAGACTCAAGTTGAGTTCTTGAAATCAAAAGTGGACCTAAACCAATTTTTATAAAGTTCACAGTAATATTACAGACCACAACAAATGACTGCAAAAAAATCACATTGATTGTAACCATAAAAAATCATCTACAGAATTGTAGGCATCAGTTCTGAAACCACACAAACAGACCAACATTTCCATCAGACAGAAATGCCATCAAAATCCAGCTAAAAACTCCCCAAAGAAACAAGGGTAAGACATCTAAATCTTTCCTGGGCAGAAGAAATCAATCAATACAATGCCCATGAATCAGAACTAGCGTATGATTCCCTAGCTTCTACTGCTAATAATGCACAATTATTACAAAATATGCTTCCTTAGGTTGCACAAGGCCAAGCACCGTTCCATCCGTTATATGTACCTTCGAGGCGTTTCCAGATTTTCCCCGTAAATCAGGTGCTCGGGGGAGCTGAACTGGGTATCTTGAAATGCTTCTTTACATAGTGTGATGCCTCTGAATCATTTCTGTGGCACAGGACCCTCAGCAGGGTTTTGGAGTCACTTCCGAATTTGCTTTTGCCCCCTTGAGTAACTTCGCGCAGATCATCAATAAGCACACGGGTCTGGGATAAGAAATGACATCTAGTCATTTACAAATATGATTACAGCAAAAGGCTACTCGATTTCTAATACTACAGCATCCCCAGTCCCAAGTCTTAACAACTCGACGGCACACTGCTGAGCAGTCTTTGATTCAATTATGGAATATTTTCTAGAATTGAACTGTAGCTAGTTTGAACAAAAAAGAAATCACTAAGTTCACTCTAGTAGGCATTTAAAGCATTATGCATATAACTGGAGATATGGCAAGTGTTAAAATTGTAGGATGGGTAATATTTGTATTGTTGTTGTATTGATCTGACTCAGGTGTGGGATATATATAGAGTACAATATGTGAGAGAGACTTGGGGTAGGGGACAAGTCGTACATGGTTTAAACCAATCCTATCTCTAACTCCCAATCTCTAACTTAAACATAATTATACTTCTAACATTCCCCCTCAGTCGTAGCGGGAGTGAAGCGGACGATGACGACTGAATTTGAACTCTTGTGCTTTATGTCGTCTTCTCCGCGCGCCATCATCAACTACGTCTCGATGGGTCGGCACATAGGGCGTGATGCGTCCCCTTCGGTGCCTTCCGCCTTCTCCTCTATTCCTCCCGCATCCACGCGGGAGTGGCGTGAATGCTAGTGACGACGCGACGCTGTTGACTGGAGTTGTTGCCGATGAGTTGCTGTAGACGTAGCCATTAATGTCAATGTCGAGGTAGCCGATCATGTGATGTAGCCGTGGTCGAAATAGTCGTGGATGATGAAGCCGCACAAAGCCGGAGGCGCAAAAAATTGCGCGATGTTGTAGATGACGGAGCTGCAGTCGTGGACAATGCACCTTGCGGATGTCAGAGGGTGCCGTCGGCAATGAGTCCACCGGGTTTGCCAAGACCAGAGGAAACCCATCGAGCACACATCGGTTATTGAATTCATGCACCGACCAACTCATCCAAAAGTCCGAACTAATGGAGGGAGACGGGCAATATATTTCAACACTCCCCCTCACGTCTAGGCTATTTTAGTCCTTAGACGTGGGATTGATGTAGGCCGCAGAATCATTTTATTTAATACTGCGTTGGCAGGGTCTTGAACTCAAGACCTCTTGGCTCTGATACCATGTTAAAATTGTAGGATGGGTAATATTTGTATTGTTGTTGTATTGATCTGACTCAGGTGTGGGATATATATAGAGTACAATATGTGAGAGAGACTTGGGGTAGGGGACAAGTCGTACATGGTTTAAACCAATCCTATCTCTAACTCCCAATCTCTAACTTAAACATAATTATACTTCTAACAGCAAGGTCATTATAGATGGTGCTTCTCAAAAAAAAAAGGTGCACTTGTTCTATCAGTATTAACCAAATCCCCCAAAAGGTTCATGAGAAATTTAATCCAAATTACCTCTTGCTTGATCAGATTTATTACAGGACGAACACGCGAGACCAAATTCTCAACAGTTCCACGAGGCAGCCCATCTCCGCCAGATATGAAGAATTCCTACGGAAGAAAAGGGGCAACTTTTTTAGGTAAGCAAATAAGTAGTCAGCACACAACATTTTATTGGTCGGACAATAAAGATAAGGCAAGATTAAATATATGTTCCAGACACATGATAAGCATGTTCGTTATAGAATGATACAGCCACACACAAGATCTCCCTTGTATTCCCTCCATCCGAAAATACTTGTCATCAAAATGGACAAAAAGGGATGTATCTAGAACTAAAATACATCTAGATACATCCTCTTATTTATTTTGATGACAAGTATTTCCGGACGGAGGGAGTATATACCTTAAGACAACAACATATTTATTGGTCAGACAATAAAGACAAGGCAAGATGTTCCAGACACAAAAGCAGCCCAGATGTCTTCAGACAACAATATACCTTCAGAATTTCAAGATCTTCCTCCAAAAGAGGGGCATCATTTGGAGAGAAGACGCGTGTAGGACCTCCATCTAGTATTACCCGAACTAAGCCATCCTTCCAAAAGAGAAATTACGACAAAATTATAATCAAAACATTTTTACAGCATCTCACTGATTTCAACAGCCAAAATTATCACCAGGGATGCTTGCAGAAGCCCTGTAACAACACGATCTCGCAGTTGCTCCACAATGACGTCACAGAGTTGAGCAAGCACCTAAAGATTGAGCATTGACATCAAATAAATGTCAATTAGTTCGACATAAAAACCTTCCATAAGATTACTCGCATGCAAACTTATGAACATACCAAATCAAGCACTTCGACAATAGTGTCCAATCGAGCTTGCGAAACACTATTTTTGTACATATTGTCAATGAATGGCTGTTGGAGGTCCCAAAATATGACCTTTAACCCTACGAAAGAAAAGATGCAAACTTCAACATTGACAAGCTATCAGCTTCCAAGTACCACTGTTGAGTGCATACACATTTTCTTACCTGTAAATTCACATACCCGATCAATAGCAGCATTGATTTCTTTTCTACTGCCATCAAATTGATTCTTCTGATTAGAGACTACGCTCTTTGACTTGCCGTTCATTGATCGTCCTAACAGTCAAAATATTTTGAATATATAAATGAATTAGTTTGATCTATGTGAACTAGACCTAACAGATTAAGTGGCAATCTTATCAGAGTATCCTACAGATAAACTGATTACTTTTTTTAAATGCACACTTACTGATGTTAATTTTGTCACTTTGCCTTTTAGCCCACCGCTCACTTATGCTGTCCTCCAACTTGCCTAGCTGGCTTATAGCATACTGTTTGGATATTAACAAAAAAAACTTCAAGTTCAGAAACTCTCAAAGTAATCAAAATGGACAAGAGAATAGCAAGAACGTCAATTATCAAAAGAATGGCATGGGTCTTGTTGATGTAAATCGTGGTTAAATAAAAAAGAATGCCATGAATCCTGTTGAATGTAAATCATGGCAACAGCCAGTACCAGCTATTGACTCGATACTAGAATATTGTGTCAAGTCCAGAGCCATCAGCACAATCAATAGAAAATTTCTGCAATGATTCAATGTAAAATTACTGATAACCAATATTACTAATAATGCACAACTTAATATTAACTACATTCAAAAGGGGAACAGCATCAAACCAGAAAACATCAAAGATACAGCCAGTTACAGAAGACATATTTAATGTGACTTTAAGCTGTAGCAGGTTAGCAGCATAATTATAAACTCCATATCTGAAGTCTACAAATTTAAGGAAAACTGCTCCAGCGTAAGTGTCAACCATTCCAAAATATTCTATGAAAATTGCTATGTGTTTTTTCCTTCTCATTTACTCCCTCCGTCCGGAAAAGCTTGTCCCTCAAATGGATGTATCTAGCATCAAGTTAGTGCTAGATACATCCATTTGAGGAACAAGCTTGGGACAAGCTTTTTCGGACGGAGGGAGTACATCTTTGTGTACCAAAAATTGCCCAGGAACTTGGTAAGTCATTCTAAATAAAAGTAACATAGCAGCATCAGTTGTAAGTAACAAACTCACATATAGACTGTTAAGCCGCACACATAGCTTTGACATCGTAAGTTGAACTATTTCACTCGATTTTCTGTCATCAACAGGTCTGACTTCTTGGATTTCCTTTTTTACGAAAGCTTTGATTCCAAGCTCCTTTTTATATCGAGTAAGGACAGGAACAGGTGGAACTAAATCTTCTTTGTCAACTGCAAGCACACAAAAACCATTATCAATTAAGAGCTAGAGAAACTAAAGAGGGTTAAACCAAAGCATGAGGGTTAAAATAAATGAGATAGATATTTCTTTTGACCATACTAGATACTATCTCAATTATACTATTTAGCAGGGACCATCTATCTAAAGCACAATTTTATAGGTTTGTGCTCTACGACAAGATACTCCTCCGTCCCAAAATAAGTGACTCAACTTTGTACTGAAGTTGAGTCACTTATTTTGGGACGGAGGGAGTAATATTTGACTTTAGAGCTACTCCCTCCGTTCCAAAATAGATGACTCAACTTTGTACTAACTTTGTACTAAAGTTAGTGTACAAAGTTAGTACAAAGTTGGGTCATCTATTTTGGAACGGAGGGAGTACTTGACAGGAAATAAAGGTGAAGAAAAAATATATAAACGTCCAGCAAGATAAACAGAAAGGTACTTAAGGAGAAAGAAAATGGTGATGATACAAACCTATGGGTTGAGTAACAAGTTGTGTATAAATTTGAAATGCCTTGTCGATACCACGACAGAAGCTATTTAATTCCCCAATTCGCATAGGAACCTTAAATGCAAAAAATTGATCTGCAGTCTGCAATAGTTCACAAGTGATCATTACATTCACAAAGACAGCTCATTTATGAAGCAAAACATTATATTTTAAACCATTAAGACATGTACATAACTTTGAAATATCGTGGCATAGAAGAGAAATGACCTTAGAGATTAACATGTACGGAGAAATTAATGAACAAAAAACTAAAGAGATAATGGAGGGACAGAAGCAACACCTCTTCTATGATTCTATAGACTTCAACAATAGAACCCCCATGGCGTTGTTGAGGGGATATAGGATCACAAGTCTGTGAAACATAAAATTTTAGCATAAAGAAAATGGTGCGGAAAATTTATAAGAACACTCTATGAGTATCAAAGTAATGTTAGGAAGCAAAGACAGGTGGCAGGGGAAAAGGATATATTGTAACAAGTGGCAGTAAAACAAAATGCTCTAGCATACCCAGTAAGATGCTTACACAAACTCAAAAACAGAGTCGTATATAAAAAGAAATGTGCTAACCTCTTGTTCAGCAGCCCTTTTAACCCAAGTTTCAACTCTCTCCAGTTGGCCATTCACCCAGCGTAAAACAACCGTGCCCGATTTACTTTCAATCTGAGATAAACAAAAAGGCAGCAAATCAGGATAAACACAGCAAGAAGGCTCAATGCAATAAGGGACGCTAAAGAGAGGGGGGGGGGGGGGATGACCGTGGCATGTCAATTGTCAAGGTGGCACCCAAGCAATTTGTGTTTTTGTGATTGTTTCTAGTTGAGGAAGAAAAGATCTAACCTCATAAGGAACTAGCTTTTGTCTACATAGACTGTCCAAACCATCGTCACCCACAACAGAAGCCATCACTGACATTATGTACTGCTCCAAAGAATCAGCTGCCGGAAATACGGAAACTACGTCCTCCGTAAGATGCTCAGCGTGCTCAAGAAAAGGTCCCTGCCACAACTTAATGTAAGCATGCAGCTTCACAAGGTTATGATGGATTTAACAGTTATTTATTATAACTTACCAATTTGTTTCCATACAGTTTATGGAGAAGGGAAGCAGAAAGAACTGCTGCCTGTGGATGCCATCTTGACAAAACTGGGGAAAAAATGTTTGTCTCTATCTTCAAAAGCTTCTTTGTCTCCTCGGCTAGAGATGCTAAAACATGCTCATGTGATGTGTCTGCTTTAATCTCTACGGAATGTGCAATCTGAAACAAAACAAAAAATAATCCATAGTGTTGACATATAGATGGAACTAGAAAAGTACACGACCTATACAACTACAGATTGCACTATATGGATATAGATGGCGATGTCCACTTGAGTTGCAGACATGGGTTTCCAATCCAGTACACTAAAAAACTAATGATCTGACCAGGAAAAAAGTTACAATTAACGGCAAATATGAAGATATAGAGTCTAGCATTTATATCATTTGATATGCAGATGAAAACACGTGCTTAAAATCTTATAAGCACGTAGAACATGAATATTGCATAGAAGGCCGCATGTCATACTGACTTTTCACTTTTGAGGAATAGAGTGACCAGGAAAAGACCAGAACAAATCCTCTAGACCAAATGCCAAAAAGCATACACAAAATTTGGGGCAAAGAACCAAAATACAGTCCTACTAAATATAACAGAGGTCATGCCACATTCAGATATACAAAGTGATCGAACACCTGTAACTGCAAAGAATCTCGCCAACGGTGGCAATAACATAGATTCCTAGAAGTGAAGGTGATCAAATACAACACGACAAATCCAAGATACATGTAATACAATAATGGACTAACATTCAAGGTCTGCATAAGCAGGCATGGGTAAATAAGTGATCTTATTATATCCATCTCATGGTAAAATGAGAAAAATACATCAGGATTCAGGAAAGAATGAAAATCAGCAATATTAGAGCTACACTACAAAAGAATAATTGCAGCTGCAAATAATGTCACCTTCATGAAAGCACTTTTGACAGAAGAAGTGATGTAACGGTCAATCTGGTCTCGATCAGGTGACTCCATTGCCTGATGCAGAAAAGCAAATGCGGTGCCAAATCAGATTTGTATGTATGTGCAAACGCTAAAGTCTTGATTTTCCACATTCTGCAGCGCTTGCTATTTGAGAACAAAAGGTTGCTACTGTATACTACCACAAGTTAGAAGACGAGAAGTGTGGTGGTTAGAGACAATTTTGTGAGGAACACTACTAGATTTGTTTGTACTCAAGTGACTTTTGCTCAAGAAATGCCTGGAAGCGTTGGTGCTCATACGTACACTAGCCACAGGCAGACGGTCCGACTTTTAGATTAAAAAGGTATGTTGGATGAGAAATGAAGGATTGCATGTAAAGCTTCAGCACCTTGTCATTTTCTTCACCAAGGATTCGCCTAGTAAGCATTGCTACTGTTACAATATCAACCATCATACTGGAACCCTGCAGATTTAAAGACAAATTTAATGTGGGGAAAAAATAAGACCGTCATCTCTACTTCTTATAAAAAACCGAGTTGGTGATGATGGTGTGCCTGCCATCCTGCAATATAGACCATCCGATCTATATCTGACGGATAGAAAGCAAACGATGGCAATTTTGCAAAAAGATACCCGCACCCCTCTCCACATTTGCAGATAAGGCCTTCCCTCGTTCATCTTTGTCTCCCACAAGAAAAACAACTCATATAAATGCATCTTGATGTTCCGTGCAACGCATGGGCCTTTTGCTAGTTACAAACAAAAATAAGAGCTGAACAGGTCAACTAGAATCTACACTAGCTTAGAGATAGCAGATCCCAAATGGTAGTCTGAACAGAACAGAAATAGCAACATGCACGGTGGGAGTGAGGGTGTTCAGTCCTGTTATGAATAGTGAGTTCAAGGGCAGCAAACTCCTCTACCATTACATGCTACCATTCCTGATGAAGAAGAACATCACACACAAAAAAAAGTCAGCTCGGCAAGAGCCCACGCCTGCAAAAACCAAGGTGGTCAATAGGCGTACCGGGAAGAGCGTGAAGGCCATACTGAGGAGAAGGTGGTGCATCAGGAAAAGATGATGCCTCACCAGGAGAAGGTTAGTTGGACTTAGCAAGCAATGGCTTGTAGGCAGCAAACTGGGTATTGCACGACTCCATAACCTGGGTATTGTATGATGATCAAGTGCATGCTTGTGAGAGTCCTTAGCAGCCTTCTTTTTCTGAGCATCTTTCTCTACCATGCGAGTACATGCGTGACAGGGAAAGGAAGGCAGGCACTGCACCTTAGCAGTAAGAAAATCTCTGTCACTGATTGGATATGAAGGTGCACGTGAATGACCATGCCATGGTAATTGTGATAGCATCGAAGATCACCAGGCGGAGGGGAACAGAGAAGATGGCATTTTTGTAAAGAGCATCTACATACAGACATGGCACTCTGAAAATAGAGCAGAATGTCTGCTCGGCAACCTGAGGAAGAGGGTTGCAGCAGCAAAGCTCGGGAGAGCAGGAGCATGGAAGCTCAGCAGAAACAGAGGGCATATATTTCATGGTGAAAAGCAGCGACCGCCAGAAAAGAAACCGGCATGGTACAGATGGCATGGTGGCTGCGCACACTTGTGGCGTGCAGAAGAACACAGAGGAGAGGGAATCAACCAGATCGATCTTAAAGGAGCCAAGTGAAACAAAAAAAATCAAACCTTAGAAGCCAGCTCTTCATACCATGATATGAATAATGACTTAATCTACTCCATGGACTCTATGTCTAATACATACATGTACATGAGAGGAGATAAAGTAGGAATTCTAGGACAAAAGGAATATTATAAAGAGTACTACAACAATACAATTATCTCAAACAGTTCCCACCCACCTGGGTTCAACCTCTAGGATCGACATGGTGTGCCATATTTAATCAAAGTACATACATATGTGTGTTCGGTGCAAAAGTGTGCACCCATGTAACATGCGGCTCCTATACCTCTACAATAGTTGTAGGGCTGTAGTGGATGCCCACACGCGAGTACTGTGGCGGATCAAAGAAGATCCATCTGAGACACAGAACACGGCATCATACCGCCGTCAAGCCTTGGGCTGAAGGACTGTAAAACCGCCCGCGCATGTGTGTATGCAACGCAAATGAAAAAAATGGTGGACTAGAAGAAAATTATGCGCTCCAATCTATGTGCAGGTTAGATCAAATATGAAACACACATGAGCCTAACAAGAACAAGAAATGAACATGACAAGCTTGACAAGAGAAACTATGACTGCGAACTATTCCATGGGATACTTGAATATACAATTTGCATATTTTTATCATAGCAAGGCACATGCAGTCATTCAGTAACAAATGATAAGCAACCAGCAATAATGATGGGCTGCCTTATGCGTATATGTGTTGCAACATTCGGTGGTGAATAACAAATCAGACATAGCATGCAGGAAGTGGTACATGATTGTATTACTCATCTTCACTGACATGGTAAATATTTACTGTATAAAGCAAACAAACCCAGATATATTCCTTGTTGAAATGAAAGGATTAGTTTCAAAGAGGTTCACTTGACATGCATGTTAGGTGCACATTAGCAAACCAGGATTGAGAAAACAAACCTCTGAGAAGTGCAGATGATAATCATTCAATTTCTTGTCCACCCATTTCTGAACTGGAGACAGGAAAGACTGGAAAAACGTTAAGTCCTGGCAGCTATCATCGGCATCAACAGAACTACGTAGACTTTTCAAGTGTAAGCGTTCTTGTGGACCACGCTGTTCCTTCAAGGGTATCTTCCTCAGATGCTCAATCACAACTTTCAGGAGTCCTTGCTCGCCTGTAAAAACAAACTGTGTTGCAGAACACATTAATTATCATACTATGGTGATGGTGTCATGGTGACTTGGTTCATGAGCTAATAAATTACTAGCATGCTACTGAACAGGACTACATATTTAGTCCAGTATGGTTTATGCAAGAGCATCTTTTGATCTCAAGAAAAACTAACGACCCAGTGGTTACTGGTTTTAGATATGATTCACCACTTCAATAATAATCCTACTTTATGACAGGCTTAACTTGAACTACTTTATTATGAAAAGGCATCATTTCCACAAATGGTACAGGCAAAAGGGAAGTTTGCACTAAGGTTTTTTTCAGATAACTGTCTCTGAGGAAAAGGTATCATTTCCATAAAATGGTGAAGACAAAAAGTGGAGTTTGCACTAATGTTTTTTTTCAAATAACTTCTCTGACAGACTGACACTATGAAGAGAAAAGGCTAGAAGTGCTGTCACTATATACTGGATAAGGATGAGAAGATCCTCCCTTGCTTTTGGCTCACTCGAACTCTTAAAACTAAACAAGCTGTTGTAGAGATATCTAAGGTCAGCCGCAGCATAAGCACGAAATACTCCCAAGAAGGATACATGTCAAAAAAATACCAAGGATAGCCTCTTCTTGATTAGTGCTTTACCTGTCGGAATAACACCCATGCATAGCACGTATCATGAATTGTCTCTGTGATTCCTAGTATACGCCAAGTTGACTTTAGGAGCTCAAGGATTTCTTCCACCTCCTGGTTGATAAAAGCAAAAATATGAGACAAATATTGCAACCAATGGGGTGGACAGCGGAAAATGGCAAACAGGGATTTGAAGTACTGGCCTCTGTGAGTTTTCCCTCATCTAAGGTGTCAAAAACACTGCCAAGCATTTTTTCATACAAGGCGGCATTCAGATGGTAACCATCAGCCCAATGACAAACCTCACCGGTAAGATCACCACGAGCAGGCCTTTCAGAGAAAGATGTAGCAACTTCTCTCAGTGAACGTAGGCATTCTGTACGTTGAACCTCCGCGGCAGATGGGGATAAGGACTAGCAAACAATACAACATCATAACCTCCATTTAGTGTATAGTTCATATAGTGCTTATTTGAATAAATAAATCAAACATAAGAAGTAACTGCGGTAAGCATAAAACCTCAGATTCGTCAATCTTTTTGAAAAGATTTCTTAGCTCATTGACTTTTCGACCTAACTCTCCAAATCCAACAACAGGATGGTTTATTAGGCCCTCCTCCAGCATGTTCAGCTAAGCAAAGATATAAGCAGACCTTATATTGTTAAGTCATGCAGGTATGGTTCAAAATCATTAAAGCACAAATGGATGGCTAACCTGTCTTTTCTGCCAACGAAGATATGCCTTCATGTCGGAAAATTCAGCTCTAGATATACAGCACAGTAGTTCCAGCGGTATCAAGAGATTGTCCATCCGTTTTCCAACTTTACCCACCATAGCATTGAGTAGCCCCTGTCTAGTCCTAATATCCATGGACTCCGTTATCTATTCAAAAGCAGAGGGGTGAAGGAGGTAAGCAGATGTAAGATTAGCATTCTGAGTATCTTTATTAAATTTGGTTGTTCACAAAAATATAAAAAAGGAACAGTAACCTTAAACTCAGAGTTGTACTATATGCAGTTTCAAACAGCAAAAGGATTTGCAAGCTAGTAATGTTGAAATGTACAAATATAATTTCAAGTGAGTGAAACAAATATATAGTACAGAACAACAGAAAACACAAAGGCGCAATTTTGCCTTCCAATTTATTAACCAGGAACAGAGGCAAGACAAGTCACCTCAAGTTGGGCTCTCAAGATTTCAAGCAAGCCAACTAAACCTGGTTGCCGGTGAGTTTGCAATTCAGCACTTTCACTCTTACTACGGCCAAGTTTCCTCATTAATCTGTGTCTCTTCTCTTTCTTCTTTTCTTTCTTTGGAACTATAAGCCCCCTATAAGCAGTAGAAATAGGTTAAGTACTATGATAATCTTGGAAACTGTTGTCTTCTAATGAAAACACTATGCTCGACACAGTGAACTGCACAGGCCTACCCTGAAGCACCAGCAGCAGCAACAAGGATTTCATATGCTGTTTCACGAAGATCATCATCTGTGATGCCTGGAACAGTAAGACAGATGTTGTTTTTCAATAACTTTCTTTAGCCGCTAGTTCAGAATTCAGAGTCAAACAAAGAGATCAACGATGGCCTAGTTATATCACTAACTAAAGCAAATGCCTTAACTTCTTTTATCCAAATAGTTTAATATTACAAATTAACAAGTTTAAGAAGTAACTGAAGCGAATAATGACAACCCAGTTAATTGTTCCAACAACGAAAGTGAATGCCTTCACGTGATTCCATAAACTAAAGAAAGCGATAGTGCATCACTGGCAAGTTATGAGGAGACAACCAACAAAATGCATGTAAAGGCAAAAGGGACAGATAGAAGATCATCGAAATTGTCATAGCATGATAATTATTGTATCAGAACATAAGGCATGGCTCGTTAAGTTCAATCTATTATCAGGCATGCAATTCTGATAGTTGCCAATTAATAACCATTACCTGTTTCAAATAGTGGTAAGCGCAAGGATAGATCGTTGGCATCAGTTTGATGCCTCCTAGAAGCCCTTCGACTATCGAATTCACCTTCGTCATCCTCAAAGTCTTCAATGTCATCTATGGTTAATTCCTTCTCGGTGGGAGAGTCCAACGATAGTGATTTTGGTAAGTTTGCAGCTGATGATGGCACAGCAATTTGTGGTTGTTCAACAACTGGTGGTGGTACCACAACTGGTGATGGTGCAGTGGCAGGGACAGGGGGTGGTTCTCTTGTTGGTGCTGATCCAGAATATTCAGGTCTTGTAAGTAAATAGAACCCTTCAACATCTCCTGTGTTATCCTGAAAAAACAAAGTTGAGGTATATGAAAACTCAATGGGCAATGAATTTTAATGACTCTGATCATGGTCTGCAAAACAAATGAACTAAGCATGTAGCCCAATGTGAAAATTTCAACACTGAAATTGGGAAGATTATATAAAAATGCACATATGATGAGCCGTTTGGTATCCATGGGCATTCAGCAGAATGATTAGTAAAGTAATACAGGCGGTGCTATCATGAATGTTTGAAATTCCTAAATCATATCATTCCTCCTTTGCCAAATGGTAAATTTTAGAAGAAAAAAATACAATACATAAAGAAACCTTAAGTATAAACTCACGACATATGGGTAATCAAGGCTGTCATGATAAAGCCGGATGGCATCTCCAAGGTCAAGTGGATCCCCTACAACATCAAAGGATCATCAGCACAAATATAAGGAGACAAAGTGAGATACTTGAATGAGGCTACAACTACTTCACCTTTCTTAGCGCAATTGAGGACGTAATCAACACTGACTTGATCGATATCCACATCATCCAGAGAGATAGCACCAGGCGGCATTACAACTTTCTTGATCAAGTTGCCAGAAAGGATGTAATTGAGCAACACATGGCGATCACGGCGATATCGTTGTAGCAGCTCAACAGGATTTTCTCTGGTCAAGTTGAAACATGGTGAACTTAGTTTACAACACAAGCTTAACGTCGCCTATGAATGGAAGGATGCCTATTCTGAAGCGATCATTACTCGTCCATATTGTGTGCAAGGGAGACAAAACTCTGAGGATGGACTACCAACTACCTGCCACTTGTGCAATGAACCTGCAACCAAAACAAAACAAAACAAAAATCCATTGTCAATTACATGATGCGGGAAGCGGATGGAAAATGTTAGCTCGAGTGTTTAAGATGAAAACAGTGAGTGCACTGCAAATCGTGTCCTACAGTTGGCACATTGTGCGTGTCCAAAGCAAAGAATGAACCAAAGCTAGCCGTCAGCTCGCTCTAGATTTTGATAGTTGAACCAACGGGCAAAGATGAAGGAGAAGAAGAGGCGCGTACTGAGTACTGACCGAGAGGCTTCGGGGGATGAGGGGAGGACCTCGCCGGCGGCGGAGATCCAGGCGAAGAGAGGGGTTGCTGCGATGGAGAGAGGTGGGGATGTGAAGAAGGGTAAGGCGGAGTGGCGGCGGTGGAGAGATCCAGAGGTGGGTGGGATGCGGCGGCAGAGATCCGGAGGGGACGCGGCTGGGGAAAAGGCAGCACTGGAGTTCAGAGTTCAGGCCTGACTTGAGAGAGGAGGAAGGAGAGGCCAGACGGGCAGCAACGCGAAGAAAATCTTATACGACCCTGGTCGTACGCTCTCAAACGTGAGACCCTCTCCAGCGCTTGACACCTGGACGAACGAATCTTAAAGCAATGTGAATCCCCTTTTTGTTTCTGACTCGGAGCCGCCGCCCACGCTCGCCCGTCGTCGTAGCCGCCGCCGCCGCTGCAACTCTTCCTGCTCGCTCTATTCCCCGAAGCACCGGCGCCCCGTCCCCGCAGCTCTTCCGCGCTGTCCACGACCACGCTCCTCGGCGCCCCGGCAGCTTGGCCATGGAGGCACATCAAATTCGTTTAGGCCACATCTTGCATGAGAACAAACTCAGAAGAAAGCGACGTGCCGTTGTTCAGATTTTTACAGCTCAAAGTTAAGCATCAACAATGTACAGGGAGTACAGGGAAAATATTGATCGACTCATCTAGTGAACCCAGGCGAGAAGACGGAGCTAGCTTCGCAACACACCGTCGCCGTCGGCTAGAAGCTTGGTAGCCAAGGAGTGCGTACAGCCTGCGTAGTGCGTCGGCGGTGCCGCAAGTGGAGGCGGACAGAAGCATCGCCGTGGCCGGCGGGGACAAGCACACCGGCGGCGATATGGAGAGATTGAGCTGGATAGAAATCACGATTTGGAGATGGGGAGGTGGGGAATGAGACGGCTGCTGCTTTACGATTCGTATCGCCAGGTGTCGCCTTGGGAGAGGGTCGCACGATCAGCTTTGTACGACCCGGTCGCATAGGATTTTTTTCCGTCCGCAATGATCCGGACCTGGCTGCAACCTAGGGCGTGTTTGGTTTCAGTTTTGTAACAATTCCTGCATCGCACGTCCATCTTAACCTAGTCTGGTTCTTAAAATGCAGCCTCATATGCAATAGATGTAACCTGTTTGATTGCCTGCATCGCATGGAGGGCCACTTATCTAGCTGTTTGGTTGCCGTTTTTGTGTTTAGGGTGTGAGTAAATGCAAACTTCAGCTGTTTGGTTGCAAACAGCGTTTGTGTTCTGCTCATCCCATTTAAATGTGATGGCCTTACCACCACATGATCAACACAACAGCACAAACAAAGTAAGAACAAACAAAGCAAGATCAAACAAAGCAAGCAAGCAAGCAAAGAAATGACAGCAAACTACTTAAGACTAGTAAGCTTGCACGTGCAATGCACGTCTCAAACGATGACCAAATTATATCCACATCAATATAAAAAATGGATGCACAGTATTGTATTACCGCTCATTGTATTTTGAACAGTGAGACATCACTATGGTCATGTTGCTACATATTTTTAACGGTATTACGACCTAACAACAGGCTATTAAATTATCTATAGATCAATACTTCAATGTTGCGATAAATATCACAAAATGAGACGGAGCGATAGCTGAATAAGAGTACTTGCAGGGTTTTCTACTGAGCATTTTGTACTGAATATAGCCCCTAAAACATGTGCACCGAATCAGGTTGTACATGATCTGAAAATTGAAGGATAACTTAGTAGACCTATTGGAAGCTAGATAGAAGGTAGGGCACTCTCTTTTCTCTCAGACCTACAAGTGAATTGGAAGCTAGCTAAAGTGCGCATGCTAACTGAACGGTGACTTTTGATATGCGGACTACTAATCGTAGGTACATATGTATCTTCCTCTCGCCTATACATTAGGAGCCAAGCATTAGCAGTAACCAAAGCATGAGAAGCTCCATGGCTGGCGTGACAAGAGTCACATCGATCAATGTCTGGGTCAGAGAGCACAAGAGAAGAGGAGAGAACGAAACCAAGAGGGTTACTGAACCGGTGGCGAAGAAGATTATAGGGACTCATAGAAGCAGCTACATCGACAGAGGTGAGGCCGAACTTGAGCAGGGTCATGATCATACCTTCTGCGCCACAAAAATAAAGAGTGAGCAACACATACTACTCAGTAAATAGCAAGTTATGTGATGAATATACTATTTGTTGAGCCCATTCACAAAAAAAACTGAAGTCATAAGAAAAACAAGAATAAACATACATGCATCATTTATGTATAAGAAAAATTTAGCATGATTCGTTCTGTGACAGATAAGCCACAAAATCATCGCGTAAGCACAGGGAAAATGAAATTGAAAAGACAAGTAAGAAATTGACCCATTCTTCTAAGATCTGCAAATGTAAAGTAACCGAGCTAAGGATGATTTGAAGTACTGACCTCCTCTATGACAAGGAATAGCGCCGACGTCTGATGATTTGAAGCACTGACCTGGTAATATTGGAGCATGCACCAACTCAATGGTAGAAACTTAGGGACAACCATCCGTCATGCTCAACCATCCATCTATCACCTCCATGGTTGCCTCCTCCGCTTCCACTGAACTGGAGGAGAGCAGTCTGTTCGTTCATTATTTATCATCTTAAGATACTAAGTGTTCAATCCTAATCACGCAGTCAGCTAAGAACCATACTAATGGATAAAGAAGGGTACGATTTGAATGAATATCTGGTTGAACATATGTATAGAACAAATATCCTAAAGGAAGTACCACAAACATTAACTACCACAACTATGGTATATTATTAATTGGTCCAAGTTCTCCATTGCCACCGCATCTCTTTCTTTCTCTCATCACAACAGCAAAAGCAGAAAAAAAAAGCGGACTGAAGTTGTTTTGACTGCCTAGATAACAAAATATTGGAGGATATCGCACCAACTTACTGTAGTACCAAATACATGCTGCCTAGATAATAAAGATTGGGGCATTTACTGGCAGAGGATATACAACAAAAATTGGTTGAAGAAGAAAGAACAAGGATAGAACAGTACACAGACTGTACTTAGTAGAAATGCACACGCGCGCGTGCGCGCGCGCGCCCACACACACACAGGGAGAGAGAGAGAGAGAGAGAGAGAGAGAGAGAGAGAGAGAGAGAGAGAGAGAGTAGAGGAGTAGCTTAACATGCAAAGAATACAAGAGAGGAGTTCTTGCAGGTGGGTGTACAAGCATATAAGGATCAAGTTTCAGAGAATCAGAGATCAATCACTTGTTAGTTGACCCCTCGGTCGCACAATGTAACTTACCCGCATACTGACATGCATCAATGCTACAGTTTGGAAGAAAAACACCGCTCCATGTACTAAGTTTGTGTGATCCTTTTGCTTGCAAACTCAGCCTATGGTGCTTTAGATAGCCTGAGGATCTGAACCAAAGATACAAGAGTGTTCAACCATTGGAGGTAAATAATTGGTAAGTTTTCTCTCCCCTGTAAATAAGTTTCGAAGATTATTTCCATGTTCCTATCTAACTTTGGATGCAAGAATCTGAATGTGTCATTGTAGAACTGCAACAACTGACTCACTGCAAACTTACACTTGGTTGACGTTGAACACTTGAACTGTTGTTTTTTGAAGTTGACGCCCAAGTTGTCATTGTCGCTGCAGCTCAAGCTCCATGCCTTCCTGGTCTGGCTGTTCGTTGACTTCTTGATGCATGTCAGCGTGGTACTGATCAGGTTCTCAAGCAACGTGAAGAGTGCCGAGCCCGTAAGCACATAATTAAGCTATGCACATTTCAACTTACCGGACAACATAAAGGATTCATATCAACACTCTAGCAGATACATTTAAGACTTAGATGCTCTGAATTTCTTCATTTGCGAGAAAAATGATATTGCTAGGTAGATCATTTTCTTGTACAATCAGATCTTCAAAAGCACCAAAATTTCAGTGTACAACCAGAATTGCTAAGAATACCTGTAACAATATAGGCATGGAAACTCTTAGTGCAAAGATTAAAACAACAAAATTGCCTAAACTTACAAGTTTAGCACTTTATTTTTTCAATCTATTATTTTATATCCGATTATTTTCTGAATTAACATAGAGTTGGGATAGTTTACATTGATGATTGGCAGTAGTACTTAGTGTCCATCAACATTGTTAGTACAGGTGTCCTGAAGGATATTGATTAAGAGCTAGCTAAACAATATATGGAGCGAAAATCAAGAATTACTGGCATTAAGATAATCAGTCAAAGCACATACCCAAACAAAATTTGAAGCAAGCAATTTGATTATGTTGGTCTGATGATCCTCCCATTAGTCTTGGTAGCAGCCAAATTGTTAAAAAGCTACAAGGCAATATAATTTGTTAACTACATAAGAAAGGACCATTAGATTAGACATTAGAAGATGACTATGAAAACAAATTGGAGCGAAACTGAACCTTGTTGAACCCTCCACTACCTCGCATCGGCACATTAACACGCACTCGTTGCACACCTCATAGATCATTTGACTTTGACAATGAGGAAGCAGCTGATTATTTACTGCAGATGTCCACCTGCGAATCGTTTTTCTGGGGTTACACTTGCAACTTGCAAGTTGTAAAAGCAAAACACACTGGGTTAGCATTATAAATTTATAACTTGCAAGAAATGAATAATTTGACCCTCCAGATACTGCTTGCACTTCCCTTGTGTATTGAGAATGTAATTCAATTTGCCACATGTGTTAATCGTTCCATGAATTGATCAGCGACAAAGGTTGTTTACTATTTTACATTCAATCAAATAGTCCCAATCAACTTAATATGAAGCAATGTAGAAAAATGCAAGTCACTGCAGGGAGAAAATCTATCAATTGATGAGTTACATATAGAATATCAATGATGCTAAGGGTGTGGTGGGTGCAACTGCAACCTCGTGCGGCATGGAGGCAGCGTCGGCTCTCGGGGAAGCCAACTATGAGGCAGAGGTCGTCGTGGTGGCTATCCTGGGTGAAGTCGACGAGCTACACATGGACGGCAGCAGGAGGTGGCAAATCTCACCCGATCCGGTCGTTGGAAGGCTCAGGATGCCAGATCCGATGCAGAGGAGAGCCTTCCCTTGATCTCCGAGCGCATAGAATCGGTGGCGCGTTCCACAACAACGACTATGGGTGTAGAGAGAGCAGCCGACGAAGAGGAGAGCGGCCGGCTATGACCAAAGCAAATACCATGCTGTTCTAAAAGACTCTCAAAATGATATAAGTGAAGCATGAGAGACTAGTAATTTCTTCAAAATTAAGACACCACCGCCGTGCTCTAAAAGATATAAATGATGCACTAGAGAAAATGACAAACTACTCCGAAAGATATAAGTGAAGATCAATGAGTAGTTGAATAATTGTGCAACTATGTGAAGACTCTATAACATTAAAGAATTTCAGATCTTGGTATTGTATTCAAACAGCGAGCAAAGCAAATAAAATGACATTGCAAGGATAGCACAACTCATGTGAAGAAGCAAAAACTTAGGCTCAACCGATACTAACCGATAGTTGTTGAAGAAGAAAGGTGAGATGCCTAACGGGGCATCCCCAAGCTTAGATGCTTGACACTTATTGAAATATTATCTTGGGGTGCCTTGGGCATCCCCAAGCTTGAACTTTTATGTCCCCTTAATTCCTCTCATACCATGGTTTCTCTTCTTTTTATCAAAAGCTTCATTCACAACAAACACAACAAGAACTCGCGAGATAGGTTAGTATAAACCAATGCAAAACCTTATCAATTTCTACTGTAACAAATCACTTAAATTATTATTCAACATTGCATACTAAATGCCTCTACATATTTAATACTCCTATCCTCAAATAGAATCATTAAACAAGCGAACATATGCAGACAATGCAAACATAACATCAATCTGCCAAAACAGTACAGACTGTAAAAAATGCAAGAGTAACAATACTTCCCTAACTCCAAAAATTATGAAATAAAATTCCCACTGTAGTAAATTTATCAGATCTCATTATGCAAAAGGTTTCAACATTATATCATGCTCTGACTTTTCTTGGGAATTTTTGCAACAGCGGTAAACTTTCTGTTTTCAAACAGCAACATGTATACAAGCAAAATAAGCATGGCAAAGGCTATCCTTGACATTTTTATTGAAAATAAAGATTCAAAACATTATTATAAATAACAGCAATCAAATACTAACAAAATAAAATGACACTCCAAGCAAAACACATATCATGTGGCGAATAAAAATATAGCTCCAAGTAAAGTTACCGATGAACGAAGATGAAAGAGGGGATGCCTTCCGGGACATCCCCAAGCTTAGGCTCTTGGTTGTCCTTTGAATATTACCTTGGGGTGCCTTGGGCATACCCAAGCTTAGGCTCTTTCCACTCCTTATTCCATAGTCCATCGAATCTTTACCCAAAACTTGAAAACTCCATAACACAAAACTCAACAGAAAACTCGTAAGCTCCGTTAGTATAAGAAAATAAAACAACCACTTAGGTACTGTAATGAACTCATTATAAATTCATATTGGTGTAATATCTACTGTACTCCAACTTTTCCATGGTTCATACCACTTAATACTAGCCATAGATTCATCAAAATAAGCAAACAACACAAAGAAAACAGAATCTGTAAAAAACAGAACAGTCTGTAGCAATCTGTATCAAACGTATACTTCTGGAACTCTAAAAATTCTACCAAATTAGGAAGTCCTAAGAAATTTGTGTACCAATCCTGGGAAAAAATAATCAGATCAGAAGCACGTTTCTGTGAATTAACAAAACTAATTTACTGGGTGCAAAAGTCTCTGATTTTCAGCAGGATCAACACAACTATCACCGTAAGCTATCCTAAAGGTCTTACTTGGCACTTTATTGAAAAAAACTATAAAACATGATTACTATAGTAGCATAATCATGTGGACACAAAAAAACAGTAAGGATAAATATTGGGTTGTCTCCCAACAAGCGCTATTCTTTAATGCCTTTCTAGCTAGGCATGATGATAGCAATGATGCTCACATAAAAGATAAGAACTGAAACATAACGGGAGCATCATGAAGCATATGACTAGCACATTTAAGCCGAACCCATTTCCTATGCATAGGGATTTTGTGAGCAAACAACTTATGGGAACAATAATCAACTAGCATAGGAGGGTAAAACAAGCATAAGTTCAAAATTTGAAGCACATAGAGAGGAAACTTGATATTATTGTAATTCCTACAAGCATATATTCCTCCCTCATAATAATTTTCAGTAGCATCATGAATGAATTCAACAATATAACCAGCACCTAAAGCATTCTTTTCATGATCTACAAGCATAGAATTTTTACTACTCTCCACATAAACAAAATTCTTCTCATTCGGAATAGTAGGAGTATCATAAGAGACTTGAACACTAAAAATTGTTTCCACATAAAAAGAGTAATGTTCAAAAAAGGGTAATCATAATCATGACAAGATTTGTAAATATAATCATCACTAATTCTTATAGCATAAGTTTCATCACAATAATCATCATAAGTAGCAACTTCGTTCTCATCATAATCGATTGAAACCTCTCCCAAGATAGTGAAATCACTAAATAAAGTTGACACTCTTCCAAATCCACTTTCATATTCATCATAATAAAACTCAACATCCTCCAAAATAGTGGGATCACTACTTCCTAAAGTTGACACTCTTCCGAACCCACTTTCATCAATATAATCATCATAAGTAGGAGGCATGCTATCATCATAACAACTTTGCATATCAAAACTTGGGATGCTAAAAATATCATCTTCATTAAACATAGCATCCCCAAGCTTGGGACAAACATTAATTTCAGCAAATATATTCTCAAATATTTCATCCTCATCAAACATAGCTTCCCCAAGCTTGGGCCCTTTCATATCATAAGCATAATCACTCTCATCATTAAAAATATTGATAACACCGATAGTATAGCAATTATCATCATCACAATGAGTAGTAGGAGAAACATCATTTGGGAGGGATACCTTTCTACCTTTGTTGCTCCTTCTTTTCTTTTTCTTCTTCATATTATGTGTGGGTTCAACCTTCCTCTTTGAGCTCCTTATTGATGAGATTGGTTGAATAGAAAGCTCCTCCTCGTTACCTGATTCATCATGAGAAATAATAGGAAGATATTGGGAAGTCTCTTCCCTTTCATTAGTATTTTCATCATCTTATATTTGCTTCCTTTTCTTTAGGTAATTGGCAATATAAGGATTTTCAATGCAATTCTCCGCACAAAACATATAAATCTTTTCTAGATCAATATCAAGGAAATGCTCAAGATTAAATTCTGGAATAGGCTTAGTTAAACGTTTCAACTCTTCATAACCCAAAAGCAAACTAAGTTCATTATAATGTGCAAGGGAAATCAAATCATCACAATTGTTGGACATGATTCAGTCATGAAACAATTTGCATTGGAGATGTAAATGATCTTGTTTATTGCAAAATTCACAACGGGAAAGATATCTTAAATTCTCCGCACTCTTATCTAGTCTTTCTTGCAACTTCTTAGTTTCTAATTACTTATGCCTCTTGCAATATATATCTTCTCTATTTGGTGTGTTCATGCAAACATGCACTCCACAAAAGTTGACATGCTCATAAGATATATTTTCATCATGGCTAGAGCAATCATCATTAGTACTAAGGATATTCAAGGAGTTTGTACAAACAACATTGCAATCATGCTCATCATTCAAAGATTTAGTACCAAGAATTTTAAAGCATTCTTCTTCTAGCACTTGAGCACAATTTTCCTTTCCATCATTCTCACGAAAGATATTAAAAAGACGAAGCGTATGAGACAAACTTAACTCCATTTTTTTGTAGTTTTCTTTTATAAACTAAACTAGTGATAAAACAAGAAACAAAAAGATTCGATTGCAAGATCTAAAGATATACCTTCAAGCACTCACCTCCCCGACAATGGCGCCAGAAAAGAGCTTGATGTCTACTACGCAACCTTCTTCTTGTAGACGTTGTTGGGCCTGCAAGTGCACATGTTTGTAGGACAGTAGCAAATTTCCCTCAAGTGGATGACCTAAGGTTTATCAATCCGTAGGAGGCGTAGGATGAAGATGGTCTCTCTCAAACAACCCTGCAACCAAATAAAAAAAAGTCTCTTGTGTCCCCAACACACCCAATACAATGGTAGATTGTATAGGTGCACTAGTTCGGCGAAGAGATGGTGATACAAGTGCAAAATAGATAGTAGATATAGGTTTTTGTAATCTGAAATAATAAAAACAGCAAGGTAACTAATGATAAAAGTGAGCGTAAACGGTATTGCAATGATAGGAAACAAGGCCTAGGGTTCATACTTTCACTAGTGCAAGTTCTCTCAACAATAATAACATAGATAGATCCTATAACAATCCCTCAACATGCAACAAAGAGTCACTCCAAAGCCACTAATAGTGGAGAACAAACGTAGAGATTATGGTAGGGTACGAAACCACCTCAAAGTTATTCTTTCAGATCGATCTATAAAAGAGTTCGTACTAGAATATCACCTTAAGACACAAATCAACCAAAACCCTAATGTCACCTAGATACTCCGTTGTCACCTCAAGTATCTGTGGGCATGATTATATGATATGCATCACACAATCTCAGATTCATCTATTCAACCAACACAAAGTACTTCAAAGAGTGCCCCAAAGTTTCTATCGGAGAGTCAAGAACGTGTGCCAACCCCTATGCATAGGTTCATGGGCGGAACCCGCAAGTTGGTCACCAAAACATACATCAAGTGGCACATGATATCCCATTGTCACCACAGATAAACACGGCAAGACATACATCAAGTGTTCTCATAAAAGACTCAATCCGATAAGATAACTTCAAAGGGGAAACTCAATTCATCACAAGAGAGTAGAGGGGGAGAAACATCATAAGATCCAACTACAATAGCAAATCTCGGGATACATCAAGATCGTGCCATAGAGGGAACACGAGAGAGAACACGAGAGAGAGAGAGAGAGAGAGAGATCAAACACATAGCTCTCGGTACATACCCTCAAATTTCGAGGGTGAACTACTCCTCGTCATGGAGAGCGTCGGGATGATGAAGATGGACACCGGTGATGGATTGCCCCTCGTGGTGCCTAACAGGCTCCCGAGAGGTTTTTGGTGGCTACAGAGGCTTGCGGCGGCGGAACTCCCGATCTATCTTGATATTCGATGGTTTTAGGGTACGTAGGCATATATAGGTGAAAGAAGTCGGTCGGGAGGTGCTCGAGGGGCCCACGAGACAGGGGCCCACCCTGTAGGGGGCGCCCCCTATCTCCTGGGCTCCTCGAGGGTCTTCTGACTTGATCTCCAAGCCTCCAGGATGATATTCTTCCAAAAATCACGATTCCAAAGGTTTCATTCCGTTTGCACCCGTTTGAAATTCCTTTTCTTCGAAATAATGAAACAGGCAATAAAACAACAATATGGGCTGGGCCTCCGGTTAGTAGGTTAGTCTAAAAAATGATATAAATGTGTAAAATAAAGCCCATAAACATCCAAAAGGGGTAATATAATAGCATGGAACAATCAAAAATTATAGATACGTTGGAGACGTATTAGTGATGTCAACAATAAAAACTTATGCCACCCATATTCAACTGGACATATGTGCCTAGATCTTTCCTCACCACATGATGCTTGCCAAAGGAGAAAAATAAAAGGAATAGAGAGAAAAACTTTGACTCTTGCATGAAAGTAAATACATGAAAGTAAAAGATAGGCCCTTCGCAGAGGGAAGCAGAGGTTGTCATGCCCTTTTTGTTTGTATGCTCACCCCTTAGTGCAAGAGAACATCACGTTATATTGCCCCCTATGATGGCCACCTTTATTATGCAGTCTGTCGCTTTTATTCTTCACCATCACAAGTTCGTACAATGCTCAGTTTTCCCTTGCACTAAATGATCTCTCATTTTTAGAAGCAATTTTTATTGCCCTTTTTGCACGATGACAACTTACTTGAAGGATCTTACTCAATCCATAGGCAGGTATGCTGGACTCTCAAACAAGATAGGGTTTAAGGGTTTTGGATGCACTAGTAGTATCTCTACTTAGTGCGAAGTTTTTGGCTAGCAAAGATAGGGGCAAGCACCACATGTTGAAGGATCTATGACAATATAACTTCTATGTGGATATGAACAAACATAAATCATTAAGTTATCTTCCTTGCCCAACGTCAACAATTTTGGCATATAATATTTTGATGGGTGCTCACAATCATAAAAGATTTCCATGATAGTATATTTATATGTGAATCTTCTCTTCCCTTATTAATTCTTTCATGAATTGCATCATTGACCAATGGTATGTTTCTACAATAAAATTTTCTACTTATACTTTTCCTTGTGTAATGTCATCACTTACCATAAGATTAGCATATGATCTTTTTCTTTTTATTTCCTTTCTTTTTATTGCAACAGGAAAGTAAACAAGGCAAAACTCAAACTAGATTTTATTATATCTCGCACACGATTACAAGGATTGATCACTAGGCAAACTCACAAAAAGAAAGGATCAAACTAAACTTTTATTCATCTAGCAAAAGATAACCATTGATCGAACTAAGAAAGTAAAGGCAAAAGATAATGGAGATTGATACGATACCAGGGCACCTCCCCCAAGCTTGGCAAAATCCAAGGGGTGTGCCCATACCCAATACTCAGTTTTCTTTCGGTGGTTATGAAGAAGATGGTGGTGATGAAGTAGAAGGTTTCTTGTCCTCGGGTTTCCACGACAGAGGCTCACCATCATAAGAGGAGGAGTGAGTCTCCCGGATCCTGCAACTGGCAGCCAAACTCATACCTTTAAACCTTGCCTCATATTCAAAGACTTGGCTTTGAAGGTCGTGGGTCTGGCTATGGAGGAAGTTGATTTGCTCGTTGAGGGAGAAGATGATGTCCTTTATGGGCTTGCCATCCACCTTGAGATCATGGGTATGGTCCGCGATCATGAGGTGATTGGCATTGAGTCCACGCTCCACCATCCCCTTGCACTTGAAGATGTCCTGCTCCATAGCTCTAAGCCTGGCCTCCATGGATCCAGTCCCCTTGGGTCCTTGCACATCGCAGATGTGCAGCACCCCATCGCGCATTTGGATACACTACAAAAAAATACACTTCCGTGATGATATGTGTTTGTCACAGTAGGTCACATTTTCTGTCATGCATGTACATCCATGACGATTTTATGAAAGAATCAAGATAGTCATACATGTGTTGTCGTAGAAGTGTTCCATGACATTACCAAAATTATCATCACGGAAGTGTCCACTTCCATGACGATAAATCACGCGTCACAGAAGTGCTTTCATCAAGGGTGACCGACACGTGGCATCCACCGTGACGGAACACCGTTAAGCTATAGGGTCCGGTTTTGGATCCGATAACCCGTTAATAGCCCCGACCAATGGGGATTTTCCACGTGTAAGATCATCATTGGCTGGAGGAAACACGTGTCGGCTCACCGTTGGGACAGATGTCATCCACTCATTGGACAGAAGGCACCTATGATACGTCAACACGTGTCACGGCCCAACAGAGGCCCATTCCTGTGAAAAGGCCGGCCCGTTTGACTTGGTCAAAAGGTGGCGGGCCGGCCCATGGAAAGCCTGTTAACGACATGTTCGCATATAGCCCATTTACAACCCGCTAACCCAGGGCCCGTTATGACCTATCCAAATTAGGCCCAGTAGCGTCATATGGGCCGTCCAATATGATTCCAGCCCATTTTAGCTTCTGGCCCATGTATGGCTCATGACGTCTTTCGGCCCATATGAGGCCCTTTGTAACTCTTGGCCCATTAACGGCCCATGGTGAAACTGGCCCGTAATGAATAGTTTATCACTTTATACCAATTAACGCCCCGTGGTGAAACTGGCCTGTAATGAACAGTGTATCACTTTATACCCATTAACGGCCCATTATTCCGTTGGGCTGTTTCCAGCCCATGTTATCTTTCAGCCTTCTCAGGGCCCATTTATTCTTGGGCTCATTTCCAGCATTCATTTACTTACGGCCCATTACTGTCATTTTCTGCTTGTGGGCCAAATTCAGCCCGAGGTTACAGTTGGCCCGTTAATATGTTGGGCCGTTTTCATAGCGTCATCAAATACGGCCGATTAACGACGGCCCATTATGGTCGGCCCATAACGGACGATTTCAACTCTAGCCCTTTTACAGCCATAATGCGGCCTGTTATTGTCCCATGTTTGGCCAATCGCTTATACGGCCCGTAGAAGGCCCATTGATGATACGACCCGTAGAAGGCCCATTGTGTCTATGACCCGTATAAGGCCCATTGTTTCTATGACCCATAGAAGGCCCATTGTTTCTACGGTCCATAGGAGGGAAATGGTAACTATAGTAAATATGTAGCCCATGGTTATTGTGGCCTAGTTTTAAAAAATAGGTTATTACGGCCACTAGCAAACCGCGGAAAAAGAACTGCACTGACTACAAGCAAAGAAATAAACAAGGCAATAAGGAAATAAATAAGCAAGCAACTTACGCTAGGCTATTACACATATTACATCCACTGGGCATCAAAGTTCGCCACCAGTGCAAATATAGGGAACACAACAACATATAAACGCTGCAGCAAAACAAGTCCAGAACTGAAACCACTTCAGAAGAGCTCAAGAAACAATATCCTAGGTACCCATAATGCTGGCAAGATGCTTAGCAAGCTTATTAACTTTCTCTTGTTTGGCGCTTAAATCCTCCAGCACTTGTTGTTGCACCAGAAAGTATGCATCTGAATTCTGCAGGGACTTCCTCGGTCGTTCTGCAAGTACAACCGTGGTTCTATCTGCATCAACAGGTAGCACGATCTTTTCTGAAGACCGTGTTTTTACTCCCACAGATACTGCCATCACCCCCTCCAATTAAAATGGCCGATAAACAAGAAAAGTAATTGAATGTATAGACATTATAAGATAGACAGGTGCAATGGATAGTAGGGAAGAAAACAGGGCATGAAATAATTCACATTTATGTTGTCTAACCAAACAGAATAGCAGGACACAATTTCACATATATGATGGCTAATTAAACAGGATAGCATGACACAATTTCACATGTATGATGGCTAACTAAACATGATAGAATGACATACTTCAAAATATGATGACTATGTAAACAGGATGACATGATATAACTATACGATGTGTCTATTAAAGTGGTTGGCATGCCATAAATCACAAACATGTCGTCGATGGAAACATGATGGCATGATATAATTCACGGATAGAATGACATAATTTAAAATATGATGACTATGTAAATAGGATGAGATGATATAATTATATTATGTCTTTAGAAAATGGGTTGGCATGCCATAATTAAGATACATGCTGTCTATGTAAAAATCATGGCATGATATAATTCAAATATATGATTTATATACTAAGGAAGTGAGCAGAGGGCAATCACATATATGATGTGTCAACTAAGGAGATGGCATTCAATATTGTGTATATGATGTAAAAACTAAGCATTTCAATACAACATACGCATGATATGAGTAATATAACCCTGCCAAG
Source organism: Aegilops speltoides (assembly GCA_021437245.1). NCBI lineage: Eukaryota > Viridiplantae > Streptophyta > Magnoliopsida > Poales > Poaceae > Aegilops > Aegilops speltoides. The sequence goes on along the minus strand of CM038142.1, from coordinate 163,919,108 downwards.
TTTGAGCATACACCTCAGGGGGATAATAGGACTTGTCATCTGCCTCTGAATCCTCCTCTGAAGAGCTATCTCAGAATCAAGAAGATATCTGCTTCAAGCAGTAGCATTGTCTACTCAAGACCTTGTTTTCACTCCAGATTTCTCCATCACCAATTCAAATGGCTGATGCACAGGAAGAGCAGTTGAATATACAAACATTGTCGACAAAAGCAATGAGAAATACAAAAAAAGGATGACATGATATAATTCACATATATGACGCTTGGCTAAACAACATGGCATTGCATAATTCACATATATAATGCCTTGCAACAAGATAACATTGCATAATTCACATATATAATGTCTTGCAACAAGATGGCATTGCATAATTCACATATGGTAATTAGACACTAAAGATGTGGCATTCACACAAAGTATATCTAAACTAAGCAAATGACATAGCAATGCAAGATACCATACGCACGATATGAGCAACATAACCCTGCCAAGTTAGAGCATGCACCTCGGGGAATAGGACTGGTCATCTGTCTCTGAATCCTCCTCCGAGGAGCTATCTGTAACCAGCAAGACATGCGCTTAGCCAGATAGCATTGTCTGCTCTGAAGACCTTGTTTCCACTCCAGATTTTTCCATGACCGTGCCGAACGGCTGATGCATAGGAAGAGTAATTGAATGTACTAAAATTGTTGACAAATTTAACACGTAATAAAAAAATGATGGCATGATATAATTCACATATAAGATGGCTGGCTAACCAGGGTAGCATTGCAAAATTTTCCCTTGCAAAATTCACATATATGATGCCTGGCTAAACAAGATGGCATTGCATGATTCACATATATGATAAAGAAACTAAACAGATGGCATTGACACAAAGCATGTCTAAACTAAGCAGATGACATCTTTGCTGTATACAGTAAGCAATGCAAGGCACCATATGCATGATATTACCAACATCAGCATGCCAAGTGAAAGAACATGCGGTGCCCCCATGTTTGGTTTTGGTAATTGATGACAATCTCTATGGACTAATGGTTGCCTTGAGTTATATTTGAAGGTTTTGTCCATAGGCTTTTCTTAAAGTCCATGTGTTGGTTTCAAGGAGTTTATGAGTTGACCAAGGTGCTATTAAGGAATTATCCAAAGATTGGTCATGCGAGTGTTGAGATTATTGCAAGCATGTCTTGAAGAAGAAGATTGTGTGATCATTCATGTTTACCTTCAAGACATCATCCAAATGAAGAGAGTTGGAAAGATTCAAGGTTGATCAAGACTAAGTCAAGAGTGAATCAAGTTGATCAACTCACAAAGCGTAGAAGATGTACCGAGAGGGATCAAGTGATCCCATGGTATGGTAAGCATTGTCCATTGCACTTTGTGTACTAACCCATGGTCTATGTGAGAGTTCTATGTGGGGTTAGGTACGTGTCCATGGGCTTGCGTCAAGAGGAAGATATCATACAACCCATGGAAAGGATGACATCAAGTGGTGATCATCATTAAGATTGCCGTGTGCAAGTTCAAGTGGAGCATCACGAAGAGATCAAGTGCTTGAATCTTGCCATCCATTATGGTGTCAATGGACTTGTGAAGATGTGTCGAAGAGTGGCTCAACCATAGTGGACTATGGGGGAGCAATCATCTAGTCTTCATCGAGCCAACGCAATCAAGAAAGGTGGTCCAACTTGAGAGAGTCAAGATCATCATCATCTAGCTCAAGTGGACCACGTGCAAGTCAAAGGATTGCCCTTGATAGGTTTTCTATTTTACCGGTCTCGTGGTGGTAGTTGGGAGACCAGGTTATAGGATCATTTGCCGTACTATCAAGGGGGGCTCTCAAGTTGGTAGCTTGATCGTATCATTAGTAGAGAGCTCAAACCATTGCATCCTTGCATCATGTTTCTTGGTTCTTTTTTGGTTCTCTTTGTGAGTCTTAGAGCTTATGGTCATCTTGATGACAAGCTTGAGTTCATCGAAAACGGAGTTCGCATGCGTCTTCTATGATATTTTCGGTGTTGGAGGTTTTACCGGTCTTATCCGAGGAAGGGTTCTCACCATTTTCTTATGGGACTTTTCTCATTTGCTTCTTATTGATATTTCTATCAATATTGTGTTAGCCCATGTTGTTAGCTTTCCAAAAAACTTGGTTTTATTGAATTCGGAGTCCGTTTGCAAAAGTTGTGGCTGTTTTGGTAAAGGCTGCAGAGGTACTACCGCGACTAGAGCGGATGTAAATTTTTACTACCGCTCCAGAGCGGTACTACCTCGGCTCCTGAGCGGTAGTACTGCTCCAGAGCTGTACTACCGTGGCTCCTGAGCGGTAGTACCGCTCCGGACCAAAAATCTCGTGTTTTGCTCAGCGGAGGTAGGCACGAAGTATTTTTTAGTACCGCTCCTTGGGCGGTAGTACCCAGACTGCTGGGCTGTGAGCATAACGGTTGGATTTTTCCCCACCTATAAAAGGGGGTCTTCTTCCCCATTGAACCTTATCCTTTGAGCTCGTGTTCTTTCCCCATTGTTGACCTTCTTCGAGCTTGCTAACTCTCAGTCCCTCCATGGATTCTTGCTAGTTTTTGAGGGAAAAGAGAGAGGAGATCTAGATTCACATTTCCACCAATCACTTTCTCCTCTATGTGAGGGGAACCCATTGGATCTAGATCTTGGAGTTCTTGGTTTTCTCCTTCTTGTTCTTCCTCTCATCTTCCTCCCTAGCATTAGTTGCTTCGGTGGGATTTGAGAGAGAAGGACTTGGGCACTCCATGTGCCCTTGCCATTGCATTTGGTGCATCGGTTTGAGTTCTCCATGTGATACGTGGAAGTTACAAGTTGAGAAGCTTATTACTCTTGGGTGCTTGGTACCCTTGAGCTTGTTACTCTTGGGTGTTTGGACACCCTAGAGCTTGTTCCTCTTGGGTGCCTTGGCGCCCTAGACAGTTGGTGTTGTTCGGAGCTTAATCATTGTGGTGTAAAGCTCCGGGCAAGCGTCGGGGGTCTCCAATTAGGTTGTGGAGATTGCCCCGAGCAATTTGACGGGTACCGGTGACCGCCCCCAAGGGTTGCCAAAGTGTACGGGTTCGGTGACCGCCCCCAAGGGTTGCCATTGGACGGGTTCGATGACCGCCATCAAAGTTCCCTTAGCGGAATCACGGCATCTTGCATTGTGCGAGGGCGGAGGAGATTACGGTGGCCCTTGTGGCTTCTTGGGGAGCATTGTGCCTCCACACCGCTCCAAACGGAGATTAGCATCCGCAAGGGTGTGAACTTCGGGATACATCGTCGTCTCCGCGTGCCTCGATTATCTCTTACCCGAGCCCTTTACTTATGCAATTTACTTTGTGATAGCCATATTGTTCTTTGTCATATATCTTGCTATCACATAGTTGCTTATCTTGCTTAGCATAAGTTGTTGGTGCACATAGGTGAGCCTAGTTGTTTTAGGTTTTGTGCTTGACAAATTAACCGCTAGGTTTATTCCGCATTTGTTCAGGCCTAAACCGTAATTATTTTAAAGCGCCTATTCACCCCCCTCTAGGCGACATCCTCAATCTTTTAATTGGTATCAGAGCCTCGTCTCTCTTTGTTGGGCTTAACCGCCTAGAGAGTAAAGATGTCGACTAGGGGATTAGAATTCTCTGACACTGTTAGTTTTGATGGCACAAATTTTGATGTTTGGGTAATTCGCATGCTTAATCTCTTTAGGGTCATGGACCCAAATTTAGAGCGAATTGTAGATATGGGTTTTTCTCCTCCAAAGGATCCCCAAAGCTTATCTTTAGAGGATGAGAAAAACTCTTATCTCAATGCTCAAGCTTCTAATGCGCTTTTCGATGCTTTGAGCAATGTAGTTATATTTGAACTCATGTCGTCCCGGGATGCTCATGAGTTGTGGACAAAGCTTCAAGATAAATATGGTGTGTCCAAGATTTGTAAGGATGATCGTTCTCCCTCCACCTCTAGCCGTGTTGTGTTCTCAACTTCTTCTACTTCACCTACATGTGGTTTGCCACAAGGTAATGACATGGTGAGTAGTGGTGTTCATTGCAATGATGATAGTGGGCTTATTGTTGATAATCCTTCATCACTTTCTTATTGCAATGCTTCATCTTTGGACTTTAGCACTTCGAGCACTCCAAATGTTCCACGTGCTTGTGTTGATAGTCCTTGCATATCATGTAGAAATTGCTTGACTAAATCTCGTGATGATATGCTTGCTATATCTTGTTGCCATGATAAAAATGCATGTATTTCCTCGAGTTGTTGTGCTAACAATGTAGAGGAAACCCAACACTCCATGGAACAAGATGTGGTCTTGAATGGTGCTTCAAGGGATCCTACATCATCATCTATTGCTTTTTGCCTTATTGCCAAGGCTTCAAAGGTATCTCCCACTTTGAATCCCAATATATCTTGTGATGATATTGATAATGGCAAGAGTGATGATGATGTCGATTATGATGAAGAGAATGATGATGTTGCCTCCTTAAAAATTAAGGGGGAAATGATTTTTTAAAGCTCTTCTTAAGAATAAAATTGCTCGTTCCAATTTCATGGAAATCATGTCGATTGCTATTGAGAGCAATAAATATATTGATGAGTTGGAATCTCGTCTTGAGGAGCATGAGGTCACCATTGATAAAATGGAGAGCGTGATTACACTAATGAGATTGCGGACCTCTCTCAAGCTCTTGAACTTGAACAAACCACCAAGGAATCTCTTGAGGAGACTTTTGCTCTAGAATTATCTAGAGTGAAGGAATCTAATGATAGAGCTCTTGAGGTGGCCAATGTTTTTGAAACTAAAAATGCTAAGCTTGAAGTTACTCATGCTAGACTCCTTGAGGATTTTGAGCACCTCGAAAATGGCTCAAGGGTCATCAAGGGTGAGCTCATCAAACTCACCGAGTCTCATGCTCAACTTGAAGCTTCTTATTTAAAAGATCTTTCCAAGTTTCCTTCTCCTCTTGTTGTTAATGATGATGCTTGTGCTACTAATTCTATTACTTGTGAAGAATCCATTTTGAAGGAGAATGTTGAGCTACGGGCTCAACTTGAGTTGCTATGTAGCAATTATGGGAAATTGGAAGAAAGCCATGAAAAGCTCTCAAGCTCTCATGATGATCTTCTAGTATCCCATAATGTGCTAAAGATAGCTCATGAGGCCATGATTGATAAGGTAACATCTAGTGAGCCTCATGCGAATACTAGCACTAATTTTAGTCAAAATGTTATATTGCCTTGTGCTAGTCCTCGTGATTCATCCATGCATAACATTGGTACATCTTGTGATGAATTGCTTTCCTTGCCTTGTTGCTCTAACGATGAAGCTTATACTTCCTCTAGTGCTTTCGTTGCGACTAACCATGTAGAGGAAATCAAAGAGCTCAAGGCCCAAGTCACTTCTTTGAAGAAAGACTTGGAAAAGTGTCATGAAGGGAAGGCCACACTCAACAATATCTTGACTGTGCAAAAATTCCCCAATGACAAAGGTGGACTTGGATTCAACTCCAATAAGAAGAAGAAGTCCAAGATGAACAAAAAGAAGGGCCAAGAACAAGTCAAGAATTCGGCCAAGATTGTTTGCTTCAAGTGCAAAGTAGAAGGGCATCATGTTAGATCTTGCCCATTGAAGAAGAAGCCCATTAGTGACAAGCAACAAGGGAAGAGGCCACAAGTTCACTCTCATTCTCAACCTAAAGTTGAAGAAAGGCCTCTTCCCAAGAAAAATCGAGCTAATGCTTCTCAAGTTGAGAAATCAAGTGAGAAGAAAGTGAAGAGTAGACGTTGCTACCTATGTCGTGAGAAAGGTCACCTCGCTTCTTCATGCACTAGTGGTAACTTATCCAACCCAATTACTATTGATTATATCTATTCTCTTGGGAAGGATAAGGTTGGCAATGTGTTTGCCAAGTTTGTTGGTACTCAAAGTGGTGTCAAGAAAAGAACCATTTGGGTTGCCAAGCCTATTGTGACTAACCTATTAGGACCCAACTTGGTTGGGGACCAACAAGCTCAAACTTGATCAATAGGTGTTGTTGGAGGGCATTGGAGACTTGGCTACATTATGAAGATTTGAGGGGTCTTCATCATCCATATTATCTCAAGCCAAGTCATTAGGAGTCTCAAGTTTCTATGTTACATCCAATGTTCCTCCTTGCGGTAACTCGTACTTAAATTGTTTACATTGACAGTTACTTGCCCTTAGCATGTTGTGGTTTTCTACCTTGCGTGTGTTTGTATATGACGTGTTTCCAATTTGCTTAACTTTAGTAATCAAGTTTGTGTATGTTGGTTTTCACATCATGTACATGTGTGTCGTGCGTTGAGCCTTTGTGCATCTTGTTTGTTTCTTAGTTGGCTCTTGTGAGAGATTAATTGAATATCCCGTTATGGGGGAGTGATGTGCTTTGTGCACCTCACAATCCTATAAATGTTTGTACACGACGAATACCATCTAGTATTGATATTACAAGATTATCTAGTCACTATGTGGCATGCCTTCTCATGAGAAATTCAAATTCTAAATAGTCCATTAATCATCTCTTATTGGATCCTCTTGTTGCCTCTTGTTAAGTTTTTATTGGTATCACATTATGGGGGAATAATATGCTATGTGCATACTACAAGCCTAGAAAATGTGTACATTTGAGATTTTGTCACCTAGAATTGATATTGTAAATTATCTTGTTCCTAGGTGGCATGATTAGCTTTACAAGTTGCAATTTGCGTGTCTTTGGTGTGAAGATGATATCGGATATCCTTGCTATCTACCACCGGGAATTACTTCCGAATACTTCTTATCTTTTGACAATTGGTACTCACTTGTGTGGTAGAAATTATTGATCATCTTTACTTTGGCCTTTGCTTTTATTTGCTTTATCTCTTGCCTAAATTGTGTCAACTCCCATTGCCTTCCGTGCCACTTGAGGATCTTGTTGTGGTCTTGTTCTTTTCTAGTGTTTTCTTGATATAGAGAAAGTGGTGATCCCACCTTGTGCATTTTGTATTCAAATGCAAATAGTCTATAATGCACAACTCGTGGGGGAGCTATCCTATTTTCTATAAAACACTCATCTTGTGATCCATATTAAGTGTGTGTTGGTGGATGGCAAGTCGTTTCTTTTGGTACTTTGTGCCATCATGAAACTTTGTAGAGAGCTTGGTTTGTTTGGAACCATCCTCTCCTTTGGGAGTTTGACATCTTTTTTGTGTGTTCCAATGGATATCTCATTCCTTGATGTATCTTTTAATGATATCTTCCAAGTGATGATTTCTCCATTTGGTATCCTTTTCACTTGGTTTTTCCTTGTATTTTGGTATCGGTTCTTGAAAGTCTTGAGCATGCATTTTAACTTCATGTAGTTCCTTTGGCATGCTTTCTTTCTTTGACCCAATATATAGGGGAAACTCCACCAAGTCTCAAATTGGATGAGATGTGCATGAGATTCATTTTCATATCTATATGCACATATCTATGTGGAGTTTGTCCTATGTATTGTTGGTTCTCTAACTCTTTGGTCCCAATGAGTTTGGGTACCATTTTGTTTGTGTTGTTGTTATAGGAACAATTGCAGATGCATTGGATACTCGACTCATTCAAAAGGAAGGTGTTGTCACCATGTTCTTATTGGAGTCAAGCTAGTATGATCAATGAACTACTTTCTACCTTCAATTGGTATCTACTACATCCTTCCAATGCTATCTCGGTAACAAGTATCATCATCTACAACATGCACACACTATTGCATCAATCGTGTGTAGGTTGTATCATGGCATGTTATTCTTTCTTTCTTGTGATACTTGTTTCCTTTCTCAAAGCATCCCAACAATGATCTCTTGTTGCTAGTTGTGATGTCTTTGATGGTTGTGTGGTAGGAATTCATTTATATACAATAAGACCATATCTAGCCTTGGGCTATGCTTCCAAGCACATATCTTATTGGTATATGTATGACTTCCTTTTGGATATCTTGTTCCTTCGTGTTGTAACTATTTCGGGTGTACATCCTTCTTTGTAGATATATATCATCATGATTTCGTCCACCTAGACCCTTATACACTTGAGAGAAATTACATATCTAGATGATATCCTTTCTTTCACGTCCACCTTGTCTTTCTTATGTTATTTCTTTGGTGGCTCCATGAAAGCTTTTGCCTTGAGTGCGTGTCTTATCTCGTTGCATCTTGATGCATTCTTGTGTGGTGAAGATTATTTCCCTCATGCTTGTCTTGACGAGGCTTTTGCCATCTTAATTGGTATCCCCTGTCTTGATGATGCTTATGCTTTCTATCTTCACCTTGGATTGTCACAAGTGTTGGTTATTCTTTTTGCATATTTAGTGTTCTTATGAACCCATTTGCTTAGTTGTGTGTGGGAATGAAAGGCTTTGCACCATGTATCTCATTCATTCGAGACTATGTTGATGCTTATGCTCATCCGTATATTAGTCTTCTCATGTGCTTTGCCATGACTCACACACATCATTTTGGTTGAGCCTATTCTTAAGTTGCCTCTTTTACATGTTGCTCAACCATGTGTTTGTTGCAAGTGCTAGGCTTAGTTTCCTTTATGCTCACTTGCACTTGTTGTATGTTTCTATTGATTTTGGGGGAGCTATGATCCTATTTTGTGCACTTTGTATTCAAATACAAATATTCTAATGTGTGTGCAAATCATGGGGAGCTTCTCTAGTTTCTTTAGAACACTCCTTCGCTCATATCATATTATCCTTTATTCATGTGGCTCGTAGGATCTTTGGTCTAGTTGGTTCAATTGATATCCTTTGGTTGCTTGCTTCAATTTATATCCTTTGGTTGCTTACTTCAATCGGTATCTTTTGATTGCTTGATTGCTTGTGTCTCTCTTTGTTATGTCCTTGTGGCATATCATTCGTTAGCAATCTTTGTGCCTCAATATAGTTTGTATTCCTCCAAGTATTTACCTTTGGATATGTCTATGGCATTCCACTATCTTGTTGAGAAATACACAATTTATGGAGGAACATGTTTTATATTGGCCTTCTAAGCTTTTCGCCCATTTTGGCAATCGATGACAATGGGGGATAAGTTTCAGAGAGTTTTGTGGAGAAGGTTTCAAAGTTTTCTCCTTGATTTGGTTTTGTTCCTAAGCATTTGCATCTCATTCTCCTGCATCATTGGTTGTTGCATTGCATTGTGATGCATGACTCCTTGTATAAACTCTCTTGAACGTGATTGTCATCAATTACCAAAATGGGGGAGATTGAAAGAACATGCGGTGCCCCCATGTTTGGTTTTGGTAATTGATGACAATCTCTATGGGCTAATGGTTGCCTTGAGTTATATTTGAAGGTTTTGTCCATAGGCTTTTCTTGAAGTCCATGTGTTGGTTTCAAGGAGTTTATGAGTTAACCAAGGTGCTATTAAGGAATTATCCAAAGATTGGTCATGTGAGTGTTGAGCTTATTGCAAGCATGTCTTGAAGAAGAAGATTGTGTGATCATTCAAGTTTACCTTCAAGACATCATCCAAATGAAGAGATTTGGAAAGATTCAAGGTTGATCAAGATTAAGTCAAGAGTGAATCAAGTTGATCAACTCACAAAGCGTAGAAGATGCACCGAGAGGGATCAAGTGATCCCATGGTATGGTAAGAATTGTCCATTGCACTTTGTGTACTAACCCCTGGTCTATGTGAGAGTTCTATGTGGGGTTAGGTACGTGTCCATGGGCTTGCGTCAAGAGGAAGATATCATACAACCCATGGAAAGGATGACATCAAGTGGTGATCGTCATCAAGATTGCGTGTGCAAGTTCAAGTGGAGCATCACGAAGAATTCAAGTACTTGAATCTTTCCATCCACTGTGGTGTCAATGGACTTTTAAGATGTGCCGAAGAGTGGCTCACCCATAGTGGACTATGGGGGAGCAATCATCTAGTCTTCATCAAGCCAACGCAATCAAGAAAGGTGGTCCAACTTGAGGGAGTCAAGATCGTCATCATCTAGCTCAAGTGGACCATGTGTAAGGCAAAGGATTGCCCTTGATAGGTTTTCTATTTTACCGGTCTCGTGGTGGTAGTTGGGAGACCAGGTTATAGGATCGTTTGCCGTACTATCAAGGGGGGCTCTCAAGTAGGTAGCTTGATCGTATCATTAGTAGAGAGCTCAAACCATTGCATCCTTGCATCATGTTTCTTGGTTCTTGTTTGGATCTCTTTGTGAGTCTTAGATCTTATGGTTATCTTGATGACAAGCTCGAGTTCATCGAAAACGGAGTTCGCATGCGTCTTCTATGATGTTTTCGGTGTTGGAGGTTTTACCGGTCTTATCTGAGGAAGGGCTCTCACCATTTTCTTATGGGCCTTTTCTCATTTGCTTCTTATTGGTATTTCTATCAATATTGTGTTAGCCCATGTCGTTAGCTTTCCAACAAACTTGGTTTCGTTGAATTCGGAGTCCGTTTGCAAAAGTTGTGGCTGTTTTGGTAAAGGTTGCAGCGGTACTACCGTGACTAGAGCGGATGTAAATTTTTACTACCGCTCCAGAGCGGTACTACTGCGGCTCCTGAGCAGTAGTACAACTCCAGAGCTGTATTACCGTGGCTCCTGGGCGGTAGTACCGCTCCGGACCAAAAATCTCGTGTTTTGCTCAGCGGAGGTAGGCACGGAAGTATTTTTTTAGTACCGCTCCTTGGAATGGTAGTACCGCTCTGTGCGGGCTATGAGCATAACGGTTGGATTTTTCCCCACCTATAAAAGGGGGTCTTCTTCCCCATTGAACCTTATCCTTTGAGCTCATGTTCTTCCCCCATTGTTGACCTTCTTCGAGCTTGCTAACTCTCAATCCCTCCATGGATTCTTGCTAGTTTTTGAGGGAAAAGAGAGAGGAGATCTAGATCCACATTTTCACCAATCACTTTCTCCTCTATGTGAGGGGAACCCATTGGATCTAGATCTTGGAGTTCTTGGTTTTCTCCTTCTTGTTCTTCCTCTCATCTTCCTCCCTAGCATTAGTTGCTTCGGTGGGATTTGAGAGAGAAGGACTTGGGCACTCCGTGTGCCCTTGCCATTGCATTTGGTGCATCAGTTTGAGTTCTCCACGTGATACGTGGAAGTTACAAGTTGAGAAGCTTATTACTCTTGGGTGCTTGGTACCCTTGAGCTTGTTACTCTTGGGTGTTTGGACACCCCAGATCTTGTTCCTCTTGGGTGCCTTGGCGCCCTAGACGGTTGGTGTTGTTCGGAGCTCAATCATTGTGGTGTAAAGCTCCGGGCAAGTGTCGGGGTCTCCAATTAGGTTGTGGAGATTGCCCCGAGCAATTTGATGGGTACTGGTGACCGCCCCAAGGGTTGCCAAAGTGTACGGGTTCGATGACCGCCCCCAAGGGTCACCATTTGTACGGGTTCGGTGACCACCCTCAAAGGTCCCTTAGTGGAATCACGACATCTTGCGTTGTGCGAGGGCGTGAGGAGATTATGGTGGCCCTAGTGGCTTCTTAGGGAGCATTGTGCCTCCACACCGCTCCAAATGGAGATTAGCATCCGCAAGGGTGTGAACTTCGGGATACATCGTCGTCTCCGCGTGCCTCGGTTATCTCTTACCCGAGCCCTTTACTTATGCACTTTACTTTGTGATAGCCATATTGTTCTTTGTCATATATCTTGCTATCACATAGTTGCTTATCTTGCTTAGCATAAGTTGTTGGTGCACATAGGTGAGCCTACTTGTTTTAGATTTTGTGCTTGACAAATTAACTGCTAGGTTTATTCCGCATTTGTTCAAGCCTAAACCGTAATTATTTTAAAGCGCCTATTCACCCCCCTCTCTAGGCGACATCCTCGATCTTTTACCAAGTTAGAGCGAAGACCTCATGGGGTAAATAGGAGTGGTCTTCTCCTTCTGAACCCCCCTCAGAACAGTTATCTTCCTCTTGATTATGATCCGAAATGGGTGGAGGGGGGTTGCCTTTGCGCCCACCATGGAGCGATGTGTAACACCCCGGATGTATCTTTCCATATTTGTAACTCCAACTCTTGCCATTTTCGGATATGTGATATGATTTTTCCCTCCGTGGTTGGGTTTTGTTTTCATTTTTGCATTTTGTTCATGTCATGCATCTCATATCATGTCATCATGTGCATCTCATTTGCATACGTGTTCGCCTCATGGTTCCGAGCATATTCCCCGTTGTCCATTTTGCAATCCGACACTCCTATGTTCCCCGGCGCACCCCTCTTGTCCTTTTACCGTGTGCGGGTATTGAACATTCTCGGAATGGACCGAGCCTTGCCAAGTGGCCCTGGTATAGCACCGGTAGACCACCTGTCAAGTTTCGGGTCATTTGGAGTTCGTTTGGTACTCAACGGTTAACCGCGCTCAAGAAAGGCCTCTTTTGAGTTGCAGCCCAACAACCCTCCAAAACAGCCCAATAACCCATCTAACTCCCTCCATGCCCTCGATCGTTCGATCACGATCGTGTGGTAAAAAACTACACCTCATTTGGACACTCCTAGCTCCCTCTACCTCTATAAATACACCTCCCCGAAATCCGGGTCCAAACCACCCAAAACCCTAGCCCGCTCCTCCGCCGCCGGACACGCCCAGATCGGGCGGGCACGCGTCCGCGCCGCCGCCGCCCGGCGAACCAGTATGCGACACGTGGCACCCCGCCATCACGCGCCCGCCTGCCCGCCGAGCCCGCCGCTGGCCCTCCAGCCCAGCGCCACGCCGCCGCCCGCCGACACGCCGCGCTGCACCGCGCCACACTTGCCACCGCCGCCGCTGGCTTGCGCCCGCCGCACACACACACACGCACACACACACACACACACACATGCGCCACACCCCGCCCCGCCCCGCCCGCCGCCGACCCGCCGTCGCCTCCTCCCTCCGGCCGGAGCTCCTCCGGCGAGCAGCCCCGCCGGCAACCTCCTGCTCGGCCAGATCCAGATCGGATCCAGTACCCTAGGTTGACTTTCTTCCCCCCCAAATTTCCACTAAGTCCTAAATCTGTGATTATTTCGTGCAACTTTCATAGCATCACATCTCCGCAACCGTGGCTCCGTTTTGGGCGTATAATATGTCAAATTGTTCGACTCGAAGAGTACATCATTTCATTCCATTGCATCATTTGCATTTGAGCTCATCTTGGTGCCCGAAATGCTGTTGGAAGATAGCTTCAGATCGTTAGTTCCAGAATTTTATCAGTTCGAGCTCTTTTGTCATTTTTGCCATGAATTATGTGTGCACCCTATGAACTTGAGTCCTACATGTGAGTTGAACATTGCCATGCCATCTTTCCAGGGGTGTTGGCCATGTATTTTTATGAGCTATGTGTTGACTAGAACAAGCATGCAAAGTAGGGATGATGATGTTGCTGATTTCAGGAACTTAGTGATTTCACTAAGTCTTGTCCTGCTGATAATTTTATGCCATATGTTCATGTTGTTTCAGAGAGATCTATGCCCTTTTTGAGCTTGATCAGTAAGGGTGTTTTGGACATATGGATGTGCTCTATCCATCCATGCCTTTGTTGGCATTTATGGAGTAGTCTAGCATGTCATTTTCGTGCTCTACTTTTGCTTGAAATTGTTTCCTGGCAGACTGTTTGCGTGAGATTCAATTTTCACGAGGTCGGTGTAGTTGATCCGTGTATGCTATGATGTTGTTCTTGCCATGTATAGCTCCTATGCCATGTCTTCTTGATGGGTGTATGCTTAGTTTATCATGAGATGCTCTGTAGTGAGTGCATCGAGCTCACGAACATGCCATGTTGAATCTGTTTTTGCCATGTCCTGATATTTCACTAAGTCTGAAATCTGTATTAAAACTTGCAATGTTTACATGGGTGCCATCATTTCTTAAGGTCCTTTTTGGCTTATGGTCAGTAAGGGACTATTGAAATATGCTTTGAGTAGAATCATGTCATGCCTTGCTTTGCTATTATAAGTTCCTGTAGCATGTTGTTTGCTTGCTCTAAACATGCCTTCCTGATGTTAATTCCTGCCATGTTAGTATTTTCACTAAGTCTGTGAACCTGATATTTTGAGCACTTTCTCCATGCTTGTTTGAACATGTTATGATGTGATTTAGCCGTAGCTCAGTGTTCCTCTTTCGTTAAGCATCTCCTGTAGTTCGCTGCCATATGCTTTGCTTTTATGTTGGGGTGCTGTAGCATAGTTTCTTGTTGCTTGCTAAGTAGCATCGGGCTGTTAAACGCAGATTTGCGTCATTCTTGTTTTGCTTGTCATTTGCAAACCGTGCATCCGATTCCGGTGATCTTTATATCGATTTCAACCGAAATCATCTCATCTTTCCAGTGGCATACTTGGTTTGCCAAGTTGATGCCCGGTTCATCATTTTCCTTCCGGAGCATACATATGCATAGCATGTCACATCTCGCATAGCATGTCTTGTATTGCATCATATTGCTTGTGCATATGTTCCTTGTTTGATTGTGGTTCCGTTGCTTGTGTTCTTGCTTTGGGTAGAGCCGGGAGACGAGTACGTGAACGAGGAGCCTGTTGAGAACGCCTACGAAGATCCAGCCTTCGACAACTCTGAGAACCTTACAGGCAAGATGACCATACCTTCGATATCACTTCTATCTTTGCTTGCTAGATGCTCGCTCTTTTGCTATGCCTATGCTGCGATACCTACCACTTGCTATATCATGCCACCCATATTGCCATGTCAACCTCTAACCATCCATGTCCTAGCAAACCGTTGTTTGGCTATGTTACCGCTTTGCTCAGCCCCTCTTATAGCGTTGTTAGTTGCAGGTGAAGATGAAGTTTGTTCCTTGTTGGAACACGGATATTTTGGGATATCACAATATCTTTTGTTTTAATTAATGCATCTATATACTTGGTAAAGGGTGGAAGGCTCGGCCTTATGCCCGGTGTTTTGTTCCACTCTTGCCACCCTAGTTTCCGTCATACCGGTGTTATGTTCCTTGATTTTGCGTTCCTTACGGTCGGGTGATTTATGGGACCCCTTGACGGTTCGCTTTGAATAAAACTCCTCCAAAGAAGGCCCAACCTTGGTTTTACCATTTGCCACCTACACCCCTTTTCCCTTGGGTTTTCGCGAGCCCGAGGGTCATCTTTATTTTAGCCCCCCCGGGCCAGTGCTCCTTCGAGTGTTGGTCCGAACCGAGCAGCCTGCGGGGCCACCACGGGGAAACTCGAGGCCTGGTTTTACTCGTAGCTTGACTTATCCGGACGTGCCCTGAGAACGAGATATGTGCAGCTCCTATCGGGATTTGTCGGCACATTCGGGCGGCTTTGCTGGTTTAGTTTTACCATTGTCGAAATGTCTTGATGTACCGGGATACCGAGTCTGATTGGAGTGTCTTGGGTGAAGGTTTATTCCTTCGATGACCGTGAGAGCTTGTTATGGGCTAAGTTGGGACACCCCTGCAGGGTATTATCTTTCGAAAGCCGTGCCCGCGGTTATGAGGCAGATGGGAATTTGTTAATGTCCGGTTGTAGAAAACCCGAAGATGACCTTAATTAAAATACATCAACCGTGTATGTAACCGTGATGGTCTCTTCTCGTGAGTCCGGAAGTGAACACGGTGTTGGAGTTATGCTTGACGTAAGTAGTCGGGATCACTTCTTGATCGCTAATAGCTTCACGACCGCGCCTTGCTTCTCTTCTCGCTCTCTTTTGCGATGTAGCCACCATATATGCTAATTAAACTTGCAGCAGCTCCTCCTTTTGACACCAGCCTTCCCTTAAGCTTAAATAGTCTTGATCTCGCGGGTGTGAGATTGCTGAGTCCTCGTGGCTCACAGATTCTACCAAAACAGATGCAGTACCGGTGATGCCAATAGCAGATGGCGAAAGCGAGCTAAAGTGGGAATATGATGAGGCCCTTGGGCGATACTATGTTTCCTTTCCTGACGATTAGTAGTGGAGCCAGTTAGGCGATCGGGGATCTGTGTTGCATGTGGGGTTTTCTTCTTTTATTTTGGTTCCGTAGTCGGACCTTGATTGTATCTGGATGATGTAATGCTTTATTCATGTATTTGTGTGAAGTGGCGACTGTAAGCCAACTATGTACCTTGTCCCTTATGTATTACATGGATTGTGCGAAGATTACCTCACTTGCGACATTGCTTTCAATGCGGTTATGCCTCTAAGTCGTGCTTCGACACGTGGGAGCTATAGCCGCATCGAGGGCGTTACACGATGTCTGCATGAAATTTATTGCCACACAAGGCTCGTCTCTTTTGCTCTACATGATCAGTTCCATTGTGTACAATAACTGGCATGCATAGGAATAAAACATAGTGAGATTATGTAAGGAGTGCATGCACAAATCCAGAGTGATGGTAGCAAACTGTGGAGAGACCCAAAACCAATGATAGCAGGCAGATAATAGCTTTAGTTAAAAAATACAGATAATGGCCCCTTTAATGTTTGTTTAAACCCAACATGAAACTCATTGTAGACACCCGAGATTAACCAGATAGTAGACAGATAGTACTAATTGCCGGCCCAATATGTACCCCACAACCATTTAAAAACTCAAGTTTTAGCATTAGTTTGGACCTGACTCGGAGTCTAATAGGTGAACACGACGATAATGTAGCATGTCATCATATTAAGCGATGCATAACATAAGAAGACACGGAAGAGTGTGACCTCTCTTGCGGACCCGTGTAGTCCTCAAGGTCATCTGCTCAGTTGATGATGGTAATGCAGTTGTCGTGGTTGCCGGCGGCGGGGAAGAAGATCTGAGGCGGCGAAAGACAGTCTGGAGAGCGGATCCCTGCTGTGGTGAACCCTTTCGTCGTTGGAGCAGTTGAGCTGGGGTGGAAGACATCGCTGCAGGAGCAGGACAAACCACACAAGGTTTACTTTGACACATATCTGTAACAGAAGTAATTGTGTAAGGGCTTGTTTGAATTTGAGGATTCTAACAATGCAGGGATAGGAAATAGATAGGAATAGGATAGGAATGCACATGCAAAACAGAGAATTTAAAAACACAGGATTTCTGCCAATCTGGGTGTTTGATTCACAAGAATTGGAAGATCACAGGATATGCAAAGAAGCATGGTGAGATTAAGTCAAACCACAAGAAAATGTACGGTTATAATGTTATTATGCTACTATCTCTTAGTCTTGTGCTTCATGAATAGGAATATGAAAAGGAGGACAAGTGGAAATTAGAATTCCTACGAATTTTCTTTCAAGGAGACACTAAAGGAACAAATTCTACAGTTTTCCTTTGCTTCATTCCTTCTCACCAAATTCATGAAAAGTAGTACCATAGGAAACTTTCCAATTCCTATGTTTTTCATTCTCTTTTCCTTTCAAGCACTGGCGATCCTAGTAGACAGGCTTGAGCAAGGAAAAGCCTACACTAAAAAAATGTTTTTGTACTACTTCTATTATTTTGGACCCAGGCCACTGCCCTACCAGCTCAACCCCCAGGCCCATCGACAAATGCACAACTCAAACACGGAGAGATAAATAATGATGGCGTTCAAGAGAGTACATCACAGATAGCTAAGTTTCCTGGTACCTCACTGCTTGCCACATAGTAGGATAAAATAACCGTATTTCACATTACTACGTGTGCTCAGTGGACAATACATATAACATGTAGAGTAAAAAGGAGATGCAACAAGTGTACAACCTCTTTGGCGAAGCCATGTCGATCTCAACGTGATTGGGTTGGCCAGTGAGGATTCTTTGACTGACTTGGCTGTCGGAGGAGTGGAAGAAGATCTTAGGTGTTTGGAGATGGAGCCCGAGGTACTGCTCCGCTGTGATGGAGGGTTTCGTCGTTGGAGCAGCTCCGGTGAGTTGTACGACGCCGAGGCTGAAGCAGTACAAGAGAGACAACATTAACCTGCGTGGAATTCTAATAGCATCTCAAATAGATGACGTAAAATACATAATCACAAAGTGCTAGGTGTAAAATACATCAGCCGCTCATCTCTGAACTTAACTGTCGAAACTGAATTTAACTGTCAAAACTGAACTTAACTGTCGAAACTGAATTTTGCTGTCGAAACTAAATTTTATCGTCGGCCGAACGCACTAGAGGCGAGGCTACACGGTCGACCGACTTTTTCATCTCTGGTCAATCGATTTTGCGATCGTTGGATACGAAATCAAGGGCTTGCAGTTCATCTTCAACCTCCACCCCGAGCTGCCACCACCACCGCCAAACAGCCGCCCCCCGCCATGGCGGCGGTGCCGCCGCCCGCCAAAACACTCCCCACCGCCGGTCCGCCACCGCCTGCCATCCTCTACCCCTCGCCCCGTGCCGAGCTTTTTCTCCGGCGATCCCCACGCCACCGCCCCACCACCGCCGGTGACCACCGCCCCCACCCTGAACCCTAAGATAGATAGTGGGGTACCTCTCCGACGAGCCCCCTCCCTGCTGCGGCTGGTTCTCCTTAACTCCGGTGAGCCCCCCCCCCTAAAAATCGCAAGCAAGAGCAAGAGCGAGAGCAGCAGCGCGAGCAAGAGCAATAGTAAGAGCAGACCAGGCAGGGGACCGAGAGCAAGAGCAGAGCAGCAGCGCGAGCGAGAGCTAAAGCAGCAGCAGCTCCTACTAATGTGGATGTCGCCGCCGAGGGAGCGACGCCGTGGAGGAAGTGGCCGGCAACGCCACCGTGGATGGAGCCGTGCCGTGTCGGATCAGGACCGAGCGCCGGCAGCACCGTGAGATCGAATCAAGAAGAAAATGTGGCGATTAGTGTACAACCTCTTTGGTGGCGCTGATTAGGCCACAGCTTCATCCAAGGAAACGATGATCATGTCGCTCTTCCGGTGGTGCAGGTGAAGACGGTGGTGTGGGAATGGAGGTGGCGCGAAAGATGAGGGGAACGTCGGGGCAGCTCCTTGGAGGTGGAGGACGAGGTGGCTGAACCGGTGGGACGACGAGATCGACGATGGATCCTCATCCGGTACGGTGGATGAGGGACGTCGAGGTGTTGCTGAGGACGACGTCGTCGGGGAAGAGGCTCCGGCTGGGTGGCGGATGGAGGAGGGTGTGGGGCTTCATGGGTTTTCGCGGCCTCGGTGTACGAATGGGTGGGTGGATGGGATGGGAGTAGGGAACCATGGCTTAGGGACGCGCTTGTCCGAAATGTGGGGTAAGTTACAAAGGTACCCCCACCGATTTGAGGCAGTTCTTTCGGTTCAAGGGTACCACAGGCATTTCGCGTGTCGGGATTTCACAGGAGGTGGGAGTTTTCACGCGCATTGTAATTTTGGAATATCAAGGCGCGGGTTGAGATGGAGGGAGTTGTCGGAGCACAACAAGACGAAGATCTATCTTAAATATTTTGGGGTAACAAGGCGCGGGTTGAAGAGGCGGGAGTTTCGCAGCACGATAGACAGAGACGCTAGCTTGAAATTTCGGCATAACAAGGCGCAGCTTGAAATTTTGGGAGAACAAGCTTAATGTGTACCAAAAAAGACAATTCGCACCTCAACACGCACAACACACACACAAACACCATTTAGACTAGTAAGCTACACGTGCATTGCACACATGAGATTTGGCAATCAAATTATGAATAAAATACCACATTATAGCATGTAAGCTTTGAGTCATATATGCATGATGTAGATGTTTGTTTAATTCTTATAGTTCATT
The DNA here is from genome assembly GCA_021437245.1 of Aegilops speltoides. Taxonomy (NCBI): domain Eukaryota; kingdom Viridiplantae; phylum Streptophyta; class Magnoliopsida; order Poales; family Poaceae; genus Aegilops; species Aegilops speltoides. Next base: position 163,899,501 of record CM038142.1, on the reverse strand, counting down.
TCATTCAAAATCATCTAGTTTTTATAAGAAAGCTAATCTATTTTAAGATTCATGGAATTGTGCGTTGTAAGACATAAAGTAAAAACAAATAATGGAAAATCATGTAGAAAAACATTTGGGCAATTCTGATACGGAAGATTGTAGAACAAAAAAGAAGTGCTTGTGTTTTGAGGTTTGTGCATTATGCTTAAGTTCAACCATGGAGTCTTCTAGATTGTACATGAGGCGAAATCTAGTGGAATCTAGATGATATCCAACCGCCAGTAGTGCTCAAATTTGCCATCTCTGCACCATCGGATTCGCCTCATCCAATGACCATCTTTCAAAGTTAAAGTTACCCGCACACAATATAAAAAATACAAAATATAATATATATAGGGGTATAGATATAGATATGTGATGCGAAAGCCACCCATCATCTCCAATTAGAATAGTGTGTCCATGCACGGATGCAATGTGGCCAAACGATGTCTGCCATCTGTATCTCAAATTCAAATCAGTCTGACCTTGTTCAATGTGTATACATTACAACATGCTTGTTTCCAAACCACACCCCGCAGATCTCCGTTATATTCATGCATGCATGGGTTTCAAACATCATGATCTCTTATTCAAATATTTGAATTCAACTTTACATTGATTATGACCTCACCTAGTCTTTTACACCCACATAGTTGTCTTCTCTTTATAATTGTACCACTAACTTTCTCTCGTGCATGCATGCACACACACTACCAGTCAGCATTATCCATCGCACACATGCAATCTTTTTCTTCAGGTTGGTCTCCCATGAAGGCACACACACACATCCCCCTCTCCATCATATCGGGCATTCTTTATCTCTCACGCGTGCATGCGCAACGATCGATGCTCCTCTATGCATGTGTGTATATAGCTAGGTCTTTCATAGTTTTCCACACAAACCAATCAATGTATATATCTAGTGAGGTCTCACCCTCTTTCCCACATTGACATCGATCAATCTATACCTCTCTATATAGGATTACGGGGTTGTTTGGTTTGAGACTAAGTTTGCCAAAGCTTGCCACACCTAAGGTTAGGCAAATTTGACCAACTTAGGTGTGTGTTTGGTTCAAGCCACATCTTAGGCAAGCCACACTATGGTCCCACATCACATACACACAACAAGTGTGGCAAGATTCCCTTAGGCTTGCCAACTTGTGGCTCTCATTTTGAAGAACTAACATTAGGCAAGTTTGGCAACATTGTATGGCAAAGTGTGGCACTCCTAGGCCTAGAACCAAACAACCCCTACATATATAGCTAATACACCCACATTAATTATATATCCAATGTCCCCCTCTCATCATCCATGCCTTCTGTTTCATCTCTCAGACGCGCGCACAATGGTGAAGACAGGGGGCAGCAAGGGCCCTGCCCCCCTAACATTACTATATATCGAGGCTAATATGAATGTGATCATTAGACAATTGCTGGTAAAAATGGTTTAAGTTGATGAATTGGCCCTCCTCGTAAAGGATTAGCAATGGTTGGCCCCCTAGCTCATTTATTTTTCATGTCTCCGCCATCATACAAGCAAACAGCAGCACGCTCGCCCTCTCTCTAAATATCGATCTCGCACTTGTGCACTCCTTCATAGTCTTCCTCCACTCGCCCCCTCGCATCATCTTCTAGCCCCCCACCGGATTTTGCCACATGTACAATCTAGCAGACTCCATGGTTGAACTTAAGCATAACGCACAAACCTCAAAACAACAGTGGTTCTCCTTTGTTCTAGAATCTTCCGTATCATAACTAGCCAAACTTTTTTTCTAGTTGAATTGCCATTATTTGTTTTTACTTTATGCTTTACAACGCACAATTCCATGAATCATAAAATAGATTAAGGGCTTCTTTGATTCAAAGGATTCTCAAAGGAATTTTGGAGGATTCTAATCCTTAGGAATTTTTCCTATCTTGGTTGTTTGATTCGTAGGATTGTAAACCATAGGAATTTTTCCATATGATTCATTTGCACTAGATTTCATAGGAAACATCCCATCCACTCAAACCTCTTGAAAGAATTCTGTGTTTTTTCTATGCACAATCAAACACTCATACAATCCTGTAGGATTCAAGACGACATTCCACTATAATCCCATGTTTTTCCTATTCCCGCATTTTGGAAATCCTACGAATCCAAGAGGCCCTAGCTTTTTTATAAAAACTAATTGATTTTGAATGAGATGAACTATAAGAATTAAACGAAGGTCTGCATCAAGCTTATATGACTCAGAGCTTACATGCTATAGTGTGGTATTTATTCATAATTTGGTTGCAAAATCTGAGGCATGCAATGCACGTGTACCTTACTAGTACTTCGAGTATGTGCAAAACACGTAAATTAGAATTCCAATGGTACGCTACACAGTGTCTCTCTTACAGTTCATGAAGCCACGTGGCACATGTGGAGGCGTTGTCATGACCTCCTTGTGTGGATTGATCGCAGTGACGTGCTGCTGGTTCCAGAAGAATGTACTCGTCCTCCCTGAGCCATACTGGCGGTACATGCACGAAGCAAAGATGTGCACGCACGCCACGCACGCACTCACCATTCCCTCGCGCGCACACGCGGGTACACGGGCGGACGCAATTTTGTACCAAGATCCATCCCATGTGATAATTTGACGCGTGTAAAGTCGTTCACTTCATTGATGGTCAATTAATACAGCGCATGCAAATTGAGTGGACATGAGGGCCGAAGAAAGACATTACTACTCCACTACGCGCATCCGAGTAGTTAAATCATGCATTGCTAGTAGTACTTCCGTTGGTCTCCTTCGTATTTTGTGCCAATTTTTGACAGTAACATAATATTTACGCATTTGAGGAGTGTAGTCTAGTTGAAATTTATGTTCCACTAAACTCATCGGGAGCCGTTTCGGGCCTCGAAACCAAAACCATCAATTAATCTTTACCTTGTTCCCATCACATTCGAAAGCCTGCTCACACCTACTAGTACGTACCAAACCTAAACATGTTCCCACTATGCAGGTATTAGTACTAGTGCTAGTACTTAGGTTATAAAAAGGGGAACTACCTAACCGATTACTCTACCTTTCCTCCTCATAAGTGCTTCTTCTTCGTCCGTCCTTGCCATGGCCGGTGAGCAGAGCTCTAGATCGAGAACTACTCGTAACAAGGGAGCGGCAACCAAGGCTGCGGAAAAAAAGAGGGCTCACTGCAAGGCAGAGACCTCGAAAGATCTCTCACGGGCAGGCGATGGCCCCTAGGAGCGCCCTAGTCGCGGAGGCGAACATGCCGAGCCGGCAGCGCTGGAGTCATTATCCCTTGATGGCATGCCCGATCAGCTCAATAAGCACCTCAATAAGCAGAAGGAGTTCATCCATGGCTTGGTGGAGCTGTTGAAGGAGAGCCTCGACGACATGCCCACTGAGCTCAATAAGCAGGGGGAGTTGACCGCCGGCTTGGTGATGCTGCTGAAGAAGAGCATTGCCTCGAAGAAGAAGGCGACCGGCGAAATCCTGCAACTTGAGGAGGACAAGGCGAAGCTCTACCACGAGCTCGACCTATTGAAGGAGAAGAACGCCGGCTGGAAGAAGCTGCATGAGAATAGTAGTTCCTCGTGAAGATGCTGCAGGTCCTTGTCATGGAATAGAAGGAGGAGTTGGCGAAGCTCCACATGAAGCACCCGGCTGCTGTCAAGGTACGTAATGCGGGCGTGGAACAGATGATGAAGGTTCGCGTCGATAAATCCCACGTCATGGACAGAATGAAGAAGATGGCGGAGGAGACGCACAAGGAGATGGAGGTCGTGGAGGCGATGAAGAAGCAGTTACGACTCCGTGATGAATTAGATCAATCTTCCTTCTTCTTTTGCTCCTGTGTTTCATCTTTTGCTTCGGGTGTTTCGCCGCACATGTCACGTTCTCTGCGAGGCATGAATAGAACAATGCTAACAATGAGATGACTAGCAAACTAGATCATTTTTTATCGCCATATGGCACTGGGCTGCCGTGTTTCGTGCTCCTCCGTCGTAGTACTAATCCAGTGGAAAACTTGAGTATACCGCACGGTTCTTTGCTCCTCCTCAGGTCGTCTGGCACATTTATATGAGCAGTCAAATCATAAGGCCCCGGCTTCCAGCAGTAATGAGCCATCAAATCACAAAGGCCCTCGCCTCTCGTGAAACCGACCGAGCTAGACTGCCCCGCCCTCTAGGCTTTTAAAAAATGCATACTTTTGTACAGTAGTAGTATCGATGGATTGCGCCATGGAGTAAAATTTGAAATAAAAAAAAGGTACATATAGAGAGCGCTCGTCGCCAAATTATGCATATAGTACTATTAAAAAAGCTAGTCACAATAATGGTGTCCAGCACAACCCACCCCTCAAATAAAACTAAGCACCCTGGAATTCTTTGACAAAACTAAGCACCCTGAAATTCTTTGACAACTAAACTGCTGGCTATATGATGTTGGCCATATATATTGTACGTATATAATGTGAAGAAACGAGTGGTAGTACTATACCAACTAAAAGATGAAATGTAAGAAATACTAGTATGTACGTACTGAAGAGTTAAAGTAACAAGAAGAAACATAACATAGTTCTGTTGGGGGCTCAGCACAACACACCCCTCAAATTAAACTAAGCACACCTGAAATTAAACTATGCAGCTAATCCGGTAGACACTACATTAGAACCACCATGAGCAATGACACTGCCACCTTACTCGGAGTCCTTGTCCACGTCCTCGACTTCGTCCTTGTCCCTCTTCCTCTTGGCCTATACTTCTTTGCTTGAACAACACACTTGGCTCTCGCTCTTTATCCAACACTTGTAGATATTGAAACAAAGGTAGCCATCCATTGCAGCGTAGTGGATGTGGTCTATATCTAGTACATTCCACTGCCATGCATGACGATGAAACGTGTACGGAGGTTTCTCCAGTTTACGTACGAAGGATGAACCATGGCTCCTGCCAGGGTCAGCATTGAAGGTTGACCACTAGAGGGCAGTAGCCGATTCTTCTGGAGGTCGAAGGGGTTGCCTACAACGAGGCCTATCCGACCCAGGACTCTTTCATCGTTCTTAAAGTCTACAATAACGAATTTGACTAGGTCGCTCTTGAGGAAGTTCTTAAAATCCTGGCATTCAACGTCGGCATGGCATATGTGGTAGACCAAGCATAAGTCATGCACGCAAACCTGGATCACGGCGGGCTTCTTCTTCTCTTCCTCCTTTAGGTCCTTCTCTTGTCCCAGGACGGTGGTGTACTCAACATCTAGCCCAGCGACCCACTCATCATTTGAGTTTTCGAACATGCGTCTGAAGCGAGCAAGGCATCCTTTCACCGTCGCGGAAGAACGGGTGTAGATGACGTCGAACTCATCGCCAGTGATGGTTCTAACCTTGTAATCACTACCGATCATGGAGATTTGGGACACCATGGATTTGGGAGGAGGGTTAGGATTAGTGGAACTGCCGTAATGTGAAAGGACGGGACGACTAAGAGCGAACTGCCGTAATGTAAAGGACGTGTGGGGACGAGTAGGAGCGAACTGCTAGCGTGCGAACGGTAGGGTAGCGGCTTTCCATTCTCCCATGATACGGGCTTCCGAGAGCCCTTGGACCTGAGATCGAACGGTTGCATGGCGTGATTCTAGACCTATGGGTGAATATCCTATCCTGGAGGGTTATTCTGCAAATTTTCAGCAACTTAGCATGCGATCATTCGATCTCAGATCCAAGGGCTGCCAGCAGCCCGTATCATGGTCGCGCCTACCATGACCGTTGCCTCGCTCGCACGGTTGCGCCCTTGGAGATTTAACACGGTGTGTTAGGCTATCTGATGTTGGCATGTCATACATAGTCATCACTTAGTCACTCATACTACAACAAGGTTAGCTATAAGGTTGGCTATAAGTGTATTTATTTACTTCTCTCTATCTCTTTCTTCGTAGTATTTATTGCATTTGCCAAGGAGGGACCTCTTCCAATGAAATGGTGCTTAGATGAGGTGCTAAGGGCATTAAATGGCTTAGCAATCAAGTCCCCAATGCATAGGTGCTTAGTTTTTTGTTGCTAAGTTTGCTTCATTTAATTAGCTATAGACTCAAAATTGTCTTTTCACCTAAGTACACGCGCTTAGCACCGTTTCTTTCTTGGGTCACCAAACTAATCTCTCTCTTCTCAATTAACTTGCCACATCAGACTTTATGCCTATATGGCAAGCTTAGCACCTGTAGGAGCAAGTAAGTACAATAGTGGGCTATAAGCCCGCTTTACATGGAATTTTTGCATATGTGGAGGAAAGAGGCAAGGAAAAAGTGGAGAAGTGGGCTCTCATGCAAGAGCCAGCCTCTACATGGTGGAGCATTGGGAGAGGCACCTGTATGGAGGTGGTCAGGAATCGGGAGACTCATGCAGTCGTAGCGCCGTAGTTAAAACGATAATGGCAAGTCAAATCACGGGGCCCCACCTGTCCAGCAGTAACTCGCTATCAAATCACATAGCCCTACGTTTGCAGCAGCCTACTCCCTCATCTTCTCGCGTCTCTGTCAAACCGACTAGGCGGAACTGCCCCGCCTACCACATAGGAAAAGCCCCGCCCTCGACTTTTAAATAGTACAGTATACTAATTTTGTATCCATGGATTGCGCCATGGAGCAAAGCCTCAAGAAAATGGCGGTACACATGTATGGAGTATACAACACGCCCGTCGCGTTCGCGTCGCACCCCAGACGGTCGGCCGGTCTGGCATGCTGCTCTCCGGATGGAACGCACGTCATATTGCGTTTGCACACACATGTGGGACCGCAATTGAGAACCGACCATAGGCACACTCCCCGACCCCGCAGGTCGGGTGACTTAATAGAAGAGAGAGACAAGCGATAGTACTAGAGAAGTGTTGTACTACGTTGGTGCTTGGACAATCCCTGCAAGACACGAAAGATCAGTTCGTCCATGCATGTGACCAGACTCCAGCAGACATGCCTGGATTGGCTATCGTCTACATATTGTGCAGGCTGTGTTGTACAGGTGTAACACCCCGGATGTATCTTTCCATATTTATAACTCCAACTATTGCCATTTCCGGATATGTGCTATGATATTCCCTCCGGGGTTGGGTTTTGTTTTCATTTTGCATTTTGTTCATGTCATGCATCTCATATCATGTCATCATGTGCATCTCATTTGCATACGTATTCGTCTCATGATTCCGAGCATATTCCCCGTTGTCCGTTTTGCAATCCGACACTCCTATGTTCCCCGGCGTCCCCTTTTGTCCTTTTTCCGTGTGCGGGTGTTGAACATTCTCGGAATGGACCGAGCCTTGCCAAGTGGCCCTGGTATAGCACCGTAGACCACTGTCAAGTTTCGGGTCATTTGGAGTTCGTTTGATACTCCAACGGTTAACCGCACCTCGCATAAAGGCCTCTTTTGAGTTGCAGCCCAACAACCCTCCAAAACAGCCCAATAACCCATCTAACTCCCTCCATGCCCTCGGTCGTTCGATCACGATCGTGTGGGCGAAAACTACACCCCATTTGGACTCTCCTAGCTCCCTCTATGCCTATTTAAAGACCCCTCCCCCGAATTCCCGGGCAAACCCTAGCAAATCCCAGATCCGCCGCGCCGGACACGTCCGCGTCGCGCCGGACACGTCCGCCCGACCATTGGCGAATCCGGGCTCGCCACGTGGCGCCGCCGCCCGCCGCCCATGAGCCCGCCATGCCTGCGCCAGCGTCACCATGAGGCCCGCTCTCCGCCGCCGCCGCCTGCCACGCCGCCGCCCCGCCTCTCCCTCGCCACTCCGCCGCCACCCTTGCCGCGCCACACACCCTGCGCACTGCGCCACACACACACACCGCCACACACACACACATGCGCCGTGCTTCGCTTGCCACCGCATTGCCCGCCAGGCCACCCGCCCACCCACAGCCTCCACCGCCGCCGACCGACCGCCGTCGTCCTCTCCCGCGCCGACGACCCCAACTCCGGCGACAGCGCCCGATCCAGATCCGTTTATCCCGGGGTTGACTTTCTTTCCCCCCAAAATTTCGTCTAAGTCTTTTTCAGTCAATAATTTCGGGCATTTTTCAACGCATCACATCTCCGCAACCGTGGCTCCGTTTTGGGCGTATAATATGTCAAAATGTTCGCCTCGAACAGTACATCATTTCATTCCATTGCATCATTTGCATTTGAGCTCATCTTGGTGCCCGAAATGCTGTTGGAAGATAGCTTCAGATCGTTAGTTCAGAATTTTATCAGCTCGAGCTCTTTTGTCATTTTGCCATGAATTATGTGTGCACCCTATGAACTTGAGTCCTACATGTGAGTTGAACATTGCCATGCCATCTTTCCAGGGGTATTTTCCATGTATTTTTGTGAGCTATGTGTTGACTAGAACAAGCATGCAAAGTAGGGATGATGATGTTGCTGATTTCAGGAACTTAGTGATTTCACTAAGTTTTGTCCTGCTGATAATTTTATGCCATATGTTCATGTCGTTTCAGAGAGATCTATGCCCTTTTTGAGCATGATCAGTAAGGGTGTTTTGAACATATGGTTGTGCTCTATCCATCCATGCCTTTGTTGGTATTTATGGAGTAGCCTAGCATGTCATTTTCGTGCTCTACTTTTGCTTGAAATTGTTTCCTGGCAGACTGTTTGCGTGAGATTCAATTTTCACGAGGTCGTTGTAGTTGATCCGTGTATGCTATGATGTTGTTCTTGCCATGTATAGCTCCTATGCCATGTCTTCTTGATGGGTGTATGCTTAGTTTATCATGAGGTGCTCTGTAGTGAGTGCATCGAGCTCACGAACATGCCATGTTGAATCTGTTTTTGCCATGTCCTGATAATTCACTAAGTCTGAAATCTGTAATAAAACTTGCAATGTTTACATGGGTGCCATCATTTCTTAGAGTCCTTTTTGGCTTATGGTCAGTACGGGACTATTGAAATAGGCTTTGAGTAGAATCATGTCATACCTTGCTTTGCTATTATAAGTTCCTGTAGCATGTTGTTTGCTTGCTCTAAACATGCCTTCCTGATGTTAATTCCTGCCATGTTAGTATTTTCACTAAGTCTGTGAACCTGATATTTTGAGCACTTTCTCCATGCTTGTTTGAACATGTTATGATGTGTTTTAGCCGTAGCTCAGTGTTCCTCTTTTGTTAAGCATCTCCTGTAGTTTGTTGCTATACGCTTTGTTTTTATGTTGGGGTGCTGTAGCATAGTTTCGTGTTGCGTGCTAAGTAGCTTCGGACTGTTAAACGCAGATTTGCGTCATTCTTGTTTTGCTTGTCATTTGCAAACCGTGCATCCGTTTCCGGTGATCTTTATATCGATTTCAACCGAAATCACTCCATTTTTCCAGCGGCATACTTGGTTTGCCAAGTTGATGCCAGTTCATCATTTTCCTTCCGAGCACACATATGCATTGCATACCACATCTCGCATCGCATGTCATGTATTGCATCATATTGCTTGTGCATTGTTCCTTGTTTTGATTGTGGTTCCGTTGCTTGTGTTCTTGCTTTGGGTAGAGCCGGGAGACGAGTACGTGAACGAGGAGCCTGTTGAGAATGCCTACGAGGATCCAGCCTTCGACAACTCTGAGAACCTTACAGGCAAGATGACCATACCTTCGATATCACTTCTATCTTTGCTTGCTAGATGCTCGCTCTTTTGCTATGCCTATGCTGCGATACCTACCACTTGCTATATCATGCCTCCCATATTGCCATGTCAACCTCTAACCATCCATGTCCTAGCAAACCGTTGATTGGCTATGTTACCGCTTTGCTCAGCCCCTCTTATAGCGTTGCTAGTTGCAGGTGAAGATGAAGTTTGTTCCTTGTTGGAACACGGATATTTTGGGATATCACAATATCTATTGTTTTAATTAATGCATCTATATACTTGGTAAAGGGTGGAAGGCTCGGCCTTATGCCCGGTGTTTTGTTCCACTCTTGCCACCCTAGTTTCCGTCATACCGGTGTTATGTTCCTTGATTTTGCGTTCCTTACGCGGTCGGGTGATTTATGGGACCCCTTGACAGTTCGCTTTGAATAAAACTCCTCCAAAGAAGGCCCAACCTTGGTTTTACCATTTGCCACCTATACCCTTTTTCCCTTGGGTTTTCGCGAGCCCGAGGGTCATCTTTATTTTACCCCCCCGGGCCAGTGCTCCTCTGAGTGTTGGTCCAAACTAGAGCACCGTGCGGGACCATTCCTTGGCAACTTGGATTACGTCGGTACCTGTACGCTTAGCTTATCCGGTGTGCCCTGAGAACGAGATATGTGCAGCTCCTATCGGGATTTGTCGGCACAGCGGGAGGTCTTGCTGGTTTAGTTTTACCATTGTCGAAATGTCTTGATGTACCGGGATACCGAGTCTGATCGGAGTGTCTTGGGTGAAGGTTTATTCCTTCGATGACCGTGAGAGCTTGTGATGGGCTAAGTTGGGACACCCCTGCAGGGTATTATCTTTCGAAAGCCGTGCCCGCGGTTATGAGGCAGATGGGAATTTGTTAATGTCCGGTTGTAGAAAACCCGAAGTTGACCTTAATTAAAATACATCAACCGTGTATGTAACCGTGATGGTCTCTTCTCGGCGGAGTCCGGGAAGTGAACACGGTGTTGGAGTTATGTTTGACGTAAGTAGTCAGGATCACTTCTTGATCGCTAGTAGCTTCACGACCGCGCCTTGCTTCTCTTCTCGCTCTCTTTTGCGATGTAGCCACCATATATGCTAGTTAAACGCAGCAGCCCTCCTTTTGACACCAGCCTTCCCTTAAGCTTAAATAGTTTTGATCTCGGGTGTGAGATTGTTGAGTCCTGTGGCTCATGATTCTACCAAAATGATGCAGTACGGTGATGCCAGGTGATGATGGCGAATCGAGCTGAAGTGGGAATATGATGAGGCACTTGGTCGTTACTATGTTTCCTTTCCAGACGATTAGTAGTGGAGCCCAGTTGGGGCGATCGGGGATTTGAGTCGCATGTGGGGATCTTCTTTTATTTTGGTTCCGTAGTCGGACCTTGATTGTATCTGGATGATGTAATGCTTTATTCATGTAATTGTGTGAAGTGGCGACTGTGAGCCAACTATGTACCTTGTCCCTTATGTATTACATGGATTGTGCGAAGATTACCTCACTTGCGACATTGCTTTCAATGCGGTTATGCCTCTAAGTCGTGCCGACACGTGGGAGCTATAGCCGCATCGAGGGCGCTACAAGTTGGTAATCGAGCCATCCCGACCTTAGGAGCCCCCACCGCTTGATCGCTTTTAGTGGCGAGTTGTGTCTAGAAAAATGTTTTGAGTCATTTAGGTTTATATATATCGGAGAGTTAGGAATTCTTTTTACTCCCAGTCCTTGACCTTACGGTGAGGTATCCCGACGTAGAGTTTTGACTCTTCTCTTCTCAAATTTCACTAAAAAATTTTAGGATCACGCTGGTATCTTAGAATCGTTCGATGGTTTTATGATGACAACATTGTCTTGGTTGCCTCGACATTTAGGGGTTGTGGCGGTGTCCCGGGAGTTGAGCTCCGAGGTGTTGTCGTCATAATTTTATCGTTGCGATTCTGAATACCGAGTTTAGTGACCGACATCGAAAATCTCTTTTATGCGGTCAGTTGGTGAGATAACCCGCTAACCCAAAGATCTTGTGGTGAGTACGGAGTATTGCCATGACTCGCATAACGGATGCTTTTCAAGGTTGAGGTACACGATTTCGAAGGTTTCTTGGTTATGTGTTGAAGGATGGATACAATGGATGTAGGGATTGTTAGCTTGGGTGAGATATATATTGCTCCCCTGTATCCCCAACACCTGATTGCATAACCGGAAAGTTTCGGGAGTTTATAGGTGGGATTCAAGTAGCTCTAGCATTTTCTTCCGCGGATATTTGGTTTGTGATTGGGTAATCCTTACCACTTATTTGTTCCATTCATACCTTGTTTTTATTTTCATTCATCAATCTCTTATCAAGTGGCTTCTCACCTTAATGGACGTGATGTTTACTTTGGAATTCATTCGTTCATCCTGTTCAATGTTTATTGTGAAGACTATATGTTGCAATTTCTATCCGTTGATTCAACTTGTCTATCTGCTCATCAAGATGCTAACGGATGTCACCCTCTTCAGATGGCTCCGCCAACGTCGAGAATCCGGAGCGCAGTGAAGGGAGTCAGCGAACCCTCCACCTCCACCTCCGCCTCCGGAGGCATGGCAAACTTTGATGGCAACCACTAACGCCAACGCCGTTGTTGATCCAGTGATGCAAGAGCGTAACCAAGGCCAAGGCAACCAAGGGAATCAAGGTCAAGGCAGTTCTATCATCACCACGATTTCCTACACTCAACCAGTTCCTTGCCAACCAGCCAAAGTCTTTCACCATCGTGTGCGAGGCCACAGATGCCGACGATTGGCTCGTGGATATCAACAAGCATTTTGAATGCAGCAATGTCGGACACGAGGACTACGTCAAGTTCGCGTCTTTTCAGCTCAAGGATCGAGCAGCTGATTGGTTCCACAATACAAGGATTCTAGAGGTGGTCGGTGATTACTTGGACTGATTTACCGGGACTTTAAAGCTCACCATATTCCTTCGGTGTTGTTGAGAGCAAGCGTGAGGAGTTCCGCAATCTCAAGCAAGGAAGCATGTCGATGTCTGAATACAACATACGATTTGAAACTTGCTCGATCCGCTAAACAAGATGTTCTGATGAGAAAAGTATGATCTATCGCCGGAGGTGGCCTTGAGAGGATCTGCAGTTATCTCTTGTTCTTTCGAGCCTACTCGGTTTGATCAATTCTATAATATGGCACTCAAGCTAGAAGGTGCTCACCTCAAGTGTGAGGCTTCAAAGAAGAGAAACAGGATGCGATTCAGTCTTCTTCCTCCTCTCAAGTGGCAGCAAAGCAGCAAAAGTTCTACCTTCCTCCTCCCCGTTCCGTCGGCCTTATCGTGAGAAGAACTTCGGTGGTCGTGGATCTTCCCACCCACCCAACCCAAGCTACTGTAACAAGTCTCAGCCTCAAGCTCCAAGGTCAAATGCTCCTTATCACCGTCCGCTCAGAGGTGACCTGCAACAAGTGTCGCAGAAGGGTCACTATGCGAACAAATGCCATAACCAAAGGCGCCTTCCTCCTCCTCCTCCCGTGAGGTCTTCAAGCAATGCAAAGTGGTCAAGCATAATCCCAAGTCTGCCAAGGTGAACATGATGAATGCAGCTCAAGCGGAGGATTCTTGAGATGTGATCATGGGTAATCTTCCGATTAATGATATTCTGCAAAAGTATTATTTGATCTTGGTGCATCGCATTGTTTCATGTCTAGATCATTTGTCGCAAGCATGATTTCATTTCGAAATGATGGAAAACCCATGGAGTTGTTTCTCCGGCCTCTTCTATGAGGGCTACCACAAGGATTCGGATGTTTCTATCAAGATGGGCGACTATGATTTCTATCTAAACCATTTGTTCTTGGTAACTCGATATTGATCTAATTCTTGGGATGGATGGCTTTCTCGGCACAAGGCTCAACTTGATTGTCTTTGCCAGGCAGATTCAATTGACACACCCTTCCGAGGATGTTATCATCTATGCCGCTCGTGATGAAACCATTCGGTTGTTTTCTCTCAATGAGAAGGGTGAATTGGATGCTATCTCTCAAATTCGATCGTTTGTGAGTACCAAGATGTCTTTCCGTAAGAGCTTCGGGTATGCCTCCTCATCGGCCACCGAATTCGTTATTGATCTTGAGCACGGCATCGAACCCGTTTGCAAGCGTCCTTACAAGCTTGGACCCAAGGAGCTGAAAGAATTGAAGAAGCAGCTCGATGAACAAGAGCGTCTGGTTTGATCGGACGAGTTCATCTCCATGGGGATGTGGAGTTCTTTTGTCCGAAGAAGGATGGCACGGACCGACTTTGTGTTGATTACCGTCCATTGAATAAGAAGACAATCAAGAACAAGTATCCACTTCCCAACATCAATGAGCTATTTGAGCAACTCAAAGGTGCTAAAGTATTCTCCAAGCTTGACCTCCGTATGGGTTATCATCGATTCGCATTCGTGAACAAGATATTCCCAAGACAACATTCAGAACAAGCTATGGTTCTTATGAATATACTGTCATGTCTTTCGGCCTTGTCAATGCTCCTCCAACTTTCTCTCGCATGATGAACTTTATCTTCAACCCCTACACCAATGATTTCGTCTTGGTGTATCTCGATGATATTTTGGTCTTCTCCAAGAACAAGCGGGATCATGCCAAACATTTGCGGTTGGTGCTCGACAAGCTCGAGAGAACATCAATTCTATCTGAAGTTTTCCAAATGTGAGTTACGGCTTGATGAAGTTCTTTATCTTGGTCATATCATCTCAGCCAAGGGCATCGCTGTTAATCCCGAGAAGGTGTCTTCAATTGTGAATTGGGAACCTCCTTAGAATGTCAAGCAGCTCCATGATTTTCTCGGTCTTGCAAGCTATTGTCAAGATTCGTTGAGAATTTCTCCAAGATTGCAAAGCCCTTTCCAACCTCCTCCGAAGCATGTCAAGTATGTCCGGGCCTTTGAGTGTGATGTCGCTTTCAATACCCTCAAAGAGAAGCTAGTTCAGCCTCTGTCTTGACTCCTCTGATGAATCCAAGCCATTGAAGTTTTACGTGATGCTTCCTTGCAAGGTCTCGGTCTGTGTTAATGCAAGAGAAGAAGGTTGTGGCCTATACCTCTCGTCAGTTGAAGCCCAACGAAAAGAACTACCCCACTCACGATTTAGAGTTGGCGGCAGTTGTCCATGCGTTGATAACATGGAGACATCTCTTGTTGGGAAGGAAAGTGGACATTTTCACCGATCACAAGAGCCTCAAGTACATCTTCACTCAACCAAACCTCAACCTCAGGCAAACTCGATGGGTCGAAATGATTCAAGAGTACAATCCAAGTATTGAATATACTCTGGCAAGGCGAATGTGATTGCAGATGCCTTGAGCGAAAGGCTTATTGCAACAGTCTAATTCTCAAGCCCTTCCAACGGATCTTTGTGAAGCTTTCCATAGCTGAATCTTCAAGTTGTTCCTCAAGGATTTCTTGCCAACCTCATAGTCTCTCCTACTTTGGAAGATCAAATTCGTGAGGCTCAACTTCGGATACCATGGTGAAGAAGGTGAAGCGTGGTATTGACAAGGGCATTTCCAAATACAAGTGCTATCGCTTGGATGACAAAGGCACTCTATTCTTTGAGGATCATATTGTGGTTCCTAAAGGCGATCGAGAAAAGTCATCATGAATGAGGCACACAATTCCTCCTATCCATTCATCCCGGAAGTGCGAAGATGTACCATGACCTCAAGCGATCGTATTGGTGGACTCGAATGAAGCGAGAAATTGCTCAATTCGTGAATGAATGTGATGTCTGCAGAAGGGTGAAAGCGAACACCAAAGACCAGCTGGTCTCCTCCAACCTCTTGCTATTCCGAATGGAAGTTTGATCATATCGAGATGGACTTCGTGGATGGTTTTCCTAAGTCCAAGCGTGGAAATGATGCTATCTTCATTGTCATTGACAAGCTTACTAAAGTGGCTCATTTTCTTCTGTCAAAGAATCTATCACAGCAGCTCACCGGCGAGCTATACACCTCGAATTGTCTCCTTGCACGGTATTCCGCAATTGATCTCTTGAGACCGTGGAAGCATCTTCACTTCTAAGTTCGGGATTCTTTTGAAGGCCATGGGCACCAACATTCGTTTCAAAGACAGCTTTTCATCCTCAAACAAGTGGCCAAGTCGGCGAGTCAATCAAATCCTTGAAGATATGCTCGGGGCTTGTGTCATTTCTTTTGGCATGAAGTGGGAAGAGTGCCTCCCATATGCCGAAGTTCTCTTACAACAACAGCTTCCAAGCAAGTTCGCAAGGCCCCATTCGAAATTCTATATGGCAGAAAGTGCCGTACTCCTCTCAATTGGTCCGAGATGTGAACGCCAACTTCTTGGCAACGACTTGATCACAGAAGCCGAAGAAATGTGCAAAGTCATTCGTGAGAACCTTAAAGCCGCGCAATCGCGCGAGAAGGGCTATTATGATGACAAGCACCGTGATGTGGCTTTTGAAATCGGAGACCATGTCTACCTCCGCGTCTCTCAATGAAAGGCACTCGTCGCTTCGGTATCAAAGGAAGCTTGCCCCTAGATCGTGGGTCCTTTCAAGATCATTGGCAAAAGAGGCGATCTCGCCTATCAACTTGAGCTTCCACCCAACTTTGCAAACGCGTGCGATGTGTTTCACGTGTCACAGCTCCGCAAGTGCTTCAAGATTCTGGCGCACTATCAACTTTGAAGAAATTGACCTCCAAGAAGATCTTTCTTATCATGAGCACCCCGTTGCTATTCTTGAAGAAACCGAGCGCAAGACTCGCAACAAGTCAATCAAATTCCTAAAAGTAAAGTGGTCACACCATTCCGACCGAGAAGCCACCTGGGAGCGCGAGGATCACCTCCGTTCCGAATATCCGGAGTTCTTTCAGTCCTAGATCTCGGGACGAGATCCTCTTGTAGTGGTGGAGTGTTGTAACACCCCGGATGTATCTTTCCATATTTGTAACTCCAACTATTGCCATTTCCGGATATGTGCTATGATATTCTCTCCGGGGTTGGGTTTTGTTTTCATTTTGCATTTTGTTCATGTCATGCATCTCATATCATGTCATCATGTGCATCTCATTTGCATACGTGTTCGTCTCATGATTCCGAGCATATTCCCCGTTGTCCGTTTTGCAATCCGACACTCCTATGTTCCCCGGCGTCCCCTTTTGTCCTTTTTCCGTGTGCGGGTGTTGAACATTCTCGGAATGGACCGAGCCTTGCCAAGTGGCCTGGTATAGCACCGTAGACCACTGTCAAGTTTCGGGTCATTTGGAGTTCGCTTGATACTCCAACGGTTAACCGCACCCTCGCAAAAGGCCTCTTTTGAGTTGCAGCCCAACAACCCTCCAAAACAGCCCAATAACCCATCTAACTCCCTCCATGCCCTCGGTCGTTCGATCACGATCGTGTGCGAAAACTACACCCCATTTGGACTCTCCTAGCTCCTCTATGCCTATTTAAAGACCCTCCACGAATTCCGGGCAAACCCTAGCAAATCCCAGATCCGCCCGCGGACACGTCCGCGTCGCGCCGGACACGTCCGCGCCAGCCCCGGCGAATCCGGGCTCGCCATGCGCGCCCGCCGCCGCCGCCGCCGCCGCCGCGGCCAGCGTCACAGCCAGGCCGCCTCTCTCGCCGCGCGCCGCCACCACGCCACCGCCGCCACGCCCGCCCCTCCCTCTCCGCCACACCACCGCCGCCGCCACGCCGCCTGCGCCCACCACAGCGCCTGGCCGCACCACCGCGCCGCCGCACCGCCACACGCACCGCCATGCCTTTCGCCACACCGCCGCCCGCCGCCGCCCGCTGCTGCCACACGCCCTTTCGCCGCCGCCGCCGACCCGCCGTCGTCCTCTCCCGCGCCGACGACCCCAACTCCGGCGACCGCGCCCGATCCAGATCCGTTTATCCCCAGGGTTGACTTTCTTTCCCCCCAAAATTTCGTCTAAGTCTTTTTCCGTCAATAATTTCGGGCATTTTTCAACGCATCACATCTCCGCAACCGTGGCTCCGTTTTGGGCGTATAATATGTCAAAATGTTCGCCTCGAACAGTACATCATTTCATTCCATTGCATCATTTGCATTTGAGCTCATCTTGGTGCCCGAAATGCTGTTGGAAGATAGCTTCAGATCGTTAGTTCCAGAATTTTATCAGCTCGAGCTCTTTTGTCATTTTTGCCATGAATTATGTGTGCACCCTATGAACTTGAGTCCTACATGTGAGTTGAACATTGCCATGCCATCTTTCCAGGGGTATTTTCCATGTATTTTTGTGAGCTATGTGTTGACTAGAACAAGCATGCAAAGTAGGGATGATGATGTTGCTGATTTCAGGAACTTAGTGATTTCACTAAGTTTTGTCCTGCTGATAATTTTATGCCATATGTTCATGTCGTTTCAGAGAGATCTATGCCCTTTTTGAGCATGATCAGTAAGGGTGTTTTGAACATATGGTTGTGCTCTATCCATCCATGCCTTTGTTGGTATTTATGGAGTAGCCTAGCATGTCATTTTCGTGCTCTACTTTTGCTTGAAATTGTTTCCTGGCAGACTGTTTGCATGAGAATCAATTTTCACGAGGTCGTTGTAGTTGATCCGTGTATGCTATGATGTTGTTCTTTCCATGTATAGCTCCTATGCCATGTCTTCTTGATGGGTGTATGCTTAGTTTATCATGAGGTGCTCTGTAGTGAGTGCATCGAGCTCACGAACATGCCATGTTGAATCTGTTTTTGCCATGTCCTGATAATTCACTAAGTCTGAAATCTGTAATAAAACTTGCAATGTTTACATGGGTGCCATCATTTCTTAGAGTCCTTTTTGGCTTATGGTCAGTAAGGGACTATTGAAATAGGCTTTGAGTAGAATCATGTCATACCTTGCTTTGCTATTATAAGTTCCTGTAGCATGTTGTTTGCTTGCTCTAAACATGCCTTCCTGATGTTAATTCCTGCCATGTTAGTATTTTCACTAAGTCTGTGAACCTGATATTTTGAGCACTTTCTCCATGCTTGTTTGAACATGTTATGATGTGTTTTAGCCGTAGCTCAGTGTTCCTCTTTTGTTAAGCATCTCCTGTAGTTTGTTGCTATATGCTTTGTTTTTATGTTGGGGTGCTGTAGCATAGTTTCGTGTTGCGTGCTAAGTAGCTTCGGACTGTTAAACGCAGATTTGCGTCATTCTTGTTTTGCTTGTCATTTGCAAACCGTGCATCCGTTTCCGGTGATCTTTATATCGATTTCAACCGAAATCACTCCATTTTTCCAGCGGCATACTTGGTTTGCCAAGTTGATGCCCGGTTCATCATTTTCCTTCCGGAGCACACATATGCATTGCATACCACATCTCGCATCGCATGTCATGTATTGCATCATATTGCTTGTGCATTGTTCCTTGTTTTGATTGTGGTTCCGTTGCTTGTGTTCTTGCTTTGGGTAGAGCCGGGAGACGAGTACGTGAACGAGGAGCCTGTTGAGAATGCCTACGAGGATCCAGCCTTCGACAACTCTGAGAACCTTACAGGCAAGATGACCATACCTTCGATATCACTTCTATCTTTGCTTGCTAGATGCTCGCTCTTTGCTATGCCTATGCTGCGATACCTACCACTTGCTATATCATGCCTCCCATATTGCCATGTCAACCTCTAACCATCCATGTCCTAGCAAACCGTTGATTGGCTATGTTACCGCTTTGCTCAAATTTCTCTTATAGCGTTGCTAGTTGCGGTGAAGATGAAGTTTGTTCCTTGTTGGAACACGGATATTTTGGGATATCACAATATCTATTGTTTTAATTAATGCATCTATATACTTGGTAAAGGGTGGAAGGCTCGGCCTTATGCCCGTGTTTTGTTCCACTCTTGCCACCCTAGTTTCCGTCATACCGTGTTATGTTCCTTGATTTTATGTTCCTTACGCGGTCGGGTGATTTATGGGACCCCTTGACGGTTCGCTTTGAATAAAACTCCTCCAAAGAAGGCCCAACCTTGGTTTTACCATTTGCCACCTATACCCTTTTTCCCTTGGGTTTTCGCGAGCCCGAGGGTCATCTTTATTTTACCCCCGGCGGTGCTCCTCGAGTGTTGGTCCAAACTAGAGCACCGTCTTGGGACCATTCCTTGGCAACTTGGATTACGCCGGTACTGTGACGCTTAGCTTATCCGGTGTGCCCCGAGAACGAGATATGTGCAGCTCCTATCGGGATTTGTCGGCACAGCAGGAGGTCTTGCTGGTTTAGTTTTACCATTGTCGAAATGTCTTGATGTACCGGATACCGAGTCGATCGGAGTGTCTTGGGTGAAGGTTTATTCCTTCGATGACCGTGAGAGCTTGTGATGGGCTAAGTTGGGACACCCTGCAGGTATTATCTTTCAAAGCCGTGCCCATGCGTTATGAGGCAGATGGGAATTTGTTAATGTCCGTTGTAGAAAACCGAAGTTGACCTTAATTAAAATACATCAACCGTGTATGTAACCGTGATGGTCTCTTCTCGGCGGAGTTCGGGAAGTGAACACGGTGTTGGAGTTATGTTTGACGAAGTAGTCGATCACTTCTTGATCGCTAGTAGCTTCACGACCGCGCTTTGCTTCTCTTCTCGCTCTCTTTTGCGATGTAGCCACCATATATGCTAGTAAACAGCAGCAGCCCTCCTTTTGACACCAGCCTTCCCTTGCTTAAATAGTTTTGATCTCGCGGTGTGAGATTGTTGAGTCCCTATGGCTCATGATTCTACCAAAACAGATGCAGGTACCGGTGATGCCAGCGCTGATGGCGCAACTGAGCTGAAGTGGGAATATGATGAGGCACTTGGTCGTTACTATGTTTCCTTTCCAGACGATTAGTAGTGGAGCCCAGTTGGGGCGATCGGGGATTTGAGTCGCATGTGGGGTTCTTCTTTTATTTTGGTTCCGTAGTCGGACCTTGATTGTATCTGGATGATGTAATGCTTTTATTCATGTAATTGTGTGAAGTGGCGACTGTAAGCCAACTATGTACCTTGTCCCTTATGTATTACATGGATTGTGCGAAGATTACCTCACTTGCGACATTGCTTTCAATGCGGTTATGCCTCTAAGTCGTGCTTCGACACGTGGGAGCTATAGCCGCATCGAGGGCGTTACAACAGGGCTGTAATTCTGGTGACAAATCTAAAAAAAGGTTTCTTGTCATCTCACAAAATTAGGTGTCATGTGCTTCGGGTCACTACGAGGGTTAAACAGCGACAACTGAGTTGGGCTAGTCATTGGGGGCACATGCACGAAGACTACTCGGCTGCCATCTAGGTCAAGCCGGCTATGTTAATTAGGACATCTATCGATGGACCCCTTTTCTACGAGTTTATCTTTAATTTGAGCTTTGATCCTCGTCTAGTTTGTCCGTCGGGATTCATGTTGTCTCCTTTGGGCAGTGAGGTTGTGATTTCTTGTCATGTGGCATTTTTTTGTGTTATATGTTATAATTCGGTGCTTCAGATCAAAATGACGACAACTGCGCCTCCGGGGCACGTGCATGAAGACTTCTCAACAGTCATTGATGAGGTCAAGCCGGCTCCGGTAGACAAAAGAAAACTAGTACTCCACTATATAGGCAGGAGCCTCCGCGCTTGCTTGCTAGTGTTGCTCTCTTCACACTGTCTCATCCTCTCTAGATATAAACATGACAACGGTGGCCACACACACTCTCTCTCTCTGCTCACCGCTGGTCATAGATCCAGCCGGATCCTGTCTGCCGGGGAAGGTGAGAAGGTGCAACGATCATGCGGTCATCCTCGACGACGGCTCTTACCCACTGCCAGCACGTCCCGATCCGCGTGCCTTGCCATTCTCTCCCAAGCACCGCTGGCGAGGGAGGGCCTCCGACCCCTTCTTCCTCACTGCCGTAGTGTGGGCAGATCCAACCTCCCACCACCCACCTAGCGACATCCCAACGATCCTCAGGTATAACTTCCTTCGAAACCGGCCTTGCTCTACTTCCCGAGCTCCTGACGGCGCTGCATTTGTATCTTTTACTATTTCTCAGCCCCCCTCGTAGATAGGATCGATCGGCTGTTCGGAAACCACCTAAATTTTTACGGTTAAGAGGTAAACTAGTTCATGCACTCGAATCTAGTACTACTTGGTTCAAACAAGGAAGAAAGGTGAAGGAAATATGCCCTAGAGGCAATAATAAAGTTATTATTTATTTCCTCATTTCATGATAAATGTTTATTATTCATGCTAGAATTGTATTAACCGGAAACATGATACATGTGTGAATACATAGACAAACATATAGTCACTAGTATGCCTCTACTTGACTAGCTCATTAATCAAAGATGGTTATGTTTCCTAACCATAGACATGTGTTGTCATTTGATTAAATGGGGTCACATCATTAGGAGAATGATGTGATTGACATGACCCATCCCGTTAGCTTAGCACTTGATCGTTTAGTATTCTGCTATTGCTTCCTTCATGACTTATACATGTTCCTGTAACTATGAGAATTGTGTAACTCCTATTCACCGGAGGAACACTTTGGGTACTACCAAATGTCACAACATAACTGGGTGATTATAAAGGAGTACTACAGGTGTTTCCGAAGGTACATGTTGAGTTGGCATAATTCGAGATTAGGATTTGTCACTCCGATTGTCGGAGAGGTATCTCTGGGCCCTCTCGTTAATACTCATCACCTAAGACTTGCAAGCATGTAACTAATCAGTTAGTTATGAGATGACGTATTACGGAACGAGTAAAGAGACTTGCCGGTAACGATATTGAACTAGGTATTGGATACCGATGATCAAATCTCGGGCAAGTAACATACCGATGACAAAGGGAACAACGTATGTTGTTGTGCGGTTTGACCGATAAAGATCTTCGTAGAATATGTAGGAACCAATATGGGCATCCAGGTCCCGCTACTGGTTATTGACCAGAGACGTGTCTCGGTCATGTCTACATTGTTCTCGAACCGTAGGGTCCGCACGCTTAAGGTTTCGATGACAGTTATATTATGAGTTTATGTATTTTGATGTACGAAGTTTGTTCGAGTCCGGATGTGATCACGGACATGACAAGGAGTCTCAAAATGGTCGAGACATAAAGATTGATATATTGGGCGGATATATTTGGACACCGAAAAGGTTTCGGGAGAGTTTGGGAATATACTGAGTTCGGAGGTTACCGAACCCCGTAAGTGTATGGGCCTTATTGGGCCCTATTGGAAGGGAGGGAGAAGGAGCAAGGGAGGGGGGCATGCCCCCCCCAAGCCCAATCCGAATTGGGAAGGGGGCCGGCCCCCCCTTTCCTTCTCTCCTTCCCCCTCTTCCTTCCTACTACTACTACTCCTTCCTTCCCTCCAACTTGGATTAGGAAAGGAGGAAACCTACTTGGAGTAGGTTTCCCCCTCCCTATGGCGCCCCCTTGGGCCGCCACCTCCTCCCTCCCTCCTTTATATACGGGGGTAGGGGGGCACCTTAGACACACAAGTTGATCATTGAGATCGTTCCTTAGCTGTGTGCGGTGCCCCCTCCATGATATTACACCTCGGTCATATTGTAGCGGTGCTTAGGCGAAGCCTGCGACAGAGAACATCAAGATCGTCCCACGCCGTCATGCCGACGGAACTCTCCCTCGCGCCTCTGCTGGATCGGAGATCGGGGTGCGTCATCGAGCTGTCGTGTGTCAAGAACTCGGAGGTGCCGAGTAACGGTGCTTGGATCGGTTGAACCGAGAAGACGTCGACTACTTCCTCTACGTTGCGTCAACGCTTCGCTTCGGTCTCGAGGGCGTAGACAACACTCTCCCCTCTCGTTGCTATGCATCACCATGATCTTGCGTGTGCGTAATTTTTTGAAATTACTACGCTCCCCAACAAAGGCATCCGAGCCTAGGTTTTATGCGTTGATGTTATATGCACGAGTAGAACACAAATGAGTTGTGGACGATATAAGTCATCTGCCTACCAAAGATGTCATACTTTGGTTCAGCGGTATTGTTGGATGAAGCGGCCGGACCGACATTACGCGTGACGCTTCGCGAGACTGGTTTTACCGCCGTGCTTTGCACACGGTGACTAGCGGTGTCGGTTTCTCCAACTTTAGTTGAACCGAGTGTGGCTACACCCAGTCCTTGTGAAGGTTAAACGAGTCTATTTGACAAACTATCGTTGTGGTTTTGATGCGTAGGTAAGAACGGTTCTTGCTAAGCCCGTAGCAGCCACGTAAAATTTGCAACAACAAAGTAGAGGACTTCTAACTTGTTTTTGCAGGCATGTTGTGATGTGATATGGTCAAGACGTGATGCTATATTTTATTGTATGAGATGATCATGTTTTGTAACCGGTTATCGGCAATGGCAGGAGCCATATGGTTGTCGCTTTATTGTATGAAATGCAAACGCCTTGTAATTGCTTTACTTTATCACTAAGCGGTAGCGATAGTCATAGAAGCAATAGATGGCGTAACGACAACGATGCTGTGATGGAGATCAAGGTGTCGCGCCGGTGACAATGGTGATCACGACGGTGCTTCGGAGATGGAGATCACAAGCACAAGATGATGATGGCCATATCATATCACTTATATTGATTGCATGTGATGTTTATCCTTTATGCATCTTATCTTGCTTTGATTGACGGTAGCATTTTAAGATGATCTCTCACTAATTATCAAGAAGTGTTCTCCCGAGTATGCACCGCTATGAAAGTTCTTCGTCTTTGAGACACCACGTGATGATCGGGTGTGATAGGCTCTACGTTTAAATACAACGGTGCAAAATAGTTGCACACGCGAATACTCGAGTTATACTTGACGAGCCTAGCATATACAGATATGGCCTCGGAACACGGAGACCGAAAGGTCGAGCGTGAATCATATAGTAGATATGATCAACATAGAGATGTTCACCATTGAAACTACTCCATCTCATGTGATGATCGGACATGGTTTAGTTGATTTGGATCACGTGATCACTTAGATGACTAGAGAGATGTCTGTCTAAGTGGGAGTTCTTTAGTAATATGATTAATTGAACTTAAATTTATCATGAACTTAGTACCTGATAGTATTTTGCTTGTCTATGTTTGTTTGTAGATAGATGGCTCGTCTTTGTTGTTCGTTGAATTTTAATGCGTTCCTTGAAAGCAAAGTTGAAAGATGATGGTAGCAATTACACGGATTTGGGTCCGTAACTCGAGGATTATCCTCATTGCTGCCGAAGAGTTACGCCTGGAAGCACCGCTGGGTGCCAGCCTCGCTTCTGATGTGGCCGACGACGTTAAGAACGTCTGGCGAGCAAAGCTAATGACTACTCTATAGTTCGATGTGCCATGCTTTACGGCTTAGAACCGGGTCTTCAACGACATTTTGAACGTCATGGAGCATATGAGATGTTCCAGGAATTGAAGTTAATATTTCAAGCAAATGCCCGGATTGAGAGATATGAAGTCTCCAATAAGTTCTACAGCTACAAGATGGAGGAGAACAGTTCTGTCAGTGAGCATATACTCAAAATGTCTGGGTATAACAATCACTTGATTCAACTGGGAGTTAATCTTCCGGATGATAGTGTCATTGATGAATTCTCCAATCACGCCACCAAGCTACAAGAGCTTTGTGATGAACAATAATATGCAAGGGATGAACAAGACTATTCGAGCTCTTCGCAATGCTTGAAAGCTGCGGAGGTAGAAATCAAGAAGGAGCATCAAGTGTTGATGGTCAACAAGACCACTAGTTTCAAGAAGAAGGGCAAAGGGAAGAAGAAGGGAACTTCAAAAGAACAGCAAACAAGTTGCTGCTCAAGAGAAGAAACCCAAGTCGGACCTAAGCACGAAACTAAGTGCTTCTATGCAAGCGACTAGACATTTGAGCGGAACTGCCCCAAGTATTTGGCGGATAAGAAGGATGGCAAAGTGAACAAAGGTATATGTGATATACATGTTATTGATGTGTACCTTACTAATGCTCGCAGAGCACTGGTATTTGATATCGGGTTCTGTTGCTAACATTTGCAACTCGAAGCAGGGACTACGGATTGCGAAGATTAGCTAAGGACGAGGTGACGATGCGCGTGGGAAATGGTTCCAAAGTCGATGTGATCGCGGTCGGCACGCTACCTCTACATCTACCATCGGGATTAGTTTTAGACCTGAATAATTGTTATTTGGTGCCTGCGTTGAGCATGAACATTATATCTGGATCTTGTTTGATGCGAGACGGTTATTCATTTAAATCAGAGAATAATGGTTGTTCTATTTATATGAGTAATATCTTTTATGGTCATGCACCCTTGAAGAGTGGTCTATTTTTATTGAATCTCGATAGTAGTGATACACATATTCATAATGTTGAAGCCAAAAGATGCAGAGTTGATAATGATAGTGCAACATATTTGTGGCACTGCCATTTAGGTCATATCGATGTAAAACGCATGAAGAAACTCCATACTGATGGACTTCTGGAATCACTTGATTATGAATCACTTGGTACTTGCGAACCGTGCCTCATGGGCAAGATGACTAAAACACCGTTTTCCGGTTCTATGGAGAGAGCAACAAGATTTGTTGGAAATCATACATACAGATGTATGTGGCCCGATGAATGTTGAGGCTCGTGGTGGATATCGTTATTTTCTCACCTTCACAGATGATTTGAGCAGATATGGGTATATCTACTTGATGAAGCACAAGTCTGAAACATTTGAAAAGTTCAAAGAATTTCAGAGTGAAGTAGAAAATCATCGTAACAAGAAAATAAAGTTTCTATGATCTGATCATGGAGGAGAATATTTGAGTTACGAGTTTGGTTTACATTTGAAACAATGCGGAATAGTTTCACAACTCACGCCACCTGGAACACCACAACGAAATGGTGTGTCCGAACGTCGTAATCGTACTTTACTTGATATGGTACGATCTATGATGTCTCTTACCAATTTACCGCTATCGTTTTGGGGTTATGCTTTAGAGACGGCCGCATTCACGTTAAATAGGGCACCATCAAAATCCGTTGAGACGACGCCTTATGAACTATGGTTTGGCAAGAAACCAAAGTTGTCGTTTCTTAAAGTTTGGGGCTGTGATGCTTATGTGAAGAAACTTCAACCAGATAAGCTCGAACCCAAATCGGAGAAATGTGTCTTCATAGGATGCCCAAAGGAGACTATTGGGTACACCTTCTATCACAGATCCGAGGGCAAAATTTTGTTGCTAAATCGGATCCTTTCTAGAGAAGGAGTTTCTCTCGAAAGAAGTGAGTGGGAGGAAATTAGAACTTGATGAGATAATCAGATCTACTCCCTTATTGGAAGGTAGTTCATCACAAGAACCGGTTCTGTGACAACTACACCAATTAGTGAGGAAGCTAATGATATTGATCATGAAACTTCAGATCAAGTTTCTCTTGAACCTCGAGGGTCTACTAGAGTAAGATCCGCACTGAGTGGTACGGTAATCCTATTCGGAAGTTATGTTACTTGACCATGATGAACCTATGAACTATGAGGAAGCGATGATGAGCCCAGATTCGCAAAATGGCTAGAGGCCATGAAATCGAGATGGGATCCATGTATGAAAACAAAGTATGGACTTTAGTTGACTTGCCCGATGATCGACAAGCCATTGAGAATAAATGGATCTTTAAGAAGAAGACTCGACGCCGATGGTAATGTTATCGTCTACAAAGCTCGACTTGTTGCGAAAGGTTTTCGACAAGTTCAAGGGGTTGACTACGATGAGACTTTCTCACCAGTGGCGATGCTTAAGTCTGTCCAATCATGTTAGCTATTGCTGCATTTCATGATTATGAAATTTGGCAAATGGATGTCAAGACTGCATTCTTGAATGGATTTCTAGAAGAAGAGTTGTATATGATGCAGCCTGAAGGTTTTGTTGATCCAAAAGGTGGTAACAAAGTGTGCAAGCTCCAGCGCTCCATTTATGGACTGGTGCAAGCATCTCGGAGTTGGAATAAACGCTTTGACAAGTGTGATCAAAGATATGGTTTTATATGAGACTTTTGGAGAAGCTCAGATTTACAAGAAAGTGAGTGGGAGCTCTGTAGCATTTCTAATTTTATATATTGATGACATATTATTAATTGGAAATGATATAGAATTCTGGATAGCATAAAGGGATACTTGAATAAAAGTTTTTCAATGAAAGACCTCGGTGAAGCTGCTTACATATTGGGCATCAAGATCTATAGAGATAGATCAAGACGCTTAATAGGACTTTCACAATGCACATACCTTGATAAAATTTTGAAAAAGTTCAAAATGGATCGGGCAAAGAAAGGATTCTTGCCTGTGCTACTAGGTGTGAAGTTGAGTCAAACTCAATGCCCGACCACAGCAGAAGATAGAGAGAAAATGAAAGGTGTTCCTATGCTTCAGCCATAGGCTCTATCATGTATGCAATGTTGTGTACCAGACTGACGATGCTTAGCAATAAGCTTGGCGGTAGGTACCAAAGTAATCCAGAGTGGATCATCGGACAGCGGTCAAGAACATCCCAAATACGAAAAGGACTAAGGATATGTTTCTCGTATATGGAGGTGACAAAGAGCTAGTCGTAAATGGTTACGCCGATGCAAGCTTTGACACCGATCCGGATGATTCTAAATCGCAAACCGGATCGTGTTTATATTAAACGGTGGAGCTGTGAGTTGGTGCGTTCTAAACAAAGCGTCATAGCGGGATCTACATGTGAAGCGGAGTACATAGCTGCTTCAAGCAGCAAATGAAGGAGTCTCGGATGAAGGAGTTCATTTCGATCTAGGTGTCATACCGTGCATCGGGACCAATGAAGATCTTCTCGTGACAATATCGGTGCAATTGCCTTGGCAAAGGAATCCAGATTTCACAAGAGAACCAAGCACATCAAGAGACGCTTCAATTTCATTCGGGACCAAGTCCAAGTGGGAGACATAGAGATTTGCAAGATACATACGGATCTGAATGTTGCGGACCGTTGACTAAGCCTCTCTCACGAGCAAAACATGATCAGCACCAAGACTCCATGGGTGTTAGAGTCATTACTATGTAATCTAGATTATTGACTCTAGTGCAAGTGGGAGATGAAGGAAATATGCCCTAGAGGCAATAATAAAGTTACTATTTATTTCCTCATATCATGATAAATGTATATTATTCATGCTAGAATTGTATTAACCGAAACATGATACATGTGTGAATACATAGACAAACATATAGTCACTAGTATGCCTCTACTTGACTAGCTCATTAATCAAAGATGGTTATGTTTCCTAACCATAGACATGTGTTGTCATTTGATAAATGGGGTCACATCATTAGGAGAATGATGTGATTGACATGACCCATCCGTTAGCTTAGCACTTGATCGCTTAGTATTCTGCTATTGCTTCCTTCATGACGATACATGTTCCTCGTAACTATGAGAATTGTGTAACTCCGTTTACGGAGGAACACTTTGGGTACTACCAAACATCACAACGTGAATCGGGTGATTATAAAGGAGTACTACAGGTGTTTCCAAGGTACATGTTGAGTTGGCATAATTCGAGATTAGGATTTGTCACTCCGATTGTCGGAGAGGTATCTCTGGGCCCTCTCGTTAATACTCATCACCTAAGCCTTGCAAGCATGTAACTAATGAGTTAGTTATGAGATGACGATTCATGAGCGAGTAAAGAGACTTGCGTAACGAGATTGAACTAGGTATTGATACCGACGATCAAATCTCGGGCAAGTAACATACCGATGACAAAGGGAACAACGTATGTTGTTGTGCGGTTTGACCGATAAAGATCTTCGTAGAATATGTAGGAACCAATATGGGCATCCAGGTCCCGCTATTGGTTATTGACCAGAGACGTGTCTCGGTCATGTCTACATTGTTCTCGAACCGTAGGGTCCGCACGCTTAAGGTTTCGATGACAATTATATTATGAGTTTATGTATTTTGATGTACCAAGTTTGTTCGAGTCCCGGATGTGATCACGGACATGACAAGGAGTCTCGAAATGGTCGAGACATAAATATTGATATATTGGACGGATATATTTGGACACCGGAAAGGTTCCGGGAGAGTTTGGGAATATACCGGAGCTCCGGGAGGTTACCGGAACCCCCCGGTAAGTATATGGGCCTTATTGGGCCCTATTGGAAGGAAGGAGAAGGAGGAAGGGAGGCGCGCCCCATAAGCCCAATCCGAATTGGGAAGGGGCCGCCCCCCCTTCTCTCCTTCCCCTCTTCCTTCCTACTACTACTACTCCTTCCTTCCCTCCAACTTGGATTAGGAAAGGAGGAAACCTACTTGGAGTAGGTTTCCCCTCCCTATGGCGCCCCCTTGGGCCAGCCACCTCCTCCCTCCCTCCTTTATATACGGGGTAGGGGCACCCTAGACACACAAGTTGATCATTGAGATCGTTCCTTAGCCGTGTGCGGTGCCCCCCTCCACGATATTACACCTCGGTCATATTGTAGCGGTGCTTAGGCGAAGCCCTGCGACAGGAGAACATCAAGATCGTGACCACGCCGTCGTGCTGGCAGAACTCTCCCCTGCGCCTCTGCTGGATCGGAGATCGGGGGTGCGTCATCGAGCTATACGTGTGTCAAGAACTCGGAGGTGCCGGAGTAACGGTGCTTGGATCGGTTGAACCGGGAAGACGTACGACTACTTCCTCTACGTTGCGTCAACGCTTCCGCTTCTGTCTACGAGGGTACGTAGACAACACTCTCCCCTCTTGTTGCTATGCATCACCATGATCTTGCGTGTGTGTAGGAATTTTTTTGAAATTACTACGTTCCCCAACAAAAGGGGGTGGGGGTGGGGGAAGATTTGTTACCTGAATCTAGGACTTGGTCGAAATAGGAACTAATGGGGTCGAAAAGTAGCAGAGGCTGGCTATCCAACTGGTCTCTAGGTCTAATAGGGAAATAAAGGGAAACACAGTACAAACTCAATATAAACCCAATCTATTGGTTGAAAAAGGAAAGAAAGTAGGGACTGGGGGACAAGTCAACAGAGTAAGTCCAACACTAGATTTGCTAGCCTCACACAGTATAAGGTGGCTATACCGAACAAAAATGGGACCAACCCAGATATCCTATTCTGATGTTTGTTGTCGCAAGCCACTCTTATGTAATGCCACTGGTAAAATGTAGCAGTCGCACTGCTAAAAGTAAGGACACGTTAAACCAATGTTGTTTTCAATGTAATGCCTCCAGTAGTATGAATCAATGGCACTTTTTTACATGTCCTGTTAAATTTCCCATTAAGATAAGTTGCTTCTTTTCATTAGAAATGCAACTGTCCTGGTCCGCCTACTCTCCCGTGCCCAAATACCGACTCTGTAGCAACTGTTAATGTAATGTTGCTGGTAACATGAAGCAATGGCACCATTAAAGTAATGTCGTATTTAACGGTTGTCATAGTTAATCCTAATGCCCACACTAATATCTAGCAATGCTCCTGCTTTAGAAATTGCTACTGTCCTTGTAGGATTGCCATTCAGATAAGGAACATGCTTCTTTTCATTTGATGCATGTGATAACCCACAAGTATAGGGGATCAATTGTAGCCTCTTTCGATAAGTAAGAGTGTCGAACCCAATGAGGAGCTAATGGTAGAACAAATATTCCCTCAAGTTCTATCGACCACCGATACAACTCTACGCACGCTTAACGTTCACTTTACCTAAAACAAGTATGAAACTAGAAGGACTTTGTAGGTGTTGTTGGATAGGTTTGCAAGAATATAAAGAGCATGTAAATAAAAACTAGGGGCTGTTTAGATAAAGACGCAATAAAGTTAGTATAGCGAGTGTGGAAACTTGGTGGTAGGAGTTGTGAAATTTTCCCTAAGCAATTGACTACTTTACTAGACCGATAGTAAGTTTTATGTGGGAGAGGCCACTGCTAGCATGTCATCCCTGACTTGGAATTCTATGCACTTATGATTGGAACTATTAGCAAGCATCCGCAACTACTAACGTTCATTAAGGTAAAACCCAACCATAGCATTAAGATATATTGGTCCCCCTTTCAATCCTGTATGCATCAATTTCTATGCTAGGTTGAAGCTTCTATCACTCTTGCCCTCCAATACATAGTCCTATAAACATACAACTAACCCTATGGTGTGATCCACGCGCGCGCTCATATGATGGGCACCAAAGGACAACAACATAACCACAAGCAAATTTAACCAATCATAGCAATTCACCAATTACCGATAGGACAACGAAAATCTACTCATACATCATAGGATGGCAACACATCATTGGATAATAATATGAAGCATAAAGCACCATGTTCAAGTAGAGGGTACAGCGGGTTGCGGGAGAGTGGACCGCTGTAGATAGATGGGGGAAGGTGATGGAGATGTTGGTGAAGATGACGGAGGTGTTGGTGTAGATCACGGTGATGATGATGGCCCCGGCGGTGTTCCGGTGCCACCGGGAGAGAGGGGGAGAGAGCCCCCCTTCTTATTCTTCTTCCTTGACCTTCTCCCTAGATGGGAGAAGGGTTTCCCCTATGGTCCATGGTATCCATGGCATGGGAGGGGCGAGAGCCCCTCCGAGATTGGATCTGTCTCTCTGTCTCTCTCTGTTTCTACGTTCCTAATTCTGGCCTTTCACCGTTTCTTATATTCCCGGAGATCCGTAACTCCGATTGGATTGAAACTTTGAACACGATTTTTCTCTAGATATTAGCTTTCTTGCGGCGAAAGAAGGGCAACAACCGCCTTATGGGGTGTCCACGAGGGTCAGGGGTGCGCCCACCTCCCTGGGGCACGCCCCCTGCCTCGTGGGCCCCTCGAGCATCGTCTCGCGTTGATTCCACTTCTCAAAATTCAGATATATTCCAAAAAAATCTCCGTCCGTTTTATCCCATTTGGACTCTGTTTGATATGGATTTTCTGCGAAACAAAAAACATGCAACAAATAGGAACTGGCACTGGGCACTGGATCAATATGTTAGTCCCAAAAATAGTATAAAAAGTTGCCAAAAGTATGTAAGTGTTGTAGAATATTGGCATGGAACAATCAAAAATTATAGATACGACGGAGACGTATCAGCATCCCCAAGCTTAATTCCTACTCGTCCTCGAGTAGGTAAATGATAAAAAAGATAATTTTTGATGTGGAATGCTACCTAGCATAATCTTGATCATGTAATCTAATCATGGCATGAATATTAAGACACGAGTGATTCAAAGCAATAGTCTATCATTTGATATAAAGGCATCAATACTCAGGCATCCCAACAAACAATCATGTCTTTCAAAATATCAATGCTAAAGAACGCTATCCCTACAAAATCATATAATCTTGTCATGCTCTGTATTCTTAACACAAAGTATTTATCATGCACAACCCCGATGACAAGCCGAGCAATTGGTTCACACTTTTTAATGCGCTTCAGCTTTTTCAACCCTCACGCAATATATGAGCGCAAGCCATGGATATAGCACTACAGGTGGAATAGAGTACGATGGTGTAGGTTGTGTGGAGAAGACAAAAAGGGAGAAAGTCCCACATCGACGCGGCTAATCAACGGGCTATGGAGATGCCCATCAATTGATGTCAATGTGAGGAGTAGGGATTGCCATGCAACGGATGCACTGGAGCTATAAGCGTATGAAAGTTCAAACTGAAACTAAGTGGGTGTGCATCCAACTTGCTTTCTCATGAAGACCTCGGGCATTTGAGGAAGCCCATCATCAAAATATACAAGCCAAGTTCTATAATGAAAATTCCCACTAGTATATGAAAGTGATAACTCAAGAGACTCTCTATATGAAGAACATGGTACTATTTTGAAGCACAAGTGTGGTAAAAGTATAGTAGCATTGCCCCTTCACTCTTTTTCTCTCATTTTTTATTTTCTCTTTTTTATTTTATTTTTGTTTTTTGGTGGGCTTCTTTGGCCTCTTTTTTTATTTGGGCTTCTTTGGCCTCTTTTATTTTTCATAAAGTCCAGAGACTCATCCTTCCCTCACATGGGACAATGCTCTAATAATGATGATCATCAGACTTTATTTACTTACAACTCACTATTACAACTCGATATCTAGAACAAAGATATGACTCTATATGAATGCCTCCAGCGGTGTACTAGGATGTGCAATGATCTAGCATAGCAAAGATATCAAAACAGACAAGCCATGAAAACATCATGCTAGCTATCTTATGATCATGCAAAGCAATATGACAATGAATGCTCAAGTCATGTATATGATGATGATGAATATATCTCAGAATGGCTATGGAAATGCCATAATAGGTAGGTATGGTGGCTGTTTTGAAGAAGATACAAGGAGGCTTATGTGTGATAGAGCGTATCGTATCACGGGGTTTGGATGCACCGGCGAAGTTTGCACCAACTCTCGAGGTGAGAAAGGGCAATGCACGGTACTGTAGAGGCTAGCAAATTGCAAAAAGGTAAGAGTGTGTATAATCCATGGACTCACATTAGTCATAAAGAACTCATATACTTATTGCAAAAGTTTATTAGCCCTCGAAGCAAAGTACTACTACGCATGCTCCTAGGGGGGAGGTTGGTAGGAGTTAACCATCGCGCGCCCCCGACCTTCACACAAAGGAGGACAATCAATAATAAATCATGCTCCAACTTGTTAGAATAACGAGAGACTATACGTGCATGCTCCGGGAATCACAAACCTTAACACTAATATTCTTACTAAACACAACCATTTACTAGTACCTCCCACATATTATCATCTCTATATGGCAAAACTATTGCAAGGAATCAAACATATCATATTCAGTGATCTACAAGTTTTATGCAGGATTTTATGACTAACTATGTGAATGACCAATTCCTGTCATCTCTCTGAATAGATATAAGTGAAGCAAGAGAGTTTAATTCTTTCTACAAAAGATATACCCATGCTCTAACAAATATAGGTGAAGCAAAAGAGTATTCTACAAATGGCGGTTTTCTATGTGAAGAGAAACAGGCAATCTAAACTTCAAATGATATAAGTGAAGCACATGAAACATTCTATAAAGCCATACTCAAAAGATTTAAGTGAAGTGAAATGAGCATTCTATAAATCAACCATGGACTATCTCATACCAGCATGGTGCATAAAATAAAAGTGAAAACTAAATGCAAAAGATGCTCCAAGATTTGCACATATCGCATGAATGAAACGAATCCGAAAACATACCGATACTTGTTGAAGAAAGATGGGATGCCTTCTGGGGCATCCCCAAGCTTAGACGCTTGAGTCTCCTTGAATATTTACTTGGGGTGCCTTGGGCATCCCCAAGCTTGAGCTCTTTCCTCTTCTTCTTCTTCTTCTCACATCGAGACCTTGATCTTCGAACACTTCATCCACACAAAACTCAACAGAAAGCTCAGTAAGATCCGTTAGTATAATAAAGCAAATCACTACTCTAAGTACTGTTGCAAACCAATTAATATTTAGTTTTTGCATTGTAGCTACTGTATATAACTTTTCCATGGCTTAATCCGCTGATAGAAATCGATAGTTTCATCAAAACAAGCAAACTATGCATCAAAAACAGAATCTGTCTTAAAAATGACAGTCTGTAGTAATCTGAACATTCACCATATTTCTGGTACTCCAAAAATTCTAAAAAAACTAGGAAAAATAAAAAATTTGTATAGAAAGAGAGTGCAAAGAGTTTCAGAACCGTTTGACGTTCCAGTAAAAAATGTAAAATCGCGCACTAGAGCCAAAGTTTCTGTCTTGCACCGCACAAACCAACAAGCAATGTAAACATCCTAAAGGCAAATCTTGGCACATTATTTTTATTTTTAAACTTTATAAAAGCACACAATAGAAATAAATGACTCTCTAAAACTTCCGGGTTGTCTCCCTGGCAGCGCTTTCTTTAAAGCCATTAAGCTAGGCATAAGGTGCTCAAGTAATGGATCCACCCAGATCCCAAGGTATATCAAAGCCAATTTTAATTAACAATGATTTGTAATTTAGTAGTGAGCACAAAGTAACATATATCAAGCAATGAAGAAGTCTAACTCTCTTCCTATGCATCGGCATGTCATAAAAGAACCATTCATGCACACATAGTAAAGGCCAATGCATAGTATAAACAGTTTCTTGCAATTTTATCGTGTGGGAAACATAGAGAAGTGGAGATATAGTTCCTCTCTCATAATAATTGCAAGTAGGAGCAGAAAGCACATGCATATTATATCTATCAAAATCATCATGTGTAGTAGTGAAACGCAACCCATCAATATAATCCATAATAAGGGCAAACTTCTCCGATATAGTGTAGTCGGGAGAATTCAAAAAGATAATAGGACTATCATGCGTGGGTGCAATAGCAACAATTTCATGTTTAACATAAGTAACTATAGAAAGTTCATCTCCATAAGCATAATTCATATTAGCATCTTGTCCACAAGCATAGCAAGCATCATCAAAAAGGGATATTTCAAAAGAATCAAAGGGATCATAGCAATTATCATAGCAATCATCCTTCGGTAAGCACGAAGGGGAATTAAACAATGCATGAGTTGAAGAGTTACTCTTATTAGAAGGTGGCCACGGGTAGCTAATCCGCTCTTCCTCCTTTTGTTCTTCGCTCTCCTCATCATCTTTTTGATCCAATGAGCCCACAGTTTCATCAATTCCTTCATAGACTCCTGCAAAATATTAGTCTCTTCTTGGACAGCGGAGACTTCCTCAATAAATGCATCAATACCGGAATTGAATTCATAATTCTCATAGCAATATTTAAGTATAGCAAAATTTTCAGGTCTGTAAACAGCATCATCAAGATCTTCACACTCTTTAAACAAAGGTTCAATTTCATAAGCACCCATAAAAGCGACAAATTCTTCTATTTGTTCCACATCATAGTAATCATATATACCATTAGCATAAGAAGCTAAGGTTTCATTATCATTAAATTTGCATGAAAATGGAAGGTGTGGAGCCTCGATCCTAGAGCAACAAGTATAATCATATCTCAAGCATAGTTGCATAGCATACCAATAGAACATATAAATTTGATCCCATAATAGTTTCCCTTTTTGTATCAAGCGATAATCCATAAAATATTCACGTTAATCCAACGTGTCTCCCATAACATAATTGAATGGGGTTTTGTCAGGATTATCAAAGTAGTACACAATATATTTCACTTAATGAGCATCGAGGGTTTTAGGAGGCTCCCCATCTCCATGAGTAGCAAGTAAACCTAATTTTTTTTAGTATTTCGTGTTCCATATCCATAACTAAAGATAGAGAACAACTTAGAACAACAAAGAGAATCTACTTAGTGATAAAGCAAACAAGCACCCATGAGAATATTCACCCCACGCTCTAACTACCCGGCAACGGCGCCAGAAAAAGGTCTTGATAACTCACAAGTTTAGGGGATCAATTGTAGCCTCTTTCGATAAGTAAGAGTGTTGAACCCAATGAGGAGCTAAAGGTAGAACAAATATTCCCTCAAGTTCTATCGACCACCGATACAACTCTACGCACGCTTAACGTTCGCTTTACCTAAAACAAGTATGAAACTAGAAGGACTTTGTAGGTGTTGTTGGATAGGTTTGCAAGAATATAAAGAGCATGTAAATAAAAACTAGGGGCTGTTTAGATAAAGATGCAATAAAGTTAGTATAGCGAGTGTGGAAAAGTGGTGGTAGGAGTTGTGAAATTGTCCCTAAGCAATTGACTACTTTACTAGACCGATAGCAAGTTTTATGTGGGAGAGGCCACTGCTAGCATGTCATCCCTGACTTGGAATTCTATGTACTTATGATTGGAACTATTAGCAAGCATCTGCAACTACTAAGGTTCATTAAGGTAAAACCCAACCATAGCATTAAGTTATATTAGTCCCCCTTCAATCCCGTATGCGTCAATTTCTATGCTAGGTTGAAGCTTCTGTCACTCTTGCCCTCCAATACATAGTCCTATCAACATACAACTAACCCTATGGTGTGATCCACGTGCGCGATCATATGATGGGCACCAAAGGACAGGAACATAACCACAAGCAAATTAAACCAATCATAGCAATTCACCAATTACCGATAGGACAACAAAAATCTACTGATACATCATAGGATGGCAACACATCATTGGATAATAATATGAAGCACAAAGCACCATGTTCAAGTAGAGGGTACAGCGGGTTGCGGGAGAGTGAACCGCCATAGATAGATGGGGGAAGGTGATGGAGATGTTGGTGAAGATGACAGAGGTATCGGTGTAGATCACGGTGATGATGATGGCCCCGGCGGTGTTCCGGCGCCACCGGGAGAGAGGGGGAGAGAGCCCCCCTTCTTCTTCTTCTTCTTCCTTGACCTTCTCCCTAGATGGGAGAAGGGTTTCCCCTCTGGTCCATGGTCTCCATGGCGTGGGAGGGGCGAGATCCCCTCCGAGATTGGATCTGTCTCTCTGTCTCTCTCTGTTTCTGCGTTCCTGATTCTGGCCTTTCACCGTTTCTTATATTCCCAGAGATCCGTAACTCCGATTGGATTGAAACTTTGAACACGATTTTCTCCGGATATTAGCTTTCTTGCGGAGAAATAAGGGCAACAACCGCCTTACGAGGTGTCCACGAGGGTCAGGGGCGCGCTCCCTGACTCGTGGGCCCCTCGAGCATCGTCCCGCGTTGATTCCACTACTCAAAATTCAGATATATTCCTAGAAAAATCTCCGTCCGTTTTTATCCCATTTGGACTCCATTTGATATGGATTTTCTGCGAAACAAAAAACATGCAACAAATAGGAACTGGCACTGGGCACTGGATCAATATGTTAGTCCCAAAAATAGTATAAAAAGTTGCCAAAAGTATGTAAGAGTTGTAGAATATTGGCATGGAACTATAAAAAAATATAGATACGACGGAGACGTATCAGCATGTTTCGTCACTTTTTAGTCACCCTCCTTTCCACATTTTTGGTGCAAACAGAGATATACATTTCATGCTCGATCTTAGTTGAACTGCACAAATGATACCCAAATTATAGTTGAACATTCCAGGAGCTTCACAACCAACCTTGATGTTGCTCAATTTTATTGCAAGTAATGAAGAAGAAGCTCTGTGGGTTTCATTTTCTGATGGAAATGGAACCGGGGCTGGAGCCCTTTTCTTAAAAAAATGAAGAATAAGCTGCTACCTCATAGGACATCGCTTCATTTTAGGTGAACTGCACCAAAAGGTCCCATGAATTGAATCATCCATGTTGGTGACTGAAAGAGCCAGCTTCAGCATCCCAGTCTTAGCACCCCCGGCCTCCATCCTTGCGACGCACGGTACACCTCGTTTGTCACCTGCTCGACCCTAGTGTCACTGATAAAATGAAGTAATAATACAGTTAAAATAGAGCGAGTGTCCTCTCTATCATTTAATTTTCGATGTAGATAAAGAAAGTGCTTCTCTTTGTTAATGTATGTTTCATCAACTATTCCCATTGTTAATGTTTAAGCGTTTCTGCAAACCGGGGTGCTTAATTTTAGTTGATCTGCACAAAAATAGAGATTTGAATGTCTCAAGGCCCCTCCTTGTACTACCGCTGTACATTGATGTTCATCAATGGCAGAAAGTGTATTTGGGAGACTTGGGACAATTTCCAGTATGAGGCGTACCGTATGAGGCATCGCAGGGCCCATCTCGCCCTCGCAACATGGCATACTATGATACTATCACAATATTTTCTTCTATTTAGTTTTTGTGTTTCACCAACTAGTGCCACTATAATGTAATCACACTTTTTAATTATCCGTGCAAACAGGGTTATTCAGCTGCATTTTGGTGGAACTGCACAAATGTACATATGGAACCGGCATATATGCAGAGTGCGAGGTGTGCCAAATAAAAATTACCGACACCAACCATGCTCATCTGTGGACGTATCTTTCTCGGCAGCAAATCCTCTAACCAAATACTAGTAGCTTATATTGGCAGTTTTCTAGGGAGTACTCTTTTCTGAAAGAAGCACCAATCTATTTTTCTTTATTTGTACACAGTGTCACAACTTTGACCCAAAGGTCCAGAGCTATTTTAGGGTGATTGGTATAATACTCGGAGAATGGTTGTAAGCATGATTTTCATTAGCTATCACACTAATTGTAAGCATGAGCAGGTGGAAGATTAGGTTAGTGCGAAGCTTACCATAAACCCTACCGCCGCCGTTGAAACGGGGCAAGCGTCGAGGGAACCGTGAAGAATGGCGGGGAAGCGACATCGCGCCATCCAGCCTCCTCTTGCGGTGGGAGAACGAATACTCTTGTGGCTCCAGCTGGCTCTGCACCCTCACGAACATCACACCGTACTCAATTGACTCGTTATCCTCTGGATTCTCGACCTTCAACCTGTACGCCCACCACCTCCGCCTGACTGTCGCCTCGGGCAAATCTGTCTGCTCCATCGCCCAGAGGAGATACTCGATGAACTCAGAGGACTGCGGCGTGACTGCCGCCGAGGAGTACATGTACATCACCGCCCTCATCGTCGATGTCTTGCTCTTTCGCATTCATTGCCACATGACCCTCACCGTCCTCGAAATCTCCCACTCATTGTCAAACCAAGTAAGGATCTTGTCGTGGATTTGTCACGGCAGATGTCCTAGTGTAAGGACTTAGTCGTGGAGCCATCGCTACGGGTTTACTTGCAGGGGTTAAAGCGGACACAAAGACACAAGGGTTTTATACTAGTTCGGCCCCTTCGATGAAGGTAAAAGCCTATGTCTAGTTGTGATGGAATTGATATAGTCTCGATGGCTAGGGAGCAAAACAAGCTTCGCCTAGGCTCGAGTTGTGGTTGTCTGTCCTTGAACCGTCGCCGGGTCGTCCCCTTATATACACGAGTGACGCCCGTCGGTTCATAGAGTCCCAACCGGTTCATACTCGTATCCCGGTTGGTATCTCTCGATTCCTAACTTACAATACAAGTTATACATCAGGCCGGTTTACGGCTACAAGTTCTAAACCGACTATAGGCCTTGGGCCTTTCTCTGCTTATACCACTAACGGAGTTAACCCGGCCCAAGCTGGCCGGTTTACACCTAGTGGTAATATCCCCAACAGATCTCCTTCAACCTGGCTAACTTTGCCTGGTCACCGCCGATGATCATCCTGATTCGCTACTGCATCCTCTCCATAGATGACCTTTTGAGTGGTCCGGTGCTAGCTTTGGAAGATGGGAGGAGAGACAGTGGTCTTGCAATAGAGAAGAGGGAGAGGCGGGACGGTGGTTTTGGAATGGAGATGATGGAGAGGAGAGGAGGTGGTTTTGCAATGGAGAAGAGGGAGAGGAGCGTGCGGCAACGATTTAGGATTGGACGAGAGGACCGGCGCACTGTGAGTGGATCAAAATAAAAATCAATTTACCCTTCAATTAAGAAAGTGACCCCATATTAACTAGTCTCCCTTTTATTCCGGGTCATAATTGACCATGATTTTCGCAAATAAAATATATGTTATACGTTGCAAAAATAATATAATTTGAAAGTACATTCAGATACGAACCAAACGATACAATTTTTGGTGACATGCATTCACATTTTGCTTGTCAAATACAGTACATGGTCAAACTTTGACCCAAAATACGCAAAACAAAAAAATACTTCCAAGACCAGCGCCGCTCTTCCGCTCTTCTCCTCTTAAACCACCACCGCTCCTCTCCTGTTCCAATCTAAATCCAGCGCTGCTTCTCTCCTCTTCCATTTTAAAACCACCGCCCCTCCTCTCATGTTCCAATCCAAAACCAGTGTCGCTCCTCTCCTGTTCTAATTCAAAACCAGCGCTGCTCCTCTCCTCTTCCATTCAAAAACCACCACCGGCGAGTGAAGGTGTTGTGGAGAAGTAGATCGATGGAGGAGTACAACCGATACGTGAGGATCGCAGACGGCGACCCTGTGAAGCTAGCTAGGATGTTGGAGATACAGTCTTGGTTTGACAACAAGGACCAACTAGCGGCGACGGTGGCATCCATGGCCAAATATCCACAACAGAGCGAAAAGGCGGCGATACTCCCGGAGGGAGTCACGCGGGAGTACATAGAGCTGCTCCTCTGGGCCATGGAGCAAACAAATTCACCGAACCCGATCATGAGGGAGCGGTGGTGGGAGTGTCGATCCCAGAGGGAGCATCCACTAGAGATTCAAGGATCGAGCATCTACATGGTGCCGTTTGTGAGGGTGTCATGCTAGAGCGAGTCGTTGGAGTCTTCATCGACTGAACCCAACTGCAAGAGGAGAAAAGAAGTTGGCCCGATGACGCTTCCCTGCCATCCTCTCCCTCGCTGTTCACATCATCTCACGG
This sequence comes from Aegilops speltoides, assembly GCA_021437245.1. Taxonomy (NCBI): domain Eukaryota; kingdom Viridiplantae; phylum Streptophyta; class Magnoliopsida; order Poales; family Poaceae; genus Aegilops; species Aegilops speltoides. The sequence continues at coordinate 163,857,576 of CM038142.1, read as the reverse complement.
GGTGGCTGTCTGCCGCCGACGAATAGGAGGGGACTGCCCCCCGGCCCAATAGTCGGTCAGGTTGTGAATTGTCAGGAGGTGCTTAGGGTTGTCAGTATTTCCAGGTTGTGAATTGTGTTTTGTGTTGTGTATTTTGAGAGCAATATGAATGTCTTTTGAATTTCAGATTTGCAGTATTGAGCATATGAAGTATTTTATGAATTCTGGAGATCTATTTTTAGCACTTAAAAATGTAGTTTCATAGGAGTATAAAAGTGCAGACAATGTGATTCTCAGAGAAGAAACTGCAAGTTTCAGTTTCAGATAAGAAACTGCAAGTTCAGTTTCAGATAAGAAACTACAACTTTCAGAGGTGGAGCATTTATATTAACACGGACTTTTCAAACAAGGTTAACATAATGTTGGAAGTTTTATTCATGGTCAAAAATGGAACTACCAGCCAGTTAACATCATGTTGATCAACATTCATGCATAGCACCTCTTCATATGATGCACAGTCAAAAAGATATGCTATTTTCAAAATGCCCACACAATGTCGAGTGTGCGAAACATAGAGAAAACGAGGGACGAAGTTTTGGCAAGTGTTGGACGTGGTGTGCGTAGATGACAATGGGGACCCACATGTCAATAAAGGCAGAGGCAAAAAATTTGGAGATATTTTCCCTGGACAGGTGGAATCGAACCCGAGCGGAACAACTGTCGGGTAGTGTCACTTGGCCACTAGGCTAGTTCAGTAATTTCGTTACTAATAAGGCATTTCCTCAAGTGGTCGGATCCCCTCCTGCGCCATTGTGCACTCATTGTGACGCCGCTGTCTGCCGTTATGAACATGCTGAACAAATGAGAGGAATCTGGAGAGGACTGTACGTGGAGAGGCGGACAGTCGGGACCCACCAGGTCTATGGCCGTACGCCAGCAAGTGCCTCATCGGAAAAAATATTTCCTCCTAATGCTATACTGACGTTAGGGCCCACGGGTTTGTCAACATAGTTACATTTTTTTAGGTGCTTCAACGTAGTTACTATAGGAGATAAATAAACAACAAAGCCGGGGAGCTGGCAAGTATCAGCTCGGTTTTGGGCTGCCCTGTCTAGGCTTTCTTTTTTAACATGCGCAGCCCACGACGTCGGATGGGAGGTCCATAGGCCTCTTTGTATTTTCTTGAGGGCCGTCATGTATCGACCGGCCTATTGACTTCCCATCCGAGGTTTTATTTCCTGAAACATCGGCAACCCAATTTATGTATTTTTTTGAAGAAAACGAAGAGGTCTGTTCTATTTTTCTATATAAGAATAGGAATGCCTGGTCCAGCTTATGTTTCCCTTCTAACTATATTATATATATTTAAATTATTTTATATGTTATTATATATTATTTTTATTGTTATCATATATTTAACAGATACTTACATATGTAAGAAAACAATATCCCACATCTTATTAACTTATAAAAATAATTTCTTAACAATAAAATCCTGGATTTTTTTGGCACGAAAATCCTAGTGATTGTGTACAAAAGCTTGGTAAGATTTAAGGATGAATGTAATAATAAATCACTTATTATTTAAATATATTTATAACAAAATGCACAGCCTCTGTTTATTTTTTGATAACATTGTTGGCCCAACCCAACATTATAATTAGAATCAACCCAGCAAAATCGTGTATTTCGAGAAAGTGCAAATGGCCTATAATTTTTTAGGAAAACAATAAATGGGCCACATGGACGCTACATTATTTTGTTCACCCAGCCCAGCTAATGGACTGTAGTTCAAAAAAAGATCAAATTGACTGTAAATTCTACCTCGCAAAAAAAGACTGTAAATTCCGAAAAATGGGTTGAATACGTGCCACATTTTTTGAGGCTGAAATGTGGGCTAATAGGTCGAAGCCAATGCAAGTCGTTGTCAACTTAGTCAACAAATGATTATGACATCGTTAGCCATTGGATTTACATCCAACGACCGGTATCCATCTTCAATCTCTCGTCTTCTTCCTCCAGCACCGCCAAGACCAGCTCCCGCCTCCTGCTGCTAGCAGCTCTACTTAGCATGCTTCGCTGTGTAGCGCTACTCCACCGTTGGCCAGGCCATCCCTCCACCCCTCCACACCTCCTGTTCTTCTCCCCGATCGTCGAACCACACCGCACTAGAACCGCTTAACCTCAGACACCACTCCGTCTGCGACTCTACTCCCGATCTTCCCATATCCGCTCGTTGTTTGTCCGGGGCCTCGCCATCATCCACCACCTTGATGAGCCATGCCAAGCGTGGTCAATATGGTCAACGAACGACGCCATCGAAGTAGACGTGTGTGGAGAGGTCGATACCGGGTCCACGGCCGCACACAAAGAAATGCCTCCTTATTACGCGCAAAATAATGATTCCTCCACTTGACACCGGGACCCACCGAAGGGCCTCAGATTTCATGAAAAACGCTTCCGCCAATGTGTCGGACCCACCAGCTATATCTTCGCACGCAAAAAAGTGCCTCCTTATTACGCACAAAAAAATTGAATATCCCCCTGCTAGCTGGGACCCACCATAGTGAGAGGCTGACTTGTGGGCCAACTAAGTTGACGGGGACGGAGGGCTTTGTCAACTTAGTCAATATGAACAATTCTAGCTCCGGTGACCGTACGATGTCCATCCAACAGCCGTAGTGCTTCTTCAACCTCTGGTCTTCTTGCTCCAGTCGCCCAAACCAGCGCCGGTCGTGCTGCGTGCTCCTGCCTCCCGTGGCCGGCTGTGATGCCACGGAGGCCTCACCGCCCCTACTACTCCCACCGCTGGCCAGGCCATCCCTCTACTCACCCACACCCCTGTTATTCTCATGCGGCGACGGCAGCCTCACACCGCAGCCAACCAAGAAACCCTCATACTCCTCTCACGCTGCGGCATTCACCGCGCGTCTTCCCCGGCTCAGATCGCCCCTTCCCAGGCCTCGCCGTCCTCCACCGCCCTGGTGCTCTCGGCGCGGCGTGGTCAACGTGTTCAAGGAACGACTTCCATCGGAAGAGTACTGTACGTTGATAGGCTGACAGCTGGGTCCAGGGCAGCAGCAAGGAATTGGCTCCTTATTATGCGCAAAATAATCATTCCTCCACCTGAGAGCAGGGACCCACCGGACAGGCCACTGTATTTCGCGAAAAAAATCCCCCCTGACTACTGGGACCCACCAGCTACATCTTCGCACGAAAGGAAGTGCCTGACAGTCGGGACCCACCTAGTCGAACGTATGTAGCATTGTCATTCTGGTCGCGAACGTGTACGTACATACTGGTCGATGTAGAGGCGCGCACGTAGCATGTACACGTATGTACAGCAGCCAGTGTGCAAGAAAGAAAATATGGCCACGTACATATATACGGGCGGGGTCTCGAACGCCTACTCACGCATACGTACGGCTAGGGCTCATGTACACTACTGGGTCGGAACGGAGAAACTGCGTCGTCATCGTGTTCATGGGGAGGCAACGAAATGCGTCGTGTTCATCGGGAGTCAACGGAATGCGTGGGAGCCAACCGGCTTGGACGGAACAGCCGATGCAAACGAGGCCTGGCGTACCGCAGAACGGAGGAAACAGCCTTGTGTTCGACCGGCCATGTTCAAAACGGGATCCTGTTCATTGGGAGGGGTTTGGCGTACCACAAAATGGAGGAAACAAACTTGTGTTGGACCTCCTACGGTCGAAACGGGGTCCTGTTGATTGGGAGGGGTGTGGCGTACCGCAAAACAGAGGAAACGGACTTGTGTTGGAGCGCTGTGGTCGAAACGGTGGTCTTGTTCATCGGAAGGGTGTGGCGTACCGCAAAACGGGACTCCACAGGATACTGTTCATCTTCACCGTCGACCTCCTCCAGCCTCCATGGGCTACTATTCATCCACCGTCGACCTCCTCCAGCCTCCACCTGTGATTGTTCATCCACGGGCTCCTGTTCATCCAGCCTCCACCGCGCGCTACTCCATCGGCTACTTTTCAACCAGCCCTCTCCACCGGCTCCTGTTCAACCACCCCTCCATGGGCTACTGTTCATCCAGCCCTCCACTGTCTACTGTTCATCCAGCCCTCCACGGGCTCGTCCTGTTCATCTAGCCCTCCACGGGGTCCTGTTCATCCAGCCCCAACCGGCTCGATCGATCGGGGTCCTGTTCTTCCAGAGGCAACACCACGCGGTGCTGTTCATCCACCCCCACCGGGAACTGTTCATCCAAACCCCCCAGCAACACTCACTATTCATCAAGTGAAGGAGGCAGCAGGGTTCGATCGTCTTCATTTAGCAGCAGCAACGAAGGAATCACTCGGGTTCAGTAACATAGCTAGTACAATCGCTCGGGTTCAGTTAGAGCCCAACGCCTCGCTCGGGTTCAGTTAGAGCCCAACGCCTCGCACACATGTGCGTATGTGTACGAGAGAAACGTGCATCGCTCAGCCCCCTACCACACACCGTAACCGTGAACTCCCCGAAAGTTTCCTCGCCCTCGCTTCTACCAAGGTTTTTTCCGTCATGGACAGCCAAAAGAATGTCATGCAGCTGTGTCTCCATCCCGCCCAGGACGAAAAGCCCATTTTCTGTCATGATTTTTTATCATAGAAGTAGGAGCCCACCACATCTATGATGATACCGGGTTTTGTCACAATTATCTTCATAGAAGTGTCATAAGTATGACAGAAAAAAATTCGTTCGGCCCAAAATGTCACGGATGTGTCTTTTTTTGTAGTGATAGCTTGGGGGTGCTGCATCACCTCTCGCAGAAATGGGTTGATGACGTTGTCGAAGAACTTGTCCTTGGAGGAGCTTGAAGCGACCATGGTGGATTGGATCTGACAGAAAACAGCAAGAAAAGAAAACAGGAGATTTCTCCGCGATACGGAGGTTAACAGGTTCGGGAGGTATATATAGATTTTTTATCTTGGGGAACAAGCAGAACGGAAGAAAAACGGAGTCCGGAAAGTACACAAGGTGGGCATAACCCACCTGGGCGCGCTAGGCATGCCTCACGCACCCAGGTGTATCGTGCCCTCCAGGGTCACTTTCCTGAAAGTTTCTTATTTTCCTAACTTTTTAAATATTCCAAAATTGACAAAAAATATTTTTGCGGATTTTTTGGAGTCTGTTTACTTACCGTATCACGTACCTTCTTTCTTCATTATTCTGGAGTGTTCCGGAAGGTTTCCTTTATGTGTTGTTCCGGTGCCAACGTTTGGGTAACATTGCTTTCAACATTAATGGGCGTACTTGAGATATAGTGTTTTATTCGTTGCCCATTGATAACCTTCGGGCTAGTCCCTTCAGCATTATTTCTTTTATAGCTCCGGATCAATAGAACTCCTTGATGACATAGGGTCCTTCCCATTTGGAGAGGAGTTTTCCTGCAAAGAATCTGAAACGAGAGTTGTACAAAAGAACATATTCTTCGACTTTGAACTCATGCTTTTGAATTCTTTTGTCATGCCATCTCTTAACTTTTTCTTTGAATAACTTAGCATTTTCATAAGCCTGGGTTCTCCATTCATCTAATGAGCTAATATCAAATAACCTCTTTTCCCCAGCAAGTTTGGAATCATAATTGAGTCCTTTTATTGCCCAAAATGCTTTGTGTTCTAACTCAAGAGGTAAATGACAAGCTTTTCCATAAACCATTTTATATGGAGACATACCCATAGGAATTTTATAAGCCGTTCTATAAGCCCAAAGTGCATCATCTAATTTCTTAGACCAATTCTTCCGGGACCTATTGACAGTCTTTTGTAAGATTAGTTTTATTTCTCTATTGCTAAGTTCAACTTGACCACTAGACTGGGGATGATAAGGTGACGCAATTCTATGGTTAACATCATACTTAGCAAGCATTTTACGGAAAACTTCATGAATAAAGTGTGAACCACCATCAGTCATTAAATATCTAGGGAAACCTTGGGAAAATAACTTCCTTAAGCATTTTAATAGAGGTGTTGTAATCAACACAACTGGTTGGAATAGCTTCTACCCATTTAGTAACATAATCAACAACAACCAAAATATGTGTATACCCATTAGAGGAAGGAAAAGGTCCCATGAAGTCAAATCCCCAAACATCAAATGGTTCAACAACAAGTGGATAATTCAAAGGCATTTCTTGACACTTATCGATATTACCTATTCTTTGGCATTCATCACACGATGAGACGAACTTACGAGCATCCTTGAAGAGAGTAGGCTAATAAAAACCAGATTGCAATACCTTATGAGCAGGTCTGTCTCCCGCGTGATGTCCTCCATAAGCTTCAGAGTGACATTTCCGTAGGATTTTTTCCTGTTCATGCTCAGGTACACAACGTCTAATAATACCATCTACTCCTTCTTTATAAAGATGTGGGTCATCCCAAAAGTAATGTCCTAAATCATAGAAGAATTTTTTCTTTTGTTGGTATGTGAAGCTAGGTGGTATGTATTTAGCAACAATATAATTAGCATAGTCAGCATACCAAGGTGTATTATGAGAAACACTTATTGCAGCTAGTTGTTCATCAGGGAAGCTATCATTAATAGTTTGTGGGTCATTAAGAATATTTTCATGCCTAGACAAGTTATCAGCTACGGGGTTCTCTGCTCCTTTCCTATCGATGATATGTAAATCAAATTCTTGTAGCACAAGAACCCACCTAGTGAGTCTAGGTTTAACATCTTTCTTTTCCATAAGATATTTTATAGCAGCATGACCGGTGTGAAAAATTACTTTAGAATCAACAATGTAAGATCTGAATTTATCACAAGCAAACACCACTTCTAAGAATTCTTTTTCAGTAGTAGCATAGTTTATTTGAGCATTGTCTAGAGTTTTACTAACATAATGAATAACATTTAGTTTCTTATCAACTCTTTGTCCTAGAATAACACCAACAACATAATCAGTAGCATCACACATAATCTCAAAAGGCAAGTTCCAGTCAGGTGGTTAAACAACAGGTGCACTAATTAAGGCTTTCTTTAGTGTTTCAAAGGCTTCCATACAATCATCATCAAACACAAAGGGAATATCTTTTGCAAAAGATTAGTAAGAGGCCTAGAAATTTTAGAAAAGTCATTGATAAACCTCCTATAGAAACCAGCATGTGACGCCCCCGATTCTATTGTACACTAATCATACACGCAAATGTGTACGATCAAGATCAGGGACTCACGAAAGATATCACAACACAATTCTAGACACAAATTAAAATAATACAAGCTTTATATTACAAGCCAGGGGCCTCGAGGGCTCGAATACATAAGCTCGAAAACAAACGAGTCAGCAAAAGCAACATTATCTGAGTACAGACATGAGTTAAACAAGTTTGCCTTAAGAAGGCTAGCACAAAAGCAACATTGATCGAAAAGGCAAGGCCTCCTGCCTGGGAGCCTCCTCATTACTCCCGGTCGTCGGCGTCCTTCACGTAGTAGTAGGCACCCTTGGGGTAGCAGTAGTCGTTGGCGGGGGCAGCGGTCTCAGGGGCTTCATCATCTAGTTGCATCAAACGGATATGGGGGGGGGAGAAAGCAAAGCAAACGTGAGTATTCATCCGAAGTACTCGCAAGCAAGGATCTACACTACATATGCAACATTATCAAAGGAAGGCTGTATATATGGACTGGGCTGCAGAAATGCCAGAAAAGAGGGAGAGCCTAGTCCTATCAAATACTAGCATCTTCAGGATCTTCAGCGCTCTTGCAGCATTAGAAGCACTACAAAAAAAGACACATTCGTGACATTTTGGGCCGAACGAATTTTTTTCCTGTCATACTTATGACACTTCTATGACGATAATTGTGACAAAACCCAGTATCATCATAGATGTGGTGGGCTCCTACTTCTATGATAAAAAATCATGACAGAAAATGGGCTTTTTGTCCTGGGAGGGCTGGAGACGCAGCTGCATGACATTCTTTGGGCCATCCATGACAGAAAAACCGGTGGTAGAAGCGAGGGTGAGGAAAATATCGGGTTGTTCCCGGTTACGGTGGGTGGTTGGGGCCGAGTGATGCACGAAGGTTTGCGTGTTTCTCTTGTACACGCACGCGCGTGGGTGCGAGGCGTTGGGCTCTAACTGAACCCGAGTGAGGCGTTCGCCTACTGAACCCGAGGGATTGCACCGCAGCTACGCTTCTCGAACTCGAGCGATCGATCGATGGTCGTTAATCGAACCCGATCGAGCGATTCTTCGCATCGCCGCTAATCAAGCTGATCGATGCTGCCTCAGGATGAACAGTGAGTGTTGTTGGGGGTGGATGAACAGTTCCCAATGGGGGGTTGGATGAACAGGACCCCATGGTAGTAGAGGTCATTGCCGCTGGATGAACAGGACCCCGATCGAGCCGGTTGGGGCTGGATGAACATGACCCCGTGGAGGGCTGGATGAACAGATTTACCCCGTGGAGGGCTGGTTGAACAGTAGCCTGTAGAGGGCTGGATGAACAGTAGCCCGTGGAGGGGTGGTTGAACAGGACCCCGTGGAGAGGGCTGGTCGAACAGTAGCCGGTGGAGGAGCGCGTGGTGGAGGATGGATGAACAGGAGCCCGTGGATGAACAGTCGCAGGTGGAGGCTGGAGGAGGTCGACGGTGGATGAACAGTAGCCCGTGGAGGCTGGAGGAGGTCGACGGTGGAGATGAACAGTATCCCGTGGAGTCCCGTTTTGTGGTACGCCACACCCCTCCCGATGAACAGGACCCCCATTTCGACCGTAGCGCTCCAACACAAGTCCATTTCCTCTGTTTTGCGGTACGCCACACCCCTCCCGATCAACAGGACCCCGTTTCGACCATAGGAGGACCAACAGAAATCCGCTTCCTCCATTTTGCCGTACGCCAAACCCCTCCCAATGAACATGATCCCATTTCGACCGTGGCCGGTCGAACACAAGGCCGTTTCTTCCGTTCTGTGGTACGCCAAGCCTCGTTTCCATCAGTTGTTCTCTCCAAGACGGTTGGCTCCCACTCGTTCCGTTGCCTCCCGATGAACATGACGCATTCTATTGCCTCCCCATGAACACGACGCCGATGTCGTTTCTCCGTTCCGACCCAGCCATGTACACGAGTCTTGGTCGTACGTATGCGCGAGTAGGCGTTCGAGACCTAGCCCGTATATATGTACGTGGCCGTATTTACTTTCTTGCACCCCGGCCGATGTACGTACGTGTACATGCTACGTGCGCGCCTATACTATGACACGTGTGCGCCTGTACATCGACCAATATGTACGTACACGTTCGCGACTAGAATGACAACGCTATGTACGCTTCGACCAGGTGGGTCCCGAAAGTCAGGCACTTCCTTGCGTGCGAAGATGTAGCTGGTGGGTCCCAGTAGTCAGGGGGGCGAATCGTTTTTTCGTAATATGGATGCACTTCCTTGCGTGCGAAGATGTAGCTGGTGGGTCCGAGCAGTCAGGGGGAAAAGTTTTTTTCAGGAAATACAGTGGCCCGTTCGGTGGGTCCCTGCTGTCAGGTGGAGGAATAATTATTTTGCGCGTAGTAAGGGGCCAATTCCTTCTGCTTCCGTGGACCCAGCTGTCAGCCTATCAACGTACAATACTCTTCCGATGGAAGTCATTTCTTGACCATGTTTGTCGGCGTTCTGGGAATGGGGGTCCCCGGACCTGCCTTCATCCGGACTACGGTGTGGCTCAAGCAGTGGCCCAGTATGACCTGTCTTCATCAACCCAAGCTCAATACCCTCGCGAGGGGCCAAGCCTCGCGGGGCAGACGACGCAAGGCTTCCCCAGGGGCGGCCTCACCAGGCAGGCTCACGAGGAGGCGGAGAGATCAAGGCAGGGGTACCTTGCGAGGTGCTCATGACGCAAGCCATGACGATCAAGACCAGGCGGGCGCCAGGTGGGCGCCAGCCTGCGCAGTGTCCTCGTTTCCTCTTTGGTGCAAAGGGGGTAAGCGCATGCGCGAAGTACCGAGGCATCAAGCAAAGGTTACCATATCGGTGCAACGAGACTAAGACCAGCTGAGCGGCAGGACGGAGGTCACCATGGAGCCCAAGACAGCGTCATCGCCAGTGCCTTTGGCAGTCGAAGACCAACTTTACTCAGGATAACCTGTACTAGTTGTTCCCCTTCAAAATGGCCATTGTTGGCTCCCTTCCCGCTCAATATTTGGGAAGAGTACCAGGGCCCCTATAAATAGAGATAGCCACCACAATAGAGCTCATCTCATCCAGAGACGATCGAATCCACCCAAGTAGAACACCTCTCGCGATGCTGTTCTTTCTCTGTACTGTTCATCATCAGCCTTAGAGGCAATCCACCGCACACACTAGAGTAGGGTATTACACCACAACGGTGGCCCGAACTAGTATAAACCTTGTGTCCCTTGTGTTGTTCATCGTGTAGCTTAGATTCACGGCGAGGCGTTCGGACGTGGATCGGTAGGAAGTAGATCTTCGCGCGCACCCCAGAGTTCGAACCTTAAGGGTTTTGCCGGAAACCGATATCCGACATTTGGCGCGCCAGGTAGGGGTGCGCCGGAATCCTTCTTCTGATGTCCCGCATTCCATCGTTCGTCGCATCCATGGCAGACGATCGCTGAGCTCGCGCCGAGCGTCGGGCTGCTCTCGCCGCCCGCGTCGCCCAGACGGCTCCCGTCGGTGGGCTGCCCCGTTGTTATCCATCGCCTGCCGCCAACGCTGCCACTGGCCTGGCGGGGAACAAGCAGCAAGCGTCGTTGTTGCATCCCTCGGTGCGGCGGAAAGGCCGCACTGCCATTCCATCGCTAACTCCAGCTGGTTCGTCATCTCACGCTCGTCGCGCCCCCACGGGCGCGTAGGCCGCATTGCTCCTGGCACGTGAGCTCCTGCACTACCGCCCCGTCGACGACCTCTACAAGGAGTGGCTCGCTCGCACCACCGAGCTCGTCAGCGCCGCAGGGGCTCTCCTGCGTCGTCCTTCTCCCTGCCTTGCCCTCCGTCCTACATGGGCGACGCAGCTCAGGAGGTGCCTCCGCCACCTCCTCCCTAAGAAGGTGCCCTGGCGCCAAGGCGCGCAGCTCCTGGACGAGACCCACCACGTCCAGCACCCGTGCGACAGGAAAGAAGGCGCTCGTGTGCTCCCGCCCAAAGATGTCAAGACCGTGATCCCCACGCCAAAGACGTCAAGACCCAGCTGCTTCCCTGGCGGCGCGCCGGAATCTCCAAGAGCAAGCCCTGCGTCTACAAAGGGCCCCAGTGGCTACTGCTGGCTGCCGCGCCTTCACCACCGAGCTACGCAGTGTCACCTAGCCAGGCAAGTTCAAGCCGGATCTTCCTCCTCGCTACAACGGCACTGCCGACCCCGCAGAGTTCTTGCAGCTCTACGAGCTGGGCATCGAGGCGGCCAACGGAGACGAAAAGATCATGGCGAACTGGTTTCCCATGGCGCTCAAGGATGGTGCCCGCACTTGGCTCCTGAACCTGCCTCCCGGCTCGATCTCCTCTTGGGACGAGATGCGCACCCACTTTATCGCCAACTTTCAGGGCACTTGCGATCGCCCTCCAGTCGTGGGTGACTTGCGCCGCATCAAGCAGCAACCTGGAGAGACCTTGTAGAAGTACATCCAACGCTTCAACAGCACTCGCCTCAAGATTCCCAAGGTGACCGAGGAGTCCATCATCTCAGCGTTCTCTGACAGCGTCCGTGATGTCAAGATGAAGGAGAAGCTGGCTATCCACGAGGATCTGTGCACATCTCTGGAGCTGTTCAACCTGGCGACCAAGTGCGGTTGCAAACGAGTCGAGTTCGAGCGAGTTGGCCTAGACTCAGCTCAACTCATATTAAAATTCGAGCGAGTCCAAAATGTGCGAAGCTCAAGGTCGAGCCGCGGAAAATGGCTCATGCTCAGCTTGTAACAATCTCGAGTCGATCTCGAGCTAGTTTTGAGCTAAATAATATGATTTTCTAAAATCATTTTAAGGCAAAATTTAAAGCTAAATAGGCGATAATAGAACAGAAAAATCACTATAAATTCGACTTATCCTTTCTCAAGTGAGGAGTAGTATTTAATAACAAGAGATCATGGATAGAAGGCGACAAAGGTGCGCCGGGTCTCAAGCTTTGACCAAAATAACAAGATATTGAACACACGGTTGGCCACGTGATGAGAATAAATTTTCTCCATGCTTAATTTCTATGTTTGCTAGTAGGTAAAGTAAAGAAAAAAAAGTCGTATAGAACATATATGAAAATGAATGATCCTAATTCTTGGAGATTGGTATGAAGGTTATTTAATATACTTATATTATATCGAGCTATCGAGCTAAAACCGAGAGAGCCAATGCTGGCTCAAGATCGGCTCGTTTCTCGATCGAGCTACATAAAGTGTTCATACTCAGCTCATTCTTTTTGAGTCGATCTCGAGTCGAGCTAAATTACGAGTCGATCTCGAGCGGCTCACGAGCCTCGAGCTTTTCTTGCAGCCCTGTGCACAAGGGCTGAGGAGGGGCGCCTCTCCCTTCTCGAGCTTCTAGCTGCTGACCCGAAAGAGAAGAAAGCCAAGGCCAAAGACGTGAAGCGCAAAGGAGCAGCTGTGCTTGCAGCAGAACCAGACATGAAGCATGGCAGGGACCAGCTGGAGTCGTCCAAGGGAAACCGATACTACGCCTACCACGACCTCTACACCCACAACACCAACGAATGCCAGGAGCTCAGAGCCGCTCGGGAAGGACGCATCGGTCGACGCCCCGAGTGCAACGATTGAGGCTACGACCGAGGAGGAGGAAGAGGTGGAGGTCGATGGGACGACCGAGGCCCTCGCCAGGAGTGGCGTGACCGACCTTGTGAGGATCGCTGGCAGGACCAGCCTCGTGAGGGGGCTTGGAGGGATCAGCCTCGTGAGGAACGCCCGCAGGGAAACGCAGGCCTTCCTCCTCTGCCACCACCGCCAAGAAGGAATGACGACCACCACCAGGACGAGGGGGTTGGGGGCTTCCAGGAGCCGCGTGCTATCGCTTGCATCTTGGGCGGTGCTCAGGCCCCAGCCTCTCAGCACATCTTCAAGCAGTTTGCTCGCGAGGTGAATGCAGTCCTCCCCAAGCTCGAGGCCACGCGCCCTCTCGTGGTCCACGTGCGCCATCACGCTCAGCTCAACTGGATCAGCTCAAGTGTGCGGCTACGGCTGGCGTCCTCCCAATGCTTTGTTCCCCAGTCATCAGCAATGTGCAAGTTACCAGGACCCTCATCGATGGCGGCACAGGACTCAAGCTTCTGTCCATCGAGACGTTCAACAATCTCCAAGTGCCATATGATCAGCTTCAACCAACCAAGCCTTTCTCAGGAGTCACTGACGGCTCCACCACTCCGATAGGGCATGTTCGCCTCCCTGTCACCTTTGGACAGCACAAGAACTATCGTACCGAGCTCATCGACTTTGACATTGCACACATTCGCCTGCCATACAATGCCATCCATGGGTATCCATCCCTGGCCAAGTTCATGGCAGTGACTCACCATGGTTACAATGTCCTCAAGATGCCGGGAAGCGGCGGAATCATCACAGTCCCCTGCGAAGAGAAGGATGCGGTGTGCTCTCTCGAGCGTGCCTTCCAAGCTGCATTAGTCGAGGACCCAGATAGCAAGAGCAAGAACCCTCCTGAGGCGGTTCCCAAGAAGAAGAAGACATCACCCAGCTCAAGGTCTCAGGAAGTAGGCATCTCCGGAGGCGCCGCGTCAGGATATGCGCCCGTGCAAGGGGTGCCTCCCTCCATCGCATAGGAAGGCACGCTCGGCACCCTCCTCGGGCAAGGCTCGGGGGCTCTCTCCTGGAGGGCCTCGGACTTTGCCAAGATCACGAGGGAGGCGCTCAGGCACCACTTGGAGGCGTGCTATGCGGCACGTTTCCCTCAGGAAGGCATGGGGCAAGGAGGGCCCAACCCTCAGGAGTTCATCACCAATGTCACTTAGGAGCTGCAGGAATCAAGAGTCATGCGGCGATCGCCACCTTCCTGGCATAGCTCCCCATCCAGGCGAGGATGGCGGGTTGCGTGTCTGCATCAACTACCCATGGATCAACCGAGTCGGGTCTCAGGAGCATTTCTGGCCTTCGCGCGTGGGACGCTGCGAGGGTCCGCCACACAGCTCTGTTTGCATGCCTTTCAACCTGCCAAACATGGCTGCTCCTCACCAGCGTCTTATGCAAAGCATTCTGGAAGCTCAGGAGGCCAGGCACCACGTGGTCCTGGCGGAAATGGAGGTGGTTCTCGAGGAACCGCCCGGACCCCCAGAGCCTCCCGAGGCTCAGGGCTCCGGCGGCTCGTGAGGATCGGCCCCTTCACCGCGCAACGTCAGCTCCTTCAACACCCGTTCTACAATGGTATCAGGTGACGTCTTTCAAGTTCGTTTCAGCTAGGAGCGCCCTCAGGGCTGCATTATTCCCAGGTCGCGTGGGTCTGTCCCTGCGGCATGTATCTCTTTTGCTTATGTCTTTAGTTCACCTTGCTGGGGACGCCCCTCGGGCTGCATCATCCCCAAGCCGCTCGGGTCTGACCCAGTGGCATGTATCCTTCCTGCATCTGTCTAAGCTGGTTTGCCTTTCATGCTTAACCTGCCTATGATTATCATCTCCCGCCTACCGCGGCCTCTTTTTCTCCCTCATGCAAATCGCTTGCATGTTAAAAGGGGGGCGCCTGAGCATCGCGACTCAGGGGCTCTTACTGGCTCTCCAGCCCTCACCCCCTAGCCTTGTCCATGGCATCACGACCTGGCATATCAGCGGTGGCTGAGCTTTATTGAGGGCTGGGACCTGAGGACGTAGAGCATTTGCATCTAACCGCCTTGCAGGAACACTCAGCCACGACGCAAGATCAGGCGCAACCCGCCTTGAGGTAGGGCCTCGTGAGTCCCGTGCTGGCTCACGAGTGCCCAGATACACCTCGTCTAGCCCTACCGTGCCGGCCATGTCAGGGCGTGGCTGTACACGCCCCGGGGGCTCCTCCCGGAGGGGCCCCCCTCCCACGTACCAGTGGAAGCACCATGCTCCGTGCTGGCTGACGACACTGCCGAGGAGCGGCTATGGCCGTACACATACGGAAGCGCTGTGCTCCACCCTGGTGATAAACAACTGAGGGCAGCCCACAGCTGTATCAACCTCAGGGAGCCCAGAGCTTAGTGTCTGGCCTCATCGTAACGCCTCCCCTTGGGAGCGCCACGTGAGGGGGCTGGACACGGGGGCTGCGCCCGGGTCACGCCCGAGTGCATGCCACCTAGCCAGGTCCCCCGAACCTGGTTGTCGCGCGCCCCTCCCCGAGCGGAGCCAAGGTATGAAGACCGTTCGAGCGTCAAGGGGGACTCCTGAGCATCGCAACTCAGGAGCCTAACTGGTCATGTAGCCCCTCACTCCTTAGTTCTGGAAGGCTAACAGTGGTTGACATATGCGCGGGGCCGGGCCTTGCCGACGTAGAACGACAGATCTACTCCTACACCCCCTCCCTATTTGCTGTTTGCGTGTCAAGGGGGACTCCTGAGTATCACGACTCAGGAGCCTAACTTGCCACGTAGCCCCTCACTCCTTGGTCCCGTCCTGGTGATCCGGTCGGGGCTAACGGCTGCTGAAGTATGCGCGGGGCCGGGCCCTGCCGACGTAGAACACAAAGCAAATAGGAAGGAAACCGCAAAATCTCGCAAATTCAGAAGCAAATATTACAAACCATAAGTTGTCCTCACGATACCAAACACAAGTTTAAACGCCTCCACGAGGCACGATGCATGTTGCAGGAGTTGAAACAGGAAAGAAGCCAAGAGGAGATTACCCTTGAGCAGCGCCGTCATTCACCGGAAGCCCCGCCTCCGTGGTGGAGTTGCGCTTGTCAGCTCCACTTCTCGAGGCCGCGGAACCAGCAGTACCTGCCTTGGGCGTAGTGGCAAAGGCGCGGAACTTCCCCATCAAGGCTTCCGCTCGGCCCTTCACGGCCTCAGCAGCAGCGGCGGAGCGCTTGGCGTCTACAGCCTCTAGCAGATCGTCAAGGTTGGCGTCGGGGTTGTGAAGGTAGACGTGGCTGAGGATCCGCGTCAGTGCCGCGGAGGAAAGGACGCGAGCTTCAACCTTAGCCATGGGGCCGATGCCGGTCACGACCTCCTCAAGCGCCTCGACCAGGAAGGGAAGCAGCTTGGCGGGGCCGTCCGTGGCTCCGGCCAGCGGCTTCTCGAGACCATCATCGTAAAGCGACTTCAGCGCCCTACGAGATCTTTCCTCCTAATCCGTGAAGGCCACACGATCCTCGGCCAAGACCTTCGCCTTGGCGTCCAACTTGGACTTATCCACCTTCAGCTTCTGCTCCAGTGTCTTCAATCGGCTGCGATCAGCGGATAGCTCGGCGTTGCGATCCCTGATGGCGGCCTCCCGAGCCTTCATCTCTTCCTCCTTTGCCTGGCGGTCGCTAACCTCTTTGGCAAGCTCGTCGTGTAGGCCCTGCAGCTCATTCTCCAGCACTTGGCAACATTCCTGGATGATCGAAGCATGCTTCAACGCCGCGTCATGGGCAGCTATGGCCTGGGTGGCGACGTGTTTCTGCTCCTCAGAAGCTGCCACAACCTGGCTCAGCGCCGCTCGGATGAAGGTGTCAGAGCGAGCCCAGCCAGAGATCAGCTCCAGGCGCCCGGCCACCAGGCGGGGGTTGGCACCCTAGAGATCTTCTCGCAGCCGACCCAGCTCAGCAGCAGCACGGTCCAAGACAGCGGAGGAGGCAGAGGAATCCTGAACCGGTGGAGCAGGAGAAGAAGACGGCAACGTGATCACGGCCTCGGAGGCTGGGAGCTCCTGAGCCTTGGCAACCTCAGCGACAACATCAAGCACCGGCGCCTCCAGAGTCAGTGGGGCCACGGGGGCTGGCACCTCGCCATAGCACTCCTCCTGGCCTCGCGAGGACGACCGGGCAGGGGAGGTGCGAGCTCCACTGCCCGCCCTTCCCACAGGCGAAGGCGCGGCCACGACAGGTGAGCTTGCCCCAAGCGGAGCCACCGCGTCCCCTTTCAGCCTCTTCGCCACAGGCGGCTGCCTACCCAAGCGACAGAGGATGTCAAGCCCTGACAGCAAAAACAAGAGCAAAGTAGAGTTCGAGCACTTACTGGTCAATTGCGGCGTGTTCTGGCGGCCTCCCGCCGAGCTTAAAGCCCGAGAGCCTCTTGCGGGGCGCAGCCTCGGGAGGTCCAGAGGCAGAGGAGGGCGCACCAGAAGGGGTGGAGCTAGCTTCGAGCAGTGTCGGGGCTGGAGTAGCCCCTCGAGAGATCAGCCCTACCTGTCCTTTTTGGGATCACGGGCGGGTCCTCTCCCCCTCGCCTGGTGTCAGACTCGTCATCGTCCAGCATGGAGCAGAGTACGTTGGCCCTGCGCCAGGGGAAGTCTCCCCCGTCTCCTCAGTGGTTGCCTCCGAGTCACGCTCCTCCTCTTCCTCGTCTTCCTCCTCTCCTTTGTGAGAATCATTAGAGGACAACTCCACCGGCGCCGCCGCCTCCTGACCCTCACGAGGCACCTCCGGCATCAGGCCGCTCCAACCGAAGGTGGGCATGGCGTCCACCACCTGTTGCCAGTCGTCGCGAAGGAACAAGGGGACAGGAGCGCCCTCCAGACCTTCCACATCCTCTCCAACCAGGAAGCGGAGAGCTGAAGGAAATATGCCCTAGAGGCAATAATAAAGTTATTATTTATTTCCTTATATCATGATAAATGTTTATTATTCATGCTAGAATTGTATTAACCGGAAACATAATACATGTGTGAATACATAGACAAACATAATGTCACTAGTATGCCTCTACTTGACTAGCTCATTAATCAAAGATGGTTATGTTTCCTAACCATAGACATGAGTTGTCATTTGATTAACGGGATCACATCATTAGGAGAATGATGTGATTGACTTGACCCATTTCGTTAGCTTAGCACTTGATCGTTTAGTATGTTGCTATTGCTTTCTTCATGACATATACATGTTCCTACAACTATGAGATTATGCAACTCCCGTTTACCGGAGGAACACTTTGTGTGCTACCGAACGTCACAACGTAACTGGGTGATTATAAAGGAGCTCTACAGGTGTCTCCAAAGGTACATGTTGAGTTGGCATATTTCGAGATTAGGTTTTGTCACTCCGATTGTCGGAGAGGTATCTCTGGGCCCTCTCGGTAATGCACATCACTATAAGCCTTGCAAGCAATGTATCTAGTGAGTTAGTTATGGAATGATGCATTACATAACGAGTAAAGAGACTTGTCAGTAATGAGATTGAACTAGGTATTGAGATACCGACGATCGAATCTCGGGTAAGTAACATACCGATGACAAAGGGAACAACGTATGTTGTTATGCGGTTTGACCGATAAAGATCTTCGTAGGATATGTAGCAGCCAATATGAGCATCCAGGTTCCGCTATTGGTTATTGATCGGAGACTTGTCTCGGTCATGTCTACATAGTTCTCGAACCCGTAGGGTCCGCACGCTTAAAGTTAGATGACGGTTTTATTATTAGTTCATGTGTTTTGATGTGCCGAAGATAGTTCGGAGTCCCGGATGTGATCACGGACATTACGAGGAGTCTCGAAATGGTTGAGACATGAAGATTGATATATCGGAAGCCTATATTTGGATATTGGAAGTGTTCCGGGTGAAATCGGGATTTTACCGGAGTACCGAGGGGTTACCGGAACCCCCCGGGGGGTTAATGGGCCACATGGGCCCAAAGTGGAGAAGAGGAGGGGCGGCCAGGGCAGGCCACGCGCCCCCTCCCCCTCTAGTCTGAATAGGACAAGGAGGGGGGCGCCCCCTTGATGGATTCATGTACCTAGGGTAGGGTCATAGGCCTGACCTAAATGACCTACCCAAGGACACCCTTAGAAGAGATCACCATCCAGTCGACCAACGAGGAACCCACTCGACTGACTAGAAGGACTCGACCATGGAGACTCACTCGACCATGAAGATACACTCGACCACCAGAAGGTCAGAAGGCACTCTGCACTACAACGGCCTGTAATTGAATAGACTTTATGGTAGTTAAGACACTTTATGTGGGCGTTACGAACGCCTGCACTTAATGTACTTTAAACCCTCCATTACGTGGGCTGGCAGGGGTCCTGGCGTACTCCATATAAGCCACCCCCTCCAGAGGCAGAGGGGTTCGCACTCTTGTAACACCTATACACATAATCCACTCGACCGCCTCAGGGCTCCGAGACGTAGGGCTTTTACTTCCTCCGAGAAGGGCCTGAACTCGTACATCGCTTGTGTTTACAACCTCTCCATAGCTAGGACCTTGCCTCTCCATACCTACCCCCCACTCTACTGTCAGACTTAGAACGACGACAGTTGGCGCCCACCTTGGGGCAGGTGTTTTAGCGATTTTGTGCAGAAGTTGCGGTATTTCCGAGTACTTTCATCATGATGACTGCTGGAGTTTTGGTCGAGGGGCGCGAGATCCGTCTTGGCGCTCTCACCTTTGTCGCCGACGACTCCGCGTGGCTCCAGGAGGCTCCACTCGACGTTGATGCGCTCCCCGTCCGCGGCGCGACGCATTTTCACGCATGTGTCCGCGGCGTTCTGCTGCGGCAACCGTCGGCCCCCTATCGGTCGACTCCCCTATCGGTCACCCATCCGGTCTCCCACCCGCGCAAGTGCTCTGGTCGGTCGAGGCTTCAGCGGTGGGTGAAGCACGCGGTGGCTCGCCAGACGGCCATCGCACAAGTTGCGGCAATCGAGCCCGACGAATCTCTACTACTGTTCGATCTATCGACCGCTCCGAGAAGCGCATCCAATGCGATAGCAGTGATCCAATGGCGGAAATTCTCATGGTCGACGGGCCCGCAGTCCTCCCGGCCGCCCATGGGGCGGAGCGGGCGGTGGAGGTGACCCGCACAAGACCACGAAGAGTACCAGCCCGAGACACTCGACTCTCGCAGAGAGAAGAGCCGCCCGCAGAACATGGATGCCTCGCA
This sequence comes from Aegilops speltoides, assembly GCA_021437245.1. Classification (NCBI taxonomy): domain Eukaryota; kingdom Viridiplantae; phylum Streptophyta; class Magnoliopsida; order Poales; family Poaceae; genus Aegilops; species Aegilops speltoides. The sequence continues at coordinate 163,837,659 of CM038142.1, read as the reverse complement.
TACTCCCATCGCGGAGAAACCCCGAGGCTCGCGCCTTGGAGGAGGCACGTTTGGCCAATGTGGCTAAACGCTCGTCTGAGAACCTTCAGCGAGCACTCGACGAGCTGCAACGAAGTTCCCGCGGTCGACGCCGACTCTTCCCGCCGACTCGTATATACCTGCACGCCAATTCAGAATTTAGCAACTGCAACCCATATAGCAGAGTCCATCCAGCCTTCACAATGGGAGCGGAGAGGCTTGATGCAGATCGAGATTTGCTCCGAGCAGCGAGGACCGTAACTCAGCCGTGTCGTAGTCGCGCAGCAAAGAATTCACAATCGATCCATCGCTGCGAATACGGTTCGATCGGCTCACGATCCAGACGCCTCTGCGGCGGGAAGGGCGCGACAACCGGCGAGATCAAGATGGAGACCGACACGACCGAGATGACGAGCATCGAGTGCCCGCTTCCCCCGAGGAAGGGTCTTACGCCTCGGGCGATGGATGACAGCGCCGATTCGGTCGGGCGAAGAGTTCCAATGACCCGAGGAACCAGAGCTTGACGCGATCCATTATCGTGCAAGGCTTGGTCGATCGGAACAGAGCCCATCGATGTGGACCGAGAGATGCACCCACGAGCAAATGAGTGCATGTTTACGGTCCAGAGTGTTTTAGCAGGCTATCGAGCCGCAGTGATTCCCCCAATTTCAGGTTGGCGGCGAGAGTCAAGAATTCATCGGGGAGTCCAAGCACAAACTTGGCTTGAGGACTACCGAGTGGCTGTTCAGATTGGTGGTGGGAATGACGAGGTGGCCATGAAGCATTTGCCCCTCATGTTGGAAGGTTCTGCCAGAGCATGGTTGAATCAGTTACCTCCTAGCAGTATTTACACTTGGGAAGATTTGTCCCGAGTGTTCGCCAGAACTTTTGAAGGAACTTGCAAGCGACCAGCTGGTTTGACAGAGCTGCAAGTCTGTGTGCAGAAGACCAATGAGACTCTCCGAGAGTACATTCAGAGGTGGATCACTCTGCACCATACAAATGGAAAATGTGTCCGATCATCGTGCGGTTTATGCCTTCAAAGATGACGCCAAGAACAGGAATTGAGTCTCAAGTTTGGTCGAACCGGGACATGACCCCGAGTCGAATGATGGAGATTGCTACTAAATGCACGCCAACGGCGAGGAAGAGGACCGACTCAGCGGCAAGTACAAGCCAAGTCACGGAGAAGGGAAATTCCATCGGAAACAGAACGAAAGCCGAGCCAAGAGCTCTCGGGAGGCCCCGCCGTGACTCGTGGAAAGTTCAAGGGAAGCCAAAAGGATCCCGAATCCTAAGAAAGTAAAAGATAAAGAAGGAAATGACGTGATGGATATGCCATGCCACATCCACACGAAGAAAGATGAAGAGGGCAACATCATTTACCCAAAGCACACCACTCGCCAGTGTCGTCTCCTGATCCAGCAGTCTCAGGGAAAACAGTCTAAGGTCAAGGAGAAGGAGTCAGACAAGGCCGGAGACAAAGAGGACAGTGGGGAAGAATATCCGCATGTCAACTCCACTCTGATGATCCTCGCAGATGTGGAAAGCAAGAGTCGACTGAAAGTCATTAACCGTGAGGTGAACATGGTTGCCCCAGCAAAACCAAGTTATCTGAGATGGTCCCAAACACCCATCACATTCGACCAATCTGATCACCCGACTCATATTGCCACCCCTGGGAGGCAAGCTTTGGTGGTCGATCCGGTTGTCGAAGGCACTCGACCGACGAAAGTGCTAATGGATGGTGGTAGTGGGCTGAACTTGTTGTATCGCATAACACCGAAAGGAATGGGAATCCCGATGTCCCGACCGAGCACCAAAAACATGAGTTTCCACGAGTCATACCAGGGAAGAAAGCCGACTCACTCGGCCAAATAGCTCTGGACGTGGTTTTTGGTGATTCCAAGCATTTTCACAAGGAAAAGTTGACCTTTGAGGTCGTGGATTTTCAGAGTGCGTATCACGCCATTTTGGGGAGGCCAGCCTACGCACGGTTCATGGCTCGACCATGTTACGTGTACCTCAAACTGAAAATGCCAGGTCCCAAAGGAGTGATCACTGTCACCGGGGATCGGAAAAAGGCAGAAGAGTGTTTTCAGAAGGGCTCAAAGATTGCCGATTCCCAGGTGACAGCGGTCGAGTTCGAAGAGTACAAGCAAAACGCAGATCCGAGTGATTTGTTGCGATCCAAGAAGCCCGCCACAGAATCTGCATTTCAGTCGTCTGGTGAGACAAAACCTGTTCACATTCACTCGACTGACCCCAATGCAGCCCCGACCCACATCTCCACGACACTCGACCCGAAATAGGAAGAAGCGCTCATCCAGTTCCTCCGCGAGAACTGGGACATTTTTGCATGGAAGCCACCGACATGCCGTGTTCCTGGGGATCGGCTGAGCATCGCCTCAGAGTCGACAAATCAGCAAAACCAGTCAAAGAGCATCTTCGGCGGTCCGCCGTCCAGAAGAGAAAGGCTATTGGTGAGGAAGTGGCTTGACTGTTGGCGGCAGGATTTATCCGAGAGATATACCACTCCGAGTGGCTCGCTAAAGTCGTCATGGTTCCCAAGAAGGACAACTCACTCCGCATGTGCATTGATTTCAAGCACATCAATCGGGCCTGCCCGAAAGATCATTTTCCTCTACCTCGCATAGATCAAATTGTTGACTCGACCGCGGGATGTGAGAGATTGTCTTTTCTAGACGCATATTCCGGGTATCATCAGATCCGTCAGATGGACCCGACGAAATAAAACAGCTTTCATCACTCCATTCGTGCTTCGCTATATCACCATGCCATTCGGCCTCAAGAATGCCGGAGCCACATTTATGCGAATGATTGAAGTGTCTTCTCCTCAAATCACCGGAATGTAGAAGCGTATATGGATGATATCGTCGTTAAGTCGCGCAAAGGTTCCGACCTGCTTGCTGACCTCGCCGAAACATTTGCCAACCTTAGAAGGTATGATATCAAGCTCAATCCATCGAAGTGCACATTCGGAGTTCCTGGTGGAAAGTTACTCGGTTTTCTCGTTTCCGAGCGAGGGATCGATGCTAATCCAGAGAAGATCGGTACTATTCTTTGAATGAAACATACATGCGAGTGCACGATGTCCGAAGCTTCTCGGATGCTTGCCCGCATTAAGTCGATTCATCTCACGACTCGGTGAAAAGGCATTGCCTCTTTACCGATGATGAAGAAGGCGCATAAGTTCGAGTGGACTCGAAGTCGATGCAGCGTTTGCGAGCTAAAAGCTCTCCTCTCCACCCAGCCGGTGCTTGCTGCTCCAATCAGCAACGAGCCTCTGTTGCTTTATATAAAGCCACAGGACAAGTCGTCAAGATGATGCTTACGGTCGAGCGGAAGAGGAAGGAAAAGCCTTCAAAGTTCAAATACCGTGTATTATTTGTCCAAGTCTTGACTCCATCCAAGCAGATATATCCTCATTATCGAAGCTTGTGTATGGAATATACATGACCACGAAGAAGGTTGCTCATTATTTCTCGATCATTCTATCACGATCGTCGTGACGCCCACTATCGAGATTCTCGCACAATAGAGATGCAATCGGTCGAGTGGCGAAGTGGGCGATTGAACTTCTTCCCTTGATATCAAGTTTGAGCCAAAGAAAGCCATTAAGTCCTGAGCAATAGCAGATTTCCTCGCCGAGTGGATTGAACAACAAGCAGCGATCAAGTTCACTCGGAGCATTGGACCATGTTCTTCGATGGCTCTAAGATGCTGAATGGTTCTGGTGCTGGGGTTGTTCTGGTTTCCCCCAGAGGAGGTAAGCTTAGGTATGTGCTCCAGATTCACTTCAATTCCTCCAACAATGAGGCAGAGTATGATGCCCTTTTATATGGATTGCGCATGGCCATCTCACTCGGCGTCCGTCGCCTGATGGTTTATGGCGATTCAGATTTAGTGGTCAACCAGGTGATGAAGGAGTGGGACGTGAGAAGCCCAGCCATGACTGGATACTACAATGCAGTGAGGAAGCTGGAAAAGAAGTTCAAGGGGTTAGAGCTCCATCACATCCCCCGACTGAAAAATCAAAGCAGCAGATGATCTGGCAAAGATAGGTTCCAAAAGAGAAGCCATTCCGAGTGGTGTGTTTTTGGAGCATATACACACTCCGTCAGTTAAAGAGGGTCCCTTCACAGAAGAAGCTCCACAGCCCAAGAGTGCCACCGATCCGACTGAGGTTGAGGTCCCAACAGTGGTCGACTTGGTCATGGAGGTTTTAGTGGTCACTCCCGACTGGACAATTCCCTATATCGCGTATATCCTGAGAAAAGAGCTCCCAGAGGATGAGGAAGAGGCTCGGCAGATCGTCCATTGATCCAAAGCCTTTACCGTTATCAAAGGACAGCTGTATAGAGAAAGCCCGACTGGAGTTGGTCAAAAATGCATAACGCCAGAAGAAGGTCGAATCATTCTCAATGATATCCACTCGGGGACCTGTGGTCACCATGCGTCCTCTTGGACCATTGTAGCCAAAGCATACCGAGCTGGATTTTACTGGCCGAGGGCGAATGAAATGGCAAAGGAAATAGTGGACAAGTGCGAAGGATGTCAGTTCTACTCCAATATGTCACACAAGCCTGCGTCAGCTCTAAAGACCATTCCACTCGTCTGGCCGTTCGCAGTATGGGGGTTGGACATGGTCGGTCCCTTGAGAACAGGTCGAAGTGGTTTCACGCACATACTGGTCGCAGTCGACAAGTTCACGAAGTGGATTGAGGCTAAACCAATCAAGAATCTTGACGCCGTCTGCGTTACCTTCATCGAGAGCCGACGTTCGATATGGAGTCTGCACAAAGATCATTACGGATAATGGGTCGAACTTTGACTCGGAAGAATTCAAGGATTTCTGCAATGCTCAAGGCACACGAGTCGACTACGCTTCAGTCGCTCATCCGCAGTCGAATGGACAAGCAGAGCGAGCCAATGGCTTAATCCTCAAGGGTTTAAAACCCCGACTGATGCATGATCTCAAGCACGCGGCTGGAGCATGGGTCGACGAACTCCCTTCGGTGCTTTGGGGGTTTGCGGACCACACCCAATCGGTCGACCGGAAGAACTCCATTCTTTTTGGTCTATGGAGCTAAAGCAGTCTTGCCGAGTGATCTTCTTCACAATGCTCCTCGAGTTGAACTCTACAACGGGCGTAAGCTGAGCAAGCGCGTCGGGGACGCAATGACCTTCTAGAGGAAGAAAGGAGATGGCTCGATCCGATCGACCATCTACCAACAGGACTTGCGCCGCTTTTATGCGTAAATGTGAGAAGTCGAGCCTTCCAGAAGGAGATCTAGTGCTCGAGTGGATCAACAGAACCACACAAGCTCGCTCCTTCTTGGGAAGGACCCTTCATCGTCACCAAGGTTCTCCACAACGGGGCATACCGTCTTTACAACGTCGAACACAACATAGAAGAGCCCCGAGCTTGGAATGCGGATCTGCTCCGCCCATTTTACACTTAAAGTTTTTTCACTCGGATGAGTTGTAACAAAGTACTTCTGTAGTTCATGGATTTCAAAACAATAGTGTCATAATTCCTTCATAATTTTTGTCACTTTTTATTTTTTCCAGTAAAAATTTCCCCCAGTGGGTGGCTTAGCCGCAAATCCGTTTCGCCTAAGTTTGTAAAAATCCTACCGAGTGGTAAGCCAGACTTCCACTCGGAGGCTTAGCCGCGAATCCGTTTCGCCTAAGTGATAAAAAAATCCTACCGAGTGGTAAGCCAGACTTCCACTCGGGGGCTTAGCTGCAGCCAAGTGCTCGATTAAGTTATAAAAAAATCCTACCGAGTGGTAAGCCAGGCTTCCACTCGGGGGCTTAGCTGCAGCCAAGTGCTCGCCTAAGTTATAAAAAAATCCTACCGAGTGGTAAGCCAGACTTCCACTCGGGGGCTTAGCTGCAGCCAAGTGCTCGCCTAAGTTATAAAAAATCCTACCGAGTGGTAAGCCAGACTTCCACTCGGAGGCTTAGCGGTAGTCCAAGTACTCACCTAAGTAAAACATACGCTTGCAAGGAGGACGAGGTGCAGGTCGACTGCGACCCTCTCCTCTGAGCTACGCCATAAGTACAATGTGTGTGCTCACAAGGAGGACGAGGTGCAGGTCGACTGCGACCCTCTCCTCTGAGCTACGCCATAAGTACAATATGTATGCTCACAAGGAGGACGAGGTGCAGGTCGACTGCGACCCTCTCCTCCGAGCTACGCCATAAGTATAATGTGTGCTCACAAGGAGGACGAGGTGCAGGTCGACTGCGATCCTCTCCTCCGAGCTTCGCCACAAATACAACGTGAAAATCCTACCGAGTGAAGAGCAAACCTCTCACTCGGGGGCTTAGCTGCAGCCCAGCGCTCGCCTAAGTTATTAAAATCCTATCGAGTGAAGAGAAAACCTCTCACTCGGGGGCTTAGCTGCAGCACAGCGCTCGCCTAAGTTATTAAAATCCTACCGAGTGAAGAGCAAACCTCTCACTCGGGGGCTTAGCTGCAGCCCAGCGCTCGCCTAAGTTATAAAAAATCCTACCGAGTGAAGAGCAAACCTCTCACTGGGGCTTAGCTGCAGCCAGCGCTTGCCTAAGTTATAAAAATCCTACCGAGTGAAGAGCAAACCTCTCACTGGGGCTTAGCCGCAGCCAGTAGCTACGCCTAAGTTATAAAAATCCTACCGAGTGAAGAGCAAACCTCTCACTGGAGGCTTAGCTGCAGCCCAGTGCTTCGCCTAAGGAATAAGTCGACTGCAGAAAGCACTGGCTGTGAACCCTGCAAAGGACAATTCGAGCCAAAAGCAATCATATCCAAACATCAAATCCAAGTTTAGGTCGATACCTAAAGGAACCGAGAGTGCTCAGGCACTAAGCCTGTTAAGGTTTATCGGCTACAATTCCACTGGGCATACCGAGGCAAATTTAAAGTGTCGGGCTTAAAGGAAGTTTTTTACCCCTCCTGTGGAGGGCTGGAAGGAGCAACAAACTCATCAAGGTCGATTCCGTCTGCGATCCGGGTAGCAGCAGCGATGAAGGTTTCCATGAAGGACCTGAAGTCGTGTTTCTTGGTGTTGGCCACTCGGAGAGCCGCCAGCTTGTCTTCTCGCGCGTCTTTACAGTGGACTCGGGCGGACCACGAGCAACGTCAAGCCCGTAACGAGCCGAGGACTTCTTCCACTCTTGCACTCGGTCAGGGACGGCGTTCAGTCGAGCCATCAGCGACTCGAGGTCATTCTGGAGTGTCGCCCTGGGCCAGAGCGTCGAGTCGATGCAGGACGTAGCAACCTTTAGCCTTGCAAGGTAGTCCACAACAGCTGCGACACGGGACTCCAGTCTGAAGACATTCATAGCAACTTCATCATTCACTGGAGAATTGACGGGGTCAAGGTTTGGTTCCAGCTGGCTAGTCTCTTCTTCAAAGTTTTGACAGAATTCTGCAAGGACAAAATGCCGAATCAAGACAGTGGTCGAATGGAAGCATCACAGTTGAAAATGTTGGTCGAGTGAAAAAGATTACCTTCGAGCATAAGGAACAATTTCTTGGCAAGACCACCCAGGAAGCCTTCCAGGTCGTTCTTCTTCCCAGTCAACTGGTTGATCTTCTCGGTCAGAGTAGTCTTGTCGGCCACCGGGTCGACATCCTTGGTGGCAATCGCCAGAGCAGCTTTCAGATTGGTATTTTCTGTTCAAGCTTGGTGACCGAAGCTAACTTCTCCGCCAAGCTTAGTCTTCTCAGCTAGCTCAAGGTCTTTCTTCTTCCGGGCCTCCTTCACCTTGCCTGCAAGTCACAAAGAAAATCAGATTTTGAAACAAATGGAAGGAAAAAGGAGTCGCCGAGGTCTCACCGAACATACCTTTGGTCTCCTCCTTCGCCTTCGCCGATTCTCCTGCACTAGCTTCAGATCCAGCTCGAGCTGAATGTGCTTCGCTCCAGATTCCGTATAGCGAGCAAGAAGGTCACGAGATTTCTACTGAAGAACCAATCGACAAAATATCAAAGGTAATTCACTTACGAGTGGATAAGAAAAATCATACGTTTCTAAGACTACGATCGAATGCAAGCATTCGACCGTAGTCTCGGGACTACACCAAGTGGGTGCACTCAGCGTGCCCCCACCGGGTTCTATTCAAGACAGAAATGACCAATCGACCAAAAAAAATCTTCTTGAGACTTTAATCAATCGCCAAAGATGACCACGATCTCGGGACTACACCCATGGGTGCACTCAAGCGTGCCCCCACTGGTTTGAAACCCATTCGCCCCAATCGAATGATGAACAACCTTACTTATAAAGCCTAAGGCCATTGCCAAGAAATCGACCTTAGCCTTGGGGACTTCAATGAAAGCACATTTGCTCCCGGGTGGTTTTGGTAATTAATGACAACATACTTTGTGGTTGGACTAATGCTTTTATCAAGTATGTTTCAGAAAGTCAATCACATTGGCATGGCAAAAGGATCAAGAGGTGGACCCCTAAGATGCTAAGGCAAGCATTGGCAAAAGCTCAAGACTCCATTTTGGTTTAGTGATCCAAGATCACATTGAGTCTATAGGAAAGCCAATACTATTAAAAGGGATGAGGTTATGATAATGATCTGTTGCTCAAAGTGCTTAGTGATATATCTCCTAAACTATCAAGCACCTCTCACTTCAAACATACACTCATAAGTAATCTCGGTCCCACCGATTTCCTAAACTCACCACACCGAGATGAACCACCTCACCATAAAGCCAAACCCTAGAAATTTCGGATTTTCCGATTACGAACTCGGTCTCACCGAAACTGGTGTTGCCAAGCTTCAGAACCTTCATCATCAAATCGGTGTCACCGAGATGATGAAGTCGGTCCCACCGAGATTGGCAAACCCTAGTCTTTGGAAGAATCGGACTCACCGAGATTGTATTTTCGGTCCCACCGAAAATCCCAACGTTCACAAGATTTGAACTTTCGGTCTCACCGAGTTGTCAACTTCGGTCTGACCGAGATTGGTCAAATGTGTGTAACGGTTGGATTTTGTGTGGAGGCTATAAATACCCCTCCACCCCCTCTTCATTCGTGGAGAGAGCCATCAAAAAGAACTACCACTCCTACCTTACATTTCTGAGAAGAAAACTACCTACCCTTGTGTTGAGATCAAGTAGCTCCACTCCCACCATATGAAGCTTGATCTCTAGCCTTCCCAAGTTGCTTTCCACTCAATCCTTTCTTCCACCACAGCCAAATCAGTGAGGAGAGTTGAGTGTTGGGGAGATTATCATTTGAAGCACAAGAGCAAGGAGTTCATCATCACCAACACCATCTATTACCTTTTGGAGGGTGGTGCCTCCTAGATTGGTTAGGTGTCGCTTGGGAGCCTCCGTCAAGATGTGGAGTTGAACCAAGAAGTTTGTAAGTGCAAGGAGATCGCCTACTTCGTGAAGATCTACCCCGAGTAAGGCTAGTCCTTCGTGGGCGTATGCCATGATGGCATAGACAAGGTTGCTTCTTCGAGGACCCTTCGTGGGTGGAGCCCTCCGTGGACTCTCGCAGCCGTTACCCTCCGTGGGTTGAAGTCTCCATCAACGTGGATTGACGATAGCACCACCTATCGGAACCACGAGAAAAATCTCCGTGTCTCCAAATTGCGTTTGATCTTCTCCACCTCTCTTTACTACTTGTGCAATTTACTTTCCGCTGCCCATACTCTAGAATTGCATGTGTAGTATGCTACTTGACTTGATCATCATTGCAAAATCTGCCAAAACTTGTCTTTGTCAAAAGGCATAATTTTTATCTTGTCGAGTAGTCTAATCACCCCCCCTCTAGACACTCTCACCTTCTTCGATCCTACAATTGGTATCAGAGCTTTGGTCTCCATTGCTTTGGTTTACACACCATTGGAGGAAGATGGACGGTGTCACGTTTGGGAGTGTTAGCCATAGAGTGCCTATTCTTGATGGAGTGTCCTATAACTCGTGGAGGATTGAAATGCTTATTATCTTTAAGATGTATAACTTGCATAAATATGTTGAAACCCCATATGTGCCTCCATTTGACCCCTTGCACCCTACTATGGATGACGAGCTTGATTTGCTTCGTAACCTTAGAACTGTAAATCTTATCATTAGAGGTTTGCCTGATAACTTGCTTAAGCTTGTCACAAACTTTGAGTGCGCCTATGCTATGTGGAAGTTCTTGGAAGAACTTTATCCGGACTACTCTTTGAGAGGTCTTGATGAAATTCTATACAAGACTATTGAATTTGATATAATGCGCCCCAATGATCCCAACTTTGATAAATGCTTCTTTGAGCTTCGTGATCTCATGAAAAAGAAGGGTGATCCTTGTCTTATCAATGATCTAATTAGAAATGCTCTTGTATTGCATTCCGATGATTATTGTCACTTTGACAAAACTAATGCAAGTAGTTGTCAAATTGACCTAGGTGTTGATGTTGAACTATCTATGGGTCAATATGATGATGATTACTCCGATTCGGACACCGATCTAGACAAGATCATGAAGAGTCTCAATCTTATGGCAAATTTGAGAGACTACATATCCGGTGGAAAAGAGTGGATTCTTGATAGTGGATGCACCGATCACATGACCGGAGACGAAGACATGTTTCGAGAGCTTGCAAAGAACGATGGTCCACGCAAGTATGTGACTTTTGGAGACAACTCCAAGGGTAAGGTACTTGGCCTTGGTAAGGTGGCCATATCTCATGATAGCTCTATTCAAAATGTCATGCTCGTTGAATCACTTGGATACAATTTACTTTCCGTGTCTAGATTAGTGACTTTGGATTTAATGTGCTATTCACGAAGTAGATTGCCAAGTTTTTCGCGTGACAATCATAACATGGTATTTACCGTATCCGTAGAGGTGATCTATATATTGTTGATTTCACTAAGAAAGCTCAACCTAGAACTTGCTTCATTGCTAAATCCGCTAAAGGTTGGTTATGGCATAGAAGGCTTGGACATGTTGGTATGCGTAATCTAGACAAGCTAATCAAAGGTGATCATATTCTTGGCGTTAAAGATGTTTTCTTTGACAAAGATAGACTTTGTAGTGCCTGTCAAGCAGGAAAACAAGTAGGTGGAAGTCATCCCGTGAAGAACATCATGACCACAAGGAGACCGCTTGAGCTTCTTCATATGGATCTCTTCGGTCCCAATGCTTACAAAAGCCTTGGTGGTAACTCCTTTGGTCTAGTTATAGTTGATGATTATTCCAGATTTACGTGGGTATTTTCCTTAATGACAAATCACAGGTTCAGAGAATCTTCAAAACCTTTGCCAGAAAGGCCCAAAATCAATTTGAAGTGAAGATCAAGAAAGTTCGGAGAGACAATGGAACGGAGTTCAAGAACGCCCATGTGGACTCTTTTGTCGATGAGGAAGGGATTCTACATGAGTTCTCGGCTACGTACACTCCTCAACAAAATGGAGTTGTTGAGAGGAAGAACCTAACAGCTCATAGAGATGGCGAGAACGATGCTTGATGAATACAAGACATCAAGCACTTTTGGGGTGAAGCCGTCGAGACAGACTTGTCATGCTATCAACAGACTTTATCTTCACAAGCTCCTCGGCAAGACTTCATACGAGCTCCTCACCGGTAACAAACCCCAAGTGGGATACTTTCGTGTCTTTGGTTCAAAATGCTATATCCTTGATAAGCATCGTCGGTCTAAATTTGCTCCTAAAACTCATGAAGACTTTTTCCTCGGTTATGGATCAAACTCCCACACCTACCGTGTCTACAATAATTTCACCCGAAAGGTTGAAGAGACGGTAGACGTGAAGTTTGATGAATCTAATGGCTCGCAAGTAGAGCAAATGCCTATTGATGTAGGAGACAAAGACCCATCGGAAGCCATTCAAGATTTATCTATTGGAAAGATCCGTCCCATGGAAGTGAAGGAGAGTACCTCATCTACATATGTGGAGCCCCCTACCTCACGGCAAGATGAACCTCAAGGCAACATGGAGGCCTCCACAAGTGGAACTCACCAAGATGAGGAAGTGCGACAAGAAGATCCACCACAACCTCCTTCTCCACCGCCTCAAGACAACACCAACAACAATGATGAAGAAGAAGAGGAAGATGAGGATGATGAGGAAGCTCAGCCACAACCACAATGAAAGCTATCCCGAGTTCGAGCAAGAGTCAAGAAGAACCATCCCGTGGAACAAATGATGAATGACATCGACTCCGGGAGAATTACTCGCTCTAAAACTCGCTTAGCTAACTTTTGTGAGCATTACTCATTTATCTCTAGTCTTGAACCTATGAAGATAGAAGAAGCACTTGAAGACCCAGATTGGGTGAACGCTATGCACGAAGAGCTACACAACTTCGAGAGGAACAACGTATGGACTTTGGTAGAGAAGCCCAAGGATGATCAAAACGTCATTGGAACCAAATGGGTGTTTCGGAACAAGCAAGATGAAGATGGACAAGTCATCCGCAACAAGGCTCGTCTTGTAGCTCAAGGTTACACACAAGTCGAAGGTATGGACTATGGTGAGACCTATGCCCCCGTTGCTAGACTTGAGTCTATTCGCATTCTTCTTGCTTATGCCAACCACCATGATATTACTCTCTATCAAATGGACATTAAAAGTGCTTTCCTAAATGGTGAAATTGAGGAGGAAGTATTTGTGAAACAACCTCCCGGATTTGTGAATCCTAAAAGCCTAATCATGTTTACAAGTTGCACAAAGCTCTTTATGGTCTTAAACAAGCTCCTAGAGCTTGGTACAAATCTTGACTAGCTTTCTTCTTGAAAAAGGATTTGAGATTGGAAAAATAGACTCAACGCTATTCACGAAAAGGGTTGATGGTGAACTATTTGTGTGCCAAATATATGTTGATGATATTATCTTTGGTTCAACTAACCCTCATTTTAGCGAGAAGTTTGGAAAGCTTATGTCGGAGAAGTATGAGATGTCCATGATGAGTGAACTCAAATTCTTCCTTGGGTTGCAAATCAAGCAATCTAAGGAGGGTACCTTTGTCTCACAAACAAAGTACACTAAGGATCTCTTCAAGAAGTTCAACATGCAAGAAAGCAAAGGTATGAATACCCCCATGCCTACAAGTGGACATAATGACTTGACAAAAGATGGAGAACCTGTTGATCAAAAGGTTTATCGATCCATGATTGGTTCTCTACTATATCTCTGTGCTTCTCGTCCTGACATAATGTTGAGTGTATGCATGTGTGCTCGATATCAAGCAGCCCCTAAAGAATGCCATCTTAAAGCTGTTAAAAGAATTGTGAGATATTTGATACACACACCAAACCTTGGCATTTGGTATCCTAAGAGGGCCTCTTTTGATCTTGTTGGCTATTCCGACTCGGACTATGCCGAGACAGGTTGATAGAAAGTCAACTTGGCACGTGTCAATTCCTTGGTCGATCCCTTGTATCTTGGTCCTCCAAGAAACAAAATTCGATATCTTTATCCACCGCCAAGCGAATATATTGCTGCGGTTCATGTTGTGCTCAGATTGCTATGGATGACACAAACGCTTAAGGATTATGGGATACATGCGAGACATGTTCCCTTGCTTTGTGACAATGAGAGTGCGATTAAGATTGGACACAATCCCGTGCAACACTCTCGCACGAAACATATTGAAGTTCGTCACCATTTTATTCGTGATCACATTGCCAAGGGTGACATCAATCTTAAGCATGTTTGAACTGACAAACAACTTGCTGATATCTTTACAAAACCACTTGATGAGAAAGTGTTTTGTCTCTTAAGGAGTGAGTTGAACATCATTGATGCTTCAAACTTGGAGTGAAAACTCCATTGATGCATGCAAGGCATGAGCCTACTTGACTAATCCTTGATATTTCTCTTATGATGATGATCATTTGTCTTGGACACATTTGCCCCCTTGTATTGCATCTAACTCCTTGCAGGTACTTGGATGATCTACATTCCACAAGATTACCACACACTCAAATCTTGAGTAATCTTGTCATTGACCAAGTATCTAGCCCTTTGGGATGTTGAGTTCAAGGAACAAAATTCCACATATCCTTTTTGACACCTTATACACCTAGTATTTCACTCTTGTCAACTTGGATATTCTTGAGTATTTCCTTGCTTGCCTAACCCATGTAGGAAGCTGAACTACACAAGTTGAAATGGTGCTCCAACTTCACATTCTATGAGCACCTACATCAAGTTCACCTACATGAGCAAAGCAACAACAAGCCCAAGGCATGTTCTTCACATCTTCAAGAAGCTTTGCTCAAAGTCATGAGTATAAGCAGCTTCATAAGATGTGAACACATCAAATGCTTAATCGAAAAATGGCAACCCCATTTTGTGCTTAAACGATGAGTATGACCTATGATCAAATGTCCTCATTTGACTCCTAAGTCAATATACTCAAACATAGGTGACCTAGTCGCCGACCCCTATCTAGATGAAGTACATAAGTTTTTGCAGTCTTTCTAGTTGCTCTTATGTTTTCTCATTATGTTTTCAAAAAAAACTTCATCTAGCAATCTTTTTCATTTCTATTCTTCTGTTTTTGTGAATATCCTTTTGGCTCTGATCAATTCCTGGCAAATCATTTACAAATTCATTGCAAATCTTTTGAAACATTCCTTGCAAAGTGAGTTGAATTATTTCTGTATTTCCTTGGAATTAAACTCAAGGTCACCGACGTAACAATTTCGGTCTCGACCGAAAAGGATCTGCCCTAAGTCCCGGACTTTCGGACCCACCGATCCATCTCACTTGGTGTCACCGACTTTCTTTCGTGGATATCATCTTCTGCAGCTCTACTCAATGATTCTCTATGCATATTTCTTTTTGCCCAGTTGTGATTCTTAAGGATCCCACTTCTTTCTTCCATCTTTCCTGACCTTCCTAGTTGGCTGTCCTTTTTGGCACTTGATGTCAAAGGGGGAGAAGATTTAGGGGGAGTTAAGGGGAGAAGAGAAGATTTAGGAAGAAGAGCAATCTTATCTTAAGGGGGAGAGAATCACATCAAAGCTTTGCCGTGTTCCACATTGGATATTACTTTTGGCATCATTCTTTTGATTTTGCTTTCTTCGCTCTCACAATTGGTATCTTATGAAAAGCAAAATCTCTCAGAGCTCATTGAAAAATCTTTTAGTCTTGGGAGACATGTTTGCTGATTCAAGCTTGTGCTCAATATGAGACACTCTTTATACATGTCATCCCTGGCTTGGTACTCTTGATGTTCTTGCAATTGGTTGAAGAAATACTCTTGTGTTATCTAACCCTGTTTTCCCAAGTCTATTTCTTCAGGTACAATGCCAAGGAACCTCAAGGTAAGTATATGCATCTTGCAGAATGTGCATGATGGTGGCTTGCTTGTGAATATCTGTTTGCAAGAAATCACTATGCACATATGTATTATCACTCACTTCCTTTCATCTGCTCTGATGTATATGGCCAAGCTGCATGTAGCACATCTTGCCCTTCTCTCTTGTGTGCTTGTGGTAGTCCAAAACCATAATCTATGAAAATCTTGCACACTTGTAGGGGGAGCCTGTGTACTACATGTTTGTCAAAGCTTTAGTGATAATTCTGTCTCTCTTTTAGTAAGCTTTGATGTCTTGTTTTGTGTGTTGCCATCAATTACCAAAAAGGGGGAGATTGAAAGCACATTTGCTCCCTGGGTGGTTTTGGTAATTAATGACAACATACTTTGTGGTTGGACTAATGCTTTTATCAAGTATGTTTCAGAAAGTCAATCACATTGGCATGGCAAAAGGATCAAGAGGTGGACCCCTAAGATGCTAAGGCAAGCATTGGCAAAAGCTCAAGACTCCATTTTGGTTTAGTGATCCAAGATCACATTGAGTCTATAGGAAAGCCAATACTATTAAAAGGGATGAGGTTATGATAATGATCTGGTTGCTCAAAGTGCTTAGTGATATATCTCCTAAACTATCAAGCACCTCTCACTTCAAACATACACTCATAAGTAATCTCGGTCCCACCGATTTCCTAAACTCACCACACCGAGATGAACCACCTCACCATAAAGCCAAACCCTAGAAATTTCGGATTTTCCGATTCTCAACTCGGTCTCACCGAAACTGTGTTGCCAAGCTTCAGAATACATCATCAAATCGGTGTCACCGAGATGATGAAGTCGGTCCCACCGAGATTGGCAAACCCTAGTCTTTGGAAGAATCGGACTCACCGAGATTGTATTTTGGTCCCACTGAAAATCCCAACGCTCACAAGATTTGAACTTTCGGTCTCACCGAGTTGTCAACTTCGGTCCGACCGAGATTGGTCAAATGTGTGTAACGGTTGGATTTTGTGTGGAGGCTATAAATACCCTCCACCCCCTCTTCATTCGTGGAGAGAGCCATCGAAAGAACTACCACTCCTACCTTACATTTCGAGAAGAAAACTACCTACCCTTGTGTTGAGATCAAGTAGCTCCACTCCCACCATATGAAGCTTGATCTCTAGCCTTCCCAAGTTGCTTTCCACTCAATCCTTTCTTCCACCACAGCCAAATCAGTGAGGAGAGTTGAGTGTTGGGGAGATTATCATTTGAAGCACAAGAGCAAGGAGTTCATCATCACCAACACCATCTATTACCTTTTGGAGGGTGGTGCCTCCTAGATTGGTTAGGTGTCGCTTGGGAGCCTCCGTCAAGATGTGGAGTTGAACCAAGAAGTTTGTAAGTGCAAGGAGATTGCCTACTTCGTGAAGATCTACCCCGAGTAAGGCTAGTCCTTCGTGGGCGTATGCCATGATGGCATAGACAAGGTTGCTTCTTCGTGGACCCTTCGTGGGTGGAGCCCTCCGTGGACTCTCGCAGCCGTTACCCTCCGTGGGTTGAAGTCTCCATCAACGTGGATTGACGATAGCACCACCTATCGGAACCACGAGAAAAATCTCCGTGTCTCCAAATTGCGTTTGATCTTCTCCACCTCTCTTTACTACTTGTGCAATTTACTTTCCGCTGCCCATACTCTAGAATTGCATGTGTAGTATGCTACTTGACTTGATCATCATTGTGAATCTGCCAAAAACTTGTCTTTGTCAAAAGGCATAATTTTTATCTTGTCGAGTAGTCTAATCACCCCCCCCCCCCTCTAGACACTCTCACCTTCTTCGATCCTACATACACCCAGCGGGTGCACTCAGCGTGCCCCCGCTAACACGGAGTTTTTTATCAACACACCCACTGGGTGATTGCTATGGATTCCAAAAAGAAAAAGTTTTGATAGCATATCCTAACAGAACAGGCGGTGGTCGACTGACCTGAACATTGCTTTGATGGGCGGAGCTGGCGTCATAAGCTGCTTGGCTTGCATCCCGGATGGTCTTCACCTGCTCCATCATGATCCCTGCTTGGCGTATCGCCTCCTTAGCAGCGCTGGCTTGGTCCTCTGGGACGTGATGTGTTGTGAAGAGCGAAGGTTGCGCAGCACTCGACGAAGTGGGATGAGCACTCGTCAACGGCACCGCGAAAGACACGGTGTGTCGAGTGGTGTTCTCCCCCTCCGTGACCACAGTCTCGGGCGCTGTCGCATCCTGGGTTGCCTTACTAGTAGACGCCTTCCTGCTCCTCCTATGCCTCAGCGGTTCTTCATCCTCATCATCATCATCATCAGGAAGGGTGATAATGTCATTGGGTGGAGCTTCAGAGAAGAATCAAAGTTAGAAATCATGAGTCAGTGGACTAAGGACGGAATTAAGAGTATAGTACCAGGATTTGAGGTTGCTGCGTCCTCCATCTCATGGTCGTCAGCCTTGCCCGAGGTCTCAGAAGTTGCAGCACTGAAGTTCCAAAGAATCACTCGACTAACTCAAGTATCAACCAGAGATAAAGCTTATACAAAACACGAAGACTTAAGCAACATGTTTACCCTGATATGGTGGGGATGGACACCTTCATCTTCGGCAGGAGCTTGGTTGGCTTTGACGGAGCCACCTTCGACTACTTCGGCGCCTTTTCAGTCGGTGCCGGAGAAGCGGTCCGAGGGCGCTTGGTCGACTGCGAAGCAGTCGCAACCCCCTTACTGCGTTCAGTCGCTGGGTCATGGACGAGTTTCGACCGCCTTTCCGAGCGCGGTGGTGCAACCTCCTCCTCCTCTTCTTCTTCGTCCTCATCATCGCTGCCGTCATCGCCGTCATCTTGGCAAAGATCTCAATCCCACTCATCCTGGCTCTCGCCCCCACTGGCTTCTCCCTCCTCAGTCGGAGCCTGAGCTCCATTGGGCATCGAGTACAGCTCGGTAAGGGCCTAGAAGACGTCAAGACAGAGATCAATCGACCAAGTTATAGAACATACAGAAACAAATTCGACAAATATACAATAGAAGGCAGAGCAAAGATACCTTGTCTGGAACGCTGTGATGGTCGAGTGGAGGAATCCTCCTGGATCCACGGGGATTATCCTTGTTCCCAGTGACCGCGGCCATCCACCTTTCCACCGTGGCATCGTCGACTGCTTCCGGGTGGACTCGAGTCTCGTCTTGATTCAAGACAACCACATGCAATGGCTCCGAATCAAGAGGCTGGATACGCCGCCAAGGAAAACCTCCAAAAGGTCAATGCCGATCCGCCGTCCCAACCAAGCGCACAACGCGTCCATCAGCATCTTCACATCGCTCTCTCTCCGGAACCACCTTCGAGAGGAGGGCTTGTTCACTCGGCTCATGGTGAATGGAGGAGTCCACTCGACTTGCCGGCGTCGGCTCATTCTCGCAAGAGAACCAGGTCGATTGCCAGCCCTCGACCGACTCGGAAACGACATAGCTGGAAAGTACTCTTGTTCCTCACTTGAATTCCCAGGCCCCCGCAGATTTGGACAACTTGGGTTTTCTCATCACCTGGACTCGCCTTCTTCACGTCTGAGAACGACACGTGAAGATGTGCTTGAACAAGCCCCAGTGCGGTCGACAGCCTAGGAAGTTCTCGCACATGGATACAAACGTAGCAAGATACGCGATGGAGTTCGGAGTGAAATGGTGGAGTTGGGCTCCAAAGAAGTTCAAAAAACCACGAAAGAAAACGCTCGATGGCAGAGAAAATCCTCGATCGACATGAGTGGCCAGGAGCACACACTCACCCTCTTCCGGTTGGGGTTGCCACTCTTTTCCTGGAAGTCTTGCGACGCCGTGGGGATCAGCCCGCGTCGGCCATGTCGAGGAGATCCTTCTCCACGATGGTCGATGGATCAATCTCCTGGACCCAGCCCTTGGCAGCGGATCTCGGCGAAGACCCGCTGCGGTGGTGGATCTCCCCGCGCCTTCTCCGCCGCCGACGCCTTCTCCGCCGCCGACGCTTTCTTTGCGCTCCAAGACCGCCGTCTTCTCCTTGACCATGGCTGCGGCGAGGTCGCGAAGAAGAGCTTTGCAGAGGCGAAAGCGCGTTAGGCGGAGACGAGGAGAGCGAGAGGAGAAAGAATGGAGCAATGCTCAAACCCTCACTAGTCGCATTTATAACATCCTTCCGAGTGGATGACAGTGGACCGGTCAATCTAATCATATCTGAAACAGTTGCATTGACACGATCGTGGCGGAAAAAGCGGCGCGAGATCGGCGTCTATGTCCTGTCCCGTCCCCAGTATGCGGTTCATTCCGCTTCGCTTCCTCAAATTCAGATCCGTGGAATCCACGAGCGGCAGATCGGTCTGTCAGGCGCGAGATTTCCTGCGATCCGTCGCTCGGGAACCGGCAAAGTCTAAAAGATCACTCGACGAAAGACAAGAATGGATCGAGTCGACTGAAGAAAAGTTGCTCGTTATCAACAAAGAAGATCTTGGTCACGAACGACGCATAGCCAGTATACCAAAAATCAACCGAAACAAAGATCAACTCCTTCCTCATTCAAGCCTCAATCCATTCGGGGGCTAATGATGGATTCATGTACCTAGGGTAGGGTCATAGGCCTGACCTAAATGACCTACCCAAGGACACCCTTAGAAGAGATCACCTTCCAGTCGACCAACGAGGAACCCACTCGACTGACTAGAAGGACTCGACCATGGAGACTCACTCGACCATGAAGATACACTCAACCACCAGAAGGTCAGAAGGCACTCTGCACTGCAACGGCCTGTAATTGAATAGACTTTATGGTAGTTAAGACACTTTATGTTGGGTGTTACCAGTAACGCCCCAGACTTAATGTACTTTAAACCCTCCATTCGTTACGCTGGCGGGGGTCTGGCGTACTCCATATAAGCCACCCCCTCCACAGGCGGAGGGTTCGCACTCTTGTAACACCTATACACATAATCCACTCGATCGCCTCGGGGCTCCGAGGGCGTGGGGCTTTACTTCCTCAGAGAAGGGCTGAACTCGTACATCGCTTGTGTTTACAACCTCTCCATAGCTAGGACCTTGCCTCTCCATACCTACCCCCCACTCTACTGTCAGACTTAGAACCACGACACCCCTTTCCTTCCTCCCCTCTCTCCCTTCCTTCCCCCTCTCCTAGTTGGACAAGGAAAGGAGGGAGTCCTACTCCCGGTGGGAGTAGGACTCCTCCTGGTGCGGCCCTCCTGGCCGGCCTCCCCCCCCCCCTGCTCCTTTATATACGGGGGCAGGGGGGCACCTTTAGACACAACAACAATTTATCCTTGAGATCTATTAGCCGTGTGCAGTGCCCCCCTCCACTATATTCCACCTCTATAATATCGTAGCGGTGCTTAGGCGAAGCCCTGCATCGGTAGAACATCATCGTCGTCACCACGCCGTCGTGCTGACGGAACTCTCCCTCGACACTCGGCTGGATCGGAGTTCGAGGGACGTCATAGAGCTGAATGTGTGCTAGAACTCGGAGGTGTTGTGCTTTTGGTGCTTGATCGGTCGGGCCGTGAAGACGTACGACTACATCAACCGCGTAGTTCTAACGCATCCGCTTTCGGTCTACGAGCGTACGTGGACAACACTCTCCCCTCTCGTTGCTATGCATCACCATGATCTTGCGTGTGCGTAGGAACTTTTTTGAAATTACTACGTTCCCCAACAAGAGCTGCGGTCAGATCTTCATCGGCCAGGGCCTCCGAGTTCAGGCGGAGATCGGCGTCCGCATCTCCGAGCGTCCACAACGGGCGTGAGTGCGCCTGAAGTGGAGCCACCCGATGCGCCAGGAACTCCCTTAGGAGCGTGGCCCCGGTCAGCTTCGCCGCCTTCATGTTGCTCGGCCTTAGGTCGACGTTCGTCTTCTCCAGCACCAGCTTCGCCTGTTGGTCATCAAGCTTCGCATGGGACCACGCCTCATCAGCCTGGGGCTGCTCCGTGGGCAGCGCCAGCCGAAAGTTGATGCACCCGGCATCCAGCATGACCCACTTGCTCCGGAAGCCATCGGCCCTCTTCCCGGCCTTCAAGATCGCGTTGGCTTTGGAGTACGCAACAAAGCCAGCGCACGTCGAGGTATGGGTGCCGGTAACTCGGAGGTAGAAGAAGTGGCGCAGCAAGGCCACGGAAGGCATCACCCCGACGTGCGCCTCGGAGTAGTAAGCGAAAATCGACAGAAGGAGAACAAAGTTGGGATGGATATGCAGAGTCTGCAGCTTGTAGTGGCGGAGGACAACATAGAAGAACTCGGAGAAAGGAGGCACCAGGCCGGCGATGACGGCGCTCATGAAGAAGGGGTAGAAGGTACTCCCCTTAGCCTCTGGCTGGGCGGAGCCGGCTCGGAGCGCAGTCTCCCCCATCTCGCTGCCTTGCGCCACCGTCATCAGGCGCGTGAGGGCAAAATTCTTCTCCTTCATGTTAGGGGGATCCAGAGCCAGCGAGTACCAGGCCGGTGGAGCCTCGGCCGGGGCCTTGCGGGGCACCATTGCTCGCTGGAGGAGGAAGGATGAGGCGGATCTGGAGATTTTGGAAGCAGGAGAGCAAGAGCAAGAAAGGGGATCTGGAGCAAGGCGAACGAGAGCAATTAAGGTAAGCCTAACCCAGGGTGGCCTTTTGTCAGTCAGGAAGTTGCCGAGGCAGTGTGGGGAAGCGGAGACGCCCACGTCCAATCAACCGCCACGCGGCGATAAAGGCTGCAGGCTGTTGGGGCCCGAGGTGCTCCGCACTTGCCCTTTGGCTTCGCTACTAAGCCAAGTCCGAGCATGCCCTGGGCCCGGGGGCTACTCTCAGCGTTCTGGGAACGGGGGTCCCTAGACCTGCCTGCCTATGGCCTGCAGTGTGGCTCAAGTAGTGGCCCAGTACGGCCCGTCTTCATGAACCCAAGCTCAAGACCCTCGTGAGGGGCCAAGCCTCGCGGGGCATATGACGCAAGGCTTCCCCAGGGGCGGCCTCACCAAGCAGGCTCGTGAGGAGGTAGAGAGATCAAGGCAGGGGTACCTCGCGAGGTGCTCATGATGCAAGCCATGACGATCAAGACCAGGCGGGCGCCAACTCTTGATGTCCTTGTTTCCTCTTTGGTGCAAGGGGGAAGCCTTGGCCAAGCAATCTTGAGCATCAAGCAAAGGTTACCATATCGGTGCAATGAGACCAAGACCAGCAGAGCGGCAGGACAGAGGTCACCATGGAGCCCAAGACGGCGTCATCGCCAGTGCCTTTGGCAGTCGAAGACCAACTTTAGTCGAGATAACTTGTACTAGTTGTTCCCCTTCAAAATGGCCGTTGTCGGCTCCCTTCCTGCTCAATATTTGGGAAGAGGACTAGGGCCCCTATAAATAGAGATAGCCACCACAGTAGAGCTCATCTCATCCCGAGATGATCCAATCCACCCAAGTAGAACACTGCACCAGCTCAAGAACACCTCTCACGAGGCTGTTCTTTCTCTGTACTGTTCGTGGTCAGCCCCAGAGGCAATCCACCACACACACTAGAGTAGGGTCTTACACCACAACGGTGGCCCGAACTAGTATAAACCTTGTGTGCCTTGTGTTGTTCATCGTGTAGCTTAGATTCACGGCAAGGCGTTGGAATGTGGATCGGTAGGATGTAGATCTTCGCGCGCACCCCAGAGTTCGAACCTTAAGGGTTTTGCTGGAACCCGATATCCTACAACGTTGACCACGCCGCGCTGAGTGCACCAGGGCGGTGGACGACGGCGAGGCCAAGGAAGGGGATGACGCGGAGCCGGGGAAGACGCAGCAGTGGATGCCCACGCATAGAGGAGGACGAGGGTTCACTAGTTCGGCTGCGGTGTGAGGGTGCTGCCGCCACAGAATAATAGGGGGTGTGGGTGAGTAGAGGGATGGCCTGGCCAGCGGTGGGAGAGGTAGGGGGCGGTGAGGCCTCTGCGGCATCACAGCCGGCCACGAGAGGCAGGAGCACGCGGCACGACTGACGCTGGTTTGGGTGACTGGAGCAAGAAGACCAGAGGTTGAAGAAGCACTATGGCCGTTGGATGGACATCGTACGGTCACTGGAGCTAGAATCATTCATATATTGACTAAGTTGACAAAGCCCTCCGTCCCCGTCAACTTGGTAGACCCACAAGTCAGCCTCCCACTATGGTGGGTCCCAGCTGGCAGGGGGGTATTCATTTTTTTGTGCGCAATAAGGAGGCACTTCCTTGCGTGCGAAGATATAGGTGGTGGGTCCGACCTGTCAGCAGAGGGAACCTTTTTTACACGAAATACAGAGGCCCTTCCGGCGGGTCCCAGATGTTAGCTGGAGGAATCATTATTTTGCATGTAATAAGGAGGCATTTCCTTGTGTGCGGTCATGGACCCAGCTGTCAGCCTCTCCACGTACAGTCCACTTCCGATGGATGTTGTTCATTGACCATGTTGACCACGCTGCACCGAGAGCACTAGGGCGGTGGACGACGGTGAGGCCTACAAAGGGAAAACACGGAGCCGGGGAAGACACGATAGTGGCTGCCCACGCGGTGGAGAGTACGAGGGTTGATTGGTTCGGCTGTCGTAGCTGGAAAATCACAGGAGGTGTGGGTGGGTAGAGGGATAGACATGCCAGGGATACGAGTATGGTGGGGATGTGAGGCATCCCCGGCAGCACAGCCGGCCACGGGAGGTGGGAGCAGGCGGTTCCGACGGTGCTGGTTTGGGCGGCCGGGGCAGGAAGATCAGAGACTGAAGAAGCATGATTGCCGTTACATTGACATCTAACGGCCTGACGCTGGTAGAGTCGATTGTTGGCTAAGTTTCTTGTATGAGAAACCTTGTGTACGCATGAACTTAGTAGGCCCACAAGTCAGTCTCCAAATCTATGGCAGACAACATAGAGCCCATTTGCTATTTTTTTAATAATTTGCAACCCATTTGCTAATTCTTAAGTAATTTATTATAGCCCATTTTCTGCCCAGGATCACGGTAAAAAAGTTCAACCTTATTTTGCATATTTCGGTGGAGTCCGAACTGTTGTAATCCCTAAGTGATAAACATTTTTTAAGAACTTATTGATTTGCCAAAAAAATCGTTTTGTTTTTGTAAGCAAATAAGGCGTGGGACAATTGAGTTGGTTTAAGGAAAACCAAGGGTAAAAAATCAGCTTTGGGAGGAAAACAACAACAAAAATAAGGATGTAAATATAAAAAGGGAATTTTATGTATTTTCAATATAATGATACGTGTATATGAACTAGTAAAACCATATGTAGAGATTAGAAAACGCATGTAGGACATGCGTTTCAAGAGGAAAATAGAATCGGGCTGTGTGTTTGATTCAGTAAAAAAACTACCTGCGGATGTTGTAAGACAAAATATAACTCACGCTGTCGGGCCAGAGGCCAGTAGATACATGCTGGATCTTTGTGCCCTGTTGTCGTCATGGGCTGGGCCTGTTAAAAACAAAACCAAGCCTGGGCAGTCTACAGCCCAGTTAAAACTTGCTCGACCTGAAAAAACAATATACCTGCTCAATAAATGAGAGAATTCGCAAGTGCAGGTGATAAGCGGGATGCAGCAGGGATATTGTTTTTTCATCATGATAATAAGTGCATGCACTTGCTTCGAAAAATTTGGAGAACTGGGAATTCGAACGGCAGGTGCTTATGCTACCCATCAAATAAAAATCAGGTGCCTGAAAATTCGTTTCGAAACAAATGATTTAGCGTTATATCCACGTCGACCCTCGGCATGATGGTTGGAAGCAAATGCCAAGTTCATACCAAAAGATCGTTAACAACAATGCCAACGTGCGGATGACAAGGTAGTACAAGTACCAATACCAAACTAACTTATAATCTTTTCACTCCTGGCCCTAGTGTTCGTCTGGTAGAAAATCTTGCAAAGGACTAGCTCCCGCTCCTTCTCTTGCTCCAGGTCCCTGAGGTGGTACTGGTGCATCGCCCAGTTGGTCCTCTGCTGGTCGAAGTTCTTGTTGGTGTGTAGCAGCAGAACCTTTTTGCTGCCCGTCTGCCAGCCGTTGACCATCACCGGCAAGGTATTGCCGGTCTTGTGCCACATCGCGTGCATGCCGCACTCCAACTGTATCTTGCGATGCGTCGACGTGCCCCTTTTGAACGTCCTGGAATTACGCTGGAAGAAATGCTTGCTTAGGCCACTCAGTGTGATACCTGCAGTATTGTCGAAAAAAGGTTTTAGTGTACGTTGTTGGCATTTTCATAACATCTTTGGCATGTTGCAGTCACTTGTTTCACTTTCTATTAACTGTCAAATTGTAATTGCTTCACTAGGTCTGCGTCTAAAAAGAAAAATAGATCTATAAACAAAGGAATATGTTTGTGCAAGTAGACAGCCGATCGGTGTCTTACCTGGAAGTTTCTCAGGATGGGTGTAGCATATGCCGTGCTCGCTGTCGATGGTTGGTATGAACAAATCGATGAGAGGGTGAGATCTCGCGTTGTCAGCACTCACTTTGGCCTCAAGGTGCTCGATCAGCTCCTGATCCGTGGGATCGAACTTGACGCTAGCCGGCAGCACCGGCCAATCCTTCTTCGACTTGCATCGGTTAATTCCAGTTATATGGTACTCAATGTATGATCAATTGACTATTTTAAGTGAATGATGAAAGATTTTGATAGATAAGTGGTACTACAAATCTGAAGTCCAGAATACCCGAACATGCCACCGGGATTCTTGTGTCACCTCACGCGCAGTGTGTTGTCACGTCAATTCAATGTGTGGACATGATGAATAATTTGACCGACGTATACTAGTACTGCTACTGTACTACTTACTAGTCATATTTAGCATCACATTTTAACCATAGGTTTAACTAACAAGTACGCACTTGAAGCCTAAATGATATATGTATGGCTTCTGCACAGCATCTCCATCATCATTACCAGTACATCCTATGCAGGTGAGTTAGGATGCACTTGATCCCAGAAAGGTATCTATCCTTCAAACTAGAGGAGTGCTTCAAACTAACAACAGTATATAATATTCAACAAAAGAGGGTCGTGCTACAGCAGCAGAATACATGGCTCAATCTAGATATCAGTACGAATCAAGTTGTGCATATTTGATGTTGGCATGAACCACATCTCCACATGTCGGGGTTGCAAAAGCCATCCATCGCATGGAAGCTTGATGCCTTTCACACACTGAAGATTATCTGGCAACAAGTTGTGTCAACGAATCTCTGGATATGGTGGTTCATGAAACCCATGGTGTGATGTGTAAACACAGTCCCCCCTGGCGAATGGAAGTTGCATAGCACGGTAATCATCGCCAGTGATATGATCGATGATTGGTTGGATGATCGGATAATTGAGCCCGAGGAACATGGGGTGGTTGCCGAGGGTGTAAACCCGCCTCCAGTTGAATATGCCTGGCCCAACAGAGTTGGGATCTTTCTCGAACATGAAGCAGCCATAGCCATCAATGTCACGAATGCCCCAGGCATTGTATTGCATGTGGTTTGATGTAATGGTTTGATCAATTTGGTACGTGCGAATGAGCATCAAATGACCGCCGTCAGCTGAACGATCGATAAACCACCACCCATCGGCTGGTATGATTCCAGGTCCTGGAATCATGAAGGCCATCGCATTTGCGTCTGCTGCAACAATTCAAATTGGAGACCAAAAGGACAAAAATAAACAATCATGTTCAGAGTATATGTGGAATTAAGATTATTATAACAGTGACACATATCATAAACAGAGAATTGCAATGCCGTGGTCATAATCATACCCCAAGTTAAAAAAATAAGCCAATGGCTTTCATATTCTAGCAATATGTTATGGTTCAAACATCATGTAACAATGAGAGGAAAACAACTATGAGAGAGCCTACTTATATTCTACCATAGCACTTACTACTACTGTTCTCATATGAACTCTAAGCAATAACATGCGTTGTTATAAAAATCTTGGAAATGAGAGTAACATATAGCAATCATGAGGTTATGCTCATAATATCTATTCCAACAACCATTAGATGCCAATTGTTCTCATATCAACTCTAACAATAACATGTGTGGTCATAAAAATCTAGGAAATGAGAGGAACATATAGCAATGATGTGGTTATAGACATACTATCTATTCTAAATTTGTAACAATGAACAGGCAGTCATATTCATAAGGTAAAGATGAGATGAGATAGAACAATTACATGACGATAGATTCCACCAGTATAAGCAGCCAATCTGTGTGTCGACCACGTAAACGATGCCATCGTGCACTATAGCATAGGACAGAAATGTTGCCTCAATAGGATTGAGGATGAGCCATAACCATGTATGGCGATTGGATTCCAGGTAGACTAATCCCATGTCGAACAAGGCAATGAGCTTGTAATCCGTGTAGTCTTCTGATGGTTTGGGCACTTCATAGATTACAACTTTCAGCAAACAGAGGTCGAGCCAAAAGCTTGACTCGTCTCGTGCGTAGTAGGCAGGAGTGTCCGGCGGGCCGCGAGGCTCGATGGCGGCGGTATCCAACGATGGAAGGGTGATCTCTCGCTGGGTGTAGATATCCACGAGGCGCCACGGACTCTTTGATTGGTGGATGAGGGCGATCTGTTGGCCTTCATGCCCGCCCAGTAGTGGCCGCGCATGAAGGACAAGTGGACGGGTAGTGGTAGCATGTCGAGGGGCACCACGGCAACCTCTGTAAGATCGTCAAGTCAGTGTCTGGGCCACCTGCGAGGATCGGGCATCAGCAAGCAGGGTGTCTTGAAAAGAGCCGGCCGGTTGCAGACGAGTAGATGGTACAAAGACATTGAGCATGCAGCCACACGGATGGTGCTGAGTAGGTCCATACGATTACAGATCTGCTCCAAGAGAACATCGGGGAGGGAATTCCAATCATGGCTCTGCGTGTCAGTCGGTTCTGCCATTGGGGTTTGGTGCTGCGAGCGGTGAAGGGAGTGGAGTCGGTGAAGGAAGAAGCTTCTCCTCGTGTGGCTGAGGAGTGAGCGGGGGGATATGGTACGCGCGAGCTACCAAGGAAGATGGCGCGGGTGGGCGATCAATGAGCGGGGGAGATGGTGTGCGGCCGACGATGGGGAAGAGAGGAGGAAGAAGAGTGAAAGACGGGGAAGAAAGTTCATTAAATCTCAATTCTACTTGTATTACTACCAGGATATACCGTCCTTTGGAGTGTAAATAGTTACACCGATGACATGTGGGTCTACCCCATGAGGGCCCATATGTCAATTAATGGAGGAGAGAGGTGCGTAGGCGTATTTGCGGAAGCGTGCTCTACCGGCAAACATGATGGCAGTACTGGGTAAGGCTGATTTAGTAACACCAACACGCTAGTTCATCTTATTAATTAAGTGTCCCATCTGCTGCAGCGTGTATTGTCACTTCACTGTGAAGACTACTTGAATAGTTCTCTCTGGCCGAGATGGGGAATGGATCGCGAAGACTTCCTATATACAGTATCCCCATGCCTCTACGCTCACTTCACTCATTTTGCTCCGTACGTAGTCACTTGTTGAAATCTCTAGAAAGACAAATACTCCGTATTTGGGAACAGAGGGAGGCTTTTACTCTGTATTTGGGAACATAGGGAGTATCACCATATGGAGAGAACAGAGGAAGCTTGAAATATGAACATGTCAATGGGAGGGAGTAAGCCTCATGCATGCATGCATGCATGCAACATGCAACACTTACACGTACACATGGACGCATGCAACACTCACGCACCCATGCAGCACACAACACATGACGCAACACACACGCTCATGCTCAAGTGCTCAACCTACTCCCTACGTCCATGAAATACTGTACATTTAGAGATTTACACATTGACCAGGGCATAGTTAACGGCCAAAAGTAGCAGACTTATGTGTGCATGCGACCATTGAGAGAAGAAGATTAAATGAAGGTTGTTGCATGTTGTAATTAAGGATAGACATGTAGCCTATACCTAGAGCACAAGTTGGTGCATTAGTCAATCAATATTGATTTAGATTAAAGGCTAAATGCATTGGAGGTGTAGATGTACTACACTCTTTGTTTTTTAGCCGATGTACACTCTTTGTTGGAAGACCGAGGGAGTACACGCGCATGCACTCACATACACAACCAGGGTGGTTCGCGCTCAAGGGTTGGACTCCTCTCGCGCCTGTGTAAAGTTTTGTTTAACTGATTTCTTTGCTCTGCCAACTGACAGGTGGGACCCAGAAACTAGGTGACAATTTAACTAGTCAGCAAAGTGCCACGTCGACTATGTGGCCGGTCAGTAGGGTGCAATACAGTGCTCTATGATGAGCTAGTGATCGTATAATCACCGCAAAACTATATATAGTGACTGTAAAGAGCGTATAGTTACATACGTTAACCGCCAGTGTATTTTTCTCGTTTCAAATTAAGCCATGTTAACCGGAAAGGACATAGTATGGACTAGTACTAGTACTGCTTTGATGTGTCTCGTCAACTCGCTGAACGAGGAGAAGCTTGCTTACTATGCCTCTCCCTCGCCCACGCGCGTGGTGGCTCGCAGGACGAGGAGAGGGTTTTGACTACAACGCCCTCTCCCTCTCCCTCGCCCTCGCCCTCTCCCTCGTGGTGGACGTGCATTAGTTCAATTGGTGTCAGATTGCTAGAAGCATATTGTACTACAATATCATCATTGTTGGACCTTCCAAAGAGGCGAAGAGCCAAGTGCAAGATTCACACGAGTATAACCTGTTGAACCTCTCGAATAGGCAAAGAGCCAAGCGCAAGGTTTTATAGGAGTTGTCGTCCTAGTAGGAGTATACTACAACTTTAGCAAACAATGCTACTGTATGATGCCACCACGTCAACTATATCCAAAGTTGTGCCACCTTTTTCTTCTTCTCAAAGAGCATGTTGGAGCCCATGCAACAACCACACTAGTTGCACGTACACATAACACATTTACTAGTAATAAATTCTAAAGGACAAATGTCAGTATGTCACACAAGTTCATCTCCAATTCATGTGATAAATTTATGCACGACTAGTCTACATATATTCACAGCGCTACCGTTCACAATTTACCGTACTCCACTTACACATTATAGATGGGCTACATGTCCTCCTCCAGGTTCCGGTCCCAGGTGTTCTTCATGGATGGCACGATCCATAGCGGTGGGCAACGGGAATCATTGTCACAACTTTATAGTCCGGTTCCACACGATGGAGACTCATCCAAGCTAAAGCGACATAAATAAGGGATAGCGTGTCCCAGCATGTCGTTCATCCGGTGGTGCGCACTGAAGACACAACCATTCTTCATGAATGGAAGGCCTTCAGTGTCGTGCACGGAAGGTGGCATCCGCTTCACAATGGGGTAGCTGTCCCCAATGAAAAGCGAGTACTCTCCAAGAGTGTTCCTTGGCACCCACGTAGCATCACGGGGGTCGAACTCGGCGTCGTTCATCTGGTACATGCGGCATCTCATATCTGGACATGTGGTGACGTACATAGTCAAGGTCCATGCATAATAATATTTTGCTCAAATATGGCGGTCAGTAATACTGTGCGGCAAGTAGTACTACTCCGGTATAGAGGAAGTAAAATAACCGGCTTATTATATATAGCCACTCTTGGCTACATGGATGAGATAGTAAGACATGGAAAAACAAAAATGGTGGCAGCTAGTGGTTTCAAGTCTTCAAGGGCCTAGCTAGCTATACGCGTCCTCCGAGGTAAAATACTCCTACTAGTACTAGTAAGTAGTACAACAATGAAAGAGAAGGCGAGAGGGTTAAAAAAGGAATACCTGGGTAGATGGTGATTGTCCGATCGTGGTAGATTGTGTGACCATGTTGCACATCAGTGGTACCATGGGTAACGACTGCTACGATAGTTGATCCCAATATGCCAATGTCAGCTACAAGGTTCCAGGTTAGACCGAGTCGCGGATGCGAATGCACATCCAGGATCGGCGATCTTATTTTGATCGCCAGATGACTGGTCCCTGCAAAATAATGGAGTATCGTTAGGGATGTAAATGATGGTTTGTGCATTCCATTTGTAATCTCCCATACCGTAGGATGGCAATTAGATGAAACAAGTCCTGACATGTCATGCGAAGATCTTGGCCTAGATGGCGCCGGCGTCTTCGAGCGTGTAGGGGTACAAATCTGCCGCCGCCAACATGCGCCGGCCTCTGCCGTTACTGCCTCTTGCATTGATGGCAATCCTTATGTCGAACACCGCGATGAGATAGTAATCGTCATAGCCGCATCGCTTTGTAGGCATGTCCTTAAGTGCTATCTTATTCAATCTCATGTAGGAATCATCATACGTATTCAAGCACAGCCAGTCCGGAAGGCCGATCCCAATGGTGGAGAAGGGTCTCACGGGCGGCCGCGTCTTCTTTGTGGATGTTGTGCAAAATGATGGTGGTATCCGGCCGGAGGTATGCAAGCCAATCTTTGTTGGCACCGACCCAGACCTATATATAAGACGGTGGGCAGCGGAGAAATTAGGATGGAAATGGAATAACTAAGTACCACATGATCAAACTCCATTACTGACCTGCTCATCGGACAAAATCCGACTACCTCTCAACGTCGGCAACTCTAGTGGAGTCAACGTGCAACCATGGCCAGGGAGCGGTGGACTGTTCGAAGGATTGTCCCAAAGAAGAACCTTCTCCTCGAGGACGCATGGAAGACCAACAAGCATGGCCTTTTCCCAAGCTTGTTTAAGCACTGTCTTGAAAAAGTTGGTGTAGGAAGCACCGAGTCTTACGGCGGTGAGGACGTCGGAGTGGCGTGCGATTTCTCCTAGAGGATCGTTGTCCAAGGTCTCCCAGCCCCGACGAGGAGGAGAACCGCCTGGCGAATCCATGGGAGCAGCGACGAACTGCCTTCTCTTCGGGGGGAAGGGGAACTGGCGAGGAGGAAATAAGAGCGTAGTAACCTCAGGGCCTCGTCCCTTCAAACTGTAGATCATTCCTTAGCGAAGGGGTAAGGCTATTATTTACTACTAGTACAAGCATTATGGGACATTATGGGATTGCATTATACTGTAAAAAATAGCACTAGTAAGAAATTTTTGGCACTAGGTAGTAGTTTTTGGCGTGGATTAAGAAATTTTGTGTATGTTTTTGCTATTTTTTGTACACGCCAACTAGTGTCAAAAAACGTCTTACAATATGGGACGGAGGAGTACGTACTCTTACTATAGCAGTACTAGTACTACTTTTTCAACTAGTAGTGCGATGTACTGTACTTCTAGTATAGTGCACCAGTTTTGAACTCTTGAATCTTAGGGCCAAGGAGCTACAGTTGGAAGTGGAGGGTACTATTGTTCTCTAGAACCATTACTATACTATCAATGCTGGGAAAGTACACCTGCGTAGTGGCCTAGTGGGTACTCTCGGTGCTTTATTTAGCCGCTCCTCTCATGTAGGTGGCCTACTCAGCCCCTCCTCTCATGCACACAATAGCAGCCTGTTTATCAGCAACCGTTACTGCAGGGGCAGAACATTTGAGTTATTTGATACAGCAAGACTAGGCTTTTTGCTTCCCTTTGTGGAGGTGTAATGGATCTCGTCGAACTTTGTTAGTAGTTCCTTCTTTATGAATGAGATGAGGCAAAGCTTTTGCCTCCGTTTCAAAAAAAATCGTCAAGAGGAATTTCTTTTATAGAGCCGATAATGGAGTGAAGTCTATGCGTGCAACGCCACAATCTACAAAGTAGTAGTAGAGCACTTTACGTACAGAGCCATATTGCACAGTTCCCAATGCCCTGCCAGGCTTTTCCGGCTCCTCGGGCTTAATTGGGAGGCGCTAGTTTAAATATGCTACTAGCTGATGAGGAAGCTGCAAGCGACGTGCGGCTAGGGCAAGCACGCGAGCCACGAGATGATGGGAAGGAAAACCCGTTCACGTGGCTAGGCTATCCAGTGCACCAAGATTGTGGTGCCGCACGTCAGTTTGACTTCAAAACTCAAACTACCCATGTACAATATTGGCTCGCAGCAAAGTTACTATTTTAAAAAAAGGTCGTCGTGCGTTCGGCCGGGATCGAACCCACAAAACGAGGTATACACTCCCGCAACCACTAGTAGTACTCGTTGGAGTACAACGCAACCTAGAATCACCTTTTGTCACTAGTAGTACATTGTTCCATACAAGAAACCACTAATAATGCCAAGAAACTACTACCACTCGCATATGTGGCAGACTTAAGATAAGACTATCTTATCAACCATTGTACATGCCCTTACCAACTAGCCCTACCAAGAAACGACTACTCTACAAAGTGTCGTTATAGGCACGTTTCAACCCATGTCACCCATTAAGTCAACTCCTTCTATTCGACCGGGAAGTTAGGCGTTATGACTTGTGGGACCTACATGTCAGCCTGCACAAAAATCGCTGAGTGACCTCCTACCTCCGGCCCGTCCATCTAGTCATCCTAGGCCATGGGACGCAGCTACCGCCGCCGGCAAAAGGCGAGGTCAAAACCACCGGCGGTGCGGAGCCCATCTTGCGGCAGCCCGGATGCCAGCTCCATCCGGCGCTCGCGGCCGCTAGCTAGCCATGATAGCTCCGCCCAGCTGCTTGTCTGCAAGGTTTGCTAGCTAGATTGGCACGGCGGCGTGGCGGCTTGCTCGCGCACGCCACGCTAAGGCCAGCCATCTGGCTTGAGCGAAGGCCAGCGCGGCATCCGGCCCGTCCGGCGGAGCGGCGGCCAACTCGCTCATCACCGGTGCCACCGACGAACACGCATCAGTACTGTTTGAAGTAATGTTTAGGAAAAATAATGATTTGAGGGGGAATAACAGGATAAAAGGTCATATGTGGGTCCCTCGTGTCAACGGTCAAACAAAATGTGTTGGTTTAAGTTGCCTCGTCAGCATGGACGTGTGGGCCAACCCTATCATAAACGGGTTTAAACGAGCCTAATCGGCACTAGGTAGTAGTTTTTGGCATGGATTAAGAAATTTTGGGTATGTTTTTGCTATTTTTTGTACAATAGATTCTTCCTAGGGCTGGTTGAAAGTGGTAGTTTTTTGTTAAATACTCTACATATTGTAAGTAGGAGTGAAAGTTAAGCTTTGGAAGCCAATAAGCAAGGCTAGTTACATAGTGCATATGTGTACATGATTGAAAGTAAATATCAACCGTGAGTGACTAATATCTTGATGGAAAACTTGAAACTATGGAAATACTAGGATTTTTTTGCATGGTTGGAAATACTAGCAATGTTCAAGTGCGTTGCAACGGATCATAATTAGAATAATACTTATTCACAAACTTGATACAAAACACTCTAATTTTGATATACATATATCACTAGAGATATATTATGTTTCAATTAGAATATATTACTTGGGCTGTTCTGGTGAGGTGAGGGAGGGATGTGGTTGGTTATAAGATACTAATTATGGGTTTTTCTGCAAATTGGTAGAGAAGTGGGATGTTGGTGATAAAAGGCAACAACTTACCTCACATTCGTTAGATGTAGATCTAATGGTCAGAAACAACGGATGGCAGACACACCATCATCACCAACTTAGTCTTCTATAGGAGTACTAGCAAGATCCGTGCATTGCATGGAACATCAAGATGCATTTTTTTTATAAAATACTTGTCGTGATTGACACATGCGGGAGTAATCCCATGTGTAAAACTAATGATATCTTGAGAAATAGGAGATAAGGAGAAGAGGAGTGGGGCGTGGTGGTGATTGGTGGTCGGACTGAGCAGAGGCATGGGGATTGACGACGCCGGCAACGACCACCAGGCCAGTTTGTTCTAGAGGCTTCCTTTCTTAATTTCTCAACAATGAGGTTGTTGGAGATAAGGATGAACGAGGGAAGGCCTTGTCTGCAAATGTGGAGAGAGGTGCGGGTATCCTTTAGTTTAATTTCCATCCGTCGGATATAGATCGGACGGTCTATATTGCAAGATGGCACGCGTACCATCATCACCAACTCGGTTTCTTTATAAGAGAAGAAATATAAGTATGGAGATACAAACATATTATCGATACTTGTTTCTGTAAACTAGCATCTACATTCTATTCAACGCCTCAGCATGTGGGGCCTTAGCACAATGACTTCTCGACTGTGTAAAACAAAGGTTTTCCCGCCGCCGATAAGGAGGGGGTGATGGCGGTGCACTTTTTGGCTTGCTCTAGTCCTAGTAGTCATACTAGCTGGTCTAAGCACGTGTAGATTTATTCTTTTTCACGTCTCGTGTTCGCCGTACTGCCATGACTATTGATGAATAGACGGTAACTTATTCACGGTGAAACCCTTGTTGAGCATGTTTGCAAGAGAGAGAGAGACAGTGTGCATGTGTGATATGTCTAGGGACTGAGGCAATGATAAGAGATTCTTTGTGTCTATGTGTGTGGAGGAAAGAGAGGGACATGTACATGGGTCTTTGTGTTGTGTAACATGGAGACACATATACATAATCAGAGAGTGAGTGTGTGAGATACACACGCGGACATGGGGAGAGATGAGGATCCAGATAAATGGGTGTTTGTGCGTGTCTGTGTGTGTTTGTGTGCGCATTTGTGTGTGAGAGGGAGTGTGTGTATGTGGAGTAGAGAGAACACTAATGACGTAAACCTAGCATAAGGGAAGGGGGAATGGTGTGACATGTGTAGTAGTGGGGTAGCATGGGTGCGAGCGGGGGGAGCAGACTATTTGGAAGAGACATTGAGTGTGTGTGGGAGAGGGGTGTGAGAGCGAGCGAGGGAGAGAGCTAGCGATGGAGAGAGAGAGAGAGAGAGAGAGAGAGAGAGAGAGGCGAGAGAGGGGTCGTTTGTGTCCATAAATGGCGTATAGATAGGGAGACAATGTTGATGTTGTTCGAAATTGGCTTATGTACGGAGACGCAAGGGAAGCGAGTCATCGTGTGTGAGATAGGGACTTCATGAGAGATCTAGAATAGATGGTGTAGAGAACAATGTGCGAGATTGAGAACGATGATACATTAGGGAGCTATGGAAAGAGTCACGACATATATGTATCAGGGAAGGAGCTGGGGCGGGTCCGCATGTGGGGGAGATAGAAAGAGGAGAGTGGTGCACAAGGAGACAAAGTGTACTTGTTTGCAGTGGGGGTGGTGTGTGAGGTGAGTGTGCGAGAACCACATAACTAGGGAGATAGACGTTTGGGGCGACGTTTTGTGTGTATGGGAAAGATACACTCTACATAGTGCGTGTGCTTGGGAAAGAAAGATGCCGGGAGACCTAGAGAGCGGGGGAAGAGATGTGTGCATGCCCGAGAGACAAAGTGATAGAGACCTATATTGGGGTCCAGACTTTAGAAGATAAAGGGAGGATAATGTGCTCGTGTGTTGGTGTGTGGGGGAGAGAACAACATCTGTGTGGGGGGGGGGCTTCAGATAAAGAGTGAGGTGTCTATATCTGAGGGACTTTAGCATAATTGAGATATATATGGTCAATAGTGTGTGCACTCATGGTTGATCAATTTGTTTCACAGTTTGGCCTACGAGATAATGATACTTTTGAACATGCGTGATATACCTTGATGTACCAGAATTACAAACCTAAGATTGGAATTTTGGAATTCGACTCCATCATTAGCTTTTGTAATTCATTTAAATGGAGGTACATTTTTTAAGCCGGGATTTCGTGATTTCAAATTCATATATCAAACCTAGAGATATACACATACGGGCATGTTCAAACTTTATAATCATCCACTTTATTCATACACATACACATTTTTGCTTTTGTCATCATATTTAGGATAAACACATTTGGAATTTCATTTGAATTGGACCGTATGATGGTATTTGTTTGTACTAGCTCAATGATCCATATTTGAATTGAATGGACAATCTAAGTTTCGAGTTGGAGACATTGATTTTCGAAACTTGCACTTTTTTGCACGCAAAACAAACAAATTCTCGGCCATGATATCATAGTCGGACATCCAAGAGCAGAATATAATTTCAGCCGCCAAAAGCTTTCAAACTTCCTGCACACATCGAAATATCTCGCGCCCGAAAGTTTAGCCCCGCGATATTCCTATTTTACCCCTACCACATGAACATAAAAGGGCTGCTTTGGTAACTCCATTGTTTTCCCCTCTTTGCCCCCAACATTCTTCCCCAGAGCTCTTCCCCTTCCCCTGCCCACCCCTCAACCACGACAAGCCGCCAAATCTAGTCCTCCGCCGCAGCGGTGGACCTCACACCCCGTCGGATCTACCTTCCGCACCTTGGAACCCCCAACTACCAACTCACTACTTCACCGGAGCCGCTTCAGCGACTGGCTTGTCCACCGCTCCAGATCTCCTTGACCGCCATCATGGTCCACCGCACCGGATCTGCCTAACCGGCACCCTCGTCCATCACAGTGTAGGCCCTTCACTGAGTCCCTCGTCCGCCCCATCGTTGGCCCTTCATACAAGCCCTTGTCCGCTGCAACAGATCCGCCTCACTGAAAGCACTGTACAACGCGCCCGCCGAAGCCTTTGTCCACTTCACTAGACCCGCTCCACGGACGCCATATTCAGCTCCACCGGCCCTGCTTTACCAACGTTGTAGCCTCATTAGGTTATTTTGATTTGTACTCCTTCGGTTTTTCTCTTTATCGTGAACTGTTCACTTACTACAGATGAGCTTTCTTGTATGTTGACAGGCGCCGCAACCGTAGCATCGGAGCCGCTTCAGCGACGGCGACAGTCGGCCCAAACTCAACTGCAACACGAGCACCATCGACGATCCTTAGCTATCAAGTATGACAATGATACCCATACGCCGCTGAGAATCAGGTACTATTATCCAACGGTCGGCGCCTACGTTCACTTTCTTAGCATAAGCACCGCACCTTTGAATTTCTTCAGGGCATCATTCAATTTTTCATGAGATGCGTTATTCTACTTGCACCTGTAGGGCAATACTTCTGGTAGTGAACATGTTACATGTGCTAAATTACATACCAATGCACATATAGTTAATATGCTATAGTTTTGTCCTAAGTATTACTATACTTCCTAGATATCACTGCCTACTATTTTACTTCTTGCATGCTATATTTATGATGATGGTGTTGTTCTGATGCCACCTGTTGGTTCCATTAGACTGCTTCATGTTCTCTCTGCTTAATTACACATCAGCAAACTAGCATGTGGTTCCGCTGCTTTTTATTCGTTTTACCCTACATTCTCTGATGCTAGCTATTACATCACTGCTCCGAGCCTCTGTTCATTACTTATTTGTGTCTTCTTGATCTTCCCAAGTTGCATGACTAATTTGATGCTTCTATTAATTATGGAGCTGCCAACCCCATCAAGCAAAGTATTTGTTCTTTTGGGACTGGCACCTCGAACAAGCATAAAAATAAAGGGAAGCAGATATATTGTCGTGTATGCACACACCCTTATTTCATTAGTTTAGATGAACTATTGATGATCAATTCGGACCAAAGGCATGCGATTAAAATTAATTTTACCTAAATAGAGGTGCGTAATAAACTACAACAACTAGATTTGCAACCACGGGATCTTGTGATATCTTCAAAGAACATTGCAACAGCAGTGAGGCTTCACAGCAACATATAGTAAGCTGGTGTGTTTTAGTACATGTGAAATGTAATGTGACTGGGCAACTTTCTTGGCTTGTGCCCTCAACCTGTAATCCTAGAGAATTAC
The DNA here is from genome assembly GCA_021437245.1 of Aegilops speltoides. Taxonomy (NCBI): domain Eukaryota; kingdom Viridiplantae; phylum Streptophyta; class Magnoliopsida; order Poales; family Poaceae; genus Aegilops; species Aegilops speltoides. The sequence goes on along the minus strand of CM038142.1, from coordinate 163,798,699 downwards.
AAATAGTTCGGTTATGCCTTTCTTTGTATTGCTTGATTGAATGCTTATTTGTTACTTGTTCGCTATACCGAGTTGGCCAATATGTCGTGATTACTGCTTTGTACTATCGTAAAGAAATGCATGCCTAGTTCATTTGAGTCCTTAACTTTTCCTCTGAACTTCATCACAAGACTGTCTTCGTAGTTTATATGAAGCCACACTGTTGAGTGCTTTCTCAGATTATTTCAACTGCTTAGATGCCTTGGCAACTTAAATATAGCGGTGGTACACTCCCTTTCAACTAGGGATGTCAACTGGGTCCCGTTTAATCCCGATTAAAGTCCACTAGTGGTATGATAGTTCAAAAGAGTTTTTGTTTTTTGAGGAAAATGAACTAGGGAGCTAGCAAAAACTAACTAGATGGGACTGGCGGATGTCGTTATTTTGCCACTTACATCCCTAGTTTCATCTTACTTAATTTCTTTTCGGCGGATGCTGCTTCGAACCATTTAAATATAGCTTGCCATGCTCGGCAATAATTCGTATGTCGTTTACCATGTAAGCTTACTGCCTGGATCATGCGATAACTATCTCTTACTTATGTCCAGCGGAAACCTTTCAGGATGTCGTTCACACTAGGACACAATGTACAACCCCAGAATCTATTTGTGGAAGCAGTGCACCATCCATGTTACCAGATGGTAGCAGTTCAGAGGCAACACCGCCGGAGAGCAGTTTGAGCAAAGATATTATAGTTCTTGACACTACAAAAAAATATACTTTCGTGATGATACATGTTTGTCACAGTAGGTCCCGTTTTTTGTCATGCATGTACGTCCATGACGATTTTATGACAAAATCAAGATAGTCATACTTGTGCTGTCGTAGAAGTGTTCCATGACATTACCAAAATTATCATCACGGAAGTGTCCACTTCCATGATGATAAATCGCGCGTCACAGAAGTGCTTTCGTCAAGGGTGACCGACACGTGGCATCCACCGTAACGGAACGCCGTTAAGCTATCGGGTCGGGTTTTGGATCCGATAACTCGTTAACAGCCCCGACCAATGGGGATTTTCCGTGTAAAATCATCATTGGTGGAGGAAACACATGTCGGCTCATCGTTGGGACAGATGTCATCCACTCATTGGACAGAAGGCGCCTATGATACATCGACACGTGGCACGGCCCAACAGAGGCCCATTCCTGTGAAAAGGCCAGCCCGTTTGACTTGGTCAAAAGGTGGCGGGCCGGCCCATGGAAAGCCTGTTAATGGCTTGTTCGCATATAGCCCATTTACAACCCGCTAACCCAAGGCCCGTTACGCCCTATCCGAATTAGGCCTAATGGCGTCATCCGGGCCATCAATATGATTCCAAATTTCATTTTCGCCACGCCCATGACGTCTTTCGGCCCATATGAGGCCCTATGTAACTCTTGGCCTATTAACGGCCCGTGGTGAAACTGGCACGCAATGAACAATGTATCACTTTACACCCATTAACGGCCCGTGGTGAAGCTGGCCCGTAATGAACAGTGTATCACTTTATACCCATTAAGGGCCCGTTATTCAGTTGGGCCATTTCCAGCCCATGTTATCTTTTGGCCTTCTCAGAGCCCATTTATTCTAGGGCTCATTTCCAGCATTCGCTTACTTACGGCCCGTTACTGTCATTTTCTGCTTGTGGGCCAAATTCAGCCCGTGGTTACAATCGGCCCGTTTGTGGTCCGTTAATACGTTGGGTCGTTTCCATAGCGTCATCAAATACGACCTATTAACGATGGCCCGTTATGGTCGGCCCATGAACGGACGATTCCAACTCTAGCCCATTTACGGCCATAATGCGGCCTGTTATTGGCCCATGTTTGGCCAATCAATCATATGGCCCATATAAGGCCCATTGATGATACGGCCTGTAGAAGGCCCATTGTTTCTACAGCCCGTAGAAGGCCCATTGTTTCTACGGCCCGTAGAAGGTCTACTATTTCTATGGCCCGTAGAAGGCCCACTGTTTCTATGGCCCGTAGGAGGCCCAGTGTCACTGCAGTAAATATTAGCCCATGGTTATTGTGGCCTAGTTTTAAAAAATAGGTTATTGCAGCCACTAGCAAACCGCGGAAAAAGAAATGCACTGACTACAAGCAAACAAATAAACAAGACAACAAGGAAATAAATAAGCAAGCAACTTATGCTAGGCTATCACGGCTATTACATATTACATCCACTTTGGGCATCAAAGTTAGCCACGGTGCAAATATAGGGAACAAAGCGAAGATATAAGCGCCATGACAAAACAAGTCCAAAACTGAAACCACTTGAAAGAGTTCAAGAAACAATATCCTGCGTACCCATAATCTTTGGCAAGATGCTTAGCAAGCTTATTAACTTTCTCTTGTTTGGCGCTTAAATCCTCCAAATAACTGTCTTTGTTGCACAAGAAAATGCGATCTGAATTCTGCGAGGACTTCCTCGATCCTTGACTTCTTCTGCACACCGATGGATGCCTTTCAACTTGGCTGGATCAAGAAGCAAGTGATTGATGACAAGTTCAAGAGCTTTTGCCAGTGATATTGGCGATAACTTTCGAACACTACATCAACGCAGGATCGTGGGGTTTTCTCACTATCTACAAGATCGTTTTATCACCTTTCTTGGAGACCAACAGGTTGTCTCACTATCTTGAACCATATCTGCATTACTTTCTCTACCATTGCATAGTGGGGTGCTCTTCTCCAATATTCATTTTGCATACTACAAGAGAAACAAGCAGACACATCACATGTTTAGCTTGTAGTATCTGAAACTCATTTTAGTAAACCGTTCAAGAGTAAGGTGGACGGGATAACAGATGAAACAAACATATATCTATGTACTATGGTCCTTTATATTGTCCATATCATTCTAGTTTATGTTCCCTAATCAAGATAGAGACACAGCTTCAACTCATATATTTTTAAGACACAGCAGCATAGACAGAATATAAGCGTGAGCAACTACACAGCATTGGCAGCACTTGTAATGTGCATCACATGAGAACATAACTGTTTATACAACTTAAACTAAAATCAACATAGAGCAAGAAGTTAGAACAACAATCCAGTTAAAGAAATAGGTTTAAAACATACTTGTTGCGCCATTGGAGTTTCAATTGGATCCTTCAATTTCGAAAGTAGTTGGTATGAGTAAATACAGTGATGCAACAACAAAGGAGTATGGACCATAGCTACGAATCGACACGAGAACAGTTGCTCTTCCGCTTTAAGCGTGGAGTTTGGGTTATTGTGGTGGTCTTCGTGCTTTGGGCACTGCAATAGCTTTACAAACCTGCTCTTGTGGGGGTACTCTATGGTGGACATGGTGCTTTGTCAACTATAAGTGGGTTACTATCCATTGGAGTTGCGTTAGATGGGTTGTAGCTGGTTCTCTGCTTAGCAACGTGTAAGTGTGCAATCTGGAAGAGTCTTGATTATGTGTGGTGGGGCTAGTTTGTGGGCGATACAACCATGGTTCTATCTGCATCGACGGGTAGCACTTGTCTTTTGTGAAGAACGGGTTTTGCTCCCTTAGATCTGCCATCACCCCTCCAATTCAAATGGTGATAAACAAGAAAAGAAATTGAATGTACAGACATTGTATGATAGATGATGTGGTAATTCACATCTATGTTGTCTAACCAAGCAGACACATGACACAATTTCACATATATGATGCCTAACTAAATAGGATAGCATGACACGATTTGGATATATGATGGATAACTTAATAGGATATAATGGCATAATTCAACATATGATGAGTACCTAAGCAGGATGACATGACAAAACTATATGATGTCTTTCTAAAATAGGTTGGGATGAAATAAATCACATACATGTTGTCTAAGTATACTGAGGATGGCATGATATAATTGACATAATTGATTCATATACTAAGCAAATGGCACTCGCATGTATGATCTCTAAACTAAGCGAGATAGAATTCAATATTGTGCATATGATGTATAAACTAAGCAATGCAAGACACCATATGCATCATATGAAATATAAACATTGCAACTTAGAGCATACACCTCGGTGGCATATAGGACTGGTCATCTATCTCTCGAATCCTCCTCTGAGGAGCTCCTCAGAACCATCGAGATATATGCTTCAACAGTACCATTGCTCTCTGAAGACCTTGTTTTCCTCGATTTTTCCATAACCGGCTCAAATGGCTGATACACACGAAGAGTAGTTCAATATACACAGTTATTGACAAATGGAATACATAATGAAAAAAAAGATGGCATGAGATAATTCACATATATGATGCTGGCTCCTGGCGGTGCATAATTCACATATATGATAACCGGCTGAAAAACATGGCATTGCATAATTCACATATCTGATATAGAAAGCAAACATGAGGCATTCACACAAAGAATGTCTAATCTAAGCAGATGGCATGGCAATGCAAGACACCATATGCATGATATGAGCAATATAACCCAGCCAAGTTAGAGCATGCACCTTGGGGGGGGGGAATACGACTGGTCATCTCTCTCTAAATCCTCCTCTGAGGAGCTATCTGTAACCAACAAGAAATCTGCATCGACAGGTAGCACTGACTGCTCAGAAGACCTTGTTTTCACTCCAGATTTTCCCATGACCGACTCAAATGGTTGATGCACAGGAAGAGTAGATGAATGTATAAACATTGTTGACAAATGGAATACATTATGGAAAAAATATGGCACGATACAATTCACATATACGATGACTGGCTAAATAGGATGGCATTGCATGATTCACGTATATGATGCCTGGCTAAAGTAGATGGCATTGCATAATTCCCATATACTCCCTCCGTTCCTAAATATTTGTCTTTTTAGAGATTTCAAATGGACTACCACATACGGATGTATATAGACATATTTTAGTAGATTCACTCATTTTGTTCCGTATGTAGTCACTTGTTGAAATCTCTAAAAAGACAAATATTTAGGAATGGTGGGAGTATGATATAGAAACCAAACAGGTGGCATCCACACAAAGCAAATCTAAACTAAGCTGATGACATATAAGATGTATAATGTAAGCAATGCAAGGCGCCATATGCATGATAGGACCAACATCAGCATGCCGGGTTAGAGCAAACACCTCAGGTGGTAAACAGGCGTGGTCGGCTCCTTCTGAATCTCCATCTGAACAGTTATCTTCCTCTGGAATACAATCTGGAAATGCAGGAGAGGGGGCCACTTACCCACCATGGGCGGCGCATGACATTATATTCGCATAGCGGTCTTCTCTTTTCTCTACATGTTGATGCGATTGTGTACAATATCGACATGCATAATAAAAAATAGTTAGATTTTGTAAGGCCTAAGGGGTGCATGCAAAAATCAAGACCGATGGTAGCAAGCAGTGGATGGATCCAAAACTAATGATAGCGGGTAGATTATAGCTTTAGTTTAAAAAGATAGGCAATGGATCATCTATTGTTTGTTGCCCACCCAACATGAACCACATAGAAGACCCCAGATGAACGGATAGTAGATGATACTATTCGTTGCTTGGCTCGATATGAGACCCATGGGCAATTCAAAACTCAAGATTGAGCGATAAAGTAGCAGGTAATAATAACCGATGTATAACGTAAGCAAACACGAAAGACTGCGACCTCTCTTCCGGAACTGTGTAGTCCTCAGGTTCATCTGCTCAGTCGATGATGGTAATGGAGTTGGCGTGGCTGCCGGCAAATGGGGAAGATGATCTAAGGCGGTGAAAGAAAGTCTGCAGGGGGGATCTCTACTGCAGTGAACGCTTCTATCGATGGTGCACCTCAGGTGGGGTGGATGACGGCACGGCAGGAGCAGGACATAACACACAGAGTTTTCTTTGACGCCAATTTGAAAATGAAGTAAATCTATAAGGGCTCCTTAGAATTGGAGGATTCTATAAATGCAGGGACATGAAAAACACAGGAATAGGATAGGAATGCACGTGCAAAACAGAGCATTTGGAAACATAGGATTTCACCAACACAGGTGTTTGGCTCACATGAATTGGAAGAACGGAGGAATGGAGAAACAAAGTGATCGACGAGTGTACAACCTCTTTGGCATAGCCTTGTGGACCTCAAATCATTGGGTTGGGCGTGGAGGATGGTGATGATCTTTGGTGTGGTTGTCGAAGGCGGGGAAGAAGATCTGAGGCCTCTGGAAGCGGCGCCGAGGGTATTGCTCATTTGTGATGGGCGGTTCCGTCGTGGAGCAGCTACTGCTAAGGTGTACGGCGATGAGGTCAAGCATGACAAGACGGACAACGTTAATCTGAAATGGGACCCTAATATCATCTCGCAATAGATGATGTAAAATACAACACCAAAAGTGCTAGATGTAAACGCATCACCACGCCACGGCCGCTCCGACGGATGTTGTAAATCTTTGTTCCTCCGAACTTAAGCGAAGAAAATGAACTTCACAATCAAAACTGAATTTTCTTGTCAAAACTGATTGAACTAATAACAGAGCATTGCAATAGATGTTTAGGGCGTTCGAGCACTAGTAGCGAGAGAAGCGATGATCTAAATCAGCAGACGCCGAAAGCGAAACGCACTAGCGAGAGAGCAAGTCGTCGATAGCACCGCTGAAGAGTGCTAAAGCAGCAACTCTGTAGCTGCGGGGTCGGTCGTGGCAAGACAGCAGCAGCAAGCGAGCAAGCGAGAGCAGAGCAAAGAAGACGAACGAAGCGGAGCGGCAAAGAGCGACCGACAAAGAAGAACGATGCCGTAAGCGCGGCGAGAGCGAGCATGCAGCTAGTGCCATTGTGGAAGTCGCCGCCGAGGAAGCAACGACATGGGGGAGAGACGCCGTGGATGATGTGGCCGGCGACGGCGCCATCGATGGAGACGCCATGTCTGCTCGGTATAGAGCACCAGCAGCCCCGTGAGATCGAATAAGAGATAAAATGCAGCGGTGAGTGCAGAACCTCCTTGGTGGCACTGAGTTGGCCTCAGCATCATCGGAGGAATTGGTAAGGGTGCTGCGGTTCCGATGGGGCAGGTCAAGACGACACTGTGGGGATTGAGGTTGCGCGATAGACGAGGCAAACGTCGGGGCAGCTCCTTGGAGGTGGATGTCGGTGTCAAAACCGGCGGATCTCGGGTAGGGGGTCCCGAACTGTGCGTCTAGGCGGATGGTAATAGGAGACAAGGGACACGATGTTTTTACCTGTGTTGGGCCCTCTCTATGGAGGTAAAACCCTACTCCTGCTTGATTGATATTGATGATATGGGTAGTAAAAGAGTGGATCTACCACGAGATCAAGGAGGCTAAACCCTAGAAGCTAGCCTATGGTATGATTGTTTTTCGTCCTATGGACTAAAACCCTCCAGTTTATATAGACACCAGAGAGGGCTAGGGTTACACAGAGTCGGTTACAATGGTAGGAGATCTATATATCCGTATTGCCAAGCTTGCCTTCCACGCCAAGGAAAGTCCCATCCGGACACGGGACGAAGTCTTCAATCTAGTATCTTCATAGTCTTGGAGTCCGGCCGATGGTGATAGTTCGGCTATCCGGACACCCCCTAATCCAGGACTCCCTCAGTAGCCCCTGAACCAGGCTTCAATGACGATGAGTCCGACGCGTACATTGTCTTCGATGTTGCAAGGCAGGTTCTCCTCCAAATTCCGTGTGTTTGCCAAATAGTGTCCGGCTTCCTTATAAATGTTGCGCTCCTTGGCTTCCGCGCCCAATAATGGCCCTCTTCCACGTGTCGCATACGAATGCGAAAGGCGAGGTATTTTAAATTTTACCCCTAGTGCTGCGAATAAGCTGCCTATAAGAGAGGCAAGAATCGGATCCAAATCACACCATCCTCCTTCCGCGAGTACTCATCGGAGCGCTTCTGACCAAAATCCATTCCATCATGGACCGTCGACGCGGCTCCTCCTCTCGCGCTCCTAGCCCTCAACCAGGAGATTGGAGGAGATGTTCAGTCCCGCACAGCAAGCTGGTGACGCTCCAAGTGGAGGGATACCTTCCTCCGCCTTTATGGTCCCGGTTCGAGCAGGCTGGCCACCTACAAAGGTGGAAGCGGTGGAGAACACCCCGATCCCTCAAAGGAGGCGGGTGTGTTTCGACCCTTATCTAATAAGGGGGCTCGAATTTCCCATACATCCGTTTCTCCGGGGGCTTCTGGAGTTCTACGGACTCCAGCTTCATCACCTTACGCTTGCCTCCATTCTGCACATTGCGGGCTTCGTAGCTCTTTGCGAGCTGTTCCTGGGCATCGAGCCCCATTTTGCGATGTGGAAGAGACTGTTTTGCCTCGTACCCCGTTCTCACGAGGGGTCAATATATCAAGTGGGCGGAGCCGAAATATGACGCATCGCCGGGACCGGATATCTATCCGGAACCCCAAAGAAGGCATCCGAAGACTGGCCCTCGAAATGGTTTTACGTGGAAGATGCTCCATTGCCGGACCCAGTTTGGATCGGCCTCCCGGAGTTCAGCAATGCTCCTCTGAAGAAATGCCTGAGTTGGCGCCCGCGGAGCCCTCAATAGGAGGATGACAGGAGCGTCCGTTATCGATGGGCGGATAAGGTTCTTTGGCTCATTCGGATTGACCATGATTGGAGTCATGGCCACGTGCATTATACGAGGGGTGCAGCCGCTGCAATATAGGGGCCACCCCATGTGGTATTTCAACGGGAAGAACGACGCCCCCGTCATGGCCGCAAGGGGCCGGGATCGGCCGCAGATCTGGTGAAGATCTTGTCCGGTTTGTACAAGGGGGAGAAGGAGGACTTCCTCCAAACGAGCCCATTGAATGGGTTCTCCATGAATAACCCTCAGAGCTGGGTAAGCGGATTTTGTACTCATCCGATCCGTGCTTTCAAAGTTAAGTGCTTTACTTTATGATTTTGACGCAGGAGCTGCACCGGGATGTGGAGGGCATACACAGTCCGGCTCCACAACCCGAGGATCCGGGAAGATCCCTTGATCCGGCCTCCGAAGAGGATCCGGACATAAAGGTGGAGCTAATTGACGGGGTGTTCCACCAGCTTAGCATGGATAATGCTCTAGTCGCCATTACGGCTGACTACCCCAGTTTATTTCCGGCTTCCCAGGTAACTATGACCGGAGCCTTGACCCCATTACTTCGTCCGTGCTTATTTCTGACCACCGCATACGACGGTGTCTCGTAGGAGGTGCCTTCAAGGCGGGAAGTTGATCCCGTGGCGGCTGACCAACCAGGGTCAGTTCGGCCCAGCAGGAGGAAGAGGGGTGCGGTGCGAATTGAAACATCGCTGCAACGGTATGGCACGCCACCGTTTTTAAAGAAAAGACCCCTGTGAGGTATATTAATGCTCATAACTTTTTCAGAAGAAAGAGCGTTCGCCGGACTGTGCCCGGAGAGGTTGCCAACCAAGCCTCCGCCGGCCTGGCTCCAACACAGTCGAGAGGGAGGCGGCGCAAGGTGCGAGCCGGATGCTCCTCCAACGGAGGATGCCGACAGCTGTCCGCCACCAGTGCGAGGTGGAGGCGCCACGAATCACAGGCGCCACCAGACAGTTCTTCGTGACGCGTGTTTCTCCCCGGAGGCTTTGAATGCCTTTAACGCGGGAGACGCGCACCTCCGTGCCACTCAAGATGGTTTAACCAGAGCCACAGAGCAGTATGTAAAAGACATACGGGTAAGGGATTTTAATAGCTGTATATGCCAGTAGCCCCCGAGACTTAAAGTAGTTAAAATAGCTGATCTAAGGATCATTTGATGTGCAGGATCTTATAGAGAAGAATACCCAATTGTCCCAGGAGCTACAAGAGTGCAAGGCCCAACTTGAGGCTGCACTAGCCGCCGCAGGAGGAGACGCAGAGACCCCCTCCGGTAACACATATTTCGAAAAGATAAACAGTGTGCGGCGTGCGTATAAGTCTAACAATAATATTGCAGATGTTGCCGGACTTGATTCGGACAAGCAACAGCTACTGCGCCAGCTGAAGGCCGGTGAGAGGGTGCTTATGAAGGTGCAGCAGGAGAGGAACAAACTCCAAGATGCCCACACCCAGCTCGGAGAAGAGCTAAAAGGTGTTCGGGCCCAGCTGTCTGGCTCCGTGAAGGAGAATCAGTGGCTTCGTCGCGGCATCTATAGTAAGTGCTTGAGCAAACTCTTTTGAAAGGAAGAGTTCGGTGAGGAAGTCAATTGACTGAAATGTGTCTGTAGGTGTGCTCACAGGTCGCCCTGCGGAGGAAATGCCCGGTTCAACGGGTGACCAACTTCCTGAGCTGCTGCAACTGCACGAACATGTTCGGCAGACGATGAGTGGCATCATCCAGGCCCTATGGCCGTCCGTCTCCCTACCCGAGGGTCTTGGAGGGCTTGCGGAGAAGCTTCAGGGAGCACGGAAGCGCTTACGTCTATGGAAGATATCGGCATGTCGTCAAGGCGCCAGGAGGCTGGGCCATGGTGAAGAGCGCTGTACAAGAAGGCGGATCCGAACCACATGGCCGAGGTCGGACCTGTGGGGCCCGATGGGAAGGAGATCCCTGTGAGCTTGGTGTACGGCCAAGTAGAGTTGGCCGCTAAGTATTCCCAACGGGACTGTAAATTAGACAACCTGTTATGGGATTGAAGAGGAGTACAATCAGTCAATGTGACGATGTATTTTTTTAAAATGACATGTATAATGCCTTCTAACCGGATTGTAGATCGTTTGTCTTTGTGGACCTTTTCGCTTCAACCTCGGGACCCTATAGTCCGGAGTGTGTCCGAATACCCTCGCGGTTATGCAAAAAACCGGGGCATGCATGGAGACCAGACGTAGGGGTCATTAGTGCTTTATCAGACAAGTGCCCAACTAGTTATGTTATATTACATGGTTAGTAAGAAATATCTTCGGGGAGAATAGTTCCGTTAGGGGTTCCTTTCCAGGAGGCATGCCCTAAAGTGCTTGTTGGATTGCGAAAAGAGCGAGGAAAACATTTGGGGCGAGATAAATAAATAAATGAGAAATCATCTTTCAAGTCACCGACCGAATATTCCCTTAAAACGCTAGCTTTACGGCTTCACCCACCGAGGTACACATCCGGTGACCCGGCAAGAACAATCGTAGAGGTGCTCCTTTACCTCCTAGCCGAATAATCGGGAGCGTGAGGGGTAAGCACAGAGCCGAGCAACCCAGCTTGGCCAAAACTTAAGTCATATCGATGCATATAATGGTGAATAAAAGGTACATGCGAAGTTTGGCGCATGTGTTAGGCATAAAGCCCGTATAAATAAGCTTCTGTTAAAGAAGCCCCCAGGTATAATAAGTGCAAGTAACACGTTAAGTGTGTGCGAACAATGCGCAAATCAGCCCTAAAGGGTTTTATGAAAAAGGTGGGAGAAAAGAGAGAAACAAAAGACAACTGAAGTATAAAAAGTGAACGGAGGAAGGAGACGAACTCTGAGTCCGGCGCTAGGCGTAGAATCTTCGGAGGCAGGGCTGCGTTCCATGGGTTCGGCTCGAGTCGGTTGTCCGATGCGTTTCGCAGACGGTATGCTCCACCGGTCGGGACTTGATCGATGATGAAGGACCTTCCCATTTGGGCTTGACTTTGTCCTTTTTCTTGTTCGGCAGCGTAGAACTAGTTCGCCAACATTGTAAGTTTTAGCCCGTACTTCTCTGCTTTGATATCTTCGAGCCTGCTGCTGATAGAATGCGGAACGAGCCTTTGCCATGTCGCACTCCTCTCTAATGCATCCAAGCTATCATGCCGATCCAACTCAGCTTCTCTTTCTTCGTACATGCGCACTCGAGGTGAGTCATGAATTATATCGCAGGGCAAAACTGCCTCTGCGCCGTATACCATAAAGAATGGTGTGAATCCGGTAGTACGGTTTGGCGTGGTCCGCAGCCCCAGTACTGGTCGAGCTCCTCTACCCAAAGTCGTGTTAGATTCCGTGAGGACCGCACTAATCTGGGTTTGATGCGCTCATGATTAGACCATTTGCTCGTTCAACTTGACCGTTGGTTTGAGGGTGATAGACTGAAGCGTAGTCGAGCTTAATGCCCATATTTTTGCACCAGAGTTTAACCTCGTCGGCCATGAAGTTCTTGCCATTATCTGTGATGATGCTATGGGGGACGCCATAACGGTGTACTACCCCGGATATGAAGTCTATCACTGGTCCGGATTCGGCCGTTTTAACTGGCTTGGCCTCTATCCATTTGGTGAATTTGTCCACCATGACCAATAGGTACTTTTGCTTGTGGGTTCCCCCTTTAAGGGGTCCAACCATGTCAAGTCCCCAGACCACGAACGGCCAGGTGATGGGTATAGTTTTGAGGGCGGTGGGTGGCATGTGGCTCTGATTAGCAAAGAGCTGGCAACCGACGCATCGTTGGACTAAGTCCTGAGCATCTGCCCGGGCCGTCGGCCAATAGAATCATGTACGGAAGGACTTGCCTACAAGGGCCCGGGCTGCAGCGTGGTGCCCGCCGAGTCCGGCTTGAATTTCAGCCAGAAGATTTCGCCCTTCCTCCTCGGAGATGCACCTTTGAAGGACTCCGGTTGTGCTTTTCTTATAAAGCTCTCCCTCATGGACCTTGTAGGCTTTAGATCGCCGTACTATACAACGGGCCTCATTTTGGTCTTCGGGGAGTTCCTGCCTAATTAAGTAGGCTAGGAATGGTTTCGTCCACGGGGCAATCACTGCCATTATTTCGTGGGCTGAAGGTGTTATTTCATTGGCAGAACCGCCAGTTGTGTCAGAATGTTCCGTGTTGGGTGGTGCGGTTGGTTCCGAGTTGTTATTTCCGGACTCCTCTTCCCATAATACGGATGGCTTAAAGAGCCGCTCCAGGAAGATGTTTGGAGGGACGGCGTCGCATTTTGCACCGACACACTGTTGGGGAATGTTGCAGAAAATTAAAAAATTTCCTACGGTTTCACCAAGATCCATCTATGAGTTCATCTAAGCAACGAGTCAAGGGAGTGAGTTTGCATCTACATACCACTTGTAGATCGCGTGCGGAAGCTTTCAAGGGATGGTGATGATGGAGTCGTACTCGGCGTGATTCAGATCACCGATGTCCAAGTCTTTGAGCGGACAGCACCTCCGTGTTCAACACACGTGCGGGACGGGAGGCGTCTCCTCCTTCTTGATCCAGCAAGGGGAAGGAGAGGTTGATGATGATCCAGCAGACCTGACGGTGTGGTGGTGGATCAGCGAGAACTCAGCGGGGCTTCGCCAGCGACTATGGGAGGAGGACGAGGTGTTGCGGGGGAGGGAGGCACCAAGCACAAGGGTGCGGCTGCCTCCCCTGCCCTCCTTTATATAGGCTCCAGGCGGCCCGGCGGCTCCCAAGGGGAGGGAGTGCCCCCAAGGCATGTGGTGCGCCCCCCCTAGGGTTTCAACCCTAGGTGCGAGGGTGGGCCTGGGGGTGCACCAGCCCACTATGGGCTGGCTCCTCCCACTTCAGCCCATGGGGCCCTCCGGGATGGGTGGCCCCACCGGTGGACCCGGGACCCTTCCGGTGGTCCGTACATTACAGGTGACCGAAACTTTCCCGATGGCGAAATACCACTTCCTATATATTATTCTTTACCTCCGGACCATTCCGAAACTCCTCGTGGCGTCCGGGATCTCATCAGGACTCGAACAACATTCGGTATGCTGCATACTCATATTCATACAACCCTAAGCGTCACGAACCTTAAGTGTGTAGACCCTACGGGTTCGGGAGACACGCAGAACATGACCGAGGCGACTCTCGGGCAATAACCAACAGCGGGATCTGGATACCCATGTTGGCTCCCACATGCTCCTCGATGATTTCATCGGTTGAACCACGATGTCGAGATTGATCAAACCCGTATACAATTCCCTTTGTCAATCGATGCGTTACTTGCGAGACTTCGATCGTCGGTATCCCAATACCTTGTTCGGTCTCGTTACGGCAAGTCACTTTACTCGTCCGTAATGCATGATCCGTGACCAACCACTTGGTCACTTTGAGCTCATTATGATGATGCATTACCGAGTGGGCCCAGAGATACCTCTCCGTCATACGGAGTGACAAATCCATCTCGATCCGTGTCAACCCAATGAGACACTTTCGGAGATACCTATAGTGCACCTTTATAGTCACCCGATTCGTTGTGACGTTTGATACACCAAAGCACTCCTACGGTATCCGGGAGTTACGATCTCATGGTCAAAGGAAGAGATACTTGACATTGGAAAAGCTCTAGCAAGCGAACTACGATCTTTGTGCTATGCTTAGGATTGGGTCTTGTCCATCACATCATTCTCCTAATGATGTGATCCGTTATCAACGACATCCAATGTCCATAGCGAGAAACCATGACTATCTGTTGATCTCAACAAGCTAGTCGACTAGAGGCTCACTAGGGACATATTGTGGTCTATGTATTCACATGTGTATTACGATTTCCGGATAATACAGATTATAGCATGAATAAAGACAATTATCATGAACAATGAAATATAATAATACTTTTATTATTGCCTCTAGGGCATATTTCCAACAGTCTCCCACTTGCACTAGAGTCACCAATCTAGTTACATTGTGATGAATCGAACACCCATAGAGTTACGGTGTTGATCATGTTTTGCTTTCATGAGAGAGTTTAGTCAGCGGATCTGCGACATTGAGATCCGTATGTACTTTGCAAATATCTATGTCTCCATCTTGAACATTTTCACGGATGGAGTTGAAGCGGCGCTTGATGTGCTGGTCTTCTTGTGAAACACAGGCTCCTTGGCAAGGCAATAGCTCGGTGTTGTCACGAGAAGAGTTTGATCGGCCCGACGCATTGGGTATGACTCCTAGGTCGGTGATGAACTCCTTCACCCAAATCGCTTCATCGCTGCCTCCGAGGCTGCCATGTACTCCGCTTCACACGTAGATCCCGCCATGGCGCTCGCTTGCGGCTGCACCACTTCTTGCTCCACCATTCAACATATACACGTATCCGGTTTGTGACTTAGAGTCATCGGATCTGAGTCGAAGCTAAGCGTCGGCGTAACCCTTCTGACGAGCTCTTCGTCTCCTCCATAAACAAGAAACATGTCCTTTGTCCTTTTCGGTGCTTCAAGATATTCTTGACCGCTGTCCGGTGTTCCTTGCGGGATTACTTTGGTATCTTGCTACCAAACTTACGGCAAGGTTTACATCGATGCAGTACACAGCATGGCATACATAATAGATCCTATGGCTGAAGCATAGGGATGACACTCATCTCTTCTTTATCTTTTGCCGTGGTGGGTGATCGAGCCGAGCTCAATCTCACACCTTGTAACATAGGCAAGAACCCTTTCTTGGACTGATCCATTTGAACCTTTTCAAAATCTTATCAAGGTATGTGCTTTGTGAAAGACCTATGAGGCGTCTCGATCTATCTCTATAGATCTTGATGCCTAATATATAAGCAGCTTCTCCAAGGTCCTTCATTGAAAAACACTTATTCAAGTAGGCCTTAATGTTGTCCAAAGTTCTATATCATTTCCCATCAAGAGTATGTCATCTACATATAATATGAGAAATGCTCTGAGCTCCCACTCACTTTCTTGTAAACGCAGCTTCTCCATAAGTCTGCATAAACTAAACGCTTTGATCATCTCATCAAAGCGAATGTTCTAACTCGAGATGCTTGCACCAGCCCATAAATGGATCGCCGGAGCTTGCATACTTTGTTAGCGTTCTTAGGATCGACAAAACCTTCCGGCTGCATCATATACAGCTCTTCCTTAAGATGTCCGTTAAGAATGCCGTTTTGGCGTCCATCGCCATATCTCATAATCATAGTATCGGCAATTGCTAACATGATTGGACGGACTTCACTTCGCTACGGGAGAGAATGTCTCGTCGTAGTCAATCCCTTGAACTTGTCGATAACCCTTAGCGACAAGTCGAGCTTTATAAATGGTAACATTACCATCGCGTCCGTCTTCTTCTTAAAAATCCATTTGTTTTCTATCGCTCGCCGATCATCGGGCAAGTCTGTCAAAGTCCATACTTTGTTTTCATACATGGATTCTATCTCGGTTTCATGGCTTCAAGCCATTTGTTGGAATCTGGGCCGCCATTGCTTCTTCATAGTTCGAAGGTTCACCGTTGTCTAACAACATGATTTCCGGACAGGGTTGCGTACCACTGCAGTGCGGAGCGTGTCCTTGTGGACCTCTGAAGTTCAAGTAGCAACTTGATCCGAAGTACCTTGATCATCATCATTGTTTTCCTCTTCACTTGGTGTGGGCATCACGGAACATTTTCTGAGCTGCACCACTTTCCCGTTCGAGAGGTAGTACTTCATCGAGTTCTACTTTCCTCCACTTACTTCTTTCGAGAGAAACTCTTTTCGAAAGCATCCGTTCTTGGCAACAAAGATCTTGCCCTCGGATCTTAAGTAGAAGGTATACCCGACGGTTTCCTTAGGGTATCCTATGAAGACGCATTTTTCGACTTGGGTTCGAGCTTTTCAGTTGAAGTTTCTTGACATAAGCATCGCATCCCCAAACTTTTAGAAACGACGACTTAGGTTTCTTCCCAAACCATAATTCATACGGTGTCGTCTCAGCGGTTTAGGCGGTGCCCTATTTAAAGTGAATGTAGCTGTCTCTAGGCATATCCCCAAAATGATAGCGGTAAATCGGTAAGAGACATCATAGACGCACCATATCCAATAGAGTGCGATTCGACGTTCGGACACACCGTTAATTTGAGGTGTTCGGTGGCGTGAGTTGTGAAACGATTCCACATTTCCTTAAGTGTGTACCAAATTCGTGACTTAAGTATTCTCCTCCATGATCGATCGTAGGAACTTTATCTTTCGGTCACGTTGATTCTCTACCTCATTCTGAAATTCCTTGAACTTTTCAAAGGTCTCGGACTTGTGTTTCATTAAGTAGACATACCCATATCTACTTAAGTCATCGGTGAGTGAGAACATAACGATATCCTCCATGAGCCTCAACGCTCATTGGACCGCACACATCGGTATGTATGATTTCCAACAAGTTGGTTGCTCGCTCCATTGTTCGGAGAAGCGGAGTCTTGGTCATTTGCCCATGAGGCATGGTTAGCATGTGTCAAGCGATTCATAATCAAGAGACTCTAAAGTCCATCGGCATGGAGCTTCTTCATGCGCTTGAAACCAATGTGACCAAGGCGGCGATGCCACAAGTATGTGGGACTATCGTTATCAACTTTACATCTTTTGGCATCCACACTATGAATATGTGTAATATTACGCTCGAGATTCATTAAGAATAAACCATTGACCATCGAGCATGACCATAAAACATATCTCTCATATAAATAGAACAACCATTATTCTCGGATTTAAATGAGTAGCCATCTCATATTAAGCGAGATCCCGATACAATGTTCATGCTCAAACTTGGCACTAAATAACAATTATTAAGGTTCAAAACTAATCCCATAGGTAAATGTAGAGGCAGCGTGCGGCGGCGATCACATCGACTCTGGAACCATTCGGCGCGCGCCGTCACCTCGTCGCCGCCCGATCTCCGTTTATTCCGCAGCTCTGCTGTGAGTTACAAATATGAGCAGCGGCACGGTATCAAATACCGGGAGTTACTATGAGTCTTGGTAAGGTACACATCAATTACATGTATATCAAATATACCTTTGGTGTTGCGGCCTTCTTATCCGCTAAGTATTTGGGGCGAGTTCGCTTCGATGACCCTTCCCTTGCAATAAAAGCACTCGATCTCGGGCTTGGGTCCATTCTTTGACTTCTTCCCAGATGGCGGCTTACGGGCGCAACAACGCCCCTTGCCGTCCTTCTTGAAGTTCTTCTTGCCCTTGCCCTTCTTGAACTTAGTGGTCTTATTGACCATCAACACTTGATGTTCTTTCTTGATTTCAGCCTCTGCTGACTTGACGTGAGAACACTTGAGAATGGTCTTCACCATCCCCGCATGTTGTAGTTCATCACAAAGCTCTTGTAGCTTGGTGGGAGCGGCTGGAGGATTCTGTCAATGACCGCCTCATCGGGAGGTTAATGTTCATTTGGGTCATGCGGTTGTGCAACCCGGACATCTTGAGTATGTGCTCCTTGTGAGAACTGTTTTCCTCCATCTTACAACTATAGAACTTGTCGGAGACATCATATCTCTCGACCGGGCATGAGCTTGGAAAACTAGTTTCAGCTCTTGAACATCTCATATGCTCCGTGATGCTCAAAACGCTTTTGGAGCCCGGTTCTAAGCTGTAAAGCATGCCGCCTTGAATGAGGGGTAATCATCGGCCGAGTTTGCCAAGCGTTCATAACGTCTTGGTTCTGCAGGATGGGGCGTCACCTAACGGTCCTTCTAGGACATATTGCTTCTGGCAGCTATGAGGATGATCCTCGGGTTAGGACCTAATCCATATAGTTCTGCCATCATCTTTCACTTGGTTTTCTCTAGGAGCGTTGAAGTTCATGTTGACATGAGCGTTGGCCATTTGATCTACAAGACATATTTGCAAAGGTTTTAGACTAAGTTCATGATAATTAAGTTCATCTAATCAAATTATGAACTCCCACTCAGATTAGACATCCCTCTAGTCATCTAAGTGTTACGATCCGAGTCGACTAGGCCGTGTCCGATCATCACGTGAGACGGACTAGTCATCGTCGGTGAACATCTTCATGTTGATCGTATCTTCCATACGACTCGTGTTCGACCTTTCGGTCTCCGTGTTCGAGGCCATGTCTGCGTACATGCTAGGCTCGTCAAGTTAACCCTAAGTGTTTTGCTGTGTAAAAAACTGTCTTACACCGTTGTATGTGAGCGTAAGGATCTATCACACCCGATCATCACGTGGTGCTTTGAAGCGACGAACTATAGCAGTGCACAGTTAGGGAGAACACTTCTTGAAATTGTTGTAAGGATCATCTTATTTACTACCGTCGTTCTAAGTAAACAAGATGCATAAACATAATAAACATCACATGCAATTATATAGTAGTGACATGATATGGCCAATATCATATAGCTCCATTGATCTCCATCTTGGGCTCCATGATCATCTTGTCACCGGCATGACACCATGATCTCCATCATCATGATCTCCATCATCGTGTCTTCATGAAGTTGTCACGCCAACGACTACTTCTACTTCTATGGCTAACGCGTTTAGCAATAAAGTAAAGTAATTTACATGGCGTTCTTCAATGACACGCAGGTCATACAAAAAATAAAGACAACTCCTATGGCTCCTGCGGTTGTCATACTCATCGACATGCAAGTCGTGAATCCTATTACAAGAACATGATCTCATACATCACAATATATCAATCATCATTCATCACAACTTACGGCCATATCACATCACATGAACAATCGCTGCAAAAACAAGTTAGGCGTCCTCTAATTGTTGTTGCATCTTTTACGTGGCTGCAATTGGGTTCTAGCAAGAACGTTTTCTTACCTCTGAATAACCACAACGTGATTTTGTCAACTTCTATTTACCCTTCATAAGGACCCTTTTCATCGAATCCGCTTCAACTAAAGTGGGAGAGCAGGACACCCGCCACCACCTTATGCAACTAGTGCATGTCGATCGGTGGAACCGGTCTCACGTAAGCGTCACGTGTAAGGTTGGTCGGGCGCTTCATCCCACAATACCGCTGAAGCAAGAAAAAGACTAGTAGTGGCAAGCAAGTTGACAAGATCCACGCCCACAACAAAATTGTGTTCTACTCGTGCATTAGAGAACTACGCATAAACCTAGCTCATGATGCCACTATTGGGGAACGTTGCAAAAAATTAAAATTTTTCCTACGGTTTCACCAAGATCCATCTATGAGTTCATCTAAGCAACGAGTCAAGGGAGTGAGTTTGCATCTACATACCACTTGTAGATCGCGTGCGGAACCTTTCAAGGGATGGTGATGATGGAGTCGTACTCGGCGTGATTCAGATCACCGATGTCCAAGTCTTGAGCGAGACAGCACCTCCGCGTTCAACACGCGTGCACAGGATGGGATCGTCTCCTCCTTCTTGATCCAGCAAGGGGAAGGAGAGGTTGATGATGATCCAAAGACCTGACAGGCGTGGTGGTGGATCTGTGAGAACTCAGCGAGGCTTCGCCAGCGACTACGGGAGGAGGACGAGGTGTTGCGGGGGGGGCGCCAAGCACAAGGTGCAGCTGCCTCCCCCTGCCCTCCTTTATATAGGCCCCAGTGCGCCCCCTGGAGATTGAATCTCCCAAGGGGCGGCAGCCAAGGGGGAGGAGTGCCCCAAGGCATGTGGTGCGCCCCCCCCTAGGGTTTCAACCCTAGGCGTGGGGAGTGGGCCTAGGGGTGCACCAGCCCACTATGGGCTGGCTCCCCTCCCACTTTAGCCCATGGGGCCCTCCGGGATGGGTGGCCCAACCCGGTGGACCCCCGGGACCCTTCCGGTGGTCCGGTACATTCTGGGTGACCCCAAACTTTCCGATGGCGAAATACCACTTCCTTTATATTATTCTTTACCTCCGGACCATTCCAAAACTCCTCGTGGCGTCAGGGATCTCATCAGGACTCGAACAACATTCGGTATGCTGCATACTCATATTCATACAACCCTAAGCGTCACCAAACCTTAAGTGTGTAGACCCTACGGGTTCGGAGACACGAGACATGACCGAGAGCGACTCTCGGGCAATAACCAACAGCGGATCTGGATACCCATGTTTGCTCCCACATGCTCCTCGATGATTTCATCGGTTGAACCATTATGTCGAGGATTGATCAAACCCGTATACAATTCCCTTTGTCAATCGATGCGTTACTTGCGAGACTCGATCGTCGGTATCCCAATACCTTGTTTAGTCTCGTTACGGCAAGTCACTTTACTCGTGCCGTAATGCATGATCCGTGACCAACCACTTGGTCACTTTGAGCTCATTATGATGATGCATTACCGAGTGGGCCCAAGATACCTCTCCGTCATGCGGAGTGACAAATCCGATCTCGATCCGTGTCAACCCAGACACTTTCGGAGATACCATAGTGCACCTTTATAGTCACCCGATTCGTTGTGACATTTGATACACCCAAAGCACTCCTCGATATCCGGGAGTTACGATCTCATGGTCAAAGGAAGAGATACTTGACATTGGAAAAGCTCTAGCAAGCGAACTACGATCTTTGTGCTATGCTTAGGATTGGGTCTTGTCCATCACATCATTCTCCTAATGATGTGATCCCGTTATCAACGACATCCAATGTCCATAGCCAAGAAACCATGACTATCTGTTGATCTCAACGAGCTAGTCAACTAGAGGCTCACTAGGGACATATTGTGGTCTATGTATTCACATGTGTATTACGATTTCTGGATAATACAGTTATAGCATGAATAAAAGACAATTATCATGAACAATGAAATATAATAATACTTTTATTATTGCCTCTAGGGCATATTTCCAACACACACGCCAACACGTCGGCTGCCTGGTTGTTATCCCTGGCTACATGGTGGAATTCGAGTCCTTCGAACCGAGCTGACATTTTTAAGACGGCGCTATGGTAGGCTGCCATTTTCGGATCCTTGGCATCAAAGTCTCCATTTACTTGGGATATTGTGAGGTTTGAATCCCCGCGGACCTTTAGGCATTGAATGCCCATGGAGATGGCCATCCGAAGACCATGTAGAAGGGCCTTGTATTCGGCTGCGTTGTTGGAGTCTGTGTACATTATTTGAAGTACGTATTGGATTGTGTCTCCGGTTGGGGACGTCAAGACGACGCCAGCCCCCAAGCCGGCCAACATTTTAGAGCCGCCGAAGTGCATGATCCAATTGGAGTATGCGACGTACTCTTTAGGGAGTTCGGCTTCAGTCCATTCAGCGATGAAGTCAGCCAAAACTTGCGACTTTATAACTCGCCGTGGTTTATAGATTATGTCGAATGGTAAGAGCTCAATGGCCCATTTTGCAATCCTGCTCGTCGCGTCGCGGTTGTTTATGATGTCGTTGAGAGGTACTTCGGAGGCCATTGTTATCTAACACTCTTGAAAGTAGTGTCGCAGCTTCCGGGATGCCATCAACACC
This sequence comes from Aegilops speltoides, assembly GCA_021437245.1. Taxonomy (NCBI): domain Eukaryota; kingdom Viridiplantae; phylum Streptophyta; class Magnoliopsida; order Poales; family Poaceae; genus Aegilops; species Aegilops speltoides. The sequence goes on along the minus strand of CM038142.1, from coordinate 163,776,675 downwards.
GCGTACGCTATATTTTGATAATGTGGATACCGGGACTTGCATGGAGTTAAGACAGTGGATACGTAGTACACTGGTTTTTGAAGAGGGAATTTGTGTCCTTCTGTTTCTCGTTCGACGACAAGCACCGCGCTTACAACTTGATGTGTTGCCGCGATATATAATAACATTGGTTCGCCCAAGTTGGGTGCGGCCAGGACCGGATTTGTTGCCAATATGGATTTTATTTCTTCGAGTCCGGCCGTGGCAGCGTCCGCCACTCAAAGTGTTCGGTGCGTCGGAGGAGGCGATAAAGGGGCAACGCCTTTTCTCCCAAGCGGGAGATGAAGCGGCTTAAATCTGCCACACATCCAATCAATTTTTGTATTTGTTTGAGATCTTTTGGGATATCCAACTATGAAAGAGATCGGATCTTGGCTGGGTTTGCTTCAATTCCTCTACCGGATACAATGAAGCCTAGGAGCTTTCCGGCTGGTACACCAAAACGCATTTTTCTGGGTTGAGCTTAATGTCATATGCTCGGAGGTTGTCGAATGTGAGCCTCAAATCGTCTACTAGAGTTTTGACGTGTTTGGTCTTGACGACCACATCGTCTACGTATGCCTCCACTGTTTTGCCGATCTGGGTTGCCAGACATGTTTGAATCATGCGCTGATATGTTGCGCCGGCGTTCTTGAGCCCGAAGGGCATTGTGTTGAAGCAGAATGGTCCATATGGAGTAATGAATGCCATTGTGGCTTGGTCTGTCTTCGCAATCCTTATTTGATGGTATCCGGAGTATGCGTCAAGGAAGCACAATGAATCGTGTCCTGTGGTAGCATCGATGATTTGATCGATGTGGGGAAGGGGGAAAGGATCCTTTGGACAAGCCTTGTTAAGGTCTTTAAAATCGACACACAGCGCCGAGATTTGTCCTTTTTGGTACCATTACCGTGGTTTGCTAGCCATCCGGATGTTTTATGTCTCGATGAATCCGGCTTCTAATAGTTTGGCTAGCTCCTCTCCCATTGCTCGCCTTTTGGGTTGAAAAATCGCCAAGAGCCTGTTTGGTGGCTTGAATCCTTTAGGATGTTTAGGCTGTGCTTTGCCGACTGTGTGGGATTCTGGCATATCTGAAGGGTGCGAGCAAAGATATCCCAATTTTCGAAGGAATTCTCGTAGTCTTGGCGTCTACATCGAGGTTTAATTGTGCCCGATGGAGGCCGTCTTTGTGGGTCCGTTGGATGGACTTGGAATTTGACTATTTAGTCCGCTGGTTTAAAAGAGGTGGACTTGGATCTCTTGTCGAGTATCACATCGTCCCTGTTCACCGTGGGCCTTGTGCGATGAGTTCCTCTGCCGCTAGGGCTTGGATAGTGCCTCTAGGGTTAGTCTTGGTACATCTTGTTTTCGGTAGCGAAGTGCTATGTCCGGATCACTGGCAAGAGTGATGGTTCCATTGGGCCCGGGCATTTTAAGCTTCATGTACCCGTAATGGGGTATGGCTTGGAAAATTGTGAATGCCTCTCGCCCTAATAAAGCGTGATATCCGCTGCTAAACGGGGCCACATGGAACATGACTTCCTCGGACCTGTAATTGTCCGGCGAGCCAAACACCACATCAAGTGTGATTTTTCCTGTGCAGCGTGCTTCCCAACTAGGGATTATTCCTCTAAAGGTTGTGCTACTTCGCTCAATGCGGCTCCAGTCTATTTCCATTTTTTGAAGGGTTTCCTCGTAGATGAGATTTAATCCGCTACCGCCATCCATGAGTACCTTGGTAAGGCGAAGCCGTCCACTATTGGACCGAGGACCAATCTGGTGGTGCTCGGGCTGTTGAATTTAGGTTTGTCCTTGGCGTTGAAGGTGATAGCCGTGTCGCTCCATGGATTTGTTGTTGCTACTTGGTAGACTTCGGCGAGGCTGTGGATTGTTCGTTTCCGCATATTATTTGATGCGAAAGTCTCAAAGACTGTTAATACCGTACTGGTACTGTTGGGGTGGTTCTCCGGGGCTAGAAGCTCTTCGCCACTTTTGGCCACCTGCCGCAGTATCCAACATGCTCGAAGGCTATGTGTTGGAGTGGCGCCCTCTGTACTATGAATTTTACAGGGTCCGCTGAGCCATCCCTCCAGTACGGTTCCGTGCCCTTTATGGGTTTTTGCTTTTTGGTTTTTGTCCCGGGTGCTTGAGCATGATGCACCCTTTTGTTTCGGACTAGGGTTGTGTTCGGAGCCAGATTGTCCCAAAACTTAGTTTCGGTTTTCCAGACACTCTCCATCGCACAGTACTTTCGTACTATGGATGCCAGGTCGGTGAAGCGCGTAATTTTGCGACTATTTACGGCGTTCAAGATTCCCTTGTCCATGCAATTGTTGCAGAAGATTGAAATTGCGTTTTCCTCACGGCAGTCCTTTATCCTGTCCATAACCAGGAGGAATCTGGCCCAGTAATGATGTACTATTTCAGCAGGCTCTTGCCGGATTTGAGATAGATCGCATATGTTTAGGTGGGTGGGCGGAATTGAGTCCGGAACCCTACCCAACTTGAGGCTCAAGGGCCGACAAGTTTCCGAATTTGGAAGCTTGGATTGCTGGACATTGTCCAGCGAGTCTGGTTCGCTGCCTGACTTTAGGTTTAGTACTTGATCGATGTCCGTCCCTCCGCGGGAATCCGGCATGGAGGGATTAGGAGTCCGGACGTAACTGGTCCTTAATACAGAAAAAGAGTCGCCGCCTTGTTCCTCTACCACCGCAACGTGGTGGGTAACCTGGGGGAGTTAATCTCTCTCAGATCGGTTTTAAGCCCAATCTGATCATAGTCTGTAGAGACCCCCAGGGCGGCGATGCGATCCAAGAGCTCGTTTACATAACATAGCTCAATCGGATCCAGCTGCTCGGTGAATTCCGAGCTGATGCGAAGATCGCTTTTGATGACCCGAGAGGTCATCGTCGAAGCGGCGGCCGAACAGGCGGTCATAAGAAAACCACCTAGCCGGATAGTTTGGCCGGTGGCCAAAGCTTCTTTGACAATGGTACCGTCTTTAAAGATGGGAAGAGGCATCCTTCCTGATCGTGACGGCACAGAGGAACTCTCAATGAAAGCACCAATGTCGGTGTCAAAACCGGTGGATCTCGGGTAGGGGTCCCGGCTCATGCGTCTAGGCGGATGGTAACAGGAGACAAGGGACACGATGTTTTTACCCGTGTTCGGGCCCTCTCTATGGAGGTAAAACCCTACTCTGCTTGATTGATATTGATGATATGGGTAGTACAAGAGTGGATCTACCACGAGATCAAGGAGGCTAAACCTAGAAGCTAGCCTATGGTATGATTGTTGTTCGTCCTATGGACTAAAACCCTCCGGTTTATATAGACACCGGAGAGGGCTAGGGTTACACAGAGTCGGTTACAATGGTAGGAGATCTATATATCCGTATTGCCAAGCTTGCCTTCCACGCCAAGGAAAGTCCCATCCGGACACGGGACGAAGTCTTCAATCTTGTATCTTCATAGTCTTGGAGTCCGGCCGATGATGATAGTTCGGCTATCCGGACACCCCCTAATCCAGGACTCCCTCAGTGGAGGACGGGGCGGCTGATCCGGCGGGACGACGAGATCGACAACGGATCCTCATCCGGTGTAGTGGATGAGGGACGGCGAGCTGCTGTGGTGGATGACGTAGTCGGGGAAGAGTCTCCGGTTGGGCAGTGGTCGGGAGGCCGACGGAGGAGCGTGGGGTTTCGCGGGTTTTGGCGGCCTCGGTGTACAAATGGGGGGCGAAGGGGAAGGGGGGAGCCAAGCTTAGGGAAGCGCTTGTTTGAAATGTAGGGTAAGTTACCAGCGTACCCCCACCAGTTTTGACACCGCGACGTGGAGCTTCGTTTCCAGCTGAGGGGTAGAAGGGGGATTTCGCGTGTCTGGGCTGCGGGAGCGATTTCAGATGAGGAGGGAGTTCTCACGCGCGTCCAAATTTCGGGATAACAACGGTAGCGCTGGTTGAAGAAGCGGGAGTTTCAAAGCAAGTGAGACAAAAGATACTCGAGCTTGAAAATTCCGGGATAACAAGGTGCGGATTCCTTGTTCGGCAGAACAAACTTAACGTGTAAAAAAAAGAATTCATACAAGACACAAGAGAGTCATGTCCCCTTTTACTATATTGCTATAGATGCCATTGAAATAACTACAAGAAAAATGTAAAAAAAATTGGGAGAACAAGATTACCCTGCAAAGTACCAAATCGATACACACTTCCCTCAACAACAACAAAAAACAAATCAATTCTCACCAAAGAAAGAGTAATGTCCCTTTATATATGATTACAGATGCCATGATCTCGAATTTCAATTTTTGAATCCACGTTATGTTGAATTCGAATATATCATTAGGTGACCATTTTACTCCACCATGTGAACCTATATATTGTCGTCTACCATATGGACTAAATTTGAATCAATTTTCCTTATTTGAATATGATTGTTGTCAAGTTATACAATAATTTAAATATTATCTTGATAACAAAAAGACATGCATATAGTAGTAATCATATTTCACTATGAACTACATGTACCATACGCTCTCCAATTCAAATATTTGTATCCATTTTATGTTGAATTCAAATCATAGTACATTATTGGTCTAGGTAGCGAGATGTTCGGGATAATCTAAACCTGTTTTCATACGTATAATTTTTGGCTGAATTGGGACAAGTTTTGGTATAAGCCTCTTGCAAAACCAGAGATTCTCTCAACAAGCCTCGTGGTTCCGAGAGGGAACGTGTCACCTTTGTGTGCGAAACGATATACGCTGCCTCCCCCCTGATTTTATTTATAGAAGCAACATAGAACTATATAAGTGCCCTGTTAAATTTTGGAATTATTTCGGGTTCATTTGGCCTTTTTATACATTAATTGGGTTTCTGGACTTTTAATGTGCATAATCTAAATATGAATTGCATGCACATGCTCCGGTGCACCAAAGTGGGTTGAAAAATCACATGTGTGTCCTTGGTTGAATTTCTAGGTCCCATGGAAGAAATGAGAATGAAATTCAAACATTTGGGCATCATGACTCTGCCGAGAACATCGAGAAACTTAGATTTTAAATTCATGTAAATCCAAAACTCGGCTAGAAATCATGAAACTTGGCATGGTGTCATGTCATGGCACTAACATGTTGTGGTAAAAAATTGGGCCGATTTGGAAGCTCGTGGTTCTAAGAGGGAACGTGCCACCTTTGAGTGTGAAACGATATACGCTGCCCCCCCCCCTTGAGTTTCCTAACAAAGGCAACATAGAACTACATTAGTGCCCTATTAAATTTTGGAATTATTCCGGGTTCGTTTGTCGTTTTTTATACATTAATTGAGTTTCTGGTCATTTAATGTGCATAAGTCAAATTTGAACTACAAGCACATGCTCTCGTGCACCAAAGTTGGTTGAAAAATCACATTTGTGTCCTCGGGTGAATTTCTAGGTCCCATGCAAGAAATGAGAATAAAATTAAAACATCTGGGCATCGTGGCTCGGCCGAGAACATTGAGAAACTTGGTTTTAAAATTCTTGTAAATCCAAAACACGTCTGAAAATCATGAAACTTGGCATGGATGTCATGTCATGGTACTACCATGTTGTGGTAAAAAAATGGCCGAATAGGAACAGATTTTGGTATAAGCTTCTTGCAAACCGAAGCTTCTCTCAAGAAGGCTCGTGGTTCTGAGAGGGAACGTGCCACCTTTGAGTGCGAAACGATATACGTTGTCCCCCTTGAGTTTATTTACAAAGGCAACATAGAACTACATGAGTACCCTGTTAAATTTTGGAATTATTCCAACTTCGTTTGGCCTTATTTACACATTATTTGAGTTTTTGGTCATTTAATGTGCATAATTCAAATTTGAACTACAAGCACATGCTCCCGTGCACCAAAGTTGGTTGAAAAAACACATTTGTGTCCTCGGGTGAATTCTACTCCCTCCTTCCATCTATATAGGTCCTAATGTGTTTTTCGAGGCTAACTTTGACCAAACGTTAGAGCAATAATATATGACATGCAACTTACACAAAGCATACCTTCAAATTTGTATGTCAAAGGAGCTTCCAATAATATAATTTTCATAGTATACATCTCATGTGCTATTAATCTTGTCAATAGTCAAAGGCTGTCTTGAAAAACACATTAGGCCCTATATAGATGGAAGGAGGGAGTAGGTCCCATGGAAAAAATGAGAATAAGATTCAAACATCTGGGCATCGTGGCTCGGTCGAGAACATTGAGAAACTTGGTTTTAAAATCATGAAACTTGGCATGGTGTCATGTCATGGTAGTACCATGCCGTGGTAAAAAAATTGGCCGAATATGAACAAATTTTGGTATAAGCTTCTTGCAAATCGGAGATTCTCTCAAGAATGCTCATGGTTTTGGGAGGGAACGTGTCACCTTTGTGTGCACAATTCAAATTTGAAATATAAGCACATGTTCCAGTGCACCAAAGTTGGTTTAAAAATTACATGCGTGTCCTCGGGCAAATTTCTAGGTTCCATGCAAGAAATGGGAATGAAATTCAAAATTCTGGGCGTCGTGGCTGGGTTGGAAACATTGAGAAACTTAGTTTTTTAATTCTTATAAATCCAAAACACGCATGAAAATAATGAAACTTGGCTTGGTGCCATGACATGGCACCAACATGTTGTGGTAAATTTGCAGTCCGATTTGCGAAAGCGCACACATTAACAATCAACAAAGTCATTTGGGAACAAGTGATGTCACGTTACAATCGGAAACACAAGTATTATTGAAACCATGGGCGTTCTACTTACTAGTACCATTTACGTGTCGCCACGCGTCCCCATTTTTTATTAGCTAGGAGGCGCCGTGCAGGGTAGCTATTTGAGTACGAGAGGCATGCGATTAGACCCCTGCGCGTGCTTACCGGGAGGACAGCCCTTTGACCTCCATCTGCCGTCCACCTCTCTCCCAAGGTCTCCATGAATGGTGCCCGAGCCTCTGTTTAATGGCGTGGCTATGTCTCACTCGGCTGAGATTTAAGAGAGAAAAAAGAAAATCTGAAAGCACGGATCTTGATGTAAGATCCGACGGACCTATATAGCATCTACTGCGACTTATAGCAAGACTGATGAATATATAAGGACGTTTAAAATTTTTTTGATCAAAGAAGGGCTTGCCCCTTCCGATTTTCATTACTGAAAAGCACCACAATTCACAAGAAGTTCAGCACAACTCCAGCCTAACACGAAGGACTAAAAGCTACCAGATTGAAATCGCAACATCCCAAGAGGCCAACAAAGGCCAAACATCCGCGCTAGAACCCAACATTTCACAACCGACGACACAATCCACATCCTAAACCGATTATTACATCAAAAGAAACCGGAAGCTCAAGGAAGCCCGGCAGAACTAGAAGAACAACAACGCCGAGGTCGCCACAGCAAGAGTTTTCTTCATTCCAGCCTCGCAACATTGATCTTCCACAGAAAGATAAGGACGATTAATTGTCTTACATAATTAGAAAGATAATTAAAAAAGACACATGCGGCTACACCCGAAATAGACAAGGGCAAAAGAAGAAGGAAGACAAGGATCTGGCTCGTTGATCTCTACTTTCTTGATGCGTTGCTGCAGGCCGCGGGAACTAGTCTCCGCGACGAGTGGCGATGAGCTCTTTCGTGTCCTCAAGACGTTGCTTGAGAAAATCCATGGATTCCTCCACCAGCCTTTGGCGCTCGTTGCGGAGCATGTCATTCTCGTCCATAAGTTTCTTGACGATGACACCGGTCCTCTTCAACAAGGCACTAGTCTCCTCCTGCTGGTCTGCACTTCGGACGATCTTCTCCGTCAGCAGGTCGCGCTCGGCCCGGAGCTTCTCATTGCCCTCCCTTAGTTGTCGGATGACGCCGGTAGCCTGTTCAAACGAGGCTTTCACGTTGTCCAGCAACCTTGCCCAGCCAGAGATCTAATCCATCTGGCTATGGACGATCGCATGCATGCGCCTGTAATAGTCGTCGCCTGCCAGCGAGAAATTTTCCCAGGCCGTCGTGGCGTGGGGAGACATCTCTGCTGCATTCATGGCGCGGCGGGACATCTCTGCTGCTTCCGCGGCGCGGCCGGACCAGTCTGCTGCATCGACGGTGCGGCGGGACCTCCGTGCTACTTCAGCGGCGCGGCGGGACCTCTGTGTTGCTACTTCCCCGCGGCGGGACATGTCGGCTGCTCTCGCAGTGAGGCGGGACATCTCTCGTGCTTCCGCTTCCATGCTCGCCTCTCCCTGGTGGCAATCTCTTGACCCAGAACTCACGCCGCCATGGCGAGGCGCAAGGGAAGGATCTTGAATGACTTGTTTGTTTTTGTGGATGAGGAGTTGAGGAGGAATGTGCGATCATCTTGGCATACTAGTATTTATAACCAAGTACTAATCGCTCCTAAGTGGGAAACCGTTTTGGTTGTGATCGGTGTGAACAGGTTTGGAATTAAATATAGCGTGGTACTAATACACTCCTAAGTGGGAAACCGCTTAGGTTGTGATCGTGTGAACAGGTTTGCAATTCAATATAGCGTGGAGTAATTTGGAATGTGACGAGGCATAAGCTCAAAATTTATTAGCGGTTCTAGTTTGAAGTGCGGCACTATTCCGGATGGAGTACTTCTTTTCTACTCCCTCCTTTCGGTTTTATAGGGCTTATCTCAAAATTTTAGTTTTCCATTTTATAAGGCTCAATTTGGTTGTTCCCCAACACATGTTGATTCAAGGTGCATTAAATCATTGCATGCAAGTATTAAGAGAAAATTGACCAATGCATGTACTTTATGCATGCATGCATTGCAACTAATGCATTGATAAACATAATTTTTTGAGAAAAACAAGAGCATTAATTAGGTGCTTTTGCAAACTACAAAAAATATTCCACCACTCACCATCTTGGTTGGTGAGATTTTTGAATTAAGCCCTATAAACCAGAAAGGAGGGACTACTGTTGTGTACGTGCAATAACTGGCACCGTCATATACATATCTTATGGTTAATGGGGCGTTCGACAGGAATAGTCGCGTGGCGAGCTCTAGGCTAGTCCTTTTTTCAGATGCATTAAACCTATCTCTCGGGACTTCTCGCACGCACCATCGTGCCACCCACAAAAACTTGTACTCTGAGTTTAGTAGTACGTTATACAGGAAGAGAAGAGGTGCACGCACGCACTCGTCCTCTCACACACACGTCTGTTTTTTCTCGAAAAGGAGAATGATGACCCCCGGCCTCTACATCTAGGAGTCACACACGCATCTGTAGCTACGAATTGTAGTGTTCTCAACCATCCGATTGGCTCTATCATGGATGTACCTATATACTAAAACATGTCTAGATACATCTATATTTTGACAAATGGAAGGCATGTATTGTGGAATGGAGGGAGTGCTTGTCATCAAAATGGATAAAAAGGGACGTATCTAGAACTAAAATACGTCTACATACATCTCCTTTTATCCATTTTGATTACAAGTAGTAGTACTTCTTACCCAAAGGAACTTTATATCCAACAGACACAAAATATCCGTTCGATTGTTGGAAATTACTGATATGATGTCGAAGTAATTGCTGCATCGCCACCAAAACCCACCATTTCTTAAGCTAAAGTAGACCAAGGTAATCCCTATATTAGCATATTACTAAGATAAGCGAAAGGCCTTTGTAGAAACATTTAGGGCGTGAGCTTGTCATTACGAATGTGGAGGGACACAAGCTTAGCCCGGCCAGCAGCTTAGGCGGAACTGTCAAGAAGGTCGGCTCACTGCGTCGGCGTCGCCGAGATCCTTGCTGCTTGTCACCTCCATTTCCACCTTGACGGCTTGGTCGTGCCTTTGGGCTCCCCGTGGGCCGTTCGCCACAACTTGGCCAAGTAGTCGGCGGTGGGGACACCCGCTCGATCACGAGATGATCGAAACGGCGATAGGCGTGCGATGTCGAGCACGCCGCCGACCAAGAAAAATGCACGGCGGTCCTCCTCCATGAACAGCAAGAGCCGTGGCTCGAGCGGTGGCACTTGCGGTGGAGCACCTTGCCGTCTTGGATCTGTGCGGCCATGGGATCTGCGCGGTGCTTGATGTGGTGGTAGCGCCCGGCACGGCGAACGCCGTTCAGCCGCAGACGGGCATGGGGCATTTGCGGCGCGCGGCGGACACGCTCTGGTGATCGGCGAGCTTGTGGTAAGTGGCGTAGAGCCCACAGCCTTCGTGCGGGCACTCCACCCTCACCGAAGCGAAAGGATGGAGTCCACCGCGATGTTCCGCGTCGAAGCTACCGCCCGGCGCTTCTTCACAGCCTTGCCGCTGGTTCCGGGGCACTCGGCGCGGCGATCCGCGCAGGCAGTGCCCTCCTTGCCTTTGCAAAAATCAATCGAACAACACATCAATCAAGAAGCCTGCACCTTGCTCAATCAGCCAAACGGACGAGGTGTATTCGAACCTCATACACTGGAGGCGTCAAGGGGCGGAGGCACAAGGGGCAGTGGAGCACGATGAGGTCCATAGAGACCTTAGAGAGATCCATCATCGGGTCTTGTTCGGTCTGCATGATCTCGCCCTCCTCGTGCACAACCATCTCTCGACTTGGGCCGGGGTATTACAAAGCTTTACCGTCACATATTTTATACTCCCTCCATTCCTAAATGTAAGTCTTTATAGAGATTTCACTAGGTGGACTACATACGGAGCAAAATGAATGAATCCACACTTAAAATGCATCTATATACATCCGTATGTAATTCATAATGGAATCCCTACAAAGACTTATATTTAGGAACGGAGAGAGTACTACTTCAAGGTGCATTAAATCAACACATGCAAGTATCAAAAGAAGAGTCACGGCATGCATGCATGCGTTGTACTTAATGCATCGGTAAATGCAAATTATTGAAATATATCGAGTGCGGTGCTTTGATGTGTCGCGTCAACTCGTACATCAACGAGAAGTTTGATTATCCTCTCCCTCGCGGACTTAATCAAGACTTTTGACTTTGGCTGTATGACAGGTTGGCCACACACACGTCGGGCCCACCTGTCATACACAAAAGGCAGGAGGCGTCCCTCCCTCGCCCATGGCGTGGTGGTGGCAAGACTAGGAGAAGCTTTACTACGCTCTCCCTCCCTTGCTTGTGGACATGCAGCGATTCAATCGGTGTCGATGGCGAAGCGTCTTGTAGTACTCCTCCGGTCAGATAGTACTCCATCATTGTTCGACTTCCCGAAGAGGCGAAGAGCCAAGCGCAGCCCGAACGCTCGTGTGGCAGTTTCATGTGTAGAGTAGTCTAGGATAGCGTGTACCGTGCCTGTAAGCTTAAAATCGTTGGGGTCGCCTCCATGCTATGTGGCTGTCTCGAAGTTTTTTTTTTAAAATAAAATAGTCTTCTGGCCCTACCTGTCACCCTGGTGATTGTAGTTTGCACGCTCATCTGGTCAAGACAGGAATATATATTTTAATTTGTTTTTTTTTTCAAAAATGGGGTACTCCCCGGCCTCTGCATCAGAACGATGCATACGGCCACATATATTTTAATTTGTGGTGGGTAAATGTTAGAGGTTGCAGCAAATATATTGTACACTGCAGGTCTTTCAGCCAAATTTAGAGGCAAGCATGTGGGGTCAGTGCTATGATGTGTCGCGTCAACTCGTACAACGAGGAGAAGCTTGATTTTACTACACGCCTTCTCCCTCGCCCATGCGCGCGGTTGCTTGCAAACGAGGATAGGCTTTTGCTTAGTAGTACTTCTACAACAAGCTATCCGTCCTGCTCGCGGTGGACGGACATGCAGCAGTGGATTTGACACTGTAGAAGCTTTAGTAGTAACAACATTGTTCGTTTTCTCGAAGAGGCGAAGAGCCAAGCGCAAACCAAACATTGCAGTTGCGAACATTGGAGCACGCATATAGCCAGGCTCTTGCATGAGACAAAATTGCTATGTGAGCCCACTATTGTACTAGTACGTACAACTACTTGCTAGTATAGCCCTGTAAACCAGAAAGGAGTATTTGCCCTTCTAGAGATTTCAACAAGTGACTAGACTACACGAGGGACGGAGTACATATGGAGCAAAATGAGTGAATCTGCACCGTAAATAAATACGCACTAGTTCTATCATTTTCCTCTCCGAGGTGCACAATATTGAGTATCTTGACTAGTCTCTTTTGACACGCATTTACGTTTTTTGACACAATCTGAGAGGCAAGTGCTCATATACACGCAGCATACACTCACCCCTATGAGCGCACACACGCACGGCACTATCATCTTGAAATTCTGAAGTCACCGTAGGCACCTCATCGTCGGCGGGTCCATAGGTGCTTGAATGCCAAGGAGGAAGAGGGTAGCGGTTCCGAGATGTTGAGCGGTCAATGATGCATCCTCAATTACATGCGAGAGGAATTAATTGGAGAAGCGAGAATAGAGCCAAAGACGATGTGAATGCAACGAGTTTGGACTCTCATATAATAAAGGCGCCCACCACTCCAATCCATCTACTCCCAAGTCTCTGCGCAACACTTGCTCACTCCAATCCAAGACCAAGTGACGAAGCCACAAGCACCTATGGAGGCGATGGGCCTTGGCGACAGTTGGTTGTGCCAAATCATCAAAGCGCCGCCTGCCCCGCACCGTCAGCATTTTTCCAAGCGGTCTTTGGCGACCGCAGGCATCGTAGCCCTCGTCGACGCCGGCTTCGCCTCTCGCATGGACGACATGATGGTCGACTCCATCCGCAAGTTCACCGCCGTCAAGAATCCCGTGGACGACCTTGTCGTATTGCTCCAGCCCCCGCGCCCAGGCTCCTCACTGCCTGCCACCCTCATCGGCCTACATGGTGACGAACTCTTTCAAGCCCTGGTGGCCCTGCAGGTGCCGGAGGTCGCGACGAAGAATGTGCACCTCGAGACCGCGCTCGCCGCGCAGCGCCTCTCCATGCAAGAAACCGTCGACCTACACATCCACGTCTACGAGGAAATCGTCTACATAGGCCACTACAAGGCAAGCAAGGACAGAAAGACGTTGGCCTTCTTCCAGCGGCTGGAATCTTTGGACGCCATTGTTAAGAAGGACGTCGACCTGGCCACGAAAGCCGCTGCTACTTAGGCGCCGTTCGGTGGGCCGGCGCCCTGAGTCGAGGAGGTGGACGTCATCGATGGATGCATCACTTCTTCTTGCCTCCTGTAACCAGCACTGCATCGCCTCGTGGCCTTAATGTTTTATTAGTATAGTACTCCCTCCGTTCCCAAGTATAAGTCTTTCTAAAGATTCTAGCAAGTGACTACTACATACGGAGCAAAATGAGTGAATCTACACTCTAAACTATGTCTACATACATCCGTATGTTGTATTCCATTTGAACTAGTATCTAAAAAGGCTTATATTTATGAACGGAGGGAGTATATGGCATTTTTATTTCAGTCGTAACGTTTTCACTATGAGGTGGGGCCGCAGTTGAGCAAACCCACCCCGCCCATCGGGCGTCGGTCGAGTTTAGAATTAGAAGAGAGAAATGAGGGAGGAGAGCTAGCTGTAGCACAGACGTTGTTGTCAGATGGGACTCGTGTTTATAGAATAGAAGTACTGAGCACTCGTGCCTCTTTTTTGAGGAAAAAATTAGTCGTATGTCTAGTACCACTAGTTGGGTGCATGCGACCTATAGCTGTCATCACTTTAGGTCTCCTTTTCGAACCGCGACTATGCTTCACAGAACATATTTTTCACGCATTTATCCTCCTATATGTACTCCTAGGCTATTTCCACGTGCTCCCATTCGCCGACATGTGGGACATAGAGCATCTGGGTCGTAGTGCATGCACGACTCGGAGCATATGCCGGGGTACTTTTGAAGGAAATATGCCCTAGAGGCAATAATAAAGTTATTTTGTATTTCCTTATATCATGATAAATGTTTATTATTCATGCTAGAATTGTATTAACCGGAAACATAATACATGTGTGAATATATAGACAAACAGAGTGTCACTAGTATGCCTCTACTTGACTAGCTTGTTAATCAAAGATGGTTATGTTTCCTAACCATAGACAAAGAGTTGTTATTTGATTAACGGGAGCACATCATTAGTTGAATGATCGATTGACTTGACCCATTCCGTTAGCTTAGCACCCGATCGTTTAGTATGTTGCTATTGCTTTCTTCATGACTTATACATGTTCCTATGACTATGAGATTATGCAACTCCGTTTACGGAGGAACACTTTGTGTGCTACCAAGCGTCTGGCGTAATCGGGTGATTATAAAGGTGCTCTCTGGTGTCTCCAAAGGTACTTGTTGGGTTGGCGTATTCGAGATTAGGATTTGTCACTCCGAATGTCGGAGAGGTATCTCTGGCCCTCTCGGTAATGCACATCACTTAAGCCTTGCAAGCATTGCAACTAATGAGTTAGTTGCAAGATGATGTATTATGGAGCGAGTAAAGAGACTTGCCGTAACGAGATTGAACTAGGTATTGGATACCGACGATCGAATCTCGGGCAAGTAACATACCGATGACAAAGGAACAACGTATGTTGTTATGCGATCCGACCAATAAAGATTTTAAGTAGAATATGTAGGAACCAATATGGGCATCCAAGTCCCGCTATTGGTTATTGACCGAGACATGTCTCGGTCATGTCTACATGTTCTCGAACCGTAGGGTCCGCACGTTTAAGGTTCGATGATGCTTTCTTTATGAGTTTATGTATTTTGATGTACCAAAGGTTGTTCAGAGTCCCGGATGTGATCACGGACATGACGAGGAGTCTCGAAATGGTCAAGATATAAAGATCGATATATTGGAAGCCTATATTTGGACATCGGAATCGTTCCGTGAAATCGGCATTTCTTTGAGTCTAGGGAGGTTACGGAACCCCGGGGTTATTGGGCCTACATGGGCCTCGAGGGAGAAGAGGGAAGGAGGTAGGAGGTGGCCGCGCGCCCCTCCCCTTCCTAGTCCGAATAGGACAAGGGAAGGGGGGCGGCGCCCCCCCTTTTCCTTCCCCTCTTCCTCCTCTTTCCCCCTCCTCCTTTTCCAACTAGGAAAGCAAGGGAGTCCTACTCCCAGTGGGAGTCGGACTCCCCCCTGGCGCGCCCCTCCTTGGCCGGCCGCCCCCTCCCCTTGGCTCCTTTATATACGGGGGCGGGGGGCACCCCATAGACACACAAGTTGATCTTCGTGATCGTTCCTTAGCCGTGTCGCGTGCCCCCTCCACGGTATTACACCTCGGTCGTATTGTGGCGGTGCTTAGGCGAAGCCTGCGGCAGTGAACATCAAGATCATCACCACGCCGTCGTCGTCTTGATGGAACTCCTCCTGAAGCTCTGCTGGATCGGGCCGGGGGTGCGTCATCGAAGCTGTCGTGTGTCAAGAACTTCGGAGGTGCGGATAACGGTGCTTGGATCGGTTGGACCGGGAAGACGTACGACTACTTCCTCTATGTTGCGTCAACACTTCCGCTTCGGTCTACGAGGGTACGTAGACAACACTCTCCCCTCTCGTTGCTATGCATCACCATGATCTTGCGTGTGCGTAGGAAATTTTTGAAATTACTCGTTCCCCTACGGTGGCATCCGAGCCTAGGTTTTATGGTTTGATGTTATATGCACAAGTATAACACAAGTGAGTTGTGGGCGATACAAGTCATCTTGCTTACCAAAGATGTCATACTTTGGTTCGATGGTATTGTTGGATGAAGCGGCCGGACCGACATTACGCGTCACGCTTACGCGAGACTAGTTTTACCGCCGTGCTTTGCACACGGTGACTAGCGGTGTCGGTTTCTCAACTTTAGTTGAACCGAGTGTGGCTCACGCCGGTCCTTGCAAAGGTTAAAACAGCACCAACTTGACGAACTATCGTTGTGGTTTTGATGCGTAGGTAAAACGGTTCTTGCTCAGCCCGTAGCAGCCACGTAAAACTTGCAACAACAAAGTAGAGGACGTCTAACTTGTTTTTGCGGGGCATGTTGTGATGTGATATGGCCAAGGCGTGATGCTATATTTTATTGTATGAGATGATCATGTTTTGTAACCGAAGTTATCGGCAATGGCGAGAGCCATATGGTTGTCGCTTTATTGTATGAAATGCAAGCATACATAATTGCTTTACTTTATCACTAAGCGGTAGCGATAGTCGTAGAAGCAATAGATGGCGTAAACAACAACGATGCGACGATGGAGATCAAGGTGTCGCTACGGTGGCGATGGTGATCATGGCGGTGCTTGGAGATGGAATCACAAGCACAAGATGATGATGGCCATATCATATCACTTATATTGATTGCATGTGATGTTTATGCTTTATGCATCTTATCTTGCTTTGATTGGCGGTAGCATTTTTAGATGATCTCTCACTAAAAATTATCAAGAAGTGTTCTCCACGAGTATACACCGTTGCCAAAGTTAAATCGTGCCCGGACACCACGTGATGATCGGGTGTGATAAGCTCTCGTCCATCTACAACGGGTGCAAGCCAGTTTTGCACCGCAGAATACTCGAGTTAAACTTGACGAGCCTAGCATATGCGAGATATGGCCTCGGAACACGGAGACCGAAAGGTCGGCGTGAATCATATAGTAGATATGATCAACATAAGATGTTCACCATTGAAAACTACTCCATCTCACGTGATGATCGGTTATGGTTTAGTTGATTTGGATCACGTGATCACTTAGATGACTAGAGAGATGTCTGTCTAAGTGGGAGTTCTTAAGTAATATGATTAATTGAACTTAAATTTATCATGAACTTAGTACATGATAGTATCTTGCTTGTCTATGTTGATTGTAGATAGATGGCCCGTGTTGTTGTTCCGTTGAATTTTAATGCGTTCCTTGAGAAAGCAAAGTTGAAAGATGATGGTAGCAACTACGCGATCGGGTCCGTAACGAGGATTATCCTCATTCTTTGCGTGAGAAAAGTTACGTCTGGAAGCACCGCTGGGTGCGAACTGCTTCTTGATGTAACCGACGGCGTTAAGAACGTCTGGCGAGCAAAGTCGATGACTACTCGATAGTTCAATGTGCCATGCTTTACGGCTTAGAACCAGGACTTCAACGATGTTTTGAGCGTCATGGAGCATATGAGATGTTCCAGAGTTGAAGTTAATATTCGAGAAGAATGCCCGATTGAGAGATATGAAGTCTCCAATAAGTTCTATAGCTGCAAGATGGAGGAGAATAGTTACATCGGTGAGCATATACTCAAGATGTCCGGGTATTGTAATCACTTGATTCAACTGGGAGTTACTCTTCCGGATGATAGCGTCATTGGCAGAATTCTCCAATCACTTCCACCAAGATACAAGAGCTTCATGATGTACTATAATATGCAAGGGGTGGATAAGACAATTCCCGAGCTCTTCGCAATGTTAAAGGCTGCGGAGGTAGAAATCAAGAAGGAGCACCAAGTGTTGATGGTCAACAAGACCACTAGTTTCAAGAAAAAGGGCAAAGGGAAGAAGAAGGGAACTTCAAGAAGAACAAAGCAAGTTGTTTGCTCAAGAGAAGAAACCAGTGCGGACCTAAGCCAAACCCAGAGTGCTTCTACCACAAGCGGTGGTCACTTGAAGCGGAACTGCCCCAAGTATTTGGCGGATAAGAAGGATGGCAAGGTGAACAAAGGTATATATGATATACATGTTATTGATGTGTACCTTACTAAAGCTCGCATGCACACAGGGGTATTTGATCTGGTTACATTTGCTAATATTTGCAACTTCGAAATAGGGACTACTGGATTAAGTGAACACTAGCAAAGGACGAGGCGACGATGCGCGTGGGAAATGGTTCCAAAGTCGATGTGATCGCGGTCGGCACACTACCTCTACATCTACCTTCGGGATTAGTATTAGACCTAAATAATTGTTATTTGGTGCCAGCGTTGAGCATGAACATTATATCTGGATCTTGTTTGATGCGAGACGGTTATTCATTTAAATCGGAGAATAATGGTTGTTCTATTTATATGAGTAATTGAAGGAAATATGCCCTAGAGGCAATAATAAAGTTATTATTTATTTCCTTATTTCATGATAAATGTTTATCATTCATGCTAGAATTGTATTAACCGGAAACATGATACATGTGTGAATGCATAGACAAAACAAGATGTCACTAGTATGCCTCTACTAGACTGGCTTGTTAATCAAAGATGGTTATGTTTCCTGACCATGAACAAAGAGTTGTTATTTGATTAACAAGGTCACATCATTAGTAGAATGATCGATTGACATGACCCATTCCTTAGCTTAGCACACGATCGTTTAGTATGTTGCTCTGCTTTCATCCATGACTTATACATGTTCCTGTAACTATGAGATTATGCAACTCCGTTTGCGGAGGAACACTTTGGGTGCTACCAAGCGTCTAACGAATCGGGTGATTATAAAGGAGTACTACAGTGTCTCCAAAGGCGATGTTGGGTTGGCGTATTTGAGATTAGGTTTTGTCACTCCGATTGTCGGAGAGGTATCTCTGGGCCCTCTCGGTAATGCACATCATTGAAGCCTTGCAAGCACTACAACTAATGAGTTAGTTGTGAGATGATGTATTACGGAACGAGTAAAGAGACTTGCGGTAACGAGATTGAACTAGGTATTGGATACCGACGATCGAATCTCGGGCAAGTAACATACCGATGACAAAGGGAACAACGTATGTTGTTATGCGGTCTCGACCGATAAAGATCTTCGTAGAATATGTAGGAACCAATATGGGCATCCAGGTCCGCTATTGGTTATTGACCGTGAACAGTTCTAGGTCATGTCTACATTGTTCTCGAACCGTAGGGTCCGCACGCTTAAAGTTTCGATGGCGGTTATTATGAGTTTATGTATTTTGATGTACCGAAGAAGTTGAGTCCCCGATGTGATCACGGACATGACGAGGAGTCTCGAAATGGTCGAGACATAAAGATTGATATATTGGAAGCCTATGTTTGGAGTTGGAATGGTTCGGGCAGAAAACAGAATTCTGGAGTCCGGGAGGTTACGGAACCCCGGGGTAAATGGGCCTCGGTGGGCCTCGAGGGAGAAGAGGAGGGGCCGGCTAGGGGTGGCACGCCCTCCCCCCAGTCCGAATAGGACAAGGAGGGGCGCGCCTCTCCTCTTCCCCCCCCAAACCTAATCCAACTAGGAAGGGGGGAGTCCTACTCCCAGGGAGTAGGACTCCTCCGCAGCGCCTCTAGGCTAGGCCGGCCTCCCCCTCCTCCTTTATATCACGGGGCAGGGGGCACCCTAGAACACACAAGTTTGATCTACGGATCGTTCCTTAGCCGTGTGCGGTGCCCCCTCCACCATATTCCACCTCGGTCATACCGTCATGAAGCTTAAGCGAAGCCTGCGCCGTGAAACATCAAGATCGTCCTGCACGCGTCGTCTTGTGAAACTCTCCTCGACACTCGGCTGGATCGGAGTCTGAGGGCGTCATCGAGCTGTCGTGTGTCAAGAACTCGGGGCACCGAAGTAACGGCGCCGGATCGGTTGGATCGCGAGGAGATCGTCGACTACTTCCTCTACGTTGTGATCGCTTCGCCGGGTCTCTGAGTGCGTGAGACAACACTCTCCCCTCTCGTTGCTATACATCACCATGATCTTGCGTGTGCGTAGGAAATTTTTGAAATTACTCGTTCCCCAACGATGGCATCGAGCCTAGGTTTTTCTATGGTTTGATGTTTTGCACGAGTAGAACACAAGTGAGTTGTGGGCGATACAAGTCATACTACCTACCAGCATGTCATACTTTGGTTCAGCGGTATTGTGAGATGAAGCGGCCCAGACCGACATTACGCGTGCGCTTCTGCGAGACTGGTTTCACCGCTGCGAGCACTCGTTGCTTAAAGGTGACCGTGGGTGCTGTCTCTCTCACTTTAGTTGAACCGAGTGTGGCTACGCCCGTCCTTGAGAAGGTTAAAACGAGTCTATTTGACGAAATATCGTTGTGGTTTTGATGCGTGGGTGAGACTGGTTCTTGCTTAAGCCCGTAGCAGCCACGTAAAATTTGCAACAACAAAGTAGAGGACGTCTAACTTGTTTTTGCAGGGCATGTTGTGATGTGATATGGTCAAGGCGTGATGCTATATTTTATTGTATGAGATGATCATGTTTTGTAACGAAGTTATCGGCAATGGCGAGGAGCCATATGGTTGTCGCTTTATTGTATGCAATGCAATGCATACTGTAATGCTTTACTTTATCACTAAGCGGTAGCGATAGTCGAGAAGCATAAGTTTTGGCGAGGCGACAACGATGCTACGATGGAGATCAAGGTGTCGCGCGGTGGCGATGGTGATCATGGTGGTCTTTGCAAGATGGAGATCGTGAAGCACAAGATGATGATGACCATATCATATCACTTATATTGATTTGCATGTGATGTTTATCCTTTTATGCATCTTATCTTGCTTTGATTGACGGTAGCATTATAAGATGATCTCTCACTAAATTATCAAGAAGTGTTCTCCCGGTATGCACCGTTGCCAAAGTTAAATCGTGCCCGGACACCACGTGATGATCGGGTGTGATAAGCTCTCGTCCATCTACAACGGGTGCAAGCCAGTTTTGCACACGCAGAATACTCGGGTTATACTTGACGAGCCTAGCATATGCGAGATATGGCCTCGGAACACGGAGACCGAAGGTCGGCGTGAATCATATAGTAGATATGATCAACATAAGATGTTCACCATTGAAAACTACTCCATTTCACGTGATGATCGGTTATGGTTTAGTTGATTTGGATCACGTGATCACTTAGATGACTAGAGATGTTTTTCTAAGTGGGAGTTCTTAAGTAATATGATTAATTGAACTTAAATTTATCATGAACTTAGTACTGATAGTATCTTGCTTGTTTATGTTTGATTGTAGATAGATGGCTCGTCTTTGTTGTTCCGTTGAATTTTAATGCGTTCCTTGAAAAGCAAAGTTGAAAGATGATGGTAGCAATTACGGATTGGGTCCGTAACGAGGATTATCCTCATTGCTGCCTGTAAGAGTTACGTCTGGATGCACCGCTAGGTGCAGACTCTTCTTCTTGCAACCGACGGCGTTAAGAACGTCTGGCGAGCAAAGCCGATGACTACTCTATAGTTCGATGTGCCATGCTTTACGGCTTAGAACCGGGACTTCAACGGCGTTTTGAGCGTCATGGAGCATATGAGATGTTCGAGAGTTGAAGTTAATATTCAACAGAATGCGGATTGAGAGATATGAAGTCTCCAATAAGTTCTATAGCTGCAAGATGGAGGAGAATAGTTACATTAGTGAGCACATACTCGTAATGTCCGGGTACTACAATCACTTGACACAATTGGGAGTTAATCTTCCGGATGATTGTGTCATTGATGAAATTCTCAATCACCGCCACCAAGCTACAAAGGCTTCGTGATGAACTATAATATGCAAGGGTTAGTAAAGACTATACAGAGCTCTTCGCAATGCTAAAAGCTGCGGAGGTAGAAATCAAGAAGGAGCATCAAGTGTTGATGGTCAACAAGACCACTAGTTTCAAGAAGAAAGGCAAAGGGAAGAAGAAGGGAACTTCAAGAAAACAGCAAGCAAGTTCTTTGCTCGGAGAAGAAACCCAAGTCTGGCCCTAAACCTGAAACCGAGTGCTTCTCTGCAAGCGGTAGTCCTTTGAAGCGGAACTGCCCCAAGTATTTGGCGGATAAGAAGGATGGCAAGGTGAACAAAGGTATATGTGATATACATGTTATTGATGTGTACCTTACTAGAGCTCGTAGTAGCACTGGTATTTGATCTTGGTTACATTGCTAATATTTGCAACTCGAAGCAGGGACTACGGATTGCGAACTCGGCAAAGGGCGAGGTGACGATCTTGCGTGGGAAATGGTTCCAAAGTCGATGTGATCGCGGATCGACGCTACCTCTACATCTACCTTCGGGATTAGTTTTAGACCTAAATAATTGTTATTTGGTGCTGCGTTGAGCATGAACATTATATCTGGATCTTGTTTGATGCGAGGCGGTTATTCATTTAAATCGAGAGAATAATGGTTGTTCTATTTATATGAGTAATATCTTTTATGGTCATGCACCCTTGAGGAATGGTCTATTTTGATGAATCTCGATAGTAGTGATACACATATTCATAATGTTGAAACCAAAAGATGCAGAGTTGATAATGATAGTGCAACTTATTTGTGGCACCGCCGTTTAGGTCATATCGGTGTAAAGCGCATGAAGAAACTCCATCTTGATGGACTTTTGGAGTCACTTGATTATGAATCACTTGGCACTTGCAAACCGTGCCTCATGGGCAAGATGACTAGAACACCGTTCTCGGTACTATGGAGAGAGCAACAGATTTGTTGGAAATCATACATACGGATGTATGTGGTCCAATGAATGTTGAGGCTCGTGGCGGATATCGTTATTTTCTCACCTTCACGGATGACTTAAGCGGATATGGGTATATCTACTTAATGAAACATAAGTCTGAAACGCTTGAAAAGTTCAAAGAATTTCAGAGTGAAGTTGAAAATCATCGTAACAAGAAAATTAAGTTTCTACGATCGATCGTGGAGGTGAATATTTGAGTTCTGAGTTTGGTCTACATTTGAAACAATGCGGAATAGTTTACAACTCACGCCACCCGAACACCACAACGTAATGGTGTGTCCGAGCGTCGTGTCGTACTTTACTAGATATGGTGCGATCTATGATGTCTCTTACTGATTTACCGCTATCGTTTTGGGGTTATGCTCTAGAGACGGCCGCATTCACCTTGAATAGAACACCGTCGAAATCCGTTGAGGCGACACCTTATGAACTATGGTTTGGCAAGAAACCAAAGTTGTCGTTTCTTAAAGTTTGGGGATGCGATGCTTATGTGAAAAAGCTTCAACTGATAAGCTCGAACCCAAATCGAAAATGTGTCTTCATAGGATACCCAAAGGAGACAGTTGGGTACACCTTCTATCACAGATCCGAAGGCAAGACATTCGTTGCTAAGAATGGATCCTTTCTAGAGAAGGAGTTTCTCTCGAAAGAAGTGAGTGGGAGGAAAGTGGAACTTGATGAGGTAATAGTACCTTCTCCCTTACTTGAAAGTAGTTAAATCGCAGTAAACCGTTTACGAGACACCTACACCAAGTAGTGAGGAAGTTGATGATGTTGATCATGAAACTTGAGATCAAGTTAATGCGAACCTCGTAGATCAACCAGAGTAAGATCCGCACTGAGTGGTATAGTAATCCTGTTCGGAAATCATGCTACTAGATCATGATGAACCTCGAACTATGAAGAAGCGATGGTGAGCCCAGATTCCATAAAATGGCTTGAGGCCATGAAATCGAGATGGGATCCATGTATGAAAACAAAGTATGGACTTTGGTTGACTTGCCGAGGGTAGGCAAGCAATAGAAAACAAGTGGATCTTCAAGAAGAAGACCGACGACGACGGTAATGTTCTCGTCTACAAAGCTCGACTTGTGCAAAGGGTTTTCGACAAGTTCAAGGGATTGACTACGATGAGACCTTCTCACCCGTGGCGATGCTTAAGTCCGTCCGAATCATGTTAGCAATTGCGCATTTTATGATTATGAAATTTGGCAAATGGATGTAAAGACGCATTCTGAATGGATTTACGGAAGAAGAGTTGTATATGATGCAACGGAAGGTTTTATCGATCCAAAGGGAGCTAACAAAGTGTGCAAGCTCCAATGATCCATCTATGGACTGGTGCAAGCATCTCGGAGTTGGAATAAGCGCTTTGATAGTGTGATCAAAGCATTTGGGTTTGTCTGAGACTTTTGGAGAAGCCTATATTTACAAGAAAGTGAGTGGGAGCTCTGTAGCATTTACGATATTATATGTAGATGACATATTGCTGATCGGAAATGATATAGAATTTCTGGATAGCATAAAGGATACTTGAATAAGAGTTTTCAATGAAAGACCTCGGTGAAGCTGCTTACATATTAGGCATTAAGATCTATAGAGATAGATCAAGGCGCTTAATTGGACTTTCACAAAGCACATACCTTGACAAAATTTTGAAGAAGTTCAAAATGGATCAAGCAAAGAAAGGGTTCTTGCACGTGTTACAAGGTGTGAAGTTGAGTAAGACTCAATGCCCGACCACTGCAGAAGATAGAGAGAAAATGAAAGATGTTCCTATGCTTCACCATAGGCTCTATCATGTATGCAATCTCAGTACCAGACACTGATGTGTGCCTTGCTATAAGCCTAGCGAGGAGGTACCAAAGTAATCCAGAGTGGATCATCGGACAATGGTCAAGAACATCTGAAATACGAAAAGGACTAAGGATATGTTTCTCGTATATGGATGTGACAAAGAGCTCATCGTAATTGGTTACGTTGATGCAAGCTTTGACACCGATCCGACGATTCTAAATCGCAGACCGGATCGTATTTACACTAAGCGGAGGAGCTGTCGGTTAGTGCGAGTTCTAAACAAAGCGTCGTGGCGGGATCTACATGTGAAGCGGAGTACATAGCAGCTTCGGAAGCAGCTAATGAAGGAGTGCGGATGAAGGAGTTCATATCCGATCTAGGTGTCATACCTAGTGCATCGGGTCCAATGAAAATCTTCGTGACAATCTTCGAGCAATTGCCTTAGCAAAGGAATCCAGATTTCACAAGAGGACCAAGCACATCAAGAGGCGCTTCAATTCCATCCGGACTTAGTCCGTGGGAGACATAGAGATTTGCAAGATACATACGGATCTGAATGTTGCGAGACCCGTTGACTAAGCCTCTTCCACGAGCAAAACATGATCAGCACCAAGACTCCATGGGTGTTAGAATCATTACTATGTAATCTAGATTATTGACTCTAGTGCAAGTGGGAGATCAAGGAAATATGCCCTAGAGGCAATAATAAAGTTATTATTTATTTCCTTATTTCATGATAAATGTTTATCATTCATGCTAGAATTGTATTAACCGGAAACATGATACATGTGTGAATGCATAGACAAAATAAGATGTCACTAGTATGCCTCTACTAGACTAGCTTGTTAATCAAAGATGGTTATGTTTCCTACCATGAACAAAGAGTTGTTATTTGATTAACAAGGTCACATCATTAGTAGAATGATCGATTGACATGACCCATTCCTTAGCTTAGCACACGATCGTTTAGTATGTTGCTACTGCTTTCATCCATGACTTATACATGTTCCTGTAACTATGAGATTATGCAACTCCCGTTTGCCGGAGGAACACTTTGGGTGCTACCAAACGTCACAACGTAACTGGGTGATTATAAAGGAGTACTACAGGTGTCTCCAAAGGCGTATGTTGGGTTGGCGTATTCGAGATTAGGTTTTGTCACTCCGATTGTCGGAGAGGTATCTCTGGGCCCTCTCGGTAATGCACATCATCAAGCCTTGCAAGCACTACAACTAATGAGTTAGTTGTGAGATGATGTATTACGGAGCGAGTAAAGAGACTTGCCGTGCGAGATTGAACTAGGTATTGGATACCGACGATCGAATCTCGGGCAAGTAACATACCGATGACAAAGGGAACAACGTATGTTGTTATGCGGTCGACCGATAAAGATCTTCGTAGAATATGTAGGAACCAATATGGGCATCCGGTCCCGCTATTGGTTATTGACCGTGAATAGTTCTAGGTCATGTCTACATTGTTCTCGAACCGTAGGGTCCGCACGCTTAAAGTTTCGATGATGTTATTATGAGTTTATGTATTTTGATGTACCGAAGAAGTTCGAGTCCGGATGTGATCACGGACATGACGAGGAGTCTCGAAATGGTCGAGACATAAAGATTGATATATTGGAAGCCTATGTTTGGAGTTGAATGGTTCCTGACGAAAAAGGAATTTACCGAGTACCGGAGGTTACTGGAACCCCGGGGTAAATGGGCCTCGGTGGGCCTCGAGGAGAAGAGGAGGGGGGCCGGGGGTGGCCGCCCTCCTCCCCCCAGTCCGAATAGGACAAGGAGGGGGCGCCCTCTCCTCTTCCTCCCCCCCAAACCTAATCCAACTAGGAAGGGGGAGTCCTACTCCCTAGGAGTAGGACTCCTCCCGCCGCCTTCTAGCTAGGCCGGCCGGCCTCCCCCCTCCTTTATATCTGAGGCAGGGGGCACCCTAGAACACACAAGTTTGATCTACGGATCGTTCCTTAGCCGTGTCGGTGCCCCCTCCACCATATTCCACCTCGGTCATACCGTCATGAAGCTTAGGCGAAGCCTGCGTGAAACATCAAGATCGTCCACGCCGTCGTCGTCTTGTGAAACTCTCCTCGACACTCGGCTGGATCGAGTACGAGGGCGTCATCGAGCTGTCGTGTGTCAAGAACTCGGGGGCGCCGGAGTAACGGCGCCGGGATCGGTTGGATCGCGAGGAGATCGTACGACTACTTCCTCTACGTTGTGATCGCTTCCGCTTCGGGTCTACGAGGGTACGTAGACAACACTCTCCCCTCTCGTTGCTATACATCACCATGATCTTGCGTGGGCGTAGGAAATTTTTTGAAATTACTACGTTCCCCAACAGTAATATCTTTTATGGTCATGCACCCTTGAAGAGTGGTCTATTTTTGATGAATCTCGATAGTAGTGATACACATATTCATAGTGTTGAAGCCAAAAGATGCAGAGTTGATAATGATAGTGCAACTTATTTGTGGCACTGCCGTTTAGGTCATATCGGTGTAAAGCGCATGAAGAAACTCCATGCTGATGGACTTTTGGAACCACTTGATCATGAATCACTTGGTACTTGCGAACCGTGCCTCATGGGCAAGATGACTAAAAGACCGTTCTCCGGTACTATGGAGAGAGCAACAGATTTGTTGGAAATCATACATACAGATGTATGTGGTCCGATGAATGTTGAGGCTCGTGGCGGATATCGTTATTTTCTCACCTTCACAGATGATTTAAGCAGATATGGGTATATCTACTTAATGAAGCATAAGTGTGAAACATTTGAAAAGTTCAAAGAATTTCAGAGTGAAGTTGAAAATCATCGTAATAAGAAAATAAAGTTTCTACGATCTGATCGTGGAGGAGAATATTTGAGTTACGAGTTTGATCTACACTTGAAACAATGCGGAATAGTTTCACAACTCACGCCACCCGGAACACCACAGCGTAATGGTGTGTTCGAACGTCGTAATCGTACTTTACTTGATATGGTGCGATCTATGATGTCTCTTACAGATTTACCGCTATCGTTTTGGGGTTATGCTTTAGAGACGGCCACATTCACATTAAACAGGGCACCATCAAAATCCGTTGAGACGACACCTTATGAACTATGGTTTGGCAAGAAACCAAAGTTGTCGTTTCTTAAAGTTTGGGGTTGCGATGCTTATGTGAAAAAGCTTCAACCTGATAAGCTCGAACCCAAATCAGAGAAATGTGTCTTCATAGGATACCCAAAGGAGACAATTGGGTACACCTTCTATCACAGATCCGAAGGCAAGACATTCGTTGCTAAGAATGGATCCTTTCTAGAGAAGGGTTTCTCTCGAAAGAAGTGAGTGGGAGGAAAGTAGAACTTGATGAGGTAACTGCACTGCTCCCTTGTTGGAAAATAGTACATCACAGAACCGGTTTACGTGGCGTCAAAACCAACTAGTGAGGAAGTTGATGATGATGATCATAGAACTTGGATCAAGTTGCTCTGAGAACCTCGTGGGTCAAACAGAGTAAGATCCGCACTGAGTGGTACGGTAATCCTATTACGGAAGTCATGCTACTAGATCATGATGAACCTCACGAACTATGAAGAAGTGATGGTGAGCCCAGATTCCGCAAAATGGCTTGAAGCCAAGAAATGCGAGATGGGATCCATGTATGAAAACAAAGTATGGACTTTGGTTGACTTGCACAGTGATCGGCAAGCAATTGAGAATAAATGGATCTTCAAGAAGAAGACCGACGCCGACGGTAATGTTCACGTCTACAAAGCTCGACTTGTTGCAAAAGGTTTTCGACAAGTTCAAGGGATTGACTACGATGAGACCTTCTCACCCGTGGCGATGCTTAAGTCTCTCCGAATCATGTTAGCAATTGTCGATTTTATGATTATGAAATTTGGCAAATGGATGTAAAAACGCATTCTGAATGGGTTTCGGAGGAAGAGTTGTATATGATGCAACGAAGGTTTTATCGATCCAAAGGAGCTAACAAAGTGTGCAAGCTCCAATGATCCATTTATGGACTGGTGCAAGCCTCTCGGAGTTGGAATAAATGCTTTGATAGTGTGATCAAAGCATTTGGGTTATATCTGAACTTTTGGAGAAGCTTTGTATTTATAAGAAAGTGAGTGGGAGCTCTGTAGCATTTCTAATATTATATGTGGATGACATATTATTGATTGGAAATGATATAGAATTTCTGGATAGCATAAAGGGATACCTGAATAAAAGTTTTTCAATGAAAGACCTCGGTGAAGCTGCTTACATATTGGGCATTAAGATCTATAGAGATAGATCAAAACGCTTAATTGGACTTTCACAAAGCACATACCTTAACAAAGTTTTGAAGAAGTTCAAAATGGATCAAGCAAAGAAAGGGTTCTTGCCTGTATTGCAAGGTGTGAAGTTGAGTAAGACTCAATGCCCGAGCACTGCAGAAGATAGAGAGAAAATGAAAGATGCTCCCTATGCCTCAGCCATAGGCTCTATCCTGTATGCAATGCTGTGTACCAGACCTGATGTGTGCCTTGCTATAAGTTTAGCACGGAGGTACCAAAGTAATCCAGGAGTGGATCACTGGACAGCGGTCAAGAACATCCTGAAGTACCTGAAAAGGACTAAGGATATGTTTCTCGTATATGGAGGTGACAAAGAACTCATCGTAAAGGGTTATGTTGATGCAAGCTTTGACACTGATCCGGACGATTCTAAATCGCAAACCGGATACGTGTTTACATTAAACGATGGAGCTGTCAGTTGGTGCAGTTCAAAACAAAGCGTCGTGGCGGGATCTACGTGTGAAGCGAAATACATAGCTGCTTCGGAAGCAGCTAATGAAGGAGTCTGGATGAAGGAGTTCATATCCGATCTAGGTGTCATACCTAGTGCATCGGGTCCAATGAAGATATTTTGTGACAATACTGGAGTTATTGCCTTGGAGAAGGAATCCAGATTTCACAAGAGAACCAAGCACATCAAGAGACGCTTCAATTCCATCCGGGATCTAGTCCAGGTGGGAGACATACAGATTTGCAAGATACATACGGATCTGAATGTTGCAGACCCATTGACTAAGCCTCTTCCACGAGCAAAACATGATCAGCACCAAGACTCCATGGGTGTTAGAATCATTACTGTGTAATCTAGATTATTGACTCTAGTGCAAGTGGGAGACTGAAGGAAATATGCCCTAGAGGCAATAATAAAGTTATTATTTATTTCCTTATATCATGATAAATGTTTATTATTCATGCTAGAAGTGTATTAACCGGAAACATAATACATGTGTGAATATATAGACAAACAGAGTGTCACTAGTATGCCTCTACTTGACTAGCTTGTTAATCAAAGATGGTTATGTTTCCTAACCATGGACAAAGAGTTGTTATTTGATTAATGGGATCACATCATTAGTTGAATGATCTGATTGACATGACCCATTCCGTTAGCTTAGCACCCGATCGTTTAGTATGTTGCTATTGCTTTCTTCATGACTTATACATGTTCCTATGACTATGAGATTATGCAACTCCCGTTTACCGGAGGAACACTTTGTGTGCTACCAAACGTCACAATGTAACTGGGTGATTATAAGGGTGCTCTACAGGTGTCTCCAAAGGTACTTGTTGGGTTGGCGTATTTCGAGATTAGGATTTGTCACTCCGAATGTCGGAGAGGTATCTCTGGGTCCTCTCGGTAATGCACATCACTTAAGCCTTGCAAGCATTGCAACTAATGACTTAGTTGCGAGATGATGTATTACGGAACGAGTAATGAGACTTGCCGGTAACGAGATTGAACTAGGTATTGGATACCGACGATCGAATCTCGGGCAAGTAACATACCGATGACAAAGGGAACAACGTATGTTGTTATGCGGTCTGTAAAGATCTTCATAGAATATGTAGGAACCAATATGGGCATCCAGGTCCCGCTATTGGTTATTGACCGGAGACATGTCTCGGTCATGTCTACATTGTTCTCGAACCGTAGGGTCCGCACGCTTAAGGTTACGATGACAGTTTCTTTATGAGTTTATGTATTTTGATGTACCGAAGGTTGTTCAGAATCCCGGATGTGATCACGGACATACAAGGAGTCTTGAAATGGTCGAGACATAAAGATCGATATATTGGAAGCCTATATTTGGACATCGGAATCGTTCCGGGTGAAATCGGCATTTTACCGGAGTACCGGGAGGCTACCGGAACCCCCCCGGGGGTTATTGGGCCTACATGGGCCTCGAGGGAGGAGAGGGAAGGAGGCGGGAGGTGGCCGCACGCCCCTCCCCTTCCTAGTCCGAATAGGACAAGGGAAGGGGGGCGGCGCCCCCCCTTTTCCTTCCCCTCTTCCTCCTCTTTCCCCCTCCTCCTTCTCCAACTAGGAAAGAAAGGGAGTCCTACTCCCGGTGGGAGTAGGACTCCCCCCTGGCGCGCCCCTCCTTGGCCGGCCGCCCCCTCCCCTTGGCTCCTTTATATACGGGGGCGGGGGGCACCCCATAGACACACAAGTTGATCTTCGTGATCATTCCTTAGCTGTGTGCGGTGCCCCCCTCCACGATATTACACCTCGGTCGTATTGTAGCGGTGCTTAGGCGAAGCCCTGCGACAGTTGAACATCAAGATCGTCACCACGCCGTCGTGCTGACGGAACTCCTCCCTGAAGCTCTGCTGGATCGGAGCCCGGGGTGCGTCATCGAGTTGTACGTGTGTCAAGAACTCGGAGGTGCCGGAGTAACGGTGCTTGGATCGGTTGGACCGGGAAGACGTACGACTACTTCCTCTACATTGTGTCAATGCTTCCGCTTCGGTCTACGAGGGTACGTAGACAACACTCTCCCCTCTCGTTGCTATGCATCACCATGATCTTGCGTGTGCGTAGGAATTTTTTTGAAATTACTACGTTCCCCTACAACTTTACATTTCGGACCTCATGAATTACATGCAAACCCCCCGCAGAAGAATAAATAAATGAATGAATTACTACATGAAACCGGAGCACGTTCGTTAAATTTTGAACATAACACGTTTATAAAAAATGACCGGACCTAAACCAGTCTAAGGGCCTCTTTGATTTTTCCCGCAAAAAAGGGCCTCTTTGATTCGCAGGATACTGAAAACACAGGAATGGGGAAAGTATGATGGTGATGAACCGAGACGAGGAGAACTCTAACTCAGTTAGAGGTTAGAGTTAGATTCTAACCCTGAACTAACTCTAAACCAAATAGGTGTATGGATGGCAGGGTTAGATTGACAATAAATGCTCTATCTCAATCATTTGACTACTTTGGACCCTATTTTTAGTCAGACTAAAATAAGTTCCTTGGATCCAAGCTCCCTCTTGGTGTGGCCGGCTCTTTTGTGGCCTCCTCCCGCTCACAATTGACATATACGAACCATCTATATAAATCAAGCATGCAAAACATGATAATTTTTACTTTGTCCATACAAATGAGATATCCCACTTAAACATGCAAGTCGTCCATCAAGCTTCACAAAATAAAGAAACACTTCATGAAACAAAGAATGAGCTAACTCATCACGGAAGTCATTCACGATAGGGAGGGAGCCCGGAGCCCCTCACGCACGGAGGGAGGAGCTCGCCATCGTCGCTCTGGAGGAAGGCTCTATAGAGCCAAAGCCCCGGGAACCCCTCCGATGCTGGCCCTTGCGAGTTGAGATTGACACCGGCATGGGTAGCAGGGCCGCTTGCCGCCGACTGGGAACTTAATCTTTGGGCCTCTAGAAATAATGCAAGCCTGTAACTAAAATACCTAGAAAGGTGAACTGAAACTTTGGGCCTCTAGAAATAATGCAAGCCTAAAACTAAAATACCTAGAAAGGTGAACTGAATATTTGGGCCTCTAGAAATAATGCAAGCCTGGAAATAAAATACCTAGAAAGGTGAACTGAATCTTTGGGCCTCTAGAAATAATGCAAGCCTGAACTGAACGCTTGTTGTGGAGAGAAAAAAAGATAATCACTCCACTATATATGGATGCAGAGGCCTGAGCGCTTACTTTACTAGGGTTGCTATCTTCATTCTCTCATCCTCTCCAGATATAAACAAGACAACGGTAGCGACATTTTCTCTCTGCTCACCGCTGGTCATAGATCCAGCCGGATCCCTTCGGCCGGTGTGTGTAGAGGACTAAAAGGTGCATCGTTCACGCGGTCATCACCGCCGAGGGAGGAAACCCACAGCTGCCGGAGCGGCCCGATCCTCTGCCCGTGCCATTCTCTCTGACACATCGCCGGCTCGGGAGGTCTTCCAACCCTTCTTCCTCCCTACCGTATTGTCCGCAGATCCGACCTGCCACCGCCGACATCCCGGCGACCCTCAGGTATAAGTTCTTCGAAAGCGGCCTTGCTCTACTGCCCCAGCTCCCCACGTGTCTGCATGTGCATCTTTTTCTACTCCCATCAGCTCTTCCAAAGCCACCTAAATTTTTAGTATTATTAGAGGTAAAGCTACTTCATGCATTCGAATCTAGGGCTTTGTTCAAACAACAAAGAAAGGGGGAAAGTTGCAAAGATGAATCTAGGACTTGATTCAAAGAGGAAATAATATGGTGAAAGTAGTAGAGACCGGATACCCAACCGGTCTCTTGGTTGAAAAGGGAAATAATGGGAAAACGCAGACAAACCGGATAAGGAACAAATCTATTATTGGTTGAAAAAGGATAGAAAGTGGCGGTGATGGACAAGTCAACAGAGTATGTCCAGATTAGATTTGTTGCCATCACATAGTGAAAGGTCTCGAGATTAGATTTGTCGCCTCACATAGTAAAAGGTCTCAAGATTAGATTTGTTTGCCCTCACATAGTAAAAGGTCTCGAGATTAGATTTGTCGCCTCATATAGTAAAAGGTCTCGAGATTAGATTTGCGCCTCACATAGTAAAAGGTCTCGAGATTAGATTTTACGCCCTTACATAGTACAAGGTCTCGAGATTAGGTTTGTCGCTCTCACATAGCATGAACAAACTCGGCATCACCACTTTATGCCTCCTTGTAGGTACATTGTCTTTGATCGTCCACCGTAGCATGTCCTTATACCAACCTTTTCTTTGTTGTTAATGTAAGGGCGCATGTAAAATGAAGCGATCACACTGCTTACCTTAGGGACATGTCTAACCGGTGTTATTGTTAATCTAATGCCTCCAAAGGATAAGATGCAATTAAACGTGTTACAAATGGCACTCCTGCTGTTTTCCCCAAGATGATAAGTAAGTTGCTCCTTTACACTGCCGAGTGTCCCGTGTCCCCACGGTCCCATGCCCTTAAACCAACTCTTTAGCTGCAGCTGATTTATCGTGCACAGTAAACAAGCAATGCCACCATTAAAGTAATCCCATATTTGAGGAATCTCATTGTTGATCGTAATGCTTCTGGTAACATGAAGCATTGCTGACGTTTTAAAATTTCTACTGTCCTTGCATGATTGCCATGAACATAATTAAGATGCTTCTTTTCATTTTGTATATGTTTCATATATTCTTATTGACCAGCAGTTGTTTACTTTCTATCATTTTGTGCAGATAGGGATATCCATTTCACCTTGTTGCTATTGTGACCTTTTGGTGAACTGCACAAAACACTTTTTCTTGGAATGAGTGTCTTGTGCAGTTCAACTAAAATGTCACGTGGGCAACATCGCTCAATTTTCGTGGAACTGCACAAAATGGTGATTGCAGCTTCCAAAATCTCCGTCAAGTTTTGCTGGTAATCTCGTGCAACATTTTATTAGCCTTTGCAAGATGGAGCCGTCACTGTCACCACAATGGCACTTTATTTTAGTGGAACTGCACAAAAGGATAAGAAAATTATAGTTGCACCTTACATGAGCCAGACATCCAACCTTAATGTTCCTCAATTTTAGTGCAACTACTAAAGAAGAACCTGCCAGCTCACAAGAGCAAGTACTTCTTGCTAGCTGAATGATGCAATCTTTGCTTCATTTCAGGTGAACTGCAGAAAAAGGTGCATGAATTGAATCATGGAACTCCACGCAGACCTCATCCAAGTAGAGCTGGAGGTTGAGTTCAAGGAGGTCGCTATTAAAGCGAAATCATGCTCTCCTGTCTCCTTGTTTGTGATGTGCAAACATGTTGTGCAAACAGGAATACTCAACTACAGATGTTGTGACGGTCAAGAGTATTCGCCAAGTTCTTCGATTGTATGACATGGCTAGCCAAGATGGATTTAATCCCGGTATTCACTTTATCAAAAGGCTCTAATGGGTTGGTTCTGAATCTTGCAAGCTGGGAATCGGTGAGATGTGTAGGCATCTTTGTTGTACTTATTATTTGAATCTTATTTGTTGGTTCTGAATCTTGCAAGCTGGGAATCAATGAGATGTGTAGGCATCTTTGTTGTACTTATAATTTGGATCTTATTTGTTGGTTCTGAATCTTGCAAGTCGGGAATCAATGAGATGTGTAGGCATCTTTGTTGTACTTATTATTTAAATCTTATTTGTTGGTTCTCGAATCTTGCAAGTCGGGAAACACGGCATGATGATGCAGAGGACAACAACCATAACAAGATTATCTTTGTGAAAGTGCGACAAATGTGCCGATCGTAAAAATCCCGAGAATAATAATTCTAATTGTTGTGCATGTTGATCCTGTGGCACCGATAGAACGAAATAATGCATTGCTTGTTTTAAGTATAAATTTCTATTAAAGCTAATTAAATTTAAGTAAAGTGACCACTAACTCCTGTTATTACAAGATACAATCTGAGACCCGCCGTGAACCGACGTGTGGCGAGTAGGTTTCTTAATGGAGGCATTTGAATGCGCCGAGGGTGCATCTTCTCCGGGCGCAATGGACGAGGGAGGGGTAGTAATTGTTGTCGCATGTACACACTCAAAGTTATCGTTGAATCCAGTTCCCCAAGAGCTGAAAAAGCGAATCGCTGCCGCCGCCACACACTCGTTCACTCAAAGAGACTCCAATGGCGATCCGAGGGGTGAGCCTGCTAGATATGGACTTCGGCAAGGAGTTAGTTCGCCGTTCAGTCCGATGGCCGCCCTAAGTTGAATGTGATGTACACCAACGATACGGACTCGGTGAAGCTCTGCCTCGCCTCAGTCCTATGGCTACACCAGGTTCTGGAGCATTTGCCCGTTTCATCGGCATCGCCGACTACACCTTCGCTACGGTGGAGAGAAGGAAGAACACGACAATTCGGCCATAT
Source organism: Aegilops speltoides (assembly GCA_021437245.1). Classification (NCBI taxonomy): domain Eukaryota; kingdom Viridiplantae; phylum Streptophyta; class Magnoliopsida; order Poales; family Poaceae; genus Aegilops; species Aegilops speltoides. Next base: position 163,741,314 of record CM038142.1, on the reverse strand, counting down.
GGTGTAACAAGCTTGTCGACATCCAGAAGCAATATAAGATCATCAGCAATGGGCAGGAGAAGGACTCCGTGGTTGACCCCGCTGTGACCATCATCAACCCCTGATACGCCAACATGAAAGAAGATGACCTGAACACGTGGGAGGTACCTCTGAATCTAGCCTACATAACCTACGCGACCAAGGACGCATACGCATGCTACGACATGTACAGGCAGATCTTGGACATGAGGGCGGTGTCGCTTCCCGTAACGATTTAGTACACGGACAGCCGCAGCGTCATGATCAAGCATGCTAGGAAGGTCTAGATGTTGTACTTTATCCGCTTATAAGCACCTTTATCATCTGAGTGTTTCATGCATTAGCCTATGTGTCGTAATTATCTGCTTTGTCCAAATATTTCTTTAAGAACCCATTAACCTGATTGCTTTTTTTAGTGGCTATTTGCTTATGTATGTAAACTAGTTCACTTGTCCATAAAAAACTAGTTCACTTTCGCCGCCGTGCTTTGAATCTCCTTCCTCCCAACATATTCTCTCCTCGGGTGGACCCAAAGAGTCTCTGAATTTTCTCCACTTTCTTTTTCGATGTAAACTGAGTTTTCTCCCAAGATTTCCCTAGAACCAACTCAACTGTCCCCACGCCTAGCCTAAAAATAATAATACCCCACGCACTATTAACTCATCAAATTAAAATGATATTTTATTTCGTAAGTTGAAAGTTCTTACAAAATAATAATAATAATTGTTTATATATAACTTGCCAAGTTAACTCCTAGTGATTGCGTACATAAGCTTGCAAAGATTTTACTAACGTGCAATCATGTGTTTATGTTTTTATAACATTTCTCCGTCTAGCCCTACATGATATTTTCACCCAGCCCAGCAAGTCCGCGGATTTCAAGAAAATGCAAATGGGATTTAAACGGGCTGCATAGATGCTACATCATTGTTTCACCCAGCCCACCAAATGGACTAAAAAACAAATGGACTCGCTGACATGTGGGCTAGTAGGTCGAAGCCTAAGAAGGCATTGGATTTACATCCAACGGCCGGCATTCTTCTTCAATCTCTCGTCTTCTTCCTCCAGCGCTGTCGGAACCGCCTGCTCCAGCCTTCGGCGTCCAGCGGCGTTGTTTTGCGCTCCTCAGTGAAACGCTACCCCGCCGACGGCCAGTCCATCCCTCCACTCTGCACCTCTTGTTATTCTTTGCCGAGTGTAGGCCCACCCCCCATCCAAACCAGTCAAGTTTCCCACTCATCTCCATCTACGACTCCACTGCCGCATCTTCCCCATCTCCGGGTCATTCCAGTCTGGGGCCTCGCCATCGTCCACCGCCTCGGTGCGCTCGGCGCGGCGTGGTCAACATACAAGAGTCATCGGAAGAGGGCTGAACGTGGAGAGCCTGACGGCTGGGACCCACGAGGTCCATGGTCGCACACAAGGAAAGTTCCTCCTTATTACGCCTTGTACATATGCATCGTCGTGGAAGGGCTTCAGATTTCGCAAAAAACGCTTCCCCGGCCGACAGTCGGACCCACCAGCTATATCTTCGCACGCAAGGAAGTGCCTCCTTATTACGCACCAAAAAATGAATACCCCCTTCTAGTTGGGACCCACCATAGTGGGTGGCTGACTTGTGGGCCTACTAAGTTGACGAGGACGGAGGGCTTTCTCAACTCACCAATATGAACGATTCTAGCTCCAAAGGACCGTCGATGTCCATCCAACGGCCATAGTGCTTCTTCAACCTCTGGTCTTCTTGCTCCAAATACCAAAGCAAATACCGTCAGTGTCGCGTGATCCTGCCTCTCGTGGCCGGCTGTGATGCCGCAGAGGCCTCACCGCCCCAACTACTCCCACCGCTGGCCCAGGGTACCCCTCTACTCACCCACACCCCCTGTTATTCTACGACGACGGTAGCCTCACGCCGCAGCCGAACCAGTGAACCCTCATACTCCTCTCCGCATGGGCATCCACTGTCGCGTCTTTCTCGGCTCTGCGCCGTCTCCTTCCTAGGCCTCGCCGTCGTCCACCGCCTTGGTGCTCTCCGCGCGGCGTGGTCAATGTGGTCAACGACTGACTTCCATCAGAAGAGTACTGTACGTGGAGAGGCTGACAGCTGGGTCCACGGCCATAGCCCAGTTTTTTTGTTATTTGCCAAGTAAGTCGCTTTGTCAGGACTGTTGGGCTGCAAATGTTTCAAGACGAGGAGAGCTTCATTCGGCTGGCTGAGAAAATGGCCTATCAGTAATGAGAAATGGGCTGTACATTTTTAAAACACATCAAACCGGCAATTAGGTTCAAATATCTTTTTTTCATTTCGAGATTTTAAATTACATTAATTTTTATGCGTGGAGAATTTGTTGGATTTTATATTGATATACATTTATTTTTAAAATCAGTTTGAATGTGAGTCAAAATTTTGGGATTAAAAACAGTTCGGACCAAGACCAAATATGCAAAAATTAGTATAATTTTTAACCGTACCACAATATGGGTTGTAATGCTAACAAAAGAATGTGGGCTCCAAAAACCCTTAAGAATTAGCAAATGGGTTGTAAATTATTGGAAATAATGGCAGATGGGTCAGTATCTTTGTTTTCCATGATTTCGTGCTTTCCTAAAAAGGTTGACACACAGCAAAGGATCGTTGGATGTCCATCCAACGGCCGTCGTCTTCTTCAATCTCTGCTCTTCTGCTCGGCCGCTCAAACAAGCGTCGGCGGGACTGCTTGCTCCCTCCTCCCTTGATCGGTTTGTCTTGCCACGCAGCCTCACCGCCCACCGTACTCCCATCGCCGGCCTAGCCATCCTCTACTCACCCACACCGCCGTTATTCTCCGGTGATGGCGGGCGGCAAGAAACCCTCATACTGATCGTACTCCCCCGCGGGGAAACAAGCGTTGAGTCTTCCCCGCCTCCGTGTCGTTCCTTCCTAGGCCTCACCTCGTCCACCGCCTCGTGCTCTCGGCGCGGCTTTGGTCAACGTGGTCAACGAATCGACATGCATCTGAAGTGGATCAGACGTGGAGAGGCCGATACCGGGTCCACGGCCGCAAGCAAGGAAATGCCTCCTTATTACGCGCAAAATAATCATTCCTCCACCTGACATCAGGGACCCACCGAAAGGGCCTCTGTATTTCGCGAAAAAAATGTTACCACCGCTGACAGCTCGGACCCACCAGCTATATCTTCACATGCAAGGAAGTGCCTCCTTATGACGCACAAAAAAAATGAATACTCCCCCTGTTAGCTGGGACCCAGTATAGTGGTAGGCTGACTTGTGGGCCTACTAAGTTGACGGGGACGGAGGGATTTGTCAACTTAGTCAATATGCATGATTCTAGCTCAAGTGACCGTACGACGTCCATCCAATGGCCATAGTGCTTCTTCAACCTCTGGTCTTCTTGCTCCAGCTGCCCAAACCAGCGCCGGTCGTGCCTCGTGCTCTTGCCTCCCGTGGCCGGCTGCGATGCGGCGCAGGCCTCACCGCCCCCTACTACTCCCACCGCTGGCCAGGCCATCCCTCTACTCACCCACACCCCATGTTATTCTCATGGCGACGGCATCCTCACACCGCAACGAACCAGTGAACCTCGTACTCCTCTGGCGTGGGCATCCATCGCCGCGTCTTCCCGGCTCCGGGTCATCCCTTCCTAGGCCTCGTTGCCGCCCACCGCCCGGTGCTCTCGGCGCGGTGTGGTCAACGTGGTCAAGGAATGGCTTCCATCGGACGTGGATCAGACGTGGAGAGGTCGATACCGGGTCCACAGCCGCAACAAGGAAGTGCCTCCTTATTACACGCAAAATAATTATTCCTCCACCTGACAAAGAGGGACCCACCGGACGGGCCACCATATTTCGCGAAAAAACATTTCTCCACGATCGCTGGGACCCACTACTACATCTTCGCACGCAAAGAAGTGCGTCCCGCAAAAAACGATTAGCCCCGATCGCTAGGACCCACCAGCTACATCTTCGCAGTAAGGAAGTGCTCGATACGGGACCCACCTGGTCGAAGCGTACATAGCATTGTCATTCTGGTCGCGAACATGTATGTATATATCGGTCGTTGTAGAGGCGCGCACGTGTCGTAGTAGAGGCGCGCACGTAGCATGTATATGTACGTACAGCTGCAAGGGTGCAAGAAAGAAAATACGGCCACGTACGTACGTACGGGCAGGGTCTCGAATGCCTACTCGCGCATACGTATGGCCAGGGCTCGTGTACATGGCTGGGTCGGAACGGAGAAACAGCGTCGTCGTCGTGTTCATGGGGAGGCAACGGAATGCGTCGTGTTCATCGGGAGGTAACAGAATGTGTCGTGTTCATCAGGAGGCAACGGAATGTGTCGTGTTCATCGGGAGGCAACAGAACGCGTGGGAGCTAACCGGCTTGGATGGAACAAGCGATGGAAACGAGGCCTGGCGTACCGCAGAACGGAGGAAACGGACCTCCTATGTTCGGAATGGGGTCCTGTTGATCCGGAGGGGTGTGGCGTACCGCAAAACGGAGGAAACGGACCTCCTACGGTCAAACGGGGTCCCGTTGATCGGGAGGGTGTGGCGTATCGCAAAACGGACGAAAACGGACCTCCTACGGTCGAAACGGGGTCCTATTGATCGGGAGGGTGTGGCGTATCGCAAAAGCAGATTTAAACGGACTTGTGTTGGAGCGCCACGGTCAAAACAGGGTCCGGTTCATCGAGAGGGTGTGGCGTACCACAAAGCAGGACTCCACGGATCTGTTCACCTCCACCGTCGACCTCCTCCGGCCTCCACAGGCTACCGTCGACCTCCTCCAGCCTCCACGGGCTCCTGTTCATCCAGCCTCCACCGCGCTTCTCCACCGGCTCTGTTCAACCACCCTCCATGGGCACCCTCCACCGTCTCACTGCTCATCCAGCCCTCCACACCACGGGTCTGCTCAACCATCCCTCCACGGGCACCCCTCCATAGTCTCCTGTTCATCCAGCCCTCCACACCACGGGGTCCTGTTCATCCAGAGGCAATGCCACCGCTCACTGTTCATCCACCCCCCCGCAACGCTCACTGTTCATCCCAGAGGCAACATCGGTCGGCTTCAGTTAGAACTAGTAGCGAAGGAATCGCTCGATCGGGTTCAGTTAACAGCCATCAATCGATCGCTCGGGTTCAGTAACACATAGCTTGTAGTGCAATCGCTCGGGTTCAGTTAGAGCCCAACGCCTCGCTCGGGTTCAGTTAGAGCCAACGCCTCGCACGTGTACGAGAGAAACGTGCATCGCTGGGCCCCCGACCTCCCACCGTAACCGGGAACTCCCCGAAATTTACCTCCCCCTCGCTTCTACCACGGTTTTTTCCGTCATGGACAGCCCAAAGAATGTCATGCAACAAGTCTCCGCCCGCCCAGATGATGAAAAGCCCATTTTCATCATGATTTTTTGTCATAGAAGTAGGAGCCCACCATATCTATGATGATACCGGGTTTTGTCACAATTATCATCATAGAAGTGTCATATGTATGACAGAAAAAAAATTTCTTTCGGCCCAAAATGTCACGGATGTGTTTTTTTGTAGTGTGAGACTCTACTAGAGGCAGAAAGAGATGGTGTGTCTGCCATGAATGAGGTAATCTTTATCTTGAGGCTGGAAATTATGAAATTAGCGGCACACATTATGCAAGCAACCCAAGAATTGGAGGAAGTAAGAATGTTGCATTTGAAGACGGAGGAGGTCCTGCTATTTCTGCTATCTGAAGCCCAGGGTAATCCCGGTTCTTCTTTAGATACCAGTTGAAATTGTCATTAGATTATTGTACTTGCATGTTGTGTCAGGTCTCTGAATGGATTATGTTGTAAGACCCGCTATGTTGTCCATGTGTTGTAATGGTACGAATTCTTTAGGCGAGGTAATCCTTAGTACTTGTATGATTGACATAAGGTGAACTGTTTTTCATGTGAGCGTATTGTATTGTATGAAATAACTGTTTGACTCAAAGTGTATCCAACCTACTGAATTCGAAGATCATGGCATTTCTAAATCATAATCATATATAAAGTGTTGGGGAACGTAGTAATTTCAAAAAATTTCCTACGCACACTCAAGATCATGGTGATGTATAGCAACGAGAGGGGAGAGTGTTGTCTACATACCCTTGTAGACCCGAAGCGGAAGCGATCACAACGTAGAGGAAGTAGTCGACGTTCTCCTCGCGATCCGACCGATCCGGCGCCAGCATACTCGGCGCCCGAGTTCTTGACACACGTCAGCTCGATGGCGTCCCTCGTACTCCGATCCAGCCGAGTGTCGAGGAGAGTTCCACGGACGACGGCGTGGTGGACGATCTTGATGTTTCACCGCCAGCAGGGCTTCGCCTAAGCTTCGCGACAGATAACCGAGGTGGAATATGGTGGAGGGGGCACCGCACGGCTAAGGAACGATCCGTAGATCAACTTGTGTGTTCCAAGGTGCCCCCCGCCTCAGATATAAAGGAGCAAGGGGAGGGGGCGGCGGCCAAGGGGAGGCGCGCCAGGAGTCCTACTCCTCTGGGGTAGGATTCCCCCAATCCTAGTTGGACTAGGATTCCTGAGGGAAAGAGAGAGAGGGGGCGGCCCTTCTCCTAGTCCTAGTAGGACTAGGGAAGGGGGCCAGCCCATCTAGGGCTGGCCCTTCTCCTTTCCACTAAGGCCCATCGAGGCCCATTTACCTCCCGGGGTTCCAGTAACCTCCGGTACTCAGAAAATTCCGTTTTAAATCCTAACCATTCGAACTCCAAACATAGGCTTCCAATATATCAATCTTTATGTCTCGACCATTTCGAGACTCCTCGTCATGTCCGTGATCACATCCGGACTCGAACTCCTTCGGTACATCAAAATACATAAACTCATAATAACCGCCATCGAAACCTTAAGCGTGCGGACCCTACGGTTCGAGAACAATGTAGACATGACCTAGAACTATTCACGGTCAATAACCAATAGCGGGACCTGGATGCCCATATTGGTTCCTACATATTCTACGAAGATCTTTATCGGTCGACCGCATAACAACATACGTTGTTCCTTTGTCATCGGTATGTTACTTGCCCGAGATTCGATCGTCGGTATCCAATACCTAGTTCAATCTAGTTATCGCAAGTCTCTTTACTCGTTCCGTAATACATCATCTCACAACTAACTCATTAGTTGTAGTGCTTGCAAGGCTTCAAAGATGTGCATTACCGAGAGGGCCCAGAGATACCTCTCCGACAATCGGAGTGACAAAACCTAATCTCAAATACGCCAACCCAACATCGCCTTTGGATACACCGTAGTACTCCTTTATAATCACCCGATTCGTTGTGACGTTTGGTAGCACCAAAGTGTTCCTCCGTAAACGGAGTTGCATAATCTCATAGTTATAGGAACATGTATAAGTCATGGATAAAAGCAAGAGCAACATACTAAACGATCGTGTGCTAAGCTAATGGAATGGGTCATGTCAATCGATCATTCAACTAATGATGTGACCTTGTTAATCAAATAACAACTCTTTGTTCATGGTCGGAAACATAACCATCTTTGATTAACAAGCTAGTCTAGTAGAGGCATACTAGTGACATGTTGTTTTGTCTATGCATTCACACATGTATCATGTTTCCGGTTAATACAATTCTAGCATGAATGATAAACATTTATCATGAAATAAGGAAATAAATAATAACTTTATTATTGCCTCTAGGGCATATTTCCTTCAGTCTCCCACTTGCACTAGAGTCAATAATCTAGATCACATCACCATGTGATTAACATCGATAGTTCACATCTCATGTGATTAACACCCATAGTTCACATCGTCATGTGACCAACACCCAAAGGTTTTACTAGATTTAGTAATCTAGTTCACATCGCTATGTGATTAACACCCAAAGAGTACTAAGGTGTGATCATGTTTTGCTTGTGAGAGAGTCTTAGTCAACGGGTCTTTCATATTCAGATCCGTTATGTATTTTGCAATTTTTCTATGTCTACAATGCTCGCATTTAAGCTACCCTAGCTAATTGCTCCCACTTTCAATATGTATCTAGATCGAGACTTAGAGTCATCGGATCGGTGTCAAAACTTGCATCGACGTAACCCTTTACGACGAAACCTTTTGTCACTTCCATAATCGAGAAACATATCCTTATTCCACTAAGGATAATTTTGACCATTGTCGATGATCTACTCCTAGATCACTATTGTACTCCTTTGCCAAACTCGATGTAGGGTATACAATAGATCCGGTACACAAGATGGCATACTTTATAGAACCTATGGCCAAGGCATAGGGAATGACTTTCATTCTCTTTCTATCTTCTGCCGTGGTCGGGTTTTGAGTCTTACTCAATCTCACACCTTGTAACACGTGCAAGAACTCTTTCTTTGATCTGCTCCATTTTGAACTACTTCAAAATCTTGTCAAGGTATGTACTCATTGAAAAACTTATCAAGCATCTTGATCTATCTCTATAGATCTTGATGCTCAATATGTAAGCAGCTTCACCGAGGTCTTTCTTTGAAAAACTTCTTTCAAACACTCCTTTATGCTTTGCGAATAATTCTACATTATTTCCGACTATAATATGTCATTCACATATACTTATCGAAATGTTTGTAGTGCTCCCACTCACTTTCTAGTAAATACAGGCTTCACCGCAAGTCTCAGATAAACTATATGCTTTGATCAACTTATCAAAGCGTATATTCCAACTCCGAGATGCTTGCACCAGTCCATAGATGGATCATTTGGAGCTTGCACACTTTGTTAGCTCCATTTGGATCGATAAAACCTTCTCGTTGCATCATATACAACTCTTCCTCCCGATACCCATTCAGAATGCAGTTTTACATCCATTTGCCAAATTTCATAAATTGTGGCAATTGCTAACATGATTCGGACAGACTTAAGCATTGCTACAGCTTGAGAAAATCTCATTGTAGTCAACAACTTGAACTTGTCAAAACCTTTTTGCACAAGTCGAGCTTTGTAGATAGTAACACTACCATCGTCCGTCTTCCTCTTGAAGATCCATTTATTTTCTATTGCTTGCCTACCCTCGGGCAAGTCAACCAAAGTCCATACTTTGTTTTCATACATGGATCCCATCTCGATTTCATGGCCTCAAGCCATTTTATGAATCTGGGCTCACCATCGCTTCTTCATAGTTCGTAGGTTCATCATGATCTAGTAGCATGATTTCGAGCAGGATTACCGTACCACTCAGTGCGGATCTCACTGCTTTTACCTATGAGGTTCGGTAGTAACTTGATCCGAAGTTACATGATCATCATCATTAGCTTCCTCACTAATTGGTATAGTAGTCACAAGAACAGATTTACGTGATGAACTACTTTCAATAAGGGAGAAGGTACAATTACCTCATCAAGTTCTACTTTCCTCCCACTCACTTCTTTCGAGAGAAACTCCTTCTCTAGAAAGGATCCATTTATTAGCAACGAATGTTTTGCCTTCGGATCTGTGATAGAAGGTGTACCCAACAATTTCCTTTGGGTATTCTATGAAGACGCACTTCTCCGATTTGGGTTTGAGCTTATCAGATGAAACTTTTCACATAAGCATCGCAGCCCCAAACTTTAAGAAACGACAACTTTGGTTTCTTGCTAAACCACAGTTCATATAGTGTCGCCTCAACGGATTTAGATGGTGCCCTATTTAACGTGAATGCAGTTGTCTCTAATGCATGATCCTAAAACGTTATTGGTAAATCGGTAAGAAACATCATAGATTGTACTATATCCAATAAAGTACGGTTATGACGTTCGGACACACCATTATGATGTGGTGTTCGGTGGCATGAATTTGTGAAACTATTCCACATTGTTTTAATTGAAGACCAAACTCAGAACTCAAATATTTGTCTCCGCGATCGATCGTAGAAATCTTATTTTCTTGTCACGATGATTTTTCCACTTCACTCTGAAATTCTTTGAACCTTTCAACTATTTCGCACTTATGTTTCATCAAGTAGATATACCCATATCTGCTCAAATCATCTGTGAAGGTCGAAAATAACGATACCCACCATGAGCCTTAACACTCATTGGATCGCATACATCGGTATGTATTATTTCCAATAAGTCGCTTGCTCGCTCCATTGTTAGGAGAACGGAGTCTTAGTCATCTTGCCCATGAGGCATGGTTCTCAAGCATCAAGTGATTCATAATCAAGTGATTCCAAAATCCCATCAAGATGGAGTTTCTTCATGCGCTTTACACCAATATGACCTAAACGGCGAAGCCACAAATAAGTTGCACTATCATTATTAACTTTGCATCTTGTGGTTTCAATATTATGAATATGTGTATCACTACGATCGAGATCCAATGAACCATTTTCATTGGGCGTAACCATATAAGGTTTTATTCATGTAAATGAACAACAGTTTATTCTCTTACTTAAATGAATAACCGCATTGCAATAAACACGATCAAATCATATTCATGCTCAACGAAACACCAAATAACATTTATTTAGGTTCAACACTAATCCCGAAAGTATAGGGAGTGTGCGATGATGATCATATCAATCTTGAAACTACTTTCAACACACATCGTCACTTCACCCTTAACTAGTTTCATTTATTCTCGCAACTCCGTTTGAGTTACTACTCTTAGCAACCGAACCAGTACCAAATACCGAGGGGTTGCTATAAACACTAGTAAAGCACACATAAAACACCAGATATCAAATATACCCTTTTTCACTTTGCCATCCTTCTTATCCACCAAATATTTAGGGCGTTCCGCTTCCAAAGGACCATTTCCTTTGCAAAGTAAGCACTCGGTTTAGCTTTGGTTCAGCTTTGGGCTTCTTCGTGGGAGTGACAACTTGCTTGTCAATCTACTTGAAGTTCCCTTTCTTTCCTTTGCCCTTTTCTTGAAACTAGTGATCTTGTCAACCATCAACACTTGATGCTCTTTCTTGATTTCTACCTTCATCGATTTCATCATCATGAAAAACTCGGGAATCATTTTCATCATCCCTTGCATACTATAGTTCATCACGAAGTTCTACTAACTTGGTGATGGTGACTAGAGAATTCATCAATCACTATCTTATCCGGAAGATTAACTCCCACTTGATTCAAGCGATTGTAGTACCCGGACAATCTGAGCACATGCTCACTAGTTGAGCGATTCTCCTCCATCTTTTAGCTATAGAACTTGTTGGAGACTTCATATCTCTCAACTCGGTATTTGCTTGAAATATTAACTTCAATTCTGGAACATCTCATATGGTCCATGATGTTCAAAACATCTTTGAAGTCCCGATTCTAAGCCATAAAGCATGGTGCACAAAACTATCAAGTAGTCATCATATTGAGCTAGCCTAACGCTCATAACGCGCATGACCGCTTCCCGCAATAGGTCCGCACCTAGCGGTGCATCAAGGACATAATTCTTCACAAAGAATGAGGATAAACCTCGATCACGGATCCAATCCGCATCATTGCTACTAACATTTTTCAACACAATTTTCTCTAGGAACATATCAAAAAACAAACATATGAAAGCAACAACGCGAGCTATTGATCTACAACATAATTTGCAAAATACTACCAGACTAAGTTCATGATAAATTTAAGTTCAATTAATCATATTACTTAAGAACTCCCACTTAGATGACATCTCTCTAGTCATCTAAGTGATCACGTGATCCAAATCAACTAAACCATAACCGATCATCACGTGAGATGGAGTAGTTTTCAATGGTGAACATCTTATGTTGATCATATCTACTATATGATTCACGCCGACCTTTCGGTCTCCGTGTTCCGAGGCCATATCTGCATATGCTAGGCTCGTCAAGTATAACCCGAGTATTCTCGTGTGCAAAAACCGGCTTGCACCCGTTGTAGATGAACGTGAGCTTATCACACCCGATCATCACGTGGTGTCCGGGCACGATTTAACTTTGGCAACGGTGCATACTCGGGAGAACACTTCTTGATAATTTAGTGAGAGATCATCTTATAATGCTACCGTCAATCAAAGCAAGATAAGATGCATAAAGGATAAACATCACATGCAAATCAATATAAGTGATATGATATGGTCATCATCATCTTGTGCTTCGTGATCTTCATCTCCGCAGCACCATCATGATCACCATCGCCACCGTAGCGACACCTTGATCTCCATCGTAGCATCGTTGTCGCCTCGCCAATCTTATGCTTCTCGACTATCGCTACCGCTTAGTGATAAAGTAAAGCATTACAGTAGCGATTGCATTGCATACAATAAAGCGACAACCATATGGCTCCACCGATTGCCGATAACCGGTTACAAAACATGATCATTTCATACAATAAAATATAGCATCACGTCTTGACCATATCACATCACAACATGCCCTCGCAAAAACAAGTTAGACGTCCTCTACTTTGTTGTTGCAAATTTTACGTGGCTGCTACGGGCTTAAGCAAGATCCATCTCACCTCGCATCAAAACCACAACGATACTTCGTCAAATAGACTCCGTTTAACCTTCTCAAGGACCGGCGTAGCCACACTCAGTTCAACTAAAGTGAGAGAGACAGACACCCACCAATCACCTTTAAGCAACGAGTGCTCGTGGCGGTGAAACCAGTCTCGCGTAAGCGTACGCGTAATGTCGGTCTGGGCCGCTTCATCTCACAATACCGCTGAACCAAAGTATGACATGCCGGTAGGTAGTATGACTTGTATCGCCCACAACTCACTTGTGTTCTACTCGTGCAAAACATCAAACCATAAAACCTGGCTCGATACCACTGTTGGGGAACGTAGTAATTTCAAAAATTTTCCTCGCACACTCAAGATCATGGTGATGTATAGCAACGAGAGGGAGAGTGTTGTCTACATACCCTTGTAGACCCGGCGAAGCGATCACAACGAGAGGAAGTAGTCGACGTTCTCCTCGCGATCCGACCGATCCGGCGCCGTTACTCGGCGCCCAGTTCTTGACACACGTCAGCTCGATGACGTCCCTCGACTCGATCCAGCCGAGTGTCGAGGAGAGTTCCACGACCTGACGGCGTGGTGGCGATCTTGATGTTTCACGGCGCAGGGCTTCGCTAAGCTTCATGACAGTATAACCGAGGTGGAATATGGTGGAGGGGGCACGCACACGGCTAAGGAACGATCCGTAGATCAACTTGTGTGTTCAAGGTGCCCCCTGCGCCTCATATAAAGGAGCAGGGGGGGGGCGGCCAAGGGGAGGCGCTGGCCAGGAGTCCTACTCCCTCTCGAGTAGGATTCCCCCAATCCTAGTTGGACTAGGATTCCTGGAGGAAAAGAGAGAGAGGGGGGCCCTTCTCCTAGTCCTAGTAGGACTAGGGAAGGGGGAGGCGCGCCCATCTAGGGCTGGCCCTTCTCCTTTCCACTAAGGCCCATCGAGGCCCATTTACCTCCGGGGGTTCCAGAACCTCCGGTACTCGATCAAATTCCGTTTTCCTAACCATTCGAACTCCAAACATAGGCTTCCAATATATCAATCTTTATGTCTCGACCATTTCAAGACTCCTCGTCATGTCCGTGATCACATCCGGACTCGAACTCCTTCGGTACATCAAAATACATAAACTCATAATAACCGCCATCGAAACCTTAAGCGTGCGGACCCTACGGTTCGAGAACAATGTAGACATGACCTAGAACTATTCACGGTCAATAACCAATAGCGGACCGGATGCCCATATTGGTTCCTACATATTCTACGAAGATCTTTATCGGTCGACCGCATAACAACATACGTTGTTCCTTTGTCATCGGTATGTTACTTGCCGAGATTCGATCGTCGGTATCCAATACCTAGTTCAATCTCGTTACGCAAGTCTCTTTACTCGTTCCGTAATACATCATCTCACAACTAACTCATTAGTTGTAGTGCTTGCAAGGCTTCATGATGTGCATTACCGAGAGGGCCCAGAGATACCTCTCCGACAATCGGAGTGACAAAACCTAATCTCAAATACGCCAACCCAACATCGCCTTTGGATACACCTGTAGTACTCCTTTATAATCACCCGATTACGTTGTGACGTTTGGTAGCACCAAAGTGTTCCTCCGTAAACGGAGTTGCATAATCTCATAGTTATAGGAACATGTATAAGTCATGGATAAAAGCAAGTAGCAACATACTAAACGATCGTGTGCTAAGCTAATGGAATGGGTCATGTCAATCAGATCATTCAACTAATGATGTGACCTTGTTAATCAAATAACAACTCTTTGTTCATGGTCAGGAAACATAACCATCTTTGATTAACAAGCTAGTCTAGTAGAGGCATACTAGTGACATGTTGTTTTGTCTATGCATTCACACATGTATCATGTTTCCGGTTAATACAATTCTAGCATGAATGATAAACATTTATCATGAAATAAGGAAATAAATAATAACTTTATTATTGCCTCTAGAAAATATTTCCTTCATAAAGGTGGAATAAATCTTTGTTGTGGTTTTGAAGAAATAAATAACAAAACTAGAATTATCAGTGGATATTCGTAATCGAATACAAATTGGATTTGAATTTAGTTGCCAGGGCCCAGGGCAAACATGAATGCTAATTCTCCCAAGTTTTGAATGAAGCGGCTAAACACCCACTATAATTTGTGGGCTGCCCGAAGCAAGTGTTTGCGAGATGGAAATTACTGTCTACCCCTGACACTTGACATCCTTACGACCGAATTTACACTATTGTCGATATGGGTAGACTAGTAACATCGATCAGACATGACACGACGGCCTCTGAGCCCATTCAGACACGGTGGGCGCCAAACGTGGGCGGCAAAACACATTTGATTCAAGCTCGTCTGAAAGACATGTGTCTCTCCCTCCATTTCCCCATTCATACACGGTGGGCGACAAAACAAACTCTCCTCGTCCGAAATCAATGTAGGCTAATATTTTAAATAGGGGCAGATGTGTAACTTCCCTCAGACGTGACACAACCGCCCTACCTGTTAACCCCGTTCATACACCGTGGGCGCCAACCATGGGCGGCAAAACACCCTCTCCTCGCCCGAAATAGTTACCGGCAAATATTTGGGAGATGCGAGATTATCGTCCTATCCCCAACCGACGTGATGTCCGAAATTTTAAACGGGGGATAAGTTCGTAACTTTCCCACATTTCAGATAAGCGCGTCCCAAAGTTTGAGATCCCCCTCCCCTCCATTTCCCCATTCATACACCGTCGGCGCCACGACAACCTCCCCACTACGGCAAGCCTCCTCTGTCTGCCACACCATCCTCCACCTTGCCGGAGCCGCTACCCCTACCCTGTCGTCCACTACAAGAGATGGACGTCTGTCATCCACGGCGCTGGACCAGGGTCCTTTCATCGCGTCCTCTCGCTTCATCGGCGCCGTCGTCCACCTTGTCGTTGCCACTCCTACGACCGCCTCGTCCACAGCAACATGATTTATTCCCTGACCCGGCCGTCTGCCGTCTAAAGTGTTCTTCCCTGCTGCTGACAACCATAGCACCCGCAACACCCTCAACGTATCAGCAGAGGCCTACATGGCGTCGCAAGAGAGGTGGTACTCTTCCATATGTGCTTAAGTTATTGATCTCACCCAGAAAATAGATCGTAATTTGTTTACTATACTTTTCTTGTCCGTACCAAATCGTAGTGGCTAGTTGAAAGCAAACATTGGTTGTGAAGTAGCTTTATCCGGTTTGCACCTTCAGATCCACCATGGCACGAGCACTATACTCATAAAGCTTATGGTTTCCCCCCTTTATATTCACTACCATCATCGTAGGTGCTTCGTGTCGTGCTAGCACTACTCCTCAAGACCTCAACCCAAAGCTTACGTGTTGAAATACGAATCTGATATGATGCTCATATCACTAAAACAGAGACATTTAATTGGCCACCTTTGCAAGTCTCTTCGAATTATCCTTTTTGGTTTGGCCAACTAGATTGGTAGTTCTTGCAATGGGAGAAGTGTTTAGCTTTGGGTTCAATCTTGCGTGTCCTTACCAAAGGATGTAAAGGGTTGCAAGGCACGATTGTATTGTTGCCATCGAGGATAACAAGATGGGGTTTTATCATATTGCATGAATTTATCCTCTACATCATGTCATCTTGCTTAAGGCGTTACTCGCTTTTAACTTAATACTCTAGATGCATGCTGGATAGCGGTCGATGAGTGGAGTAATAGTAGTAGATGCAGAATCGTTTCGATCTACTTGTTTTGGACGTGATGCCTATATACTGATCATTGCCTAGATATACTCATAACTATGCTCAATTCTGTCAATTGCTCAATAGTAATTTGTTCACCACCGTAGAATATCTATGCTCTTGAGAGAAGCCACTATTGAAACCTATGCCCCCGGGTCTATTCTCATCATATCAATCTCTATCACTTTATTTACTTGCTTTGTTTTTACTTTGCCTTTACTTTTTACTTTGCATCTATCTATCAAAAATACCAAAAAAATTATTTATCATCTCTATCAGATCTCACTATCGTAAGTGACCGTGAAGGGATTGACAACCCCTAATCGCGTTGGTTGCGAGTTGCTATCGTTTTGTGTAGGTACGAGGGACTTGTGCTGGTCTCCTACTGGATTGATACCTTGGTTCTCAAAAACTGAGGGAAATACTTACGCTACTTTGCTGTATCATCCTCTCCTCTTCGGGGAAATCCAACGCAGTGCTCAAGAAGTAGCACCCACCCGCTCCTGTCACGCGTCGCCTGGCATGCAGCCTCCCTGCCGCCCTGCTGGGGCTATAAAAGGCGACCCCCTCCTCGCTGGTGAACGCCACAACCTCCCCCTGCATCCGCCTCACAAAAGCAGCCCTCTTCCCCCTTCCCGCCGACGAGCAAAGATGACTGAGAGGTTTCAGGCGACGGCGCGGCGGCGAACGGCTTCGGCCGCCGCCACCTCCAAGAGCCGGAGGCGCGCCTCCTCTATGAGGCCGAGTACCCGGCGCCGCCAGACATGCGCGTGCCCGGGGCGTGGAGGCTGAGCGCCGCCGGCGTCTCGGTGCCACAGGTGCCCGAAGGGGTGGCACGATAGTCGGAGATCACCCGCATCCGCTCTTCCGTGATGGAGGAACAGCGGAACGAGCCGAGGCATGTGACCGACAAAGAAACATCAGGGACGATGTACTTGGCGCGCCGCCAAGAGCGATCGCCTCCGTCAGCAGCGTCATTCCATGACGCCGCCTCGCGCCGAAGACAATGGCGAGTGGTGGGCGCCCCCGCCGCACTCGAGGCCGTCCTCGACAACATCGAGACCGGCAACGTGCCGCGCCTCAAGTACCCGGCGCGGCCGTCCTTCTTTCGCCGCCGCGGCAGTTCCGGGACGCCGCGGCGAACGGAGCCGACGTCCCGTCGTTGGGCTCTGGCTAGCTCTCCTTCGGCCCGCCGGCTCTCCGTCATCAACGAGGGTGCCCGCTCCTCCCCGCGCTCCCTTCGCCTGGTCCGGTTGAAGCCCGAGCTGGGCCTGCTCCCCGTGAAGCCGGAGCACATCGACATGGTGGCCCCCGACAACGAGGCCGCCCTAAAATGGGCGAAGGAGGACTACGCCCACGAGCGAGTCGCGCCGCCAGGCGCCAGCGTCTGCGAGCTCGAGCGGCGACGCGGCCGCGAGAGGCGGCGTCATCCTCCTCGACAATGACGAGAGGGCGAGGTCGGCCGTCCAAAGCTCCATCACGTCGGCGACTTCAGGCGAGTGCAAAGCGAGATCGGGGTGGCTCACGGGAACGCGACAACGACGACGACGGCGGCGGCGGCGACTACATCCACTTCTACAGGCTTCTCGGCATGTAGATGGCAGGCGGTGGACGCGGCGTAGTGGCTAGCGTAGCTTGGCGTAGTTTGCCGTAATTTGCATGTTTTACTTTTTTTTTTACAAATTTTGATGAAATTTCGCCGACTTCGTACCAGATCACCAAGTTTGCACAAGTTTGTACGTAATTTACGAACTCATGACGACACGGTGGGCGGCACGATCGGGACTGAGTCGCCCAAACGCCAAACTTGCGGTTAAGCCCCAGCGACTTTTTTCGCCATACAGAAGTAAGGGCGGAGATGTTTAAGTCCTCATGCTAGCGCATCTGACGTGACAATTTCAGGACAGGTCCATTGAAGAATAATGTTGAAGATGCCCTTATATGATTATTATAAATGTTTTTCTGCGAACCAACCTGCTGTTGGATGGTTAGAGAGACAGTGGTAACCCAGCCCACCAGGTTCAAGTCTTTCGGAGGTGCTCATAGAGGTATGATGTGCGTGCGTGCATTCATAGGGGGTGAGTGTATGCGCGTGTATATGAGCGCTTAGGTCTGTATTATGTTCAAAAATGTTTTTGTCGAGGGAAATATAGTTAAACGCTTTACGTAACCACAAGGAGCACGAGCAGGAGAAAAGAGGGTCCGGAGCGCACACGCGTGCCTAGCCTACAACTCCAGCGAGTACACGGGCGGCTAGTAGAGTCCTAGAGGCCAAGGCGAGCGACCAAAGCGGCGGCCCGGACGAACGCCAGCCATCCAATCGCATCTGATCTGGCCTCCTTGACCTGACCGCTCAAGGGTCTTTCTCTCTCTCTCTCTCCTAGTCGGAACTAAATCAAATTAAATTAAATCGAAATCAGTTGGGGATTAGCAGTCGAGATTTCCGGTTGCTTATTTCGTCGGTAATTCCAACTCGTATCGCCCCCGATTTGCTGCCCTGCCCTACTACTTGTGCCCGACGTGTCGCCTCTCCCCCTTCGCTTCGCTCCCACTTCTCCCCCCACCCCTCCAACCCAAACCCATCTCAGCTCGTCCGTCCCCCTCGTCTTCGCCACTGGACACGACCGCAAACCCTAGGCGCCGCCGCCCTCCGAGGCCCCAAGGTACGCCCGCCGCCGACCACCTAGACAGGCCGCGCCGCGCCGCGCCATGTGGCGGCCCCGAGCCAGGGTTGTTCCTTTTCGTTTCGTTTTCGTGCGCGGGCGGATTTCCCGGCGATTTATTTCTGGGTGGTTCGTTGTGATTGGATCAGGGGAATTAAACTAGGAGGAGGAGGAGATCGGAAGGGAAGAGCGGATTTATGTCCCAGCGAGGGGACAGGGGCGAGGGGCACGCGAGGAGACCCGGCGGCCGCTCTAACAGCTTCGGCGGCCACCGCGGAGGCGGAGTCGGCGGCGCGGGCAAGGGCGGCGGGGGCCCCTCCGGCGGCCAGCCTCCCCTCTCATCCAACCGCAGGTACCTGCCGTTCGACCCCCTTTTCTCCTGATGATTCCGTGATGCTATCTGATTTGATCCTATGATGACGGAGAAGCTAGGGTTTTAATGTGACCTTGGATCTCGATTGCAGCTTCAGGAAGCCTGGCAATGGCCATGGCGCTCACCAGAGGGTGGTGAACCAGCCAGACACCACTGGCTTCCAGCCCGCCCCGGCACCTGGGCCCCTGCAGACGCCTCCGCGCCCTCCCGCACCTCAGAACGCGCCTGTCCATGTTCCTGTCTCCGCGCCACGGCCCCAGCATCATGGTGATTCCATGGTCCATTCTGCTGTGTCGTTGCATTGCAATTGGAACGAAGCGAAACTGCTAATTGACGTGTTTTTGTTGTTTGCATGCATGTTCTCAATGGGCAGATTCACCCGGATTGCAAGCACCCTCCATGTCACCTGCCAGTGAAAATCCAACATATATACCCCTGCCAAAAAATATTCCTCGGGCTGGCCCCAAGGCACCACCAAAGAGCTCCAATGCACCGGCTCCTCAGGGTGCGCCAAAAGGTTTGGTTCACTTCTCCTTTTGCACTTTAGAAATTGTATATATATTTGATGACTAATATGTGCTGTGACCATCTGTGGTGGTGGTGCGCACCTTCTCTATATGTCATTGTTCGGATAGTAGACATGCATGTTGAACTGCCTGGTAACATTCTGCTGCTTTGTTTGTGTTCTTTTTTTGTTTCAGGTGAATCATCAAAGGGATTTAACTTGCAGTTTGGTAGTATAAACATGAACATGAATGGTCTCCCGGTATGTTGTGTTCCCTATCTTTTCCAGCTTGCATCTCGAGGTTCAAATTTCTTCAGTTCCTGGTTCTTTTCTGACTTACGGTTCTAATTTACAAAAAACTTCTATGTAGCAATTTCCTGCTAGGACAAGCTCAGCTCCTCCCAATTTGGATGAGCAGAAACGTAATCAGGTATCTTGTACTTATTCCCTGCGTAATTATTTCTTATTTTATGCTAGCTAGATGCATAGCTGTTCTTTAGAGGTAGTCAATCTTTGCTGGATGTACCGTGTTGTGGAAAATTATCTTTGTTCCTGTGAATTATCCAGTTTCTGGAGCCTTTTAACAAGTGTTTTTCTTGTTTATGTTTATTTAATATATATTGTATTAGTAGTCTTGTTAGGTTTCAACATTTGAAAAGAATCTGTTATCACGTTATCTTTCCATGCTCTTCAGGTACTTTCAGATGGACCTAAGGTTGCACCATCTATGCCTGTACCACCAGCTCTAAAACAGCCACATCCCACACCACAGCAGCAGCTGCAGCAACAGCAGCATCCCTCGCCCCAGCAGCAGCATCATCCCCTGCCGCCGCAGCAGCACCACCCCCCGCCGCCGCAGCAGCACCATCTCCCGCCGCCGCAGCAGCAGCAACAGCCCCCATCACAGCAGCAACCACTGCCACAGCAACAGCAAACGAGGAAGGATGCTCTTGGTCCTAGTCAACCTAACACCCTGAACACTCATGTTCCATCCCAAGTGAAGAGAGATGTGCATGTTTCTCCTTCAATTCAGAATTTTGCACCACAGAGACCCTCTGTTCAATCTTTACCGGGGATGGGCATGCCGATGCATTTTCACCATCAACCACAAACAGTCCCATTACAGTTTGGTGGTCACAATCAGGGAGTTGTCCCAAGCTCAATGCAGGTGTCCATGGGATTGCCTGGTGGCAATGCATCCCAGGTTCAGCAGCAGATGTATGTCCAAAATATGCAGCAACAAATGCATCAGCAAATGATGCATCAAGGACAAACCATGATGTATCCGTCTGTTGCTCATCCAATCCCTCCTCAACTTGGCAATGTTAATTTGAACATGGCTTCACAGTATCCTCAGCAACAGCAGAATAAGCTTGTTGCTCCCCGAAAGAGCAGTAATATCAAAATTACTGATCCAAATACTAACAAAGAAGTGGTGCTTGGGCGGCCTTCACCTAATGTAGCAGCACAACCGCAGCAAGTCAGTGGTGTTGCAACTCAACCTATGGTTTACTATACTAATCCACAGCAGACCTCGTATAACCAGTCAGGCACGTATTACTCCGGCACTGCTGGTGTTGTTCCCACTGGATCACAGGGCAGGTTTGGTTATCCTGCCACTCAAGCTGGTCAATCAATTCCTTTCATGAACCCTTCTATGTCAAATACTGTTCCTGCCAGCCACAAGGACAACATAGCTGGGCCTGCACCATCTGGTCAGTCCCAACTCATAGGCAAACCACAAGGTGGGTTGCACATGGAGAAACCTGTTCCCTCGGTCAAGATAAGTATGCCTGCAGGTAGATCAGACGCTTCTAAATTGAGGGTCGCTGACCATGCGGTACAACATCGACAAAAGGATAATGAAGTTATTTCTGGTGCTATGGTTTCGAATAAACCAGTTAGTGAGAAGGAGAGCAAGGCACCATCTATCCCAGAGAAGCATTCCAAGGAAAGTAAAGCACCATCTGTCATGGAGAAGCATCCCACTGTGGTGACTCAACCCTTACCGATTCAAGCTGCAAAGCCAGAAACTGATGCAGCGACTGCAAATTCACCCTCATTCTTGACCGGAGCTGATGAAAAGAAAGAATCCCTTCCAATAACTGATTCACTTAAGGATAACAAGAAAAATGCAACTAGAAATGACACAAAGAATTTGCCGCAACAACCACAGGTACACTTCGTTTCCTATTCCTAGCACTGTTTTTGCATTTTAGCATATGTTTTCTTTGCTTAACATACTCACATATTGCATCCGTTCAGTCTGCTTCCCCTGCCGAAGAGTTGAAGGGACAAACTTCTGTGAAGCTTGGTGATGATGTGGTTGGTCACATGGAAACAAAGAGCTTCGATAGTGAAAAGGTGGATTTAACCAGCAAGGTTTCAGGCTTAACATCAGCAACATCTGAAAGTAGTATTTCTCCTATTCTTGGTAAAAGTGAAGCTGACAGCACATCAGTAAATGGTATGCACTCTATTTTTTGAAAGGTTAATGAAAGAATCAATGAATTGTGTGTCTTTTTGATTCTCTAACATGTTTGCATTGCCAGCTGCTGATGTTCCTGCCATGGCAATCAGCTCTGCAAAATTGTCCTCTGCGAGCACTGGGGAGCCCCAAGCAGTAGAAAGCTTAGGTGTTGCTGCTGTTAAATCTAAGGAGATTGAAATAACTCACCAAATTTCACCTGAATCTAGTGATTGCAAAATTATGTCTGATTCTGCTGAAAATGAATCGCATGACTGCATGGTGGACTTGGCTGAGCAGGCATCATTGGCAACTTCAAAGCCTGGTAATTCAGATGCAACATCTTTTGTAACTGACCCGCAAGAGCTACCCAAGGAGTGCACAACATCTGTACCGGAGGAGCACGGTTTGATGAATACATCACATAATAAGGATACTGAAACTTTATCAGCTTCTGTGGATGCCAGCGATGTGTCTGAGGTCAATTCTGGAACCTCATCAGAGTCTACCAGCCAAAGTGCCAACGATAAAGATATCAGAAGTAGCATTCAGGAAACTGGAATAGCTGTTTCTGGTATTACTCCTGGCATGTTGCCTGTGAATCATTCAGTTGCATCTGAGGGGCAAGTCAAACATGCAGATGGAGCGAAGGATGAGTCAAGTACTGAGCAATCAAGTGCTGCACCGACAGGTTCTGTTAGACCCTTATCAAGGGAAAAACCTACTGCAGAGCTTGCCCGAACAAAGTCTACAGCTGGGAGAAAGAAGAAACGGAAGGAAATGCTTTCAAAAGCTGATGCTGCTGGGAGCTCAGATCTTTACAATGCATACAAAGGACCACAAGAACAGTCTGAGGGTGTTGCCACATCAGAGGGTGCTGATAGTTCTTCAACGGTCGACGGGACACATGTGCTGCCTGAGGAATCAGAAAGGGAGGTGATGTGTGAGGACGATGGAAAGAAAAAAGTTGAGCCGGATGATTGGGAAGATGCAGCAGACATGTCTACTCCAAAGCTGCAAAGTTCGGACTCTGGAAACCAGGCTAGTGCAGTTCAATTGCCAGATTCTGATATGACTGAAGCTAATGGCCGAAAGAAATATTCTCGTGATTTTCTTCTAACTTTTGCACATCAGTATTCTAGTCTTCCTGTT
Organism: Aegilops speltoides; assembly: GCA_021437245.1. Lineage (NCBI taxonomy): Eukaryota > Viridiplantae > Streptophyta > Magnoliopsida > Poales > Poaceae > Aegilops > Aegilops speltoides. The sequence continues at coordinate 163,717,955 of CM038142.1, read as the reverse complement.
GGCATCCGGATGGATACTGTCACTAGTACGCTATTCAAAGATTTGGCAGGAAAATCCTATGTTATTGATCGGGAACCTCACCCAAGTTCTGCAAGGGGATCTGATAGACCAACATCTCGCGGTGATCGCCGTGGTCCTGCTATGGATGATGATAAGTGGTTAAAATCAGGTGTTCCTTACAGTCCTAACCGTGATGCCCACATGGACTTGACAAACGGCCCAGCAATTAATTACCGTGGCGGTCCAGGAGGCGCTCATGGTGTTCTGAGGAATCCACGTGGTGCACTCCTTGTGGGACCACAATCCAATGCTCCTCAAGTACCCCGCAGTGGCTCTGATGCAGATAGATGGCAGCAAAAGGGTCTGATCCCATCTCCTGTTACACCCATGCAAGTAATGCACAAAGCCGAGAAAAAGTATGTTGTCGGCAAAGTTTCTGATGAGGAGCAGGCAAAGCAGAGGCAGCTGAAAGCCATTCTGAATAAACTGACCCCACAAAACTTTGACAAGCTTTTTGAACAAGTGAAAGAGGTGAACATTGACAATGTATCAACTCTTACTGGGGTGATTTCACAGATATTTGACAAAGCTTTGATGGAACCAACTTTCTGTGAAATGTATGCCAACTTCTGTTCCCATTTGGCTGGTGCCCTGCCAGACTTTAGTGAGGACAATGAAAAGATTACATTCAAGAGACTGCTATTGAACAAGTGCCAAGAGGAGTTTGAGAGGGGAGAAAGAGAAGAAGCTGAAGCAGATAAAACGGAGGAGGAAGGTGAGATTAAGCAAACGAAAGAGGAAAGGGAAGAAAAGAGAGTTAAAGCTCGAAGGCGCATGCTGGGTAATATTAGATTGATTGGAGAATTGTACAAAAAGAGGATGTTGACAGAGCGCATCATGCATGAATGCATCAAAAAATTGTTGGGAAATTATCAGAATCCAGATGAGGAGAACATTGAAGCACTATGCAAATTGATGAGTACAATTGGAGAGATGATAGATCATCCAAAGGCCAAGGAACATATGGATGCGTATTTTGATAGAATGCGCAACCTGTCGACCAGTCAACTGATATCTTCCCGTGTTAGATTCCTGCTCAGAGATTCAATCGATCTCAGGAAGAACAAATGGCAGCAAAGGCGTAAAGTGGATGGCCCCAAGAAGATCGATGAGGTTCACAGGGATGCAGCTCAGGAAAGACATGCTCAATCGAGTAGGTCTCGTGGTCCAGTCGTTAGTTCTCTTCCAAGAAGAGGGGCACCCTCTATGGATTACGGCTCCCGTGGCTCAGCAGCACCATTGGTATCTCCAGGTCCTCAGCAACGAGGGCGTGGATTTGGTAATCAAGATATTCGGTATGAGCAGGAAAGGCATCAGTTTGATAGAACTGTTCCCCTTCCCCAGCGTTCTGTAAAGGACGAAGCTATCACTCTTGGGCCACAAGGTGGCCTAGCTAGGGGTATGTCTTTAAGAGGGCAGCCACCGGTATCAAATTCTGAACTTCCTAGTGTTGTTGACCAGCGCAGGATTGTATCTGGTCCTAATGGGTACAATTCTGTGCCTTCAACAACAAGAGAAGACACTAGCTCTAGAATTCCAGATCGATTTTCTGGGAGAATAGCACCTGCTGCACAATCTGCTAGTTCTTCACACAGACCTGCCAGCCAGGAGGGTCGTTTAGGAAATAAATCATACTCTGAGGAGGAATTGAGAGAGAAATCTATTGCAACCATCCGGGAATATTATAGGTAATACTTTCTAACTAAGTGTTCGCATAAGATATTTCTTCAGCACACACCTGACTTGAGCTTAGATATTATAGGTTATAAAAAGGTGATGCCTGTCTTACTATTTAAGGTCTATTATATTTCTTTGGAACACATATATGATAATAATGTGCTACTATCGGCAACTGGTAATTTGTTGTAGTACTACTGCTGTGAGACTAGGAAGTCGTGATTTGTTGTTGTTAGACTCTTGGTACTTCGTGCCTTTCAAAGTTTATTGTTGTGAAATTCTCGTGTGCGAGTTGGTAACTTTTTGCCAAGGGTCCAAATTCAACACCTTAGAATCAGAAAGGATACAACTTTACTTTTCATAAAATATATAGACCCTACCACAAAATGGAGGGTATGTAACCACTTCCTAATAGTTTACTTCAACTTGTAAGTCTATTTTATTTATGAATGACTATTTGGGATTTTTTTTTGTTGACTAGTGGCCTCTGTTTTCTTCTGAAAAAGTATGAACGTGCCAAGTTTCCATTATGTCGTGTGCTAACATGTTATTGTTTTGGCAGTGCGAAAGATGAAAAGGAAGTTGCATTGTGTATTGAGGAGTTGAATGCTCCGAGCTTCTATCCTTCTCTTGTATCACTTTGGGTAAATGATTCCTTTGAGAGGAAAGATATGGAAAGAGAGTTGTTGGCAAAGCTCTTTGTCGGGCTTTACAATGGTGGATATAATTTATTGAGCAAGCCTCAGCTCATTGAGGGGTGAGTCCCTTTGTCCTTGCATTGCCCATTGATGCTCACTGGTGAGTGCTGGCTAACTTTGACCATATTTGTAGGCTTTCATCCGTTCTTGCTTCATTGGAGGATGCTCTAAGTGATTCTCCAAGAGCGGCAGAGTATCTTGGACGTCTTCTTGCAAGGTTTGTGGTGGAGAAGATACTGGTTTTGCAAGACGTAGGTAAATTGATTGAAGAAGGCGGAGAGGAGCCTGGACACCTTGTGCAGGAAGGCATCGCAGCTGATGTCCTTGGGGCAGTCTTGGAGTGGATCAGAACAGAAAAGGGGGATTCCTTCTTGAAGGAGGCCAAGACAAGCTCCAATCTCAAGTTGGAGGATTTCAGACCGCAGCATCTTAAGAGGTCAAAGTTGGATGCCTTCATGTTGACTTAAGTGTTTGTTGCTAGGTAAGCCGTTCTAGTACAGGCAGGCGTCTTAGAATTGCATACCAGTTAGCTCTTTTTTCTGTTGGTGATAGAGTAATAATCAGCTAGAGTACATGCATGAATGTGAATGAATATCGTGGGTGTCAAATTACAAAGATCTAACTTGATGTCTTATCCTCAGCTTATTACCAATTCATGGGTGTTGTCGCCAAGGAGTTGGTCCCATGTCTTTGCACCCAGCCACCCCACCTTTTTGATCGAAACAACTGCAAATATACCCATCAGATGCTTGCTAGGCGACCATTGTATTCGAGGAGCCCCTTCCTACTGTGAAGTGAAGAAGAAGATGATGTATTCCGTTCTACTGTTGAGACTTGTTAGTGGTGGTAATTTATTGTTGCGGATGGACACTGGTTGTCGCAGGCAGCTGGGTGCTATTTCGAGTTGGCTCCCGTGCGCGTCTGTCTGGGAATATTTTTGTGATCATGGAGGGGTAGAGGTTAGTTAACCAAATATTTGTCGGGACTAGGAGGAACACTAGGGTTCGACTTGATGCCTCCCGTGGCTTCTGGCCAATATCCTTTGTGATCAGACTTTAATACTCGGTTAACTTGGCGGCATTTTCCTCATGTCATATTATCATCTTGTTTATATATATTCTTTCTAGTCGCTGCTATGTTTTGTATCGTTTTACTTTTTTGGGCTCTCTCGTCTAGCTTGGCTGCGCACTCCCTTGTCTGTTGTTTCTCAACTGGCCTCTCTTCTCTCTTGCTTTCTTCTCGCATGTGATGCATCATACTCCGTCCGTTCCTAAATATAAGTCTTTTTAAGAGATTTCACTATAGACTACATGCGGAGCAAAATGAGTATACTCTAAAAGGCGTCTATAATACAGTGGAATCTCTAAAAAAACTTGTATCTAGGAACGGGGGGAGTATATGCGATTAAAAATAAATGCGGCACTATAAAAAACACATAAGAACTTGGGACTGCTGGACCATTTGCCTCACTTTTTGCGGTAGTTATTGTTTACCCCATTGTTATTCTAGCAATCTTAGACAACAACAAAGTTCTTGCAAATTTTCATCACGAAATAACATTCGTGGAGGTTGTGGCAACAACAGAATCAACACTAAAAACATTTTCTGGAGCATCATTTTTGTATTTTTTTGCCAAGACTTGCACGAGTGTCATTTTACGATTTTTTTTAACAGGTACTCCCTCCGTCCAGGTTTATTGGGCCCCTGGGCGGAGGGAGCGCGTCCCCTCTTATTAGGTCCCTTCATCGATATATGGTTGGCCTTTCGAAGCGTAGTAAATTTTAAGCTGCTTTCATGCACAAGCTCCTATACATTGAGCGACATCTTGCCTTTGTACTTATGATTTGGTCGGGGGGCCTAATAAACCCGGACGGAGGTAGTAAGCGTTTATATAAACGTGCATGCACTCACCCTTATAAACGCACACACATGCTACTCCTATGAGTAAATGCGAGCATCATGGTGGGCAACCATCCTAACTAACCTGAGCACCAAAATGGCAGGCCCTAATTTGGCGAAGTTCAGGTAACCTGAACACTGAAAGTTATACAAGATTTGGCGAAGGTGAAAAGATGCATGATGATTCATACTCCCTCCTTTCCGGTTTATAGGGTTTATCTCAAAATTTTAGTTTTTTCATTTTATAAGGCTCAATTTGGTTGTTTCCCATCACATGTTTAGATTCTAAGGTGCATTAAATCATTACATGCAAGTATTAAGAGAAAATTGACCAACGCATGTAATTTATGCATGCATGCATTGCAATTAATGCATTGGTAAACATACTTTTTTGAGAAAAACAAGAGCATTAATTGTGTGCTTTTGCAAACTACAAAAAGTATTCCACCACTCACCATCTACCTTGGTTGGTGAGATTTTTGAATTGAGCCTTATAAACCGGAAAGAAGGGAGTATATAATTTGTTTCCAAGTAGAAAGAAGGGTTTACAATAGCGCGTTGAGTTTGGTTCCAATTAGTGGACATATCTTGAGGAATTGTATGAGGATACTGGAAGCAGTACAGGTTGTACTAACTGAAAAGATAATGAGGTAAATACACCGGGAGTCATAGAACTTGCACGTGACGGTCAATTTGGTGCATAAATTTGCAAAATACGTGTTTCTGGTCATCGAACTTGCGCGGACGTGCAAATATGGTCACATTTCCCGTACACGGGTGTATTCATTGACTATATGGCATGCCGGTGGCCACGGCCCATTGTCGTGTCAAGCTCAGGCACGTGATTTTTCTTTTAGAGAAACACCTCAAGTTTTTTTAACTTCATTTAAAGCCCTCCGGCAGAGGCAATGTTAAAACAGTCTTCTGGTGGGTCCCACCCATCATAGTGCGTTGTAAATTAATTGTGCTGGAAAACTGGGTGTGAGGGAGTTCGAACCGGCCACCAGCTGTAATAGCGCTAGCGTTCTAATCACACCACCTGATCTTGCTTGTTATTTTATTTATCCTTTGGCTAAAGGTACATACATATTTAGAACGATATTTTTGTTTTCTCACCATTATCAAATTTAAATTGTTCAGATTCAAACAAAATTTTGGCAGTTTTGTCTGAAACAAAATTATGTACATTCATTCTGCACTATATTTTCTTTTTCTAGATTTAATATTTTTAAATTGTTAGAATTCATGCAAAAATTTAGTTGATTTCTCTGGTAAATTTACGTACATTCATTCTGGCCAATAGATTCTTTTATCTAGTTTTTCAAATTCAAACAAAATTCAGTTGATTTGTTCAAAAGAAATTTATAGTACATTCATCATGTACTATATTATCTTTTATATAGATTATTCAATTTTTTTTTAAAAAATAGTGATTTGTCCAAAAATTCAGGTACATTCATTCTGACTTATATTTTCTTTTATCCAGATACAAAAAGTTCAGTGACAAAAAGTTCAGTGACCTATCCAAAAGAATTTATGTACGTTTATTCTGCAGTATATTTTATTTTATATAGATTTTTAAATTTAAAATTATTCAAATTCGAACAAAAAATAAGTTGATTTGTCCGAAGATGTACATTCAGTCTACATTATATTTTGTTTTATCTAGATTTACTAATTCAAAATTCATATTCAAACAGAAATTTGGTTGATTTGTCCATAAAAAACGTGCATTCATTCTGCATTATATTTTATTTTATCTAAATATTTTAATTTTAAATTATTGAAAGTTAAGCGAAAGTCTAGTCGGTCTGTCCGAAAAACTATCTTGAATATAAGTTGTTTTCTTAAATAGAAAAGAAAGAAAGAAAAATACATATTATAAATTGTGTTTATATCTTTATGTGTCATTGTGACCGGATGGTTCGAACCGGGGCTTCCACTTTTTTGCGAACCATTTTCCGGTTTTGATTTCTTACGGCCCTGTTATATAAAGCTAATTGTGCACGTTAAACGTCAAAAGTCAGTTTTGCCGATTAGCTAGCATATGCATGCGAATTGCAGCACGTAATGTTGTCGAATCCCAACCCTCACTGCTCCAGCGTTTTTCATTTCATTTTAGGATTTTCTGCATAAAAAAAATTGAAATGCAACGGTGCTTCTTGGAAAAAGATGCGCGCGGATTACCCACCTCCTCAGCCAACAGCGGGCCCTTGCCACGTTGGCATGCCCCTCATGCACGGGATACGGCCGGATATGGTAGAAAGCACCGTATTTGCACGTCCGCGCAAGTTTGATGACCAGAAACATGTATTTTGCAAGTTTATGCACCAAACTCACCGTCGCGTGCAAGTTATATGACTCCTGGTGTATTTACCTCAAAGATAATCTTCTGCCATTTGCGCGTGAGTTGTACTACCAATGCTTTCTTAGCGTCTGCAGTTAGTCTGAAACCCTCGACTTGTTTTCTGATTCATTTAGTTTTTGGATTCATAATGAAAATCAATCTGGGTTTGTCCTCAGACCCAATCTGGGATTTTGATATCCTACTACCACACATTTCCACACGCTATCGTAGTGATGAAAATGACATGCACGATTTTTTGCAAGTATTTAAAAGATTTGTCAAATGCAGCCACAATATATTTTTAAATTTTTTATGATTTTTCCATCTTTTTTGATTTTACTGTTCACTCGAGCTCATATGAGATTTGTCAAATGACAGGCACAACATCTTGAGATTGATGAAGTCACCACATGCGCCTTCGTAGTCGACGGGAACGTCTCCTCCACTGAACGAACATCGCTGAAAAGCCTGAAATAAATCCATGAAAATACGAGTACTAGCCTCAGTCTAGGACTTGAAGCCTGGTGGGCCAGTACAACCACAAGGAAGCTAACCATGTGAGCTACGCTTAGATCACGCTACAGGTTTTTTAATGGGTGTTGGTTTGGTTGGTTCGCCGCATTGACTCAGTGTCAAAAAGGAATACACCACTTAGACCGAACCTCCCCATCTTCCGAGAACGTCACACATTTATTCTTCCCCGCATCCAATCTCTCTTGTTTTCTTCTCAACCTTCACATGTTCTCACCTCCTCTACTGTCGCCACCTATCCTCACGATGTAGGCCTCGTTCTCCCTGCTGCCGCCAACGGCTCCCTCCCCCTCTGTTGCCTTCCCATGGCTCCCCTTTCCCTCTCCTCTTATGGGAGAGGTGTGTCTACGCAGGTGGCGCCTGAATCAACGGGATAGTATGTGAAGAAATGCACTCATACTGGATCGATGACCAGGACGATGGTTCCCTAGGAGATGCACAACCGCAACCTTGACCAATGGAGCCGCACCACAACATCGTCTTCTTGAACCTCTTCTCTAGGAAAGACGCACATCGACGGTGGCTGTGTAACGGTGACAGCGACTAGCGCCCTCTTCCCAGCATCTTCTCCCACCAGATGGCTATGTCAACTGGATTCTGGTTGCCTTGGTCACCAGTATCCGGCAACCCACTGCTTGTTGTTTGGTCGATATCCACTTTACTTGATCTAACTTCGCATCGAGCACCAGTTCTTCTTGCTCCAATATGTCACGCCTAATATGCGATACTATCCTAAAGAGACTCGAAGGTCCCACCAAGGATAGAACCGCATATTGATACGCTTTTGCAAGGTGGATATCATTACATCAACATTACATAATAGATGGGGATACATACAAGAGGCATACAATGCCACACGAATACAACATCATCATACACAAGAGCATCATCCGACTACAGATGAAACACAAACAGAAACTCAAATGACATCCACCCTGCTAGCCCAGGCTGCCGACCTGGAACCTATCCCCTGATCGAAGAAGAAGCAGAAGAAGAACTCCAAAACAAGCAAACATCGCTCTCGCGTCATGATCATCGCATAACTCGCACTTTCAAGAATCGTTGTTGTAATCAGTGAGCCACGAGGACTCAAAGAATCCCATTACCATGGGTATTAAGATAGCAAAGCTTAATGGTAAAGGAAGGGGTAAAGTGGTGAGGTTGCAGCGGCGGCTAAGCAAAATATGGTGGCTAACATGCGCAAATAAGAGCGAGAAGAGAAGCCAACAGAATGGTCGAGAAGCTAGAAGTGATCAAGAAGTGATCCTGAAACTACTTACGTTCAAACATAACCCAAAACCATGTTCACTTCTCGGACTCCGCCGAAAAGAGACCATCACGGCTACACACATGGTTGATGCGTTTTAATTCGAATCTGGTGTCAAGTTCTCTACGACCAGATATTAACAAATTCCCATTTGCCACATAACCGCGGGCACGGCTCTCGAAAGTTTATACCCTGCAGGGGTGTCCCAACTTAGCCCATCACAAGCTCTCACGGTCAACGAAGGATATTCCTTCTCCCAGGAAGACCCGATCAGTCTCGGAATCCAGGTTTACAAGACATTTCGACAATGGTAAAACAAGACCAGCAAGACCACCCGACTGTGCCGACAAATCCCGATAGGAGCTGCACATATCTCGTTCTCAGGGCACACCGGATGAGACAGGCTACGAGTAAAACCAGACTTTGAGTTTCCCCGAAGTGGCCCATGGTGGCTCGGTTCGGACCAACACTTAGAGAAGCACTGCCCCGGGGGGGGGGGGGGGGGGTTTAAAAAGATGACCCTTGGGTTGGCCTACCCAAGGGAAAGTTAGTAGGTTGTTAAGCAAATGTAAAACCAATGTTGGGCCTTGCTGGAGGAGTTTTATTCAAAGCGAACTGTCAAGGGGGTCCCATAAATCACCCAACCGCGTAAGGAACACAAAATCAAGGAACATAACACCGGTATGACGGAAATTAGGGTGGCAAGAGTGGAACAAAACACCAGGAATAAGGCCGAGCCTTCCACCCTTTACCAAGTATATAGATGCATTAATTAAGTAAGAGATATTGTGGTATCCCAACAAAATCCTGTCCATCATGAAGCAACCTTCAACTTCACCTGCAACTAACAACGCTATAAGAGGGACTCAGCAAAGCGGTAACATAGCCAAACAACGGGTTGCTAGGAAGGGTGAAAAAGGTTAGAGGCTGACATGGCAAATTGGGAGGCTTGAAGAACAAGTGATAGGTAGCGCAACATAGTGATAGAACGAAGCAACTAGCATAGCAATGATAGTAGTGAGATCCAGGGTAGCGTTCATCTTGCCTGAAATCCCGCTAGGAATAAGAACGAGTCCATGAAGAAGATGAATCCACGAAGACGAACCAAGCATAGACGAACGAATCCTCACGATCGCAACGAAACAGGAACTAACGAGAAGGAGCACAACCGGAAAGAAGCAAACAACAAGGTAAACACACAACAGATAGACATGGCATGATGCTCAACCAAGTATGATGCATTACAAAGGCTATATTATGCTACTCATGACAAGAGATGATGCATACAAGAGCAACACATCAAAGCAAGTTTAAATGAGGTCGAAAACAACATATAACAAATCCGGTAAGTCCTCACATGCAAATTTCGAAATTGGTCCAGATCTGAATAAACCTTATGTTCAAGTTGTTAAACAGAAAGTTAAAATGCACCAAGATGATCTACACGAAAATCTAGTCAAGTTACATATAAGGTTCATTTAGTTTGGAGCTACAACGTAGAAGATATGAGCAAAACAAGTTAACCATGGCATTGATGTAAAATGCATACAAACATCAAGCAAACACTCCCAAAATATGGATGCAACATGATAAGACGAAACTACATACAAAATCAAGCAATTTTCATATAGAGCACACTCAAAACGGAGCAACGGTTCATCACATACACATGAAACAAAGTTTAAAGGACAAGCTGTCCAAAACAACAACTAGGCATCTAGCAAGCATCAAAATAATATGCTACAACACCTCAACATGAAAACAAAAGGCGTGGACACGATGTACAGGTAAAGCACAACAAAACATGAACACTGATCTATCTCCAGAAAACACTATAACATGCTCAAAAGGACATGGCAAGATTGCAAATAATAACAGTTTCACAGACTTGGCAAAAAACACTGTGCATGGCAGAAATAACATCAGGTTGCAATGTTTAGAGCTATCAAACAACATTCTACAGGAACTTATCATGGCAGACAAAGGTATGGCATGCTAATACTAAAGGCAAAGAACAAAACTTCCTTACTGAATTAATTCCAAAGATCAACATAAAAGATGGTAGGATCAATGCAAACATGGCAAATGATATGACAGATTCAGAATAACGGTACATGGCAGGAACAACGATAAGTAGGCAGGTTGGTGAGCTTGTACCACCCTCCACAGAGCAATAAATGGCATGACAAGGTGACCAACAGTAAGAAGACACATTTATGGAGCTAAACATGGAAAGATCAAGTTCATAGGGTGCATGGATCACTAGCAAAACTCATGGCAAAACTGAACTTAATGATAACAGGCTGACAGCAACATTATTTAGCAATTTGAGAGCAAGATTACAATAAGCTACAACAGGCTATAAATTCAACCAAGGGCATGGATGGATAGAGCATGACATGTATAACAAAACATCCTTAGTGACCATCTCCAGATTATGCATATAATGACTTATAGCAGCAGGTTTACATAGCATCATGATATAACAGATTCAGCCTAGCAAAACAGTAACAACAAGTAGCCCACTTCATAAGCATGATGCGCTCACCACAAGGCAAAAAAATACATGGATTGCACCACTGTAAAGATGGCATGATGTAACTCAAAACTCATGTAGACATCAAGCCCATAGGGTTCACACACAAAATGCAATGAAAAAGACAAAACAAGTTCTGTGAACAGGCATCAGTTAACATCATATAGCACTATTGTAATAATGATAAGGGCATCAAGATGAACTCAAACAAGCATGGCACAATGGAATGAAATGTAGATCATCTCATGATGAACATTTTGATATATTACACACATAAAACGGAGCTACGTGCAAGAAGTTATGGCATGATGAACTTGGCACCAACATGTAGAAATTAAAGGACGGACGTTTTTTACCTCCGCGAAAGTCAACGCGGGATGGAGGCATGCGGGACGAGGAGATCCGGGGCGGGGACGACGCGTTTGGTTTGGTGTCCTGGTGGATCTCATCCACCCGGACCGGATCTGGGACGTGGTGGAACTCCGGCAAGGGACGAGCGAATCCGGCGACGCGGGGAACTCCGGCGAACGACGGCGGAGCTCGAGGAACGGCGCGGCAGGCGGGGTCCGGCGAGGAGGCGCGCCAGCCGGCGGAGGAAGGCGGCGGGAAGGTGAGGCGGTGGCGCCCGACGATGGCGGCGGAGGAGTGGGCTCCGCAAGCGGCGCTGGAGGCGGGCGATCCTCGCCGCCGGCGGAGGAGCAGGCGCCTGGAGGAGCTCCGGCGGTCGGGTCGAGGTCCGCGAGGCGCGTCGGGTGGCGGAGGTCGCCGCGCGGGTCGCGATGAGGGAACTCGGGCGGAGGAGCTCATGAGCTAGGCCGCGGACCCATGGGAGGCGGCGGCGGCAGATGGATGCCATGGGGCGGGCTGCGGGCCGGTAAGGCCATGGGGCGGCGGCGATAGCGATTTCCGTGGCGGCGCGCCCATCGGCTGGGCGGCGGCGGAGACTCGTCCGATGCAATCCGGACATGTCCGGCGACGGAGTGGGAAGGAGGCTAGGGTTCATCCGCGAATTTTTGGGGAGGGGCACATATTTATAGATAGGAGGAGGTAGGAGTGTCCAAATGAGGAGCGGTTTTCGCCCACACGATCGTGATCGAACGACCGAGAGCATGGAGGGGGTTTGGATGGGCTCACGGGCTGTGGTGAAGAGGGGCTGGGCTGCAAAGAGAGAGGGGTTTCGGGCTACGCGGTTAACCGTTGGGGCGTCAAACGAATCCGAATGTGACAAAAATTGACAGGCAGTCTACCTACTCTAAAACAACATCGCACGCCAAGTTTCATCCCATTCCTAGAACATTTTTCTTCCGCTCACGAAACAAGGTCTGGGAGGTGCGACGGGCGCGTGCGAGTGTGTCTGAGCTCAGAACGGACAACGGAGAGAACCGGCGGAACCCGAATGGATGCAAGTTTTGAAAAACATGCGGATGAAATGCAGATGATGGCATGGCAAAGTGCAACATGCAAGCAAATGACATGGCAACTACGGTGAATAACTGGAGGACACCTGGCGCATCGGATCCGAGGTGTTACACAATACAAGAACTAAAAGTAATACTTTGGTTTTTTGTATTATATGGTTTGAGTGGTCTTCTTCTTTCAGTCCAAAGTAAAATAGCTAAGGTTGCAAGTGAATGAGTGGATCCAGCATCTTGCAGTGAGTAGCGGCTTCAGGTGTGATTTCAATTCAACCTTTTGCATCTACCCAAATAATATTTCTTGAATATTTTATACACTATTTGCATGCCATTTTAGTGGGTTTAGATTACCATGGGCACGTCTGCTTTACACACATCATTCTTCTTCTTTCATTTATACAGATTAGAGGAGGGAGGAAAGGTACTATATTTAAAGTTGATTAGGCAACAAGAATCCTATTTGATTTAACCAATGCCTTCAAATGTTGCCCATATTTCATTTTCAGATACTCTCTCTCTCTCTCTCAACATAATTGATTTATAATTTCCCATTGAAGTGTATCTACCCTTATATACTCCTTCAACGGTATTTTTGAATTAATTAGGATTTTTGGGTTGATTGGTGGCTAAACTTAGAGATGCATTGTCTGCGTGCTTGCTTGGCACTCTTCCTCTAGATCCCTAATTATTATTTCTCAATGTGTTGTATACAGGTCTATGGCGAGGGGGAGTAGTCGTCTAGGACACTTATGCTGCTTCATCGATCGGTCTTTTTGTGGTGCGCTTTATCTGTCCATCTCCAGATCTTGGAGTCCTTTGCTGCACATTTTTACGTTCAACCCCAGATCATCGTCATAATCATGCCACACACTTCAAATAATTCATATGGACAAATCATGTAGTCGTGCTTTTGAGATTTCAGTGATATGTTTGTAGTACAAAGTACACTGATTTACTGTGGACCTAATCAGCCAATAAGCAAGTCAGTTTAAAGTTATATGGTTATTTTAGTTTACCTTTATTACATTGTATGCAGTTGCAAGCAACCCGGTAACAAAGCTGTTGGCTTTTAGTTAACTTATCTTTTTCCACGTGGTTTACAATTGCCTCTTTGTTAAAATAGTTATCTTTCAGTCAGCTTTATATTTTTTACAAATTATATATGTTTACCTTGGCTAGATTACCCAATTCCTTCTTAGACATCAATTTCACTGTATATGAAGAAAATCCATTCTCTCATCGGCAATAATTAGTTTTAGTTATCAATTTTCTAATTTTAATTCTTGATGTTTCTGCCATGCAAAAGAAGTGGGTATGCAAAGTCGTATCTTATGTAATACTATAAATAACACAAGTTATTTTTCAAATTTCAAATGTATAGATGAATTGTTTTTCAAGTTATCGGTGATCCAATAACAATTCTATTTCTTAAGGATGTACCAACACATTCTTTTGACTCTCCCTGTAAGTTTCTCCATCCCTCCTTCCACATGTTGTCAACAAGCATTTTCACTTCAAAGATTATTTTTCTTTAGTTCAGAAGTCCTTTCTAGCATTGTCCTATAGTTAGTAGGCATGCATGTTTGACACTTTCCAATTTTTTTTCATATTATGTCTTTGCCATGTGTATCCATTGGGAAGAATTGGTTATATAGATTATCATCTACTGTGGAAAATACAAAGCTTGCATGTTTGTCCATCTGAGCAATGTTGTGGCAATTTTTGCATGTGTCCCCTTTTCTTACATGAAACGACTATATTCCAGTACTGGCCTTGATTCATTTGCTATTAAACACCATTGTTAGCAACTAAATCAGTAAGTTTAAGGGCAAAAAGAAATTCTCTTTATGTGAGTCAAAGTAAAAATTGAATTAACATTAAGTTTGTCCTTTGGCAGCTATTTAATTTGGCGGTCAAGAATATTTATTTGCATAAAGAACTCTTTTCAGTGTTAGATCGCATTGGATAATGATTTGTTACAATATTGGTGAGTTTAATTATTAGTTTCTCTTCTTTTATCTCTTAGTGGTTCGAAGTGATTGGTAATATTTTTAGATGATATAAGCTCTCTTTATCGTGGCACTATAATTGGACCTAACTCCCCTATTTATTTTGGACTTGTATTTAAGGTAAATTAGATATTTTGATTTAGTAAGTCATAAAAATACCATGGATTTATATCTTCTTGCTAAAATATTTAGAGCTATAGAGAACGTTTAAAAAATAATCAGAACACATTATTTTTTATGGCATAAGATTATATAAGTATAAGCCCCTGTTCGCTGATTATGGAGTCATTTGTGTTTTTTTTTCATGTTTACTCATTAGAGCTCCAGAAAATTCCATGAGAAGGGAACCTAAAGCTGACTTTGACGTCTCGGCATAGTGTACCTCCAACAGTTATAAGCATGAGAGTAGCTTCTCCATGGCCGACTTCCTACTTGGGAGTAGCTATTTGAAGATTTCAGAGCAAATGAAAAAAATGGATGTACTATCACAATTGGAGAGTCAAACCATCTGAGTCACTAAATGATCTCACTGTTTTATCCTGTCAATCTTCTATTTAACATTTGCTTATGATAGCTTAGCCTATAAAGAAAATATTGCACTTGACTAGATTTTTTTCACTAGCAAATTTGTATCATCTAGCCAATGCAAACTTGGGAGTAGCTATTTGAAGATTTCAGAGCAAATGAAAAAAACGGGTGTACTATCACAATTGGAGAGTCAAACCATCTGAGTCACTAAATGATCTCACTGTTTTAGCCTGTCAATCTTCTATTTCACATTTGCTTATGATAGCTTAGCCTATAAAGAAAATATTGCACTTGACTAGATTTTTTTCACTAGCAAATTTGTATCATCTAGCCAATGCAATGTACCTCCATAATGTTCAACCAAATGTACATTTCCACTCATCAAACATGTGTACTCTATTGTTCTTATTTTTAGTAAGCAACAACAACAATTGTACAAGTCAAGAGTACTCAAATAGTACTGGTAGACATGCTCAGAGCATGTGCCCTCACCTTCGACAACCAATGGGAGGAATGTCTGCCTTACGTAGAATTAATATACACTAGCGGCCACAATCACAACCTCAAGACATCACCATTAGAAGCATTATTCACCTGACACTACCCAGCTCCATGGAAGTGGACCCAAGTAAAGGACAACGATATTTTTGCTACCGCCATGAGCCCTAGCAGAGAAGGAGAGGTACAATTTTTACACAACCACCTCCAAGCCATACAGCACCGCCACACAAATGCCAATGCACACCCTCAGAGAGGACAAAGTTTGCAATCAGAGATGAAGTACTACTCAAAGTAACCCAAGTAAGGAAGACAGACCAATGACCTAGGCAGAATAAGCTGACCTGTCGGTACCTAGGACCCTTCAAGATAACCGGCCGGTTCGGCAAGAGTGCGTATCAGGTGCAACTTCCAACTGAAATGGAGCACATCCACAACATGCGCCACTCCTCCACACTCAAGAGAAGGACTAGGTTACTGGAGGAAAGGAGAAAGATTGGAACTTCACCCTTAAGTTCCGATCTAACTTACATCGAGGATCACTTGAGAGTAATAGCAGAGAAGGACAACCCCCACCCCGACGAAGGAAGACTTTGACAAGTAGTATGGACCAACCACTTGACCGATAAGACCACTTGGGATGCCAAAGAATATCTACTGGCAGAGTACCCAGTTATTTCTGCAGAACACTAATCTCGAGGACGAGACTAATTTTAAGGTGGGTAGGTTCGTAACACCCTGACCTTTACTCCCTTTTATTTTTCTGGTTTCTAGTTGTCTTTTTGCCTTTGAGCTTTTCTGAATCTTTACTTCTGGACTTTGCCAAGTAGTATGGACCAACCACTCGGCCGATGAGACCACTTGGGTCATTAAAGAATATCTGCAGGCAGAGTACCCCAGTTATTCCCGGAGAACATGAATCTCGAGGACGAGATTCATCTTAAGGGGGGTAGGTTTGTAACACCCTGAGTTTTACCCCCCTTTCTTTTTTCTGGTTTCTACATTTGAATTTCCAGTTGTCTTTCTGCCTTTGAGCTTTTCTGAATCTTAGCTTCTAGACTTAACAAAGTAAACCACCTAAATAAATTAGTCATCACCCAACCTCCTCCAATGTTTAACTCATTAACCAAGCCCTCCCTCTAACTTGGTATTTTCTTGGTGAAATTTATTCTTTCTTTTTCAAAGAAAGAATAATAGCAAGATGCTTTGAGTTGTGAAGCAAACCCCTTCTACACCCTTCTGAAAATGCCCAAACAATTCTCATAATTTTTTTGCACCCTTAGACAACCAGAAATGAAGTCAAGATTCCCTAGCACTTTCCCATTTGAGATCCTCTTCCTCAAATGCGCTTCTGACCCAAACCCTAGGTTGAATAGCAAGTACGCTAGTGCTTGATATGTCATGACTCAAACTTGGTGAAGGTGATCACCCTAGTGACTAACAACACTCACCCAAAAATCAGCCCTAAACATCACTTCCTCCTCTCTCAACACAGCACAAACACCTTGCTGTGAGAAAAGCTCACAACTCACTTGTGCTGGCACCAAACTGTAGCCACACTTAGCACCTACTCACCACCCCTCTAGCTCCAAGACACGGCCAAATCCCTCCAGGGCCACCCAAGGGCTCACTGGCTAGGTGACCACAAGTTTGTCATGCCACACACGTGTGCTACATCGTGCCAAGCCACTGGCCATGAAGCCACCCCACCACTACGCATCCTCGGCACTGAGAGCCATGTGCAGCAGATCCAGCACGCGTCCCCACCCTCCCTAACCTCCAGCCCGCGCCACCCTAGCCGGCCCCCAGCGCGCCCGTGGCTCTGTCCACTGTTCGGCCATGGCCTGCATGATGTCATGATGCATAGGCCGATGCAAAGTGCTTTGGCGGCTTCCTCCTGGCCTCCTAAGACCCGCCTGAGTCCCGATCAAGCTAGCCTTAGTTTGGCGCAGGCCTGGCTAGCCATCAACCCCGATCGTGGCGGCGCCAGGGCCCCTCCCTCATCCTGACCTTAAAATAGAGACCCCTGGCCTCCATTTCAGCTCGCACCTTCTCCACTCCTCCTCTTACCCATTACTGGGCGATGCCCTCATGGCATCACGCCCTCCGCCCTTCTCCAAGACAGTGTTCTCCCGCTGGTGAGCCTAGATTGATTTGGTCCACCCACGGCTCCCCAAGCCAAACAATCACCATAGTTTGTCTCCCCTTGCTCCACTGAGCAGGCCCAACACCAGAGCCAGCTCAATTGAAGCCCCCTCACTGGAGTTCGAGCTCGACCGGAGATCACACCGCCCGTGAGGAAGGAATCTTCGCCGTCTGACCACCTTCAGAGAAGCTACAGGTACAAGAAGACCTATCGGAGAGCGCTCGTTCCAGTGGGCCAACCCACAAAGGCTACCATTCCCTCTCCTCGCCAGTGAGCCCTCATCGGAGTTCCCCCGTGCCTCAGTCGGTTATTCTAAAAGAAAAGCTGATGGGTGGACCCCACCCATCACTGAGTCACTTACGACCCAAAGCGGTACGCCGGCCGTGGCGTATTTGGAAAATACGCCTTCGATGTGGCATGCCCTAGGTTTTTCTGTTTTTAGTTTAAATCAATTTTAAATGCTTCTATCGACTTCACTATGACCATTAACAACTCCTAAACTATAGGTCCAAATCAATTGATTATTTTTGCATTATTTGTCGGATTTCAGGTTTCGCAAACCCTTGAGAGGTTCAAACTCTGGGGTGCGTGCGGAGATCTCAACCTGCCCAGCCTACCTACTCACTAATCTCACAGCCTATCGCGTCGAGCTCGAGAGGAAAGGAAGACACAACAGTTTACCCAGGTTCGGGCCACCTTGCGGTGTAGAACCCTACTCCCGCTTTGTGGTGGATTTGCCCCGAGGGGCTGAGGAAGAACTAGTACAGTGGAGAACAGCCTCAGGAGGCATGTTCTTGAGCTCAAGTGAGCTGGTGAGGTGGTGAGGGTGGAATGGATCTGTTCTGCCCGATCCCTTCCCCTTGGTGGTGGCTAGGTCATATTTATAATGGCCTCGGTCCTCATCCCAAATGTAGGCGGGAAGTTGTAAGGGCATATTCATCCCTTAAGTGTTTTGGTGATTGATGACAATGCTTTTGCAGACTAATCGTGTGCCTTGAGTCTCTCAGATACTTCATCACTAGGCACAAGACGACTCGGTGCCCCTCGGAGACTATTGAAGTCGGCGTTGTTCTACGTTTCTCTTTGGTGGAGTTGAGTCATAGGAGAGCCGTACTATTAAGAGGGGGTCCGCGTCGGAAAGGTTTGGGTGGAATCAACACGTACACTTGTCCCTCCTTTCCCTGCACTTTGGAGCTGTCCTTCGTTATCTTGGTTGTGCGGAAACCTGGCGACTACTGCTGTACGTGCGGTAGTACCGCAGGTACAAGCGGTAGTACCACTGGGTGTCACGGTAGTACCGCCCCTCTGGAGAGGTAGTACCGCGACACCCAGGCCTTGTGCCGCTTCGGTACGGCAGTAGGGGCGGATGTAATTTTGTACATCCGCACCCACCACGGTAGTACCGCTCGTCCAGCGCGGTAGTACCGCGGGGGCTCACGGTAGTACCGCTCCCTAGGAGTCGTAGTACCGTGGCCCTCCGATCTAGTACCGCAGTGTCACGGTAGTAAGCGCGATGTAATTTTACATCCGCGCCCGCCACCTGTAATACTGCGTGCCTCGCGAGCGGTAGTACCGCGTCGGGTTTTGCACCACCCGGTTTAGTGAGTAAACACGGATGTAATTTATTTCATCGCGCCCTTCCTGTGCCGTGACTCTCTGCCTTTGCGGTAGTACGCAAGGGGAGCGATAATACCGGCGCCAGTGATAGTATCGCCCTTAGTCGAGCTAGTTCGGCTGTCTTGCTTTGCCGCGGTAGTACCGTGGTCGATCCGCGGTAGTACCGGGCTGCCTCGCGGTAGTACCGCACCCCTGGAGCGGTAGTACCGTGTGTCGCGGGCTGAACATGTTGGATAACGGTTGGATTTGTCCCACGACTATATAAGGGGTGTCTTCTACCTCTAGTTCACTACCTCTTCCACCTCTAAGCTCCATTGTTGCTCCAAGCTCCATTTTCGCCCGATCTCTCTCCCAAGCCAATCAAACTTGTTGATTTGCTCTGGATTGGGTGACAAGGGCCCGATCTACACTTCCACCACAGGATATTTGATTCCCCCCACTTATCCCTTGCGGATCTTGTTACTCTTGGGTGTTGAGCACCCTAGACAGTTGAGGTCACCTCGAAGCCATACTCCATTGTGGTGAAGCTTCGTGTTGTTGTTGTTGTTGGGAGCCTCCGATTGTTGTGGAGATTGCCCCAACCTTGCTTGTAAAGGTTCGGTCGCCGCCTTCAAGGGCACCAATAGTGGAATCACGGCATCTCGCATCGTGTGAGGGCGTGAGGAGAATACGGTGGCCCTAGTGGCTTCTTGGGGAGCATTGTGCCTCCACACCGCTCTAACGAAGACGTACTTCCCCTTAAAAGGAAGGAACTCTGGTAACACATCCTCGTCTCCACCGGCTCCACTCTTGGTTATTTCGTGCCTTTACTTTTGCAAGCCTACTTGTCTTACTTCCTTGCTTGCTTGTATGCTAGTTGTTCTTGCATCATATAGGTTGCTCACCTAGTTGCACATCTAGACAACCTATTTTGTTGCAAAGTTTAATTTGGTAAAGAAAAGCTTAAAAATTGTTAGTTGCCTATTCACCCCCCCTCTAGTCAACCATATCGATCCTTTCAATTGGTATCAGAGCCTCGTCTCTTTTTAAGGACTTTACCATCCAAAGAGTATGGTTGATGTCGTAGATGAGGTGGGAGAGCACTCCGGTGCGAACCCGATCTCATCTACGGGAGATGGGGGTAACTCGATCTCACATGAGGAATTCAATGTGGCTTTGGAAACATTGAAAACCTCCATGACGACCGAGGTCAAGGACATGTTTAAGGAATTCCTAGAAGGACTTAAACAATCTACCTCGCCGATGAAAGTGGGTGATCCCACCAACAAGGTGACAGATGCTCCCTCCGACAAGGGGGAAGCTAACATTGATAAGAGTCCTTCTATTAGTGGTAGAAATGGTACCGACATCTTTGCCCATGTGGAACCTCCGACTTATGGAGGGCCAATCCCCTCCACTCATTTGAATCATGCCGGTCCTCCTCCTAAATATGAGAAACATGAAGATTTTGATTCTTGGGTCTATCGCTTTAAGCGTCATTTGAAACATGTGAACACTAACCTTTGGAGAATCATTGAAGAAGGTTTTTATCCTCATGACCCAAGCAACTTCACCCCTCGAGAAGCCGTGGACAATCAATTCAATGAGAGTGCCCTCTTCATCATACAAGATGCAATCCTTCCTGAAGATCTCCCTCATCTTCGACCCCATGTCATGGCTAAAGAAGCATGGAAGTGTGTCGAGGGTCTCTATCGTGGAAGTGATAGCATTCAACGCTCCAACTATGAAGTGGTGCAAGATGAAGCCGATGAGTTTGCAATGAAAGAAGATGAAGAACCTCGTGAGCTCTTTGGAGAGTGAGCAAACTTCATGGGTCGCACTTCGAGATCATGGAAGCAAGGACACGGATGACAATTGGATCAAGCGGAAGTTCCTCAAGGCCATGATGCCCTACAACAAGGCCATGTCCTCCGTCATTCGTCAACGACCGGACTTCCACTCCATGCCTCAAGTGAAGTGTTGGATGAGTTCGTTGCAATGAGCATCTTGGACAAGACCGCCGACAATGCGGTGCTCCATTCTCAAAGGGAAAAGAAGCCTAACCTTGCTTTGAAGGCCAAGGTTACTATAGAAGAAGAGGAAGAAGTGGAAGATGAGGAGAGCAACCCCGAAGACACCAAGTTTGATTACCATGAGCACATGGCCCTTGCTTCAAGACAATTTTGGAGCAAGAAGAGTTCAAGACCCAACTTCAACAAGAACAACTCAAGTGGCGTCAAGGGCAAGCAACAAGTTAGAACTTGCTTCAACTGTGGCAATGTGAGCCATTTCGTTGTGGATTGTCCTTACGAGAAGCGGGAAGACAACGGTGGCGAGTTCATCCGAAAAGACAAAGCTAAGTCCTTCCCCAACAAGAACAACTTCGCCAAGAAGACTCCCACTCGTGGGTTGGTGGTTCAAGAAGAATACCAAAAGGATGATGATGATGATGAAAATGAAGAAGCAATGGCCATGGCGTCCGTTGCCATTGCTACTACTCCCCGAGTGTCTCTCTTCGAATCACCCAACGAAAACATCACCGCCAGATGCCTCATGGCTAAAGCTTCAAACAAGGTAACCCCCAACATCACAACCACCATCATTACTAATCCCTCCTTGGAGGATTGCATTGATGAACGTGTTGAGTCTAATGAGGAAGTGAATGAATTTGAGTCTTTTATGAGTAAGATCAAGGGAAAGTCCAAGAAGCACTTTGTTGCTCTCTTGGAACAACTTGGTGAGGCCAATGACATGATCGAGGCTCACGAAGAAACCATCTCCAAGATGGAAGGTCATAGTCG
Organism: Aegilops speltoides; assembly: GCA_021437245.1. Lineage (NCBI taxonomy): Eukaryota > Viridiplantae > Streptophyta > Magnoliopsida > Poales > Poaceae > Aegilops > Aegilops speltoides. The sequence continues at coordinate 163,695,947 of CM038142.1, read as the reverse complement.
TGACTATGCCGATGAAATATCGGATCTCTCTAATGCTCTTGAGGAAGAGTGTGTGCATCGTTTGACTCTTGAGGAGTCACACAATGATGACCATGCTAAGTTAAAGAAAGATCTTGATCATGCTCTTGTCGTGTCTCGTGTGCTAACCTCCGAGAAAGCTAAACTTGGGGTTGATCATGCTAGACTCAAAGAGGAGTTTGAGATACTTGACAAGGCCCACAAGGTCTTGAAGGGTACTCATGCTAACCTTAAAGAGTCTCATGCTCAACTCCAAGTGAAGCTAATCAAAGAAAAGGCCACCTTTCCTCATATGGTATTAATTGATAATGCATGTGCTACTAACCCATGTTGTGAGCATGTGCATCTTGTGGAGGAGAATGCCAAGTTGAAGGACCAACTTGAGAAAGGCCTTGTGACTTGCATTCAAGGGGAGAAGAACCTCAACGACCTTTTGAGCAATCAAAAGGAAGTTGTGGCCAAAGAAGGAATTGGGTTTGCACCCAAGTCCAAGAGCAAGAATAAGAAGAACAACAAGACCAAACGTCCTCCTCCTCTCAAACAAACGTTTGTGAAAGAGGGAGAGGGTGCTCCTAAGAATAAGAAGGAGAAAGTGAAGGGAGTTGATGTCCAAAAGGGCAAAAGCATTTCCTCAAACAAAGCCGGCGACTTTAACCCGTCTTATGTGTTGTGTCGTGCTAGTGATGGACATGTTTATGCTAAATTTGTTGGTTCTTCTTATGAGTACATTGAATGGTCTATTTGGGTTCCCAAGACCCTTGTTACTAACATCAAAGGACCCATTACTAAATGGGTACCTAAAACCAAGCATTGATCTCATGTAGGTGTTTGCTTCCGGTGGGGGATCATGGTTGCTCGATAGTGGAGCAACAAATCATATGACCGGGAGCAAGGACTTGGTGGTGGACGTGCAAGAGATTCCATCTATGCCCACCAATGTAGAGTGGGGTGACACATCACATTCTAAGGTATTGGGTCTCGGCAAGGTTGTCATTTCTCATGATCTAGCGATCGAGAAAGTCATGCTTGTTGAGTCCCTTGCATTCAATTTACTTTCTGTTCGTCAACTTGCACTCATGGGCTTTGCTACATTCTTTGATATTGATACCGTGGCCCTCTTGTGGAGCAAGACTCTTAAAGTAGCCTTTGTTGGGCATGTCGAGAACGGTCTCTATGTGATTAACTTTTCGGAGCGACCCACTAAGACCGCGACATGCCTAATGGCTAAAGTTGATGTGGGATGGCTTTGCCATCGCCGTTTAGCCCATGTCAATATGAGATCTTTGCAAAGTCTTCTCAAGGGGGACCATGTCCGTGGACTAACAAATGTTAGTTTTGCCAAAGATCGTGCTTGCAGTTCTTGTATTGAAGGAAAGCTTCATGAAAAGGCTCACCCTCCCTCAACCACCATCTACTCGAAGAGACCCTTGGAGCTCCTTCACATGGATCTTTTCGGGCCTCCATCTTTTGATAGTCTTGGAGGAAGAAAGTATTGCTTGGTGATTGTGGATGATTATTCAAGATACACTTGGGTATACTTCTTCAAGAGGAAGAGTGAGACTCAACAAACCGCCATCGACTTTGCAAATGAAGCTCAACGTCAAGATGATGCAAAGATCTTGACAATAAGAAGTGACAACGGCACCGAGTTCAAGAACTACACCTTGGATGAGTTTCTTAGTGATGAGGGGATCAAGCATCAATATTCTGCACCATATACCCCTCAACAAAATGGTGTTGCAGAGAGGAAGAACTGGACGTTGATGGATGCGGCAAGGACCATGATGGCGGAGTTCAAGTCTCCATACAACTTTTGGGCCGAAGCCATCAACACCGCATGTCATGCATCCAATCTGCTCTATCTTCGCAAAGGCTTTAACAAGACTCCTTATGAGATACTCACCGGCAACAAGCCCAACCTCAAGTACTTCCGGGTATTTGGTTGTAAGTGTTCCATTCTCAATAAAGGTGTTCGTTTGTCTAAATTTGAGGCTAGAGCTCATGAGGGCATATTTGTTGGTTATGCTACAAACTCTCATGCTTACCGTGTCCTCAACAAGTCCACCGGACTCATTGAGGAGACGTGTAACGTGGAGTTTGACGAAAATAACGGCTCCCAAGTGGAGCAAAGTGGTACTTGTGATGTAGGTGATGAAATTCCTCCCCAAGCCATAAGAAGAATGGGTATTGGTCAAATCCTACCCATTGAGGAACCCCTTGTGGCCGAAGGAGAAGGACAATGCTCTACTCAAGTAGAGCCATCACCTCATCAAGACCCACACGCTTCCGAAGAACAAAGTGAAGGCCCTCAACCTCGTGAACAAGACCAAGGGCAAGATCAACCTCAAGATGGTGGTGAACCTCTAAATGATGCCCAAGGTCAAATTCTCCCCCTCGAGCAAGTTCAAGATCAAGAGCAACCTCAAGATCAAGAACAAGCTCAAGACGGCGCTCAAGACGATCAAGTCAACCCTCCTCCTTCCACATCCGAGGAGGAATTAGAGCGTCGTGCCGCGAAGATTGCTTCCAAGCTCACCACCCAAGGCCATCTCATGGAAAATGTGGTTGGAAGCCTAAGAAAGGGGGTAAGCACTCGTAGACAATTGGCAAACTATTGTGAACATCATGCGTTTGTCTCCTGTGTTGAACCCCAAAAGGTCCATGAGGCGCTCGAAGACTCGGATTGGCTCAATGCCATGCATGAAGAACTCAACAACTTCAAGTACAACAAGGTGTGGAGATTGGTGCCAAGACCTTCGGGGAACCACAACGTCATTGGAACCAAATGGATCTTCAAGAACAAGCAAGATGCTCATGGGAATATCATTCGCAACAAGGCGAGATTGGTAGCACAAGGCTACTCCCAAGTCGAGGGTATTGACTATGGTGAAACCTTTGCTCCCGTTGCTCGTCTTGAATCCATTCGTTTGTTGATTGCTTATGCTTCCCATCAAAACTTTAAGTTGCAACAAATGGATGTGAAAAGTGCTTTTCTTAATGGTCCTATTAATGAGTTGGTCTATGTCAAGCAACCCCCTGGGTTCGAGGATCCCTACTTTTTGGATCATGTGTATCAACTCGATAAGGCACTCTATGGCCTTAAACAAGCCCCACGTGCGTGGTATGACCACCTTACCGAGTTGTTACAAGATCGTGGATTTGAGGTGGGGCTAATCGACCCCACTCTTTTTACTAAGAAGGTCAACGGGGAGTTGTTTGTATGCTAACTATATGTTGATGATATTATCTTTGGTTCTCCTAACAAAGCTTTCAATGAAGAATTTGCCGCTCTCATGACCTCCAAGTTTAAGATGTCCTCGATGGGAGAGTTGAAGTTCTTCCTTGGTTTCGACATCAAACAAAGAAGAGAAGGAACCTTCATCAACCAAGCCAAATACACTCAAGACATGCTTAAAAGATTCAAGCTAAGTGATGTCAAGCCGGCTACTACACCAATGCCTACCAAGTGCCAACTTGACATCGATCCCAATGGTAAAGCGATGGATCAAAAGGTATATCGCTCCATGATTGGCTCCTTGCTTTACCTTTGTGCATCTAGACTGGATATCATGTTGAGTGTGGGGATGTGTGCACGTTTTCAAGCCGCAACAAAGGAAAGTCACTTTGTGGCGGTCAAGCGAATCTTTCGATATTTGGCTCATACCCCAAACTTTGGCTTATGGTACCCAAGAGGAGAAAACTTCAAGCTTGAAGGTTTCACGGATTCGATTAGGCGGAGACAAAGTGGATAGGAAGTCCACTTCGGAGGTGCCAATTTCTTGGTTGCTCTTTGGTAAGTTGGTCTTCCAAGAAGCAAAGTTGTGTGTCTCTCTCGTCCACGAGCGGAGTATGTGGCGGCCGGTAGTTGTTGTGCTCAACTCCTATGGATGAGGCAAACTTTAAAGGAGTACGGTGTCATTTGTGACAAAGTGCCTCTTTGGTGTGACAATGAAAGTGCCATCAAGATTTCTCTCAACCCGGTGCAACACTTCAAGACGAAGCACATTGAGATTCGGTATCACTTCATCCGGGATCACATTAGGCGAGGGGAGATCGAGCTCAAGTATGTCAACACTCATGATAACCTTGCAGATATTTTCACGAAGCCCTTGGATGAAGCAAGATTTCATGAGTTAAGGCATGAGCTAAATATCATTGATTTGAGCAATGTGACTTGAAACCGTGCACCCCCCACCACACTCAACTTGTTGTCTAGTTTAGGTGTAGGCATGGACATAGGGGGAGTGTTGTTCTCTCAATGAACTCTCCCTCCCCCCATTATGCATAAATAGATCACCTCTTTCACATTAGCCATTTTTTATGGTACTTGTGCTTCAAAGACGAGTTTTGTTCATGGGCCCAAGGATAATTCTTCGCGGTGCCATACCATCCAACTCAAACATAGGTGGCTTTGGCCACCGCCCTCTCTCCTCGAGAGGCTTTGTCGCTTGGGGGTTTCCTGCTGTCCTCTTACCTCTGGTCTGTGCGTGTTCTTGTGGTTTCTTGTGTGTGAAAAGTTCCCGTGCAAAGGCGTTTTTCTCTCATGTTTGAAACCTGCGGTGTCTTGAGCTCACGGTACTACCGCGGCCGGCTACGGTACTACCGCGGCCTGCCACAGTACTACCGCTGGTGGGAGCACGGTACTACCATCCCCACGCGGCAGTAATTTTTTACTGCCGCCTGGTTGAGCGGTACTACCGCCTTGGCGCGTTACTTCCACCCGAGTGGTACTACCGCGATGATCCGCGGTACTACCGCGCCAGTTCGAGCGCGTGGGGATAAGGACGGGCAGGGGGAGTTCTAACTCCCCATACCCATTCGTGTCCTCTCTCTCCACGTCGTCTCCTCCTCTCCCGTGCTCAAGAACGGAGCCGGCGTTCGTCGCCGGATCTCCTCCACCGGCTGCCCTCCCGTGATTCCGACCGGTGGGATCGTTCCCCACCACGTGCTCTTGCTATGGACCAGGGTTTTTCCCCAACTCCCTCTCCTTTTGATTGTGTTTGGTGCTGTTAGGTTTTGGGGGAGGCTTGTGTGTTATTGAGATTCATAGGCTTAATCTCTGCAAGAGTAGGATGAAGGAGTGTGGTATTGCATAGGATTTATACTTGTATTGTTGTCTTGCGCTAGATCTGATCACCGTAGCACCGCCATTGTTTCGCGGTTATTTTCAGATTCAAATCACGAGTTAGATCGTGCGACGCTGTACTACGCCCGTATGGCGCGGTACTACCGCTTGCTGCATACTACCGCCCTCGGGGCGGTACTACCGCGCATACATGCGGTACTAAGAGCTTACTACCGCTCCAGCCACGGTACTACCGTGACCTCGCCGCGGTACTACAGCGTGCAGAGCGATACTAATCTTTTAGTACCGCAGAGCGGTGGCGATTCTACCGTGGCTCACATCTATCGCATGCCAACTTTCTCGTATGCCTTCTATGAGTTTCCTGTGCTTTATCGTGGCCTTTGCATTGATCTTCTTCGCATTTTTGTTTTGGTGCTTTGCGTGTGTGTCTCAGGTGGTGGCTCTCGCCGGTCCAATCCCAGTCGTGACACTGGCTCCAAGCATCTGCGCAACCGAGGAGAAGTTCCAGAGGGATCATCTGCGTCCAAGCGCAATGTCAAGACCTCTGCTAGCAAGCACAAGGAGCCCGCTAAGGGCATGGATGAGATCGCCCCCACTGAGTATGTTCGTCTCAGGCAGCTTCACCCCTATGTGCATCCGCGTTCCACTGTCAGAGGCTGTGAGCTGTTCTGGAACAAGACACATACCAACATATATTTGGATGTCATCAAGAACAAGAAGAATACCTATGTGGAGGTGAAGTGGATTGATATGCACCACATGAGGAAGGACAAGTTCCGTGACTACTTTGGAGAGGCTCTGGACTTGGTGGAGCAGTTTGGCATTGAGCATGTGATCTCTTTCCACCTGGACTATGACCCTGAGATTATCTGTCAGTTCTTTGCCTCAGTGTACTTTCACCCCAATGAAGAAAGAAGGATGACCTGGATGACCAATGGCCGCCAACTGTCTGCTACCTGGAAGGAGTTCATGGATTTGCTTTAGGTTCCTGATGATGGGCTTAACACTCCAGTAGGTGTTCGTCCCCATGGCAATGCTGATTCTGCCAACAAGGACAAGCTCACCCCGTTCATGGTTGAGAAGGCGCTCGCCAATGGCAAGACAACTTTGGTACTCAACCCCTTTCTAGATATCATGTACCGCATCTTCCGCAACTCTTTGTTCCCACGCATCGGTGACAAAGACAAGGTTCATGCCTATATTGTGGATATGATGCTCATCTGCCAGGAGGCTCGTTCGACTCAGTCTCAGCCACTTGATGTCTCACACATCATGTGGTGTGAGCTTCGGTTTGCAGTGTTCAACCGCAAGGTGCCTATCTATGGGCCCTATCTGTTTCGGCTGATCTCGAAGACTTGGGAGAAGATGTACCCTGATGAGGAGTTCCTTGCTCCTGACTGGATTCGCCATGAGCCCATCTGTCTGCGCATCAAATCCAATTGGGCCAACACCTCTACTCGTGCCGATGCGACTGCTGCTCGGGCTGCTGCTGATGAGGAGGATGCTGGCACAGAGGATGTTGCTGAGGGCCGTGCTGCTAGGCCTTCCCAGAGTGCCCCTATGCCATCATGGGCCCAAAAGCTGAAGGACAAGATGAAGACACTGTTCTACATGCAAGCCAAGGGGCAGTACAGGACTCACGTGGAGTCCAAGGAGAGTCGTCGCCAGCACATCAAGATCTTGCAGCTCTATGGTGAGGAAGTGTCTGGCGGGTCTGAGGAGCGCATCACTCCTAAGGCCGAGTGGATGGAGAAGCAAGGTTACAAGTGGACAGAGTCTGAGGAGGATGTCGAGGAGACCACCCCAGCTGCGGAGGAGACCGACGGAGAGGGCTGGGACGAGTTCTCTACTTGAGCCACCTCGTGTGTGTAGGTGTCCTCTCTGCCTTTTTGGCGTCTCGATGCCAAAGGGGGAGAGAGTGTAGGGATTTGCGAGTCATGTGTGTCGTGTGTTTGCTGCTTTCTTGGTTGAACTATTTGCTGCTTTCTCATTCGAACTCTGGTTACTTTACTTCGTATGGTGTAAGACATATGCTCTCTATCTAACCTAGCAAGCTTGTGTTATATTGTGCTATCTTTACGCTATGCTATGCTATGCTTATTATCATGCTATGCTATGCTTATTATCATGCCTTGGTCTCTAAAATATAGGGGGAGTGTTGATCCTAGTCTGTGTGCTATGCAGTCCAAAGCATTCATCTAAAGTGCACACATCTAGGGGAGCCGTCTATATTTTAGAGAGGTGAGGTTTGCCCCGGCTCTCAATTATCTTATCTATGTGCAAATCCCGTGTTGTCATCAATCCACCAAAAAGGGGGAGATTGTAAGGGCATATTCATCCCTTAAGTGTTTTGGTGATTGATGACAATGCTTTTGCGGACTAATCGTGTGCCTTGAGTCTCTCAGATACTTCATCACTAGGCACAAGACGATTCGGTGCCCCTCGGAGACTATTGAAGTCGGCGTTGTTCTACGTTTCTCTTTGGTGGAGTTGAGTTGTAGGAGAGCAGTACTATTAAGAGGGGGTCCGCGTCGGAAAGGTTTGGGTGGAATCAACACGTACACTTGTCCCTCCTTTCCCTGCACTTTGGAGTTGTCCTTCGTTATCTTGGTTGTGCGGAAACCTGGCGATTACTGCTGTACGTGCGGTAGTACCGCAGGTACAAGCGGTAGTACCGCTGGGTGTCACGGTAGTACCGCCCCTCTGGAGCAGTAGTACCGCAACACCCAGGCCTTGTGCCGCTTCGGTGCGGCAGTAGGGGCGGATGTAATTTTGTACATCCGCGCCCACCACGGTAGTACCGCTCGTCCAGCGTGGTAGTACCGCGGGGGCTCACGGTAGTACCGCTCCCTAGGAGTCGTAGTACCGTGGCCCTCCGACCTAGTACCGTAGTGTCACGGTAGTAGGCGCGGATGTAATTTTACATCGCGCCCGCCACGCAATAATCACCGCGCCTCACGAGCGGTAGTACCGCGTCGGTTTTTGCCACCCAGTTTCAGCGAGTAAACACGGATGTAATTTATTTCATCGCGCCCTTCGAACCGTGACTCTCACGCCTTGCGGTAGTACCGCAAGAAGCGATAATACCAGCGCCAGTGATAGTATTGCCCTTAGTCGAGCTAGTTCGGCTGTCTTCTTGCCATGATAGTACCGTGGTCATCCACGGTAGTACCGGGCTGCCTCGCGGTAGTACCGCGCCCCTGGAGCGGTAATACCGTGTGTCGCGAGCTGAACATGTTGGATAACGGTTGGATTTTTCCCACAACTATATAAGGGGTGTCTTCTACCTCTAGTTGACTACCTCTTCCACCTCTAAGCTCCATTGTTGCTCCAAGCTCCATTTTCGCCCGATCTCTCTCCCTAGCCAATCAAACTTGTTGATTTGCTCTGGATTGGGTGACAAGGGCCCGATCTACACTTCCACCACAGGATATTTGATTCCCCCCACTTATCCCTTGCGGATCTTGTTACTCTTGGGTGTTGAGCACCCTAGACGGTTGAGGTCACCTCGAAGCCATACTCCATTATGGTGAAGCTTCGTGGTGTTGTTGTTGTTGGGAGCCTCCGATTGTTGTGGAGATTGCCCCAACCTTGCTTATAAAGGTTGATCGCCGCCTTGGGGGCACCAATAGTGGAATCACGGCATCTCGCATTGTGTGAGGGCATGAGGAGAATACGGTGGCCCTAGTGGCTTCTTGGGGAGCATTGTGCCTCCACACCGCTCTAACGGAGACGTACTTCCCCTTAAAAGGAAGGAACTCCGGTAACACATCCTCGTCTCCACCGGCTCCACTCTTGGTTATTTCGTGCCTTTACTTTTGCAAGCCTACTTGCCTTACTTCCTTGCTTGCTTGTATGCTAGTTGTTCTTGCATCATATAGGTTGCTCACCTAGTTGCACATCTAGACAACCTATTTTGTTGCAAAGTTTAATTTGGTAAAGAAAAGCTTAAAAATTGTTAGTTGCCTATTCACCCCCCCTCTAGTCAACCATATCGATCCTTTCAGAAGTGATCCCAGAATGGCCAATTTTGAAGGGAGGCAACAAGTATGTCCTATCCTGACTAAAGTGGTCTTCGCCTGCAAAAGCCTCCGGTCGTGACGCTGCGGTGGGCTCGGCGATGACCTTCGTCCTGCCGCCCTGGCGGTCTTGGTCTTGTTGCACCAGAACAGAAACCTTTGGTTGATTCCTCGGGACTTTGCGCCTGCTGCTTGCCTCCTTTGCACCAAAGAGGAAACTGGTAGTCTGCGCTCGCCTGGTGCCCGCTTGGCCTTGGTCATCATGGCTCACGTCAGCCGAACCTCGCGAGGTGAGCCTTGCATAGAAATCTCCGCTCCCCGGGAGCCAGCCTGAGGGGACCGGTCCCCTTGGAGGTCTTGGCGTCGTCCGCCTCGCGAGGGTCTTGCGTTGTTGATGCTGAAGCTGGGCCATACCAGGCCGCCGATGGAGCCACGCCGTGGGCTGCAGGCAAGCAAGTCTGGGTACCCCATATCCAAAACGCCGACGGTATCCCCCGAGCCCAAGGCGCGCTCGGGCTTGGCTTCTGGGGAAAGCCAAAGGGCAAGTGTGGAGCGCCGCGGACCCTAACCACCTGCAGCCTTGGACAACGCGTGGCGATTGATGGGACGTGGGTGTTTCCACTTCCCCATGCTGCCTTGAAATTCGTCCAACTTGACGAGTCGATGCTTCATGCAGAAAAATATCATTGCGCGAGATCGTGGAGGTTGGTGGTTGGCCTCCCTCTGGCTATAAATGAGGGGAGGGGTGGAGCCCCCCTCGCTCATCTCTTTCTTTGTCTTCTCACTATTTGTCACTTCTTCTTCTCCACCTTGCCGTAGTGTCCATGGCGCCGACGAGGAGATTCTTGGCTGCTGAAAAGGGGAAGGCTCCTAAGGAAGGACCAGCTTCAACACCACCCAAGAGGGGCCGCGGCCGTCCCCGCAAGCATGCCGCGACCTTGGCGGCGGCCCCCAGGGGGCGCGGGCGCACTTCTCTATGGGCCGGTGTCTCCCTTGGCGTTTGTGGTGGAGCTTCTTCTCGCGGCGGGGGCCACCGGCCACGGGGCAGGCGCAGCGATGAGGGGAGGCGCGCTATGGTCTCTCGCCCTCCTCGACCATGCTTCTCCTCGATTGATGTGCTCCTAGAGTTCGTCGTGTGGTCGGAGAAGCCCGCCGGCACCTCGTTCCGGCTCCCGTGCTTCTTCACCGGCGAGCTGCCGACCTTGGGCTCGACGGCCTCTGGCTGCAGGCCAACGACTGCTGCAGCAGGACCTCATGGGGATTGAGGTCGCCGCCGCGGGCAGTGTGGCCCTAACCCGTGGCTGGTAGGCATTTTCTCGCGCATGAGGCCTGAGCGGGAGGTGCACCCTCCACTTCAAGTACGATGGCCTTGCGACCCTCTTCGTGAGGGTGTTCAGGAAAGACGGCCGCCACGCGAGGTGTTGCCCAGAAGACGGCAGCGACGATGAGCTTGGCCTTGACGTCGGCCACACCAGCGACAAGGGCGAGCTTGGCCTTGATGATGTCCACACTTCCTCCCACAGCGGCAACTCTTCCTCAGGTGAGAGATCAAGCAGCAGCGGCTACGACCAGCCTCCGCGCCGCCGAGCCCGCATCAAAGAAGGCGGCAGATCATCTCACCGCCACGCCCCAGTGAAGTAGGAGGAAGGCCTAGTCTGAGCTCGGGGCTGGCGAACTTGGCCTCAAGACCAGTTGCGGCCCTGTGGGCTGCTTTTGTTTAACCTTTCCTTTCTTCTGCAATTTGAAAAAAAGTAGGGTGCCCCGCTGGGGTGTGTAATGAACTATGGTGGTTATGCCCTTTATGCTATGCTTATTATCTTAATGCTGTGCTGTGATGTTTGTATTCTGGGTAGGCACGGGTAGGGTAACTTAGCTTTACATGTTTGCGGCAGTTTCCCACCTCGCGGTGGCGCGGCCCTTGATGCCTGACGGAGTCCCTCCTTCCTGATGGACCGGGGGCCACCGGCCTCGGGAGGCTGTAGAGGCCTCGGGAGATGCCGTAGAGCCGCTGCAGAGCTGTTTTAAAGGAAAGGAAAAGAAACCTTAGTGGGCACCTCATTCTTCCTTACGCGAGCCCCCTGCCATGTGTTTAGCTGTGGCTTGATGCATCGCGTCGTGCTACCTGAGGGGCACGGACATGAGAGGGCTCCTCGTGAGGATCATAAAGCCGAAGAACTGGGGCAACGGGGTTCGGCAAGGTGTGCTTGTGCAAGGGCGGACCCGTGCGCTCACACCTGCCTAGCCCCCACGCGCGAGGCGCGTGAGGAAGAGCGACGGGCAACTGCCTCCCTTTCCCGGCTCAGGCTAAGAACGAGTGAAAGGAGAGGAGAGAAAATCCAACTTGGCGAACCAAAGCACGAAAACTCCAAATTCCTTTAAAGATTGCGAAACAACTTCGGAAAGCAAGCAAATGAACAGACGCGTCCGGCACCTAGTCTAGTCTTCTCACCAGCACAGAGCTAAGTGCTACAACTAGGACGTGGGAGGGAGCCCCCGTGAGGCCCCAGGGCGGCGCTCAGGAGACTCCGGGGCGTGTACAACCCCACTCATTATTATGTGAGAGTGTCACGAGTGGAGACCTTCACAGGCCGGAGCCTTGCTTCATGGGTAGAACTTCCAGAGGTGCTGGATGTTCCAGGCGTTCTGGATGGGGATCCCGTCATGTGTCTCCAGGCGCGCGGAGCCAGACCTAGAGACACAGACAATCCTAAACGGGCCCTCCCTCATGGGAGAGAGCTTATGCAGCCCTTCCCTAGAGAGCACCCGCCTCAGGACGAGATCACCCACCTCGAGCGTCCTGGGGTAGATGCTGCGGCAGTGGTACCGCTGCAGCACCTGCTGGTACGTTGCCACTCGGAGCAAGGCTTGATGGCGACATTCCTCCCCCAACACGAGATCCGTCCCCGTGTGGCATCCTGGCGTGCCTCGTCGAACGCCAGGACCGTGTGGAGTGATGCTTGACCTCGTGTGGGAGAACCGCTTTAGCTCCATTGACGAGGAAGAACAGCGTCTCGCCCATTGGCTTGGTCGCGGTGGTGCGGATGGACCACAACACGGACTGGAGCTCGTCGAGCCAGCCCCTGCCGCAGGCCTTGAGCTTCTTCTTGAAGGTCCTTGCCTTGAGGCCTCTCAAGACCTCTGCATTTGCGCTCTCGGCCTGGCCGTTACTCCTAGGGTGTGCCACCTAGGCGTAGCATATCTGCATTCCAAGGTTAGCACCGTATGTTTTAAAAAGGTTGCTAGTGAACTGCGAGTCATTGTCAGTGATGACGCGATTAGGAACCCCAAACCGGCTCACGAGGCCCTTGATGAACTTGACGGCTAACCCGGCTGGGATGGTGCGAACAACTTCTACCTCCGCCACTTGGTGAACTTGTCGATGGCGACATAGAGGTAGTAGTAGCCCCTGGCGCTCGAGGAAATGGCCCCAAGATGTCCAACCCCCAGACCGCGAACGACCACGTAAGCGGGATAGTCTGGAGGCCTTGCACGGGCTGGTGGATCTGCTTGGCTTGGAACTGGCAGGCTTCACATGAGCGCACCAGCTCGGTGGCGTAGTTGAGTGATGTGGTTGTAGGATCAAAAGTATGTCTAGAGGGGGGGGGGGGGGGTGATTAGACTACTTGACCAAATAAAACTTAACCTTTTCCCAATTTTAGTTCTTGGCAGATTTTAGCAACTTAGCACAAGTCAAGCAGTCTCAATTCAAGCAAGCATGCAAAGAGTATATGGGCAGCGGAAAGTAAAGAATGCAACTTGCAAGAAAGTAAATGGGAGGAGTTTGGTGGGAGCAAACGCAATGTTGACACGGAGATTTTTGGCATGGTTCCGATAGGTGGTGCTATCGTACATCCATGTTGATGGAGACTTCAACCCACGAAGGGTAACGGCTGTGCGAGTCCACGGAGGGCACCACCCATGAAGGGTCCACGAAGAAGCAACCTTGTCTATCCCACCATGGCCATCTCCCACGAAGGACTTGCCTCACTAGGGTAGATCTTCATGAAGTAGGCGATCTCCTTGCCCTTACAAACTCCTTGGTTCAACTCCACAATCTTGACGGAGGCTCCCAAGTGACACCTAACCAATCTAGGAGACACCACTCTCCAAAAGGTAATACATGGCGTGTTGATGATGAACTCATTGCTCTTGTGCTTCAAATGATAGTCTCCTCAACACTCAACTCTCTCTCATAGTTTTGGCTATGGTGGAAAGATGATTTGAGTGGAAAGCAACTTGGGGAAGACTAGAGATCAAGATTCTTGTGGTTGGATTGGAATATCATGGTCTCAACACATGAGTAGGTGGTTCTCTCTCAGAAAATGAATGCTGGAAGTGTAGGCATGTTCTGATGGTTCTCCTCACGAATGAAGAACGGGTGGAGGGGTATATATAGCCTCCACACAAAATCTAACCGTTACACACAGATTCCCAAACTCGGTGGGACCGATTCGCTCATTTCGGTGTGACCGAAATGTTACAAAAAGGAAACAGGGAGTTTGCAATCCCATCTCGGTGAGACCGAAATCCCTATCGGTGAGACTGAAGTGACTAGGGTTTGTGGCAGTGGCTATGTCAAATGAAACTCGGTGGCGCCGGATAGATCAAATCGGTGGGGCCAAATTTGACTTTTAGGTTTAGGACATTTGTGGAAATGAGAAAGTGGTTGAGGGTTTTGGAGCATATCACTAAGCATTTTGAGCAAGTAAGCCATTAAGTAACACCTCATCCCCTTTTAATAGTATTGGCTTTCCTATGGACTCAATGTGATCTTGGATCACTAAAATGAAAATGTAGAGTCTTGAGCTTGTTGCCAATATGTGTCCTTAGCATTTTGAGGGGTCCACATCTCTAGTCCATGCCATGCCAATCATTGAACTTTCTGAAATGATCATATTGAAAGAGCATTAGTTCAATGAACTATATGTTGTTAAGAATTACCAAAACCACCCAGGGATTAGTTGCACTTCGAGTCTCCCCCTTTTTGGTAATTGATGACAACATATATATCAAAGCTTCGACAAATGATAATAAAAATGACATACATCATCACTTTGAGAAGTATGTGATAAGTAGGAGCTCCCCCTAAATTTGTGCATTGTTTAAGATTTTGTTTTGAATGCAAATGCATAGATAAATAGGATCATGGGTTACTCTTCCATGTCACATACATCTTGGTGGAGCGCTCAAAAAGATAAGAAATAAGAACAAGCACTCATCACCAAGGCAAAGTGAATAATCATACAAGAGATAGATAATGTGACCATTCAAGCGCAAGCATTAAGCATAGTATTATCAAACACATGATCATATAAAGTATCTCACACAAGCAAACAAAGCAAATGAGTAGCAAAAAGAAGCAAATCTCTCTCTCTCCGAAGCCTATGATCTATACACTTTCTCCCCCTTTGGATCCAAGTTACCAAAAAGCTCGAAAATGCATAGTGCTATGCATCTCTCTAGGCTTGATCTTCGGAAGGAGGTGTTGAGATGACTCCAAGGACAAAAACATCAATGGAAGATGTTGGAGCTTGTGGAGTTGCCACTGGAGGGGCAACTGGAGCTGTAGGAGCTGTGGCTACAGGTGCTGACACTGTTGCTCTTATGTCTGGCACTGGCACTGCTGCAGACTTCTATCCTCTAGGCACTCTGTGGTACACCTGTGTAGTTGCTTTGCCCTTCCTCTCCTCTACTTCTTCCTTGAGCTCTTCAACTGCTGTCTGAATCTCAGTCACCTTCAAGTCAAGATCATATAATTTGGTTTCAATGATCCTCTCCAAGCTCTCCTGGTTCTGAGTCAGGGTGGCCAGTCCTTTCTCAGTCCTCAAGGTAGATTGAATCAAAAATCCAAGCTGGTCCTGCTTTGACTTGAGGAATACTTCTGACGCTTCTGCATCACTGGGCATCTTTGCTACTTTCTCTGCTTTGGCTTTCTGTCTCTTTTCTTGTGCCTCTAGGGAACTTGGATCCTCAGCTGTCATGACAACAGTGTTGTCCTCAAAGTCTGGCTGCAAAGCCAGATGCTCTCTGTCTAACAAGTAAACTCCCTTGGGCATCTTGGAATTGATCATCATTTGAATGTGTGGTGCATACCCACATGACCTCTTCTGGTCAGCAGCTATCCTCTTGATTGTCTCTATAATCAGGCTCATGACCTTAAACCTCTGTGGCAAATCAAACATCTGAAGAAGATTGATGGAATGGCCTCTGATCATCCTGTGATCTCCTGATTTGGGCAACAAAGTGTGCCTCAATATAGTGTTCATAGTGGCCAGACCAGACATCAAGTAGTACACTGACCCAAGCTTGTGAGTCTCCAAAGCTTTGTTAGGTATTTCCTTATACATGTTTGCCATAGAGTTGTGGTCTTTCTTCTTTTCAGCATAGACATCAATGTCCTTTTCATGCTCCTTGGGTGCCTTGATGAGCTTTGCCCACTCATCCACTGTTGACTGGTATCTTGTTCCCTCAGTCATCCACACAATCCTCCCATCTGGATAAAAATGAGCTGTTGAGTAGAATTGCATTATGAGCTCATCATTCCACTTGGTCAATTTGTCAACTCCATTGAGCTTGAAGCTCTCATGCACTCCTGGGAAGTGGTCTTCATTAGCATCAATGTACTTCCAGTCAACCCACTTCATGTCACTAACAATGGGTTTCTTGTCAAGCAGAACTGTTTCATAGAAATCTTGCTGTTCTTTGGTGTGGAATCTGTAATCCACAGCTGTCCTTCTCCTCACTGCATATGATCAGCTTGTCTCCACAGTCTGAGTCCTGCATCTTTCCTTTCCTTCATATTCTCAGCCACTGGATGATTGTCATCACGGTTTGGAATTTTTGGTTTTCGCTTCCTAAGCACTTGGGCTTCAGCATCTTCTTCCTCAACTTCAGGCACTGGGACCTTGTTTTTTTCTGCAGCTGGTATGTTCCCGGTGCTTCTCTTTGGAGCTGTCTTGGAGGCTTGAGCTGGAGCTTTGGGGGCTGTCTTGGGCTTTGAAGGAGCTGCCCCAGACTTGATGGCATCCCCCATCATCTTCTGTAACTTAGCAGGAGGTGCTTGAGCAGCAACCTCTTTTTCTTCCTCCTCACTAGCAGAGTGTCTCCTCATGGAAGGACTTCCAAGCACTCTAGTAGTGGTTTTCCTGACCCTCTTCTTGCCTTCTTCACCTGATTTTTTCTCAAGAGTGAATGTCATGGTCTCTTGTGTTGTTCCCCTGGCCTTAGACATAGGCAATATCCTGGCAGGTGCCTTTTTGTTCTGTCCTGGCTTGATGGAAATAGCATCACCATATTCTTTCTTTAGCACTTTCTTCTTTGAGCTGACTTCCTCAGTCTCAAAATCTTCTCCTCAGAGTCTGATGTTTTCTTCTTTCTCTGCCTAGTCTGAGCCTTAGGCAGATTGCTTGTTGTGCTCCTGCTATCTTCATCATAGCTTCCAGAGGGACTAGTGCCCTCGCTCAAGTCCATCTGCTCCTCTAACTTGGTCTGACTATCACTTTGATCAGACATTCTGCACAGCAACCTGAGAGCTGAACTTGTGAATAGTTGTAGATGAGATAGAGTAGATGAGCATCACAAAGTGCAGAGTTTCTGCAAAAAGAATGAGTTAAAAACTTAGTTCTAGTTTTCTATAGGAAGCATTTCGGAGCTACCGATTTGTAGAACTCGGTGACACCGAAGCAACTTTGGAGTCTAAACATGTGGAATCGGTCAGACCGAGACACAGTTCGGTGACTTCGAGTTTGCTAGGGTTTCAAAAAGTCCTGGTATCGGTCACACCGATTTGCAACTTTCGTTCAGACCGAAAATCACATGTGCACTGGCCTAAGCCAAATCGGTGGGACCGATTCCTACAATTCGGTCGGTCCGAGATGAGTCCGGCGGAAACCTAACCCTAAATTTTCAACTCAAATCTAATCTAGAGGATGATTTCTGTGGATGGATCAATCTCATACTTGGAAAGAAACATGGCATTGCCTTTGTGCTAGGAATCAGAGTTAAAATAAAGCACAAAGAGTTGAGCTCATACCCTAGCTTGGCGATGAGCTCGCTACGGCGGCAACGGAGGGGAGGATTTCTATTGATGGTGGTGGAGACTAGCGGCGGGAGGTCGCTGACGACGAGAAGATGATCCGGAGACCCGAGGCGGCAGAGAAGGACATGCGCGGGCGAATAGGTTTTGGAGAGATTTCCAAAATTTGACCCGTCGGTATATATATCCTGGCACTATCGGTGTAACCGAGTGGAACAACTCGGTGGCACAGAGATGCAGAATCGCAAGCGGTTACTACAACTCGGTGAGACCGAAAAGTTCTAATCGGTTGCACTGAGATTGAAAACTTGATCAACCCAGTGAACTCCGTGTGACCGAGATGGAGGAGTCAGTCAGACCGAAATACACAGAGAGATTTTGGAAGTTTTAAGTCTATGACAAATTGGGACTCCAAGTGCTCCTCACACAGAGGGTTTGAATTTGACTTAGATCAAACTTTGTGATGTAGCATGAATAGAGTTTGAGAAGAGAAAAGCATAGATAGCTAGATGGAGTTCTTAGGAATTCTTGGCCATCCATTTGGCAAAATAAGAAAATCCAAACAATCAAAGCAACAAATGGATGTCCTGGAATGAGAAAAGTATGCAACCAACATGCTTAGACAATAATATGGCAAATGAAATATGTGGCAAAGCATGCACAATCACTCTAGCATCTATCAAGCAATTGGTGATGACTAGGTCATCTATATATGAGTATATTGACTTAGGAGTCAAATGAGAACATTTGATCATAGGTCATACTCGTTGTTTAAGCACAAGTGAGGTTACTACTTTTACATAAAGCATTGCTGTGTTCACACCATTAGAGTTGCTTTAGCTCAATTCTTAGAGTCAAGCTCCCCCTAGATGTGATATACCCCCTAAGAGGGATGAACTAACCTTGGGTTTTGTCAATGATGACTTCATGTAGATGTTGAAGATGTGGATGCTCATCGTTGATGTAGATCATTTGAAGCAATCCATTGGAGTGAGTTGCACTTTCAATACCTACATGGGTTAGTCCCACAAGGAACAAACAAGGATATCCATAGACATAGAGTGAAGCACACACACATGATGATGTCCATGAAAGCATTAGGTTACCTTGTCCCTTATCTTACTAACAAGAGGGTTTGTGACTCCTTGAACTAGTGCAAGATGTGGAAGTTGTTTGCACTTGTTCTTGCCAAAATGAATATGAGTGAAGTATGTTGGCGGAGTCACCCTCAAGAACTCTCTAGTTCTTCTTCTTCGGGATCCACATCATCTTGATGGGAATCCTTGGAGTTCTAGATGAACTTGATGAAGTAGAACTTGATGTAGTCTTGGGAACCCACTTGACCAAGGCCTTTGGAGCATCTTCAAATGCATCAATCTCTTCTTGAAGCTTGTCCTTGCCTTTTAGCTTGTGGTCTTGTGGTGGAAGATCATCTTGAGCTTGTGTTCCCTTGAAGGAATTAGGGTCATACTTGTTGAGGAACAAACTTAGTCTTGGGGTATTGATGTTCTTCCCACTCAACTCCATTGGCATTGAACTTCTGTTCAAAACCAACACCTTGATTCTTCCGGTGCCTTCCTTGCTTGCGTACAATTTCCTCAAATTGCTTACTTCCGGCAAGGCTCTTGTAAATACCTTTCTCTAAAATTCCCTTCAATAAGATATTTTCTTGCTCAAGTGTAACTTGGCTAAGAGAATCATTAGTGGAATCAAGAGAACTACTAGAAGCAACAATATTGGATTTAGCATGATTATTGTTACTACTAGAAGAAGAATCTTTCTTGTTCTTGTTGCTAGATTTTACTTGTGGCATGTAAGTAGACAAGAGTAAACGCTTGGCAATGTAAGAAGAACTTCTCTTCCGAAGATCATCATTGATGGACTTTAAGAACCCATGTTCTTGCTCAAGATTGAGCTTTTCAAAGCGTAACTTCTCATTAGTTTTTAAAAGTTCTCGATGATCTTCTAAAGTAGTTTCATGAGCTAACTTAAGAGTGTTTATTTTTTAGTTAGATGCTCAATGTCCTTCTTATTATTGTCATTCGTTTCATCTTGATTAGCATGATTAATAGCATTTTCATCATAGTATTCTTCACTAGAGTTGTCAACAAGTAAATCATCATCACCTAGCAAGTCATCTTCATCACTATTGAAATCAACATACTCGGGGTGTGTTACCTTGGGGCCTTTAGCCATGAAGCATCTCCCAATCCCTTCATTTGGTGAATCAAATATGTCATAGGAGTTGGATGACACAAGTGCTAGACCGGCGACACCTTCATCTTGAGTATATTCCGAGTCAGAGTGATAACTTCTCTTGGAGTGATGGTCGGAGTCGGAGCCGGATACCCATTCACCAACATGAGCTTGATGTCTTCGTTTTGTGTAGCTCCTTGATGACTTGTCCTTCCTTTCCGAATCCTTGCTTCTTCGAGAGGTTCTTCGTTCATAATGGTCATCTCTAGTCCTCTCTCTTGGAGGTGATTTTTCCCTTTTGCTTCTCCTTTTAGGTGAGTCTTCTCTTCTTTTGTAGGGAGCCGTAAACTCATAGGAGTACTGTCCGGGTCTTCCACAGTTGTAGCAATTTCACTCACGACAAGAAGATCTTTTGTCATTGTAGAACCTTGACTTGGAACTTCTTTCCTTGCTGCTACTCTTGTAGAATTCTTTGAAGTTCTTCACCATTAAGATCAATTATTCATTGAAGGCTTGTTTCTCATTTGATGATGTAGGAGCATCACATGAGGCTTTGTAAGCACCACTAGACTTGTTGTGAAGCTCTTCTTTGTCCTTGAGTGACATCTCATGAGCAACAATTCTTCCAATGACTTCGGTTGGTTTGAGATCTTTGTAGTTTGGCATCATTTGGATCAAAGTGCACACGGTATCATATTTTCCATCCAAGGCTCTCAAGATCTTCTTGATGATGAATTTGTCGGTCATCTCTTCACCTCCTAAGCTGGCGATCTCATTTGTGATGAGAGCAAGCCTAGAGTATATTTCAGCGATACCTTCACCATCCTTCATTTTGAATTTGTCAAGTTGACTTTGAAGCACATCCAACTTGGATTCCTTGACGGAGTCGGTACCTTCGTGCATATCAATCAAAGTACCCCAATTTTTCTTTGCATTCTCAAGATGGCTGGTTTTGTTGAATTCTTCGGGGCACAATCCGTTGAAGAGGATATCGCAAGCTTGAGCATTGTATTGAAACATCTTCAATTCTTCCACGGTAGCTTCACGATTTGGTTCTCTCCCATCAAAGAATCCACCTTGCAAACCAATACAGACAATGGCCCAAACAGCGGGGTTATGTCCAAGAATATGCATTTTCATCTTATGTTTCCAACTAGCAAAATTGTACCATCAAAGTAAGGACCTCTACGGTGGTAATTTCCCTTGCTAGACACCGTACTTTCCTAGGTTGTGAAACCAAGGCTATGATCACCAAAGCTATGGAAATCAAGGCAAATGGAGACCAAATCTATGATACCACTTGTATGATCGAAAGCATGTCTAGAGGGGGGGGGGGTGATTAGACTACTTGACCAAATAAAACTTAACCTTTTCCCAATTTTAGTTCTTGGCAGATTTTAGCAACTTAGCACAAGTCAAGCAATCTCAATACAATTCAAGCAAGCATGCGAAGAGTATATGGGCAGCGGAAAGTAAAGCATGCAACTTGCAAGAAAGTAAATGGGAGGAGTTTGGAGGGAGCAAACGCAATGTTGACACGGAGATTTTTGGCGTGGTTCCGATAGGTGGTGCTATCGTACATCCAGTTGATGGAGACTTCAACCCATGATGGGTAACGGCTGCGCGAGTCCACAAAGGGCTCCACCCACGAAGGGTCCATGAAGAAGCAACCTTGTCTATCCCACCATGGCCATCACCCACGAAGGACTTCCCTCACTAGGGTAGATCCTCACGAAGTAGGCGGTCTCCTTGCCCTTACAAACTCCTTGGTTCAACTCCACAATCTTGACGGAGGCTCCCAAGTGACACCTAACCAATCTAGGAGACACCACTCTCCAAAATGTAATAGATTGTGTTTGATGATGAACTCCTTGCTCTTGTGCTTCAAATTACAGTCTCCCCAATGCTCAACTCTCTCTCATAGTTTTGTCTATGGTGGAAAGATGATTTGAGTGGAAAGCAACTTGGGGAAGGCTGGAGATCAAGATTCTTGTGGTTGGATTGGAATATCTTGGTCTCAACACATGGGTAGGTGGTTCTCTCTCAGAAAATGAATGCTGGAAGTCTAGGCACGTTCTAATGGCTCTCCTCACGAATGAAGAATGGGTGGAGGGGTATATATAGCCTCCACACAAAATATAACTGTTACACACAGATTCCCAAACTTGGTGGGACCGATTTGCTCATTTCAGTGTGACCAAAATGTTACAAAAAGGAAATAGGTATTTTGCAATCCCATCTCGGTGAGACCGAAATCCCTATCGGTGAGACCAAAGTGACTAGGGTTTGTGGCAGTGGCTATGTCTAATGAAACTCGGTGGCGCCGGATAGATCAAATCGGTGGGGCCGAATTTGACTTTTAGGTTTAGGACATAAGTGGAAATGAGGAAGTGGTTGAGGGTTTTGGAGCATATCACTGAGCATTTTGATCAAGTAAGCCATTAAGCAACACCACATCCCCTTTTAATTGTATTGGCTTTCCTATGGACTCAATGTGATCTTGGATCACTAAAATGAAAATGTAGAGTCTTGAGCTTGTTGCCAAGATGTGTCCTTAGCATTTTGAGGGGTCCACATCTCTAGTCCATGCCATGCCAATCATTGAACTTTCTGAAATGATCATATTGAAAGAGCATTAGTTCAATGAACTATATGTTGTTAAGAATTACCAAAACCACCCAGGGATTAGTTGCACTTTCATGTGGGCCAATGGAACCCACTGTAGAATGCCTTGCTCACGAGGGTGCGCGATGAAGAGTGGTGTCCACAGTCCCCACCATGTATGTTGGTCAGCACCTCGAGCCCCTGCTCCCTGGAGATGCATCGCAAAGAAACATCATTGGGCCTTTTGCAGTACAGCTCACCGTCTAGAATGCAGTACGCGGTGGCCTAGCGAGCCACACGCTCGGCGTCCTCTTCCTTCTTCGGCAAGGTCCCCTGAAGTAGGTACATCTTGAATTCCTTAGTCCAGCACCCCTCCCAAGGCTCGAGCGCGAGGAGCAAGCAGAGCCCTGAGGAGGGGACGCATGCCGTGGCGCTTGTGGCTGGGGCTCGGGGTAGGTCTGCCTGAGTTGGTCCGGATGCCGCAGCGGGGGGAGCCGCTGATGGCTTGAAGAGCCGTTCTTCAAACACTCCTGGTTCCTGAGGTAGCCGCGTGGATGCCCTCTTGGCGATGTCATCCGCCTCCTTGTTCATGCCTCGTGGCACGTGTTGTAATTCCAAGCCCAAGAACCATTTCTCCATTTTGCGTACCTCTTCCAAATATGCTTCCATGTGCTCGTACTTGGGACGTACTCTTTGTTGGAGAAGTTGATGAGCAGTTGGGAATCGCCCCTGATGGTGAGACTCTTCACCCCCAGCGCTGCTGCGGCCCTTAGGCCGGCGAGTAGGCCTTTGTTTTCCGTGATGTTGTTGGAGACCTTTTCACCCTACTGGAAACAGAGTTGTACATCGTAGTAGAGCCTGTCCTTGGCGGTGAGATGAGAACAACTCCAGCCCCCGTGCCCTGTCGTGCGAACACATCGTCAAAGTACATGATCCACCCGTCTGGAGCCTCGTCTCCGGGTGAGAGGGAGCAATCCTCGCATATTCCGCGGTCAGGGATGTCGGTCCACTCTGCCATGAAATCTGCGAGGGCCGCGCCCTTGATGACGCTGGTGGTGCTGAACTCGAGATGGAACGCCTAAAGCTCGATGTTCCACTCTGCGACCCTCCCGGCGGCTTTAGGGCTCCGGAGTACCCTCTCCAGTGGGTAGGCTGAAACGGCCTTGATGGGGGTGGCCCTGGAAATAGTGGCACAACTTTCGGGAGGCGATGAGGAGTGTGAGCAAAAGCTTCTGGGGCATGGGGTAGCGTGCTCGTGCCTCCCGTAGCACCGTGCTAACGAAATAGACCAGATGCTCGATGAGGGAAGAGGTATTGGTGAGGTCTTGTGTCTCTTGAGGATGCTGACCTTCAGGTCTCTCATCACCTGCCGCATCAGCCGCGTCCTCGTGAGCTTTAGCCTCAGGAGCCCCTCCGACTGAAGGGCCAGCTTGAGCCTCAGGAGGGACATTGCCTGTTGGGTTAGCTGAAGCCTTAGGAGCACCATCCCGAGGCTGCTGCGCCTTGCTTGAGGACGAGACACCCTGCTGAGGGCCCTTGATTGGGCGCCCTTCCCTTAAGGCCACCAGAGTGGCGCTGGCGGAGTGAGGGGTGGCGGCCAAATAGAGCACCAAGGGCTCGAGAGGGCACAACGCCACCATCACCGGCGGGCTGGTTAGGTATCTCTTGAGATCTTGAAAGGCTGCGTCAGCTTCAGGGGTCCACTCAAATGGCCCTTTCCTCTTCATCAGCTTGAAGAACGGGAGGGCGCGTTCCCCCATCTTGGAGATGAAACGCCCCAGCGAGGTCACGCAGCCCGCTAGCTTGTGCATCTCCTTGAGAGTCTGTGGTGGGCTCATGTCTTCTATGTCCTTGACTTTCTGCGGGTTGGCCTCAATTCCTTTATGCGACACTAGGAAACCCAATAGCTTGCCATAGGGGACTCCTAACACACACTTCTCGGGATTGAGCTGCATGTCCACCTTGCGTAGGCTGGCAAATGTTTCCTTCAGGTCTTCAATCAGGGTCTTTGCCTCCCGAGACTTTACCACTATGTCATCAACGTAGGCCACAACGTTCCTCCCGAGCTGCCAGCCCAGGGCAATGTGCATTGGCCGCTGGAAGGTAGCCCCAACATTACACAATCCAAAAGGCATGCAGGTGTAGCAGTACACCCCACAGGGGGCCAGGAATGCTATCTTCTCCACATCTTGCACAACCATCTTGATCTGGTGGTAGCCTGAAAAGGCATCCAGAAAGCACAATAGGTCACACTCGGCAGTGGAGTCGACGATCTAGTCGATGCGCGGGAGCGGGAAAGGATCCTGAGGGCAAGCCTTGTTGAGTTTCGTGAAGTCGACGCACATGTGCTCCTTCCCCCCTTTCTTGGGGATGATAACTGGGTTCTCCAGCCACTCTGGATACCATACTTCCCAGATGACACCAGCATCTGCAACTTGCGGGTTTCTTGGACGATGAACGCCTGCTTCTCGGTGTACTATCGCCGGGCCTTGTGCTTCACTGGGCGCACATTTGGGCACACCCTCAAGTGGTTCTCAATTACTCCCCTTGGGATCCCGATCAGGTCCTTGGGCTCCCATGCGAACACTTCCTTGTTGGGGCACAAGAAGCTGACCAACGCTTTTTCTTAGTCAGGAGGGAGGCCAGCCCCTATGGTGAAGGTGGCGCCTGATGCCCAATCCTCATCAACTAGCACTTGCTTCGTCTCGGCTCGGTCTTGGGAAAACAATTGCTTCTTCTTGGCTGGCGCTGCCCCCGGAGCCTTAGATCCCCCTTTCTCGCTCGACTACACGGACGCCGCAGTCCTAAAGGCGAGCTTAAGGGCCTGCAGCGCGTCCTTGGTGTCCCCCGCTACCGTGAGGACACCGTTGCTACCTGGCATATTCATCATGTCGGCGTTCTGGGAATGGGGGTACCCAGACTTGCCTGCCTGCGGCCTGCGGCGTGGCTCAAGTAGTGGCCCAATACGGCCCATTTTCATTAGCACATGCTCAATACCCTCGTAAGGGGCCAAGCCCCGCGGGGCGGACGACAGGAGGCTTCCTCAGGCACGGCCTCGTCAGGCTGGCCCGCGAGGAGGCAGAGAGATCAAGGCGGGGTACCTCACGAGGTGCCCGTGACGCAAGACATGACGACCAAGGCGCAGGCGGGCACCAGGCGGGTGCCGGCCCGCGTAGAGTCCTTGTTTCCCCTTTGGTGCAAAGGGGGCAAGCGCAGGAAAGGGTATCAACCAAAGGCAACCATTTCGGTGCAACAAGACCAAGACCAGCAGGACGGCAGAACGGAGGTCATCGTGGAGCCCAAGCCAGCGTCATCGTCAGGGTCTTTTGGCAGGCGAGGACCAACTTTAGTGAGGATGAGTGTGCTAGATGTTCCCCTTCAAATTGGCCAATTGTTGGTGCCCTTCCTGCTCAATATTTGGGAAGAGGCCCAGGGCCTTCGCCTATAAATAGGACTAGCCACCCACAGGGTAGGGCATCGGCATCTGGATAGATCAAGAGAACAAGGACAAAAAGACACACACACACACACACACACACACACACACACACACAGAGAGAGAGAGAGAGAGAGAGAGAGAGAGAGAGAGAGAGAGAGACGACTGAACCCTCCTAGCAGTTCATTGCACCAACCAAGAACAGACCCTCGCGAGGCTGTTCTTTCCTTGTACTGTCCTTCATCAGCCCCAGAGGCAATCCACACACCACAAACTAGAGTAGGGTATTACACCACAATGGTGGCCTGAACCAGTATAAATCTTGCGCCCTTTGTGTTGTTCTTCGTGTAGTTTAGATCCTAGCGAGGCGGTGAAACATGGGTAGGCTGAGGGTGTGATCTCCGCGCGCACCCCAGTGTTTGAACCTCAAGGGTCTGCCGGAACCCGAAATCTGACATTTGGCGCGCCAGGTAGGGGTGTGCCGGAATCTGCCTTCCGTTGCCTCGTGTTTTCGCCGCCCATCCCATCCATGTCAGATGCAGGCCGTGCCCGCGCAAGCGCCGGCCGCTCTCGCCACTCACGTCGCCCAGACGGCCCCCGTCAGCGGGCGCCCCCGTCGTTCCCCGTCGCCTACCATCAACGCCGCCACCGGCCCGGCGGGGAATGAACAGCGGGCGTCGTCTCTACATCCGTCCGTGCGGCGAGAAGGCCGCACCGCCACTCCATCGCTGACTCCGGCCGGCTCCTCGTCCCACGCCCATCGCGCCCCTGCGGACGCGCACACCGCGCTGCTCCTAGCGCGGGAGCTCCTGCACTAACGTCCTGTCGACGACCTCTACGACGAGTGGCTTGCCCGCATCACCGAGCTCGTCAGCGCCGCTGGGGGCTCCCCTGCGCCGTCCCTCTCGTTGCACCGTGCACCGCCCTGCGCGGGCGACGAAGCTCCGGAGGCGCCTCAGCTGCCTCCACCTCAAGAAGGCGCCTTGGCTCCAAGACACATGGCCCCTGGGCGGAACCCACTCCGTCCGGCGCCAGCACAGCAAGAGAAGAGTTGCCAGGAGATCCCTCGTCCTCAGGAAGCCGCCCATGTGCTCCCCGCATCGGCTCGGCACGAGCACGCACCCGCTCCGGCGCATCAAGACCCCGCGCTGCACCTGGCAGCAGCGCATAGAGACCTGCAAGATCATGCTCTCCATCACCAAAGGGCTCCCGCAACCACTGCAGGCTGCCGTGCCTTCTCCGCCGAGCTGCGCAGCGTGGCCTGGCTGGGCAAGTTCAAGCCAGACCTGTCCCCGCGCTACGATGGCACGGCTGACCCTGCCGAGTTCCTCCAGCTCTACGAGCTGGCAATCGAAGCCGCCAACGGAGACGAGAAGGTCATGGCAAACTGGTTCCCCATGGTGCTCAAGGACGGCACCCACACTCGCTTCGAACACGGCTCTGGCACGATATCCTCCGGGGCGAGATCGCACCGATTCATCGCCAACTTCAAGGCACCGCGACCGGCCCCGACCATGGCGACTTGCACCGCATCAAGCAGCAGCCGGGGAGACCACAGAGAAGTTCATCGGCGCTTCAACAACGCTTCGCCTTAAGATCCCCAAGGTGTCAGAGAGGCCATCATCTCAGCCTTCTCCGATGGCGTCGTGACATCAAGATGAAGGAGGAGCTCGCGATCCATGAAGACTTGTGCACCTCCACAGAGCTGTTCAATCTGGCGACCAAGTGCGCAAGGGCTGAGGAAGGCGCTGTCCTCCTCGAGCTGCCACCGTTGACCCGAAGAGAAGAAGCCCAAGACCAGGGCGTGAAGCGCAAGGGGGGTGCCGTGCTTGCAGCAGAGCCAGACACCAAGTGAGGCAGGGATCAGCCTCAGTCATCCAAGGGCAGCCGGTACTGCGTGTACCATGACCTCCACACCCACAACACCAACGAATGCCAAGATCTCAGAGCCGTGCGAGATGTGCGTGCCGGCCGGTGCCCTGAGCGCAGCGACAGGGGCTATGGCCGAGGAGGAGGAAGAAATGGAGGACGATGGGAAGACCGTGGCCCATGCCAAGGGTGGCGTGACCGACCTCGCGAGGACTGCTGGCAGGATCAGCCTCGTGAGGGAGGTTGGAGGGACCCACCTCGCGTGGGGGGTTGGAAAGATCAGCCTCGCGAGGATCACCCACAAGGCAATGCGGGCCTCCCTCCTCTGCCACCACAGCCAAGGAGGAACGAAGACCATCATCAGGACGAGGGGGCTGGAGGCTTCCAGGAGCCGCGCGCAATCGCTTGCATCTTGGGCGGCGCACAAGCCCCGACCTCTCAGCGCATCTTCAAGCAGTTTGCCCGCGAAGTGAATGCAGTCCTCCCCAAGCTTGAGGCCACACGCCCCCTCAGGTGTCATCGTGCGCTATTACGTTTAGCTCAGCGGATCAGCTCAAGTGCGCGGCCACAGCGGGAGTCCTCCCGATGCTTTGTTCCCCAATCATCAGCAACGTGCAAGTCACCAGGACCCTCATCGATGGCGGAGCAGGGCTCAATGTCCTATCCGTCGAGACGTTCAACAATCTCCAAGTGCCATACAATCAGCTGTAGCCAACCAAGCCCTTCTCAGGAGTCACCGATGGTTCCACGGTTCCGGTAGGGAAGGTCCGCCTTCCTGTTACCTTCGGGAACCGCAAAAACTACCGCACCGAGCTCATCGACTTCGACGTCGCTCACATCCGCCTGCTGTACAACGCCATCCTCGGGTACCCAGCCCTGGCCAAGTTCATGGCCGTGACCCATCATGGCTACAATGTCCTCAAGATACTAGGAAGCGGCGAAATCATCACTGTGCCTTGTGAAGAGAGAGACGCTGTGTGTTCCCTGGAACGCGCTGTAGGATCGGAAGTATGTCTAGAGGGGGGGTGATTAGACTACTTGACAACTTAAAAGTTTAGCCTTTTGATTAGGACAAGTTTTTAGCAAGTTCACAATGATGACCAAGTCAAGTATCACCCTACACATGCAATTCTAGAGTAATGGCAGCGGAAAGTAAATTGCACATATAGTAAAGGAGAGGTGGAGAAGAGCAAACGCAATTTGGAACACGGAGATTTTTCTCGTGGTTCCGATAGGTGGTGCTATCGTCAATCCACGTTGATGGAGACTTCAACCCACGGAGGGTAGCAGCTGCGAGAGTCCACGGAGGCTCCACCCACGAAGGGTCCACGAAGAAGCAACCTTGTCTATGCCATCATGGCTTCGCCCACGGAGGACTAGCCTTACTCGGGGTAGATCTTCACAGTAAGCGATCTCCTTGCCCTTACAAACTTCTTGGTTCAACTCCACATCTTGTGGAGGCTCCCAAGCGACACCTAACCAATCTAGGAGGCACCACCCTCCAAAAGGTAATAGATGGTGTTGGTGATGATGAACTCCTTGCACTTGTGCTTCAAATGATAATCTCCCCAACACTCAACTCTCCTCACTGATTTGGCTGTGGTGGAGGAAGGGATTGAGTGGAAAGCAACTTGGGAAGGCTAGAAATCAAGTTTCATATGGTGGGAGTGGAGCAACTTGATCTCAACACAAGGGTAGGTAGTTTTCTTCTCGAAATGTAAGGTAGGAGTGGTAGTTCTTTCGATGGCTCTCTCCACGAATGAAGAGGAGGTGGAGGGTATTTATAGCCTCCACACAAAATCCAACCGTTACACACATTTGACCAATCTCGGTCGGACCGAAGTTGACAACTCGGTGAGACCGAAAGTTCAAATCTTGTGAGCGTTGGGATTTTCAGTGGGACCGAAAATACAATCTCGGTTAGTCCGATTCTTCCAAAGTCTAGGGTTTGCCAATCTCGGTGGGACCGACTTTCTCATCTCGGTGACACCGATTTGAGTCTGAAGGTTCTGAAGGTTAGCAACACCAATTCGTAAGACCGAGTTTGGAATCGGAAAATCCGAAATTACTAGGGTTTTGGCTATATGGTGAGGTGGTTCATCTCGGTGTGGTGAGTTTATGGAATCGGTGGGACCGAGATTACTTATGAGTTTATGTTGGAATGAAAGATTGCGATAGTTTGAGAGATAAATCACTAAGCACTTTGAGCAACGGATCATCATCATAACCTCATCCCTTTTAATAGTATTGGCTTTCCTAAGGACTCAATGTGATCTTGGATCACTAAACCAAAAATGGAGTCTTGAGCTTTTGCCAATGTTTTCCTTAGCATTTTGAGGGGTCCACATCATCGGTCATTGCCATACCCATATCAATGAACTTTCGAAATATTCTCAAGAAATAATTAGTTCAATGATATATATGTTGTTATTAATTACCAAAACCACCGGGGATTAGTTGCACTTTCAATCTCCCCTTTTGGTAATTGATGACAACATATAGATCAAAGCTTCGACAAATGATATAATCAATGAATAACATAAATAAGCTTTGAGAAGTATGTGATAAGCAAGAGCTCCCCTAAATTTGTGCATTATTTAAAATTTGCGTTTGAATGCAAATGCACAATCGATTAGGATCATGGGTCACTCTTCCATGTCACATACATCTTGGTGGAGCGCACAAAATGATAAGAATGAATAACATGCACCCAATCACCAAGACATGAGTAAATGATCATACAAGATATGGATAGAATATGATAAGCATTAAGCACTCATTAAGCATAGTATGATCAAGCACTCATCAAGATAGAGCAAACGTAGTATCAAACACACGAAATGTCTCGAAGAACTCAAAAGTATCTCAAGGAAAACCGCAAACGAAAGAGCAAAAGCGAGCACTATCTCTCTCGAAGTCCTATGATCTATACAATTTCTCCCCCTTTGGCAACAAGTTACCAAAAAGTTCGAAAGGTATAGAGCAAATCGTCACTAGGGACTCTGCTGGCGGCTCCTGTCTACGTCGATGGAGTGGAGATAGCTGCATCTGCAAAAGCTTCTGCTGAAGTCTGTGGAGCTGGAGGAGTGGACCTTTGGAGGCTGGAGCTGGGCCGATGGAGCTGTGGGAGGTCTTGATGTAGTAGCCACAGGGTGCATCCTTTGGAATAGCGGTGATCTGGGCTTTGTGGGCCTTCAGCAGCTGCTCATAGTCATCTGGACTAGATCATCTTCCATCTCCTTCATGAGCTCTGCCTTCTCCCTCTTGGCTTCCTCAATGTCGCCTCAAGCTTGTTGGCGGTGACACATGCTTGATCGACTTGACATCGAGCATGGAACTTGTCTTCAACTATCCTCTCAAGACTCTCCACGAGGCGCACTATCTTTGGCAGGCGTAGTTCAATCCTCTGAGTGGCTTCAAGAAGTTGTTCTCCAACGCTCTTGGGCTTTCTTCTTCTTCTTTGCTTCCTTCTCGGCTTTAGCTTGTTTGGCGCTTCAGGACTTAGCGTGTCCTTCAACAGATGTGGGAGCATCCTCGGTCATCACAACTTCATTATCTTCATGTTCAGGCTGCGGTGGCAAGTGGGGTCTATCCAACGGTAGGTGTCCGTGCCAAACTTGGCATTGATGAGCATCTGAATGTGCGGAGCAAACCCACATGACCTCTTACAGTCTGCTGCTTTGTCCTCTTGATAGTCTCTACTATCGGTCCATCACCTTAAAAGGTGTCTTGATCCGAATATGCAGCATGTTGATAGAATAGCCTCTTATCATGCGGTGGTCTCTGACTTGGGCATCAAAGTATGCCTCGAGAATGGTGTTAGTGGTTGGGAGACCTGCTGAAGATGATAAACTGATCCAAGCTTCCATATCTCAACATCCTTATGCGGTACCTCATTGTACATGTTCTTCATTGACTCGTGATTCTTCTTTGGAATGCCATAGCGTCTACATCATCATCTCTTGATCTTGGTGCATTCAGCAGCGCTCTCCATTCTTCAACAGTTGAAGAGAATCTACGCCTTCATCATCCATACAATTCGCCATCTGGATAGAAATGTCTTGTGGCATAGAACCGCATGATCATCTCATCATTCCAAGCGGTCAATTTCGACCAACAACTCAGCAACTCCACATGCGGTGAAGCTCTCATGCACATGTGGGAAGTAGTCTCTGTGCTCTTCACTTGTCGATGTATTTCCGGTCTACATATCTGGTGTCGGCAACAATTGGCTTCTTGTCCATGAGCACTGTCTCATAGAAATCTTGTTGCTCTCTGGTGTGGAACCTTGAGTCAACAGCTGTCCTTCTCCTAGTGGCATATGGATCAACTTGCCTCCATAGCACGAGACCTTTGTCCTTCCTTTCCTTCATATTTTCAGCTCGAGGATGAGCATCATTATGAGCTGGCAATTTCATGCGAGCTTGACAAAACATGTGCCTCTTCATCGATTCAGCGGTGGCATATTGTCCTTCTTCTTCTCTGAAGCGGTATATTTCTCACAGTTTTCTTAGGCTTGGCAGCAGGTTTGGCTTGGGCTGCCTTTCTTTGGAGCTGATGGCTTAGATTTAGTGGGTGCTCCTGCCTACGATGGCATCTCCATCAACTTTTGCTTCGAGGAGGCTGGGGTGCTTCCTCATCGAGTCATCATCGGCTTCATCATGAACTAGCCTCTTCCTCTTGGAAGTTTTCTTGATCTTCTTTGGAGGTTTCTTCTTCCATGCTCAGCTTCTTTGCAACTGTGGATTTCTTCTCTTTCTTGGTGCCTTTCTTTGTTTGTTGCCCTTGATAGCCTTTGGCAACCACTTTCCTCTTAGGCTTGGAGGTGATCTCCTCCTCGGCAACAAAGTCGAGTCTTCCTCATCGAATTCCTCTTCTTCCTGCCCAGTGGCAGCGGCGAGGCAAACCACTTGGAGTGCTCCTCTCTCCATCATCGGAAAAACTGCTTGCTTGGGACTTGTGACCGCCTCTGGAATCTCAACTGGTGATTCGGACCTGTTACAGCTGTCACTTGCATCGGACATGACCGACAACTTTGTGAATAGAATAGGTATAGGCGAGAATGGAAGAGTTATCACAAACTGCAGAGGATTTTGCAAAATAAATGAGTTCAAACTTCAGTTTTAGGTTTTCACAGAATGCATTTGGTCGACCGAGTCTAAAATTCGGTGAATCCGAAGTGTCTAAACCTAACCGTTCACACCACTTTCGGTTGGACGAAATGGGTTTGATCTAACCGAGAGCACTAGGGTTTCACTGAGTCCTCATTTCGGTCTTACCGATTTGCACAACTTCGGTTTAACCGAAAAGTGCGGTCAATGGCGAGGCCAAATCGGTCGATCCGAGAATGTAGAATCGGTCACACGAGATGTGTTCGTGAAACCTAACCTAAAATTTTCACTCGAATTTTGTTCTAAGATCTAATCTGCTGGATAGGAAGATTTCAAACTTGGCAAGAAACTAGGCAAAACCTATCGTGCATTGAATCGGAGGTTGAAGCACGAGAGGATGAAACTCACCCAACTTGGTGGAGTTTCACTCTGGCTGCAACGACGCGATGAGATTGACCGTTGACGGCGATGGAGACCAGCGGCGGGCGCCTGACGACGGCGGAGGCGATCCGGAGACCACGGCGGCGGCGTGAAGGGTTTGAGGGCGGCGTTTGAAGGAATAATCAGCGCTGCCCTCGGGTATATATACCCTTCGGTGTCGGTGGGACCGAGATGGAAAACTTCGGTGGGACCGAGATGGTTAGCGCAGCGATTACACACATCGATCCGCCGAGATTTGCAACTTCGGTTTCACCGAGGTGAAAACCTAGATCAATCCAAGTGATTTGATCATCCGATTTGAGTATATTGGTTTGACCGAAAATACTTAGAAGGTTTTGGAATTTAGGCTTTTGACGGATCGGTGGCTCGAGTGCTCCTCACTCGATGCATCCGAAAAAGTCTTGTTCAAAGTTTGTGATATAAGCATGAATAGAGTTTGAGACAAGAAAGCATAGATAGCTAGGGGAGGAACTTAGGCATTCTTGTCCATCCATTTGGTCAAAAAGAAAAATCCAAAATACCAAAGCAACAAATGGATGTCCTCGAATGGATAAAATCATGCATCCAACATGCTCACACAATAAGATAGCAAATGAAATATGTGTCAAACATGCACAAACAAACTCTAGCAACTAGCACACAATTTGGCGATGACTAGGTCATCTATATATGAGTATATTGACTTAGGAGTTAAATGAGAACATTTGATCATAGGTCATACTCATCGTTTAAGCACAAGTGGGGTTACCACTTTTACATAAAGCATTAATGTGTTCACATCATTTGAAGATGCTTTAGCTCATTTCTTTAGAGCAAAGCTCCCCCTTGATGTGAGAACCCCTTTTAAAGGGTCAAACTAACCTTGGGTTGTCGTTGAAGACTTCATGTAGATGTTGAAGATGTGGATGCTCAATGTTGATGAAGATCATCAAGAGTTGGGAGCAATCCTTTGGATTGGGCACTTTCAATACCTACATGGGTTAGTCCCACAAGGAACAAACAAGGATATCCATGGACATAGATTGAAGTACACAATAGATGATGTCCATGAATGCAATGATTACCTTGTCCCTTGACTTACCAACATGAGGGTTTGTGACTCCATGAACTAGTGCAAGATGTGGAAGTTGATTGCACAAGTTCTTTGCCAAAATGAATGTGAGTGAAGTATATTGGCGAGTCACCCTCAAGAACTCTCTAGTTCTTCTTCTTCGGGATCCACATCATCTTGATGGGAATCCTTGGGGTAGTAGTTGAGCTTGTCGAAGTAGAACTTGAAGTTGCCTTGGGAACCCACTTGACCATGACCTTGGGTGCTTCAATGAATGCATCAATCTCCTCTTGAAGCTTGTCCTTGCCTTTTAGCTTGTGGTCTTGTGGTGGAAGGTCATCTTGAGCTTGTTCCACATTGGAAGAAGTAGGATCATACTTCTCCTTTTGAGAAACAAACTTTGGAGTGGGATATTGACCTTCTTCCCATTCAACACCCTCGGCGTTGAACCTTCGCTCAAAACCAATTCCTTGATTCTTCGGTGTCTTCCTTGCTTGCGAACAATTTCCTCAAAGCTCTTGCTTCCGCAAGACTCTTGTAGACACCTTTCTCTATAATCCCTTTCAATAGACTATTTTCTTGCTCAAGTGAAACTTGGCTTGAAACATTGTTAGTGGAATCAAGAGAATTACTAGAAGTAACAACATTTGATTTAGCATGATTATTGTTACTACTAGATGAAGAATTTTCTTATGCTTGTCATGCTTAGTTTTAATAGGTGGCAAGAAATTAGACAAGAGAAGTCGTTTGGCAAGATATGAAGAACTCTTCTTTGAAGATCGTCATTGATAGCTTTTAGAAACTCATGTTCTTGCTCTAGATTGAGCTTCTCGAAGCGTAGCTTCTCATGAGATCTTAGGAGCTCTCTATGATCTTCTTGAGTTGTTTCATGAGCTAACTTAAGAGTGTTTAGTTCTTTAGTTAGATGCTCAATCTCCTTCATAGCATTGTCATTCGACTCTTCTCGACTATAAAGACTATTAGCATGTTCATTATTACTAAGCTCACTAGATTTATCATGTAAGAGCTCATCTTCACCAAGCAAGTCATCCTCATCACTATCAAAGTCAATAAACTCAGGGTGTGATACCTTGGGGCCTTTTGCCATGAAGCATCTTCCAATTCCCTCATTTGGTGAATCAAATATGTCATAGGAGTTGAAGTTGGAGGATACGAGAGCAAGACCGTCAACACCTTCATCTTGGTCAGTATTCGGAGTTGGAGTGATAGCTTCTTTCGGAGTGATTGTCGGTCGGGCCGGAAACCCATTCACCAACATGAGCTTGATGTTTTCTTCTTGTGTAGCTCCTTGATGACTTGTCTTTCCTTTCCGAATCCTTGCTTCTCCGAGAGGATCTTCGTTCATAACGATCATCTCTACTCCTTCTTTCTTTTCGAGGCGACTCTTCTCTTGAGCTTCTTCTTCTTGGAGATTCTTCTCTTCTCCTGTGGGGAGTCGAACACTCATTTGAGTAGTGTCGGGTCTTCCACAATTATAGCAGATTTCGATCACGACTAGAAGATCTCTTTTCATCATATGATCTAGACTTTGAGCTTCTTTCCTTGCTTCTACTCTTGTAGAATTTGTTGAAATTCTTCACCATTAGGCTTATCTCTTCATTGGAAACTAGCTTGTCACTTGAGGATGTGGGAGCTTCAACTGCAGCTTTGTAAGCACCACTTGACTTGTTGTGAAGCTCTTCCTTGTCTTTAAGTGTCATCTCATGAGCAACAATCCTTCCAATGACTTGGTAGGCTTGAGATCTTTGTAGTTTGGCATCATTTGGATCAAAGTGCACACGGTGTCATACTTTCCATCAAAGCTCGAGAATCTTCTTGATGATGAATCGATCGGTCATTTCTTCGCTTCCTAAGCCTGCCATCTCATTGGTGATGAGAGCAAGCCTAGAGTACATTTCAGCGACTCCTTCACCTTCCTTCATCTTGAACTTGTCAAGTGACCTTGAAGAACATCTAGCTTTGATTCCTTCACGGACTCGGTACCTTCATGCATTTCGACCAAAGTATCCCAAATCTCTTTTGCATTCTCAAGGCGGCTGATCTTGTTGAACTCCTCGGGACACAAAGCATTGAAGAGAATGTCACAAGCTTGAGCATTGTTACGTAACATCCATAACTCATCCGCTGTAGCCCGCGATCCGGAACTTTTCCTTCCTCGAAGAACTCACCTTGCAAGCCAACACAAATAATGCCCCATCTTGGCGGGGTTATGTCCAAGAATATGCATTTTCATTTTGTGCTTCCAACTAGCAAAGTTTGAACCATCAAAGTAAGGACCTCTCTGAAAATTACCCTCACTAGGCGCCATACTCTCCTAGGTTGTGAAACCAAGCTTATGGAATCAATGCAATGAAAACCAATCCAATGGAGACCAAAGCTCGATACCACTTGTAGGATCGGAAGTATGTCTAGAGGGGGTGATTAGACTACTTGACAACTTAAAAGTTTAGCCTTTTGATTAGGACAAGTTTTTAGCAAGTTCACAATGATGACCAAGTCAAGTATCACCCTACACATGCAATTCTAGAGTAATGGCAGCGGAAAGTAAATTGCACATATAGTAAAGGAGAGGTGGAGAAGAGCAAACACAATTTGGAGACACGGAGATTTTTCTCGTGGTTCCGATAGGTGGTGCTATCGTCAATCCACGTTGATGGAGACTTCAACCCACGGAGGGTAACGGCTGCGAGAGTCCACGGAGGGCTCCACCCACGAAGGGTCCACGAAGAAGCAACCTTATCTATGCCATCATGGCTTCGCCCACGGAGGACTAGCCTTACTCGGGGTAGATCTTCACAGTAAGCGATCTCCTTGCCCTTACAAACTTCTTGGTTCAACTCCACATCTTGTGGAGGCTCCCAAGCGACACCTAACCAATCTAGGAGGCACCACCCTCCAAAAGGTAATAGATGGTGTTGGTGATGATGAACTCCTTGCTCTTGTGCTTCAAATGATAATCTCCCCAACACTCAACTCTCCTCACTGATTTGGCTGTGGTGGAGGAAGGATTGAGTGGAAAGCAACTTGGGAAGGCTAGAAATCAAGTTTCATATGGTGGGAGTGGAGCAACTTGATCTCAACACAAGGGTAGGTAGTTTTCTTCTCGAAATGTAAGGTAGGAGTGGTAGTTCTTTCGATGGCTCTCTCCACGAATGAAGAGGAGGTGGATGGGTATTTATAGCCTCCACACAAAATCAACCGTTACACACATTTGACCAATCTCGGTCGGACCGAAGTTGACAACTCGGTGAGACCGAAAGTTCAAATCTTGTGAGCGTTGGGATTTTCGAGTGGGACCGAAAATACAATCTCGGTTAGTCCGATTCTTCCAAAGTCTAGGGTTTGCCAATCTCGGTGGGACCGACTTTCTCATCTCGGTGACACCGATTTGAGTCTGAAGGTTCTGAAGGTTAGCAACACCAATTCGGTAAGACCGAGTTTGGAATCGGAAAATCCGAAATTACTAGGGTTTGGCTATATGGTGAGGTGGTTCATCTCGGTGTGGTGAGTTTATGGAATCGGTGGGACCGAGATTACTTATGAGTTTATGTTGGAATGAAAGATTGCTGATAGTTTGAGAGATAAATCACTAAGCACTTTGAGCAACCAGATCATCATCATAACCTCATCCCTTTTAATAGTATTGGCTTTCCTAAGGACTCAATGTGATCTTGGATCACTAAACCAAAAATGGAGTCTTGAGCTTTTGCCAATGTTTTCCTTAGCATTTTGAGGGTCCACATCATCGGTCATTGCCATACCCATATCCTTGAACTTTCTAAAATATTCTCAAGAAATAATTAGTTCAATGATATATATGTTGTTATTAATTACCAAAACCACCGGGGATTAGTTGCACTTTCAATCTCCCCTTTTTGGTAATTGATGACAACATATAGATCAAAGCTTCGACAAATGATATAATCAATGAATAACATAAATAAGCTTTGAGAAGTATGTGATAAGCAAGAGCTCCCCTAAATTTGTGCATTATTTAAAATTTGCGTTTGAATGCAAATGCACAATCGATTAGGATCATGGGTCACTCTTCCATGTCACATACATCTTGGTGGAAGCGCACAAAATGATAAGAATGAATAACATGCACCCAATCACCAAGACATGAGTAAATGATCATACAAGATATGGATAGAATATGATAAGCATTAAGCACTCATTAAGCATAGTATGATCAAGCACTCATCAAGATAGAAACAAGCGTAGTATCAAACACACGAAATGTCTCGAAGAACTCAAAAGTATCTCAAGGAAAACCGCAAACGAAAGAGCAAAAGCGAGCACTATCTCTCTCGAAGTCCTATGATCTATACAATTTCTCCCCCTTTGGCAACAAGTTACCAAAAAGTTCGAAAGGTATAGAGCAAATCGTCACTAGGGACTCTGCTGGCGGCTCCTGTCTACGTCGATGGAGTGGAGATAGCTGCATCTGCAAAAGCCTGCTGAAGTGCTGTGGAGCTGGAGGAGTGGACACCGGAGCTGGAGCTGGGCCGATGGAGCTGTGGGAGGTCTTGATGTAGTAGCCACAGGGTCATCCTTTGGAATAGCAGTGATCTGGGCTTTGTGGAGCCTTCTGCAGCAGGCTGCTCATAGTCATCTGGACTAGATCATCTTCCATCTCCTTCATGAGCTCTGCCTTCTCCTCTTGGCTTCCTCA
Organism: Aegilops speltoides; assembly: GCA_021437245.1. NCBI lineage: Eukaryota > Viridiplantae > Streptophyta > Magnoliopsida > Poales > Poaceae > Aegilops > Aegilops speltoides. The sequence continues at coordinate 163,657,385 of CM038142.1, read as the reverse complement.
ATGTCGCCTCAAGCTTGTTGGCGGTGACACATGCTTGATCGACTTGACATCCAGAGCATGGAACTTGTCTTCAACTATCCTCTCAAGACTCTCCACGAGACGCACTATGCTGGCGGCGTGGTTCAATCCTCTGAGTGGCTTCAAGAAGTTGTTCTCCAACGCTCTTGGGCTTTCTTCTTCTTCTTGCTTCTCGACTTTAGCTTGTTTGGCAACTTCGGACTTAGCGTGTCCTTCAGCAGATGTGGGAGCATCCTCGGTCATCACAACTTCATTATCTTCATGTTCAGGCTGCGGTGGCAAGTGGGGTCTATCCAACGGTAGGTGTCCGTGCCAAACTTGGCATTGATGAGCATCTGAATGTGCGGAGAAAACCCACATGACCTCTTACAGTCTGCTGCTTTGTCCTCTTGATAGTCTCTACTATCGGGTCCATCACCTTAAAAGGTGTCTTGATCCGAATATGCAGCATGTTGATAGAATAGCCTCTTATCATGCGGTGGTCTCGACTTGGGCATCAAAGTATGCCTCGGAATGGTGTTAGTGGTTGGGAGACCTGCTGAAGATGATAAACTGATCAAGCTTCCATATCTCAACATCCTTGTCTGGTACCTCATTGTACATGTTCTTCATTGACTCGTGATTCTTCTTTGGAGCCGCCAGCGCCCCCGGAGCCTCCTGAGGCCCCTGGGCCTGGGGGCTTGTGAAGATCGTCTCCCTTGCGCCAAGCGCCGTCTGCTACTTGACATCCCTCCATCTTGACATCATCGGTGACATCCTTGAGTTTCATTTTCAGGTGGAGGCCCCAGGGCTGCATCATTCCCGGCAGCGTGGGTCATCCTGCGGCATGTATCCCCTTTAGTTCATGTTTTCAGCTTACTTTATCGGGGTGCCCCTCGGGCTGCATTATCCCTAAGCCAGCCAGGCCAGACCCAGTGGCATGTATCCCTCTCGCGTTTATTCAAGTCGCGCGTTTGACCCATTGCGATCGCTGTTTGATGCTTGCCTATGGCACCTTTGTTTCTTCATGTCGGCGCTTGCACGTTAAAGGGGGGGGGGGAGTACCTGAGCATCGCGACTCATGGGCTCTTACTGGCTCTCTAGCCCTCACCCTCTAGCCTTGACCATGGCATCGCGACCTTGCATACCAGCGACGGCTGAGCCCCGCTCAAGGGCTGGGACCCGAGGACGTAGAGCACCGACATCTAACCAAATCTGCAGGAACACATCACAAGTAAAGGCCCAGAGCCAGGTGCAACCCGCCTTGAGGTAGGGCCCCGTGAGTCCCGCGCTGGCTCACGGGTGCCCAGATACACCTCGCCAGGCCCTACCATGCCAGCCACGTGTCGGGCGGGCGTGCTCGCCCAGGGGCTCCTCCCGGGGGAGCCCCTCCCACGCACTGATGGCAGCACCATGCTCAGCTTGGTGGCGACACTACCGAGGAGCGGCTATGCCCGTACACATACGGAAGCGCTATGCTCCACGCTGGTGATAAACAACTGAGGGTGGCCCCCGGCTGCATCAACCTCAGGGAGCCCAGAGCTCAATGTCCGGCCTCATCGTAATGCCTCCCCTCGGGAGTGCCGTGCGAGGGGGCTGGGCACGGGGGCTGCGCCCGGGTCACGCCCAGGTGCACGACACCTAGCCAGGCCCCTCAGGCCTGGTTCGTCGCACGCCACTCCCCGAGCGGAGCCAAGGTATGAAGGTTGTTTGAACATCAAGGGGGACTCCTGAGCATCGCGACTCAAGAGCCTAACTAGTCACGTAGCCCCTCACCCCTTTGTTCTGAAAGGCTAACGGCGGTTGAGGTATGCGCGGGGCCGGGCTCTGCCGACGTAGAACGATAATCTCACCCGTACATCTCACCTCCCTACTTGTTGTTCGTGTGTCAAGGGGGACTTGAAAGTGCAACTAATCCCCGGGTGGTTTTGGTAATTAATAACAACATATATATCATTGAACTAATAGCCTCTTGAGAATCATTTGAAAAGTTCGATGATATGGGTATGGCAATAGTTGAAGAAGTGGACCCTCAAAATGCTAAGGCAAGCATTGGCAAAAGCTCAAGACTCCATTTTGGTTTAGTGATCCAAGATCACATTGAGTCCATAGGAAAGCCAATACTATTAAAGGGGATGAGGTTATGATAATGATCTGGTTGCTCAAAGTGCTTAGTGATATATCTCTGAACTATCGGCAACTCTCACTTCCATAATACACTCATAAGTAATCTCGGTCCCACCGATTTCCTAAACTCAGTCACACCGAGATGAACCACCTCGACCATATAGCCAAACCCTAGAAATTTGGATTTTCCGATTCTGAACTCGGTCTCACGAAACTTGAGTTGCCAAGCTTACAGAACCTACGTCATCAAATCGGTGTCACCGAGATGATGAAGTCGGTCCCACCGAGATTGGCAAGCCCTAGTCTTTACGAATCGGACTCACCGAGATTGTATTTTCGGTCCCACGAAAATCCCAACATTCACATGATTTGAACTTTCGGTCTCACCGAGTTGTCAACTTCGGTCGACCGAGATTGGTCAAATGTGTGTAACAGTTGAATTTTGTGTGGAGGCTATAAATACCCCTCCACCCCTCTTCATTCGTAGAGAGCCATCGAAAGAACTACCACTCCTACCTTACATTTACGAGAAGAAAACTACCTACCCTTGTGTTGAGATCAAGTTGCTCCACTCCCACCATATGAAGCTTGATCTCTAGCCTTCCCAAGTTGCTTTCCACTCAATCCTTTCTTCCACCACAGCCAAATCAGTGAGGAGAGTTGAGTGTTGGGGAGATTATCATTTGAAGCACAAGAGCAAGGAGTTCATCATCATCAACACTGTCACATCCCTAGATCTGGTATGACCTAGGCTAGCCCTTCATGTGTGCATCATGTTTAAATTTCATTTAAATTTGAAATGAGGATTTGTGAAACCCTCAGAATCATTTTTGAAAAGACCCAAATAAAAATTTCTCCAAAAGGGTCCAAGAAAATGCTCATGTTGCCCTCTGAAAATATTGGACAGAGTTAAAAATCAAACCAATATTTTTAGGAGCTCATAAGTATTTATTTTGGGCATTTGGATTAACCCAGTAATTATTTTGCCTTGGATATATAAATGTTATATATATAATATATGTCCAAAAATTATGTCATTTATTAAGGAGCTCTAGAATAATATAACTAGCTCCTGCAAAAATTGGCATAAGTAAATAAAATGATTTAGTGTTTTAACTAAATCAAACAAATGTCAGAAACAGGAAACAGAAATAAAAGGGAGCTTACCTGGGCCTCCTCCCTGTGCTGGCCCAGCACTGTGCGGCCTGGCCAGCCAGCTGGCCAGCCCGGCCCAGCCCACCTCCTCCTCTGTCGTCTTCTCCCCTTCGCAAGCAGCTGCGTGCGTTGCGCCTGCAGCCCGGCGCGCCCACGCCACCGCCACCTCCTGCTTCTTCCTTCGTGCGCTCGGGCGCTGGAGCAGCGCCACGCGACGCCCCGCACCTCTCTCCCTCTCTTCCACTCCTCCCCCTTCCCTGGTTCTCTCTCTCCCGACCGCACCGAGCGCACCGGAGAGCGCCGCTGCTCGCCGCCGTGGCCACCGGCCACCCCTCGCCCTCCCGCTGCGTCCAGAAGCTCCGCCACGACCCGCTCTACCCCCTCGTCAAGCCACGCACCTCCGGACGGCCTCCATCATCGCCATCGTCGTCGTCTTCCTCCTCGGGCTCCGCCGTCCGCCGCCGTCGATTCGCCGTCACCAGGTCTCCCCCGAGCCCGCTGTGCTGCTCTGCGTGATCGCCGTGAGCCCCCGCTTCGGTTTCCCCTTCCCCCTTGCCTTCTCGTGCTCTGTAGCTAGCCCGCCATCAAAGCCGAGCTCCGGCCGCCGCCGCGAGCTCTGCTCCGGCGAGCTCAGGCCACCCTGCGCCCTCCCGTCGCCTCCGCTGGATGCGCACGAGCCCGGGCTACGCCCCGGTGCTCTCAGCCGCCGCCCGTGCATTGCAGCGCCCGCGCCAAGCCGCCGAACTCGGCCGCCGCCCCAAGCTCCGCTCGTGACTCCGGCGCCCCACGGTCTCCGCGTGTCCCACTGGGTGCTTGCGAGCACAGGCTTCGCGTGAGTGGTCTCCGCCGCCCGAATGGTCGCCGGGCAGCGATCCCGAGCCCCTCCGCCGCGTTCGGCCTCGCCGGACGGCTAAACGCCGGTGGGGTTGACCGGGTCTAACCCCCCCTGTTGACCAGTTTTGACCCGCGTGGGTCAATGACAGGTGGGCCCGACTCTGCTAATTTTTAGTTTAGGATTAGATTAAAGTTAATTAACCTCTGTTAAACTAACTATAACAACGACGTGTGGTCCCCACACGTCGAGGTTTATTTCCTAGTCGGCGCAGTTGACTTGCTGACGTCATAGTGACGCAGATCTTGACGCAATTATTTATTTTACGGATTTAATTTAAATCGGAAATTCGAGAAAATATTCAAAACTTCAAAATTCATAGAAATTCAACCGTAGCTCAGATTGAAATAATTTATATATGAAAAATTATCAGAAAAATGCAATCTTTCCATCTGTACTAGTTTCATGCATGACAAACCAACTTATACATACTGTATAGGTGAAAACACATAAATGGCATTTATAAAGACTTAGCTTGGAGATGCATTTGAGCTTTTGGTTCAAATGGACTTCAAACCAAATGATTACTAGTTGCATTAGCTCAAACAACATCACATCTTCATGCCATGTTCATGCATCATATTGTTGCATATGTTTGTGTATTGATTGCCGACCTTTGTTCCTTCTCGGCAGTCTGCTCCCGGAGAGTGCTCCAGTACACATCGAGGAGCGATGCCACCTGATGATCTGCCGGGCAAGCAAACCCCTTGTTCATTCCGATAAAATCCTACTCTCTCGCTCCTGCTCTCGGTTATTGCATTAGGACAACAACGATTCATCTGCTACTTTGTCTTTGCGGTAGTTGAACCCATTCCTCTGCATGACTGTCATTGCCACGATAAATAGTTGAAACCCACTAGCATGTGTAGGAGTTGATTGAGCCCATGTTATGTTCCTACCATGCTATGCCTGCTATTGCTTAGAGTTGTGTCAGGTCTGATTCATCGGGAATGAATTGGAGTACAATGCTCTATGTTACGATCTTTGAGTGAGCGTGTGAACACGATTTGGTAAAGGTAGCGGTGAGAGGCCATGTAGGAGTACATGGTGGGTTGTCTCACTGGAACCGTCCTTAAACACTGAGTTCTATGTATGTTGTCCAATGACTCGATACTACCACACATTGGGCTCCGGCGCTCCAAGCCCTCTCGACTTATTAACCAACTTGATCTCTGTCCGGGAGTTGCAACTAGTTTACGGTGTTTGTAGGTAGTGTTAGTAGTCTACCAAGTGGCACCCGGCCGGTGGGCTTGGGACAGACTAGGCACAAGTGGCACGGTGTACCAAGCGTAGTTCCATCCGCGAGGTGGGCTTGGGAACCCTGTTCACATCGTTTGGGGCCGTGGCGACACCCGGCGGATCTCCTTGCGGATAGAACCGAATAGGCGATAAACACAGGCTAGAGTCTTGTGTGGTTAGTCGGTCGTGGCCGACTCCTCGCCAAAGCTTCGCTTGAAGGTTGCCGAGATACACGACGTGTACATGGTGGTAAGTGGCGGGGCGTGTGTGAAGAAGTACACCCTGCGGGGTTATCATGATCTATTGAATAGCGGGTCATGGATATGGACTTCTTGGATGCTTACATGGTACATAGACAACTTTAAGTGGATACTATAAAATGCTCAAGACAAGTGTGAGTACTATGGATGGACTTCTCGTAGGGAGACGGGGACGAATCCATAGTAGTGTATTGAGTGGTGATTAGTGGACTCGTGTGCGCCATATCACCTCAAGAAGTTCTGGTAGTCGTAGAACATGATAGCCACAGAGTCAAAGCTGGCTTACTGCAACTAAACCCCACATTACCCTCTTGATACAAATGCATGTATGATAGGATCTGATGTAAGTCTTGCTGAGTACCTTTGTACTCATGGTGCTTTATTTATGTTTTTGCAGCGGAGACTTCGGTCTTACTAGTGTTCTCGTGGACTTCGACGAGTAGCTTGTACCTCAGCTACGATCTTGATCGGATGTTGTAGATAGTCGGGCTCTTGACCTTTTTCATTTGTAGATGTCTGTACCCGGACATGTAATGCTTCCGCTTGTTGCTTGTATGCTCTGTATGATGGGTCTTGTGACCCTGTTTGCAATAAATGCTATGATGGCTCTTGAGCTTTTATCTATATGAGTTGTTAAGTTATCTTTGTGATGCCATGTTGTACAGCACATACTTGCATGTTATGCGTCGTGTAATGTGTATTGCTATGTGTGGGATCGACTATCTAGTTGTTTATCTTTAGTAGCCTCTCTTACGGAAATGTCTCCTAGTGTTTCCATTGAGCCACGGTAGCTTGCTCTTGCTCCTAACACTTAGGCTGGCGGCATGTGTCCTTCTTCGTTCTGTGTCTACATCCCTTGGGAAATGTCACGCAATGAATACCGGAGTCCTGCTAGCCGCTTCAGCCCGGTTCACGAGTCTGTTAGCCCAGTGCTACTGACTGGATTCACTCGGCGATGACCGACACGTTCGATCTTTGGGTCATGGATGCTGTTCTGTAAGTTTGTGCCACTTTGGGTTTACGACTAGCCATGTCAGCCGGGCTCCTTATCATATGGATGCTAGCGACACTATCATATACGTGTGCCAAAAGGCGCAAACGGTCCCGGGCAAAGGTAAGGCGACACCCATGGGGTTACCGTGCGTGAGGCCGCAAAGTGATATGAAGTGTTACATGCTAGATCGATGTGGTGTTGAGTCGGGGTCCTGACAGCTTTGGTATCAGAGCCTGACTGCCTGTAGGATTAGCAAGCCAAACTGGTCGAAGTTGAGTCTAGAAATTCTTTAGTTATGTAAGGGAATTGATTGTGGGAAGGAACGTAAGGCTCTTTTTACTCCTTATACCTCATGGCCTTCTGATCTGAGTCATCCTATCTTTCCTGCGGGGTTAAGGAACTAGGCTTTCTCTTCCGTCTATTAGGATCACGTGTTACTACTCCGTAGTCCCATAGGATTGGTTGATCAGAGTCATACCCCAGTTTCGAGTACTTCCGGTATAGCCTGTTTAGTATGATCTCAGAACCTTGAGTGGTGATGTTGAGTATGTTACTACCCCATTTTAGCAGGATGTCTCATTTTGAGCATTTGACTGCCGTTATGCTGCCGGGATTGCCCTAGGAGTTCGAGAGTTACTAATTTCCTTGTCCTACATTCTACAGTCTATAGTAGATGCTGATCCGTCCTTGGTTTCGTTCTCAGGATGTCATCAGCTAAACGAAGTTCTATTGCTCATAGCCAGAACCACGGAGATGGTAGGGATGAGGATCCTCCCGACCAGCCTTCGTTGACAGAGTTCATGTTAGAGATGGAGAGAAACAAGCGTGAGTCTAATCGCTTGTTGGCACGTATCGAGAGAACACCGCACATCGGTTCAAAGTGCGCAACCATTCATGACTTCATTAAACTTGCACCCACCTACCTTTCATCATTCCATCGAGCCGCTCGATGCAGATGACTGGCTCCGTAGTATCACACACAAGCTCCGTTCTGCGAACGTAGCTGAAGATGACAAGGTCACCTATGCCACATACCACCTCGAAGGTCCTGCTAGTCTTTGGTGGCAAAACTACGAGGCTATGCTTCCAGCTGGTCAGATTCCTACCTGGGGGGATTTCACTGAGGCTTTTCGCGAGCATCACATTCCCCAGGCCCTCATTGATCGCAAGAGAGAAGAGTTTTGTAGTCTCACCCAGAATAAGATGGCTGTTGATGCTTACAGCAGAGAGTTTGAGAACCTCGCCCGTTATGCCACAGAAGAAGTGTCCACGGACGCCAAGAAGCAGGCTAGGTTCCGGAAGGGTCTCAAACCCAAGTTGCGTCGTGATCTCCACCTACATCATTGTGATACATTCCAAGCTCTTGTGAACAAGGCCATTAATGCAGAGACAGCTCAGCTCACTTACGAGGAGTCTCGTAAGCACACCGTGATTTGGGATCTTCCTCGGTTCTAGTTCTCGAAGCGCGGATTTGGGTTCCAAACTCCGCTCTTCCACCCGGATATACACCGAGGCCATCTCATGTGGCACCCCATCTAGTTCAGCAGTATGCTCCATCCAGGCCTATCGGTGGACCGCCTGCCAATGTGGGTCCACGTTCTACCTCCAAGATTTGTTACAAGTGCGGAGAGCAAGGCCACATTGCCCGTATTTGCACTCAGACCAGAGTTGCTCCACCCCAGCCCGAGAAGTCATTGGCCGTGGTAAGCCATCACGCAAGATGATTAGTGCGGTCAGCTCACCCTGAACTTGGACTTGTGCATCACGTCTCAGCTAAAGACGCTCATGATGATCCAGATGTCGTTCTTGGTACACTCCTTGTCAACTGTCACCCAGCATCGGTTCTATTCGATACTGGAGCGTCTCATTCCTTCATTTCTGAAGGCTATGCCCGCTTGCACGACATGTCATTTTGTGATATGCCCTCCCCACTACTTATTCAAACTCCTGGATCCAAATGGCAGACTTCTAGTGTAAGCCATGGTAACAAAATCCTTGTTGACAGACTTGTATTCCTTGCATCACTTATAGCTCTCAAGTCTTCGGATATTAACATCATCTTGGGTATGGACTGGATGACAGCTCATCATGCCAAGATTGATTGTTTCACCAGGTCTGTTCAGCTTACGCACCCATCTGGTAAGATAGTCCTTTATCTCCACTAGAGTTGCAAAGCGTCGACTCTATTCTCTTAATGCCAGCCCTCTTCCGGACCTTGAAGATATCCCGTAGTCCGTGACTTTCCGGATGTCTTTCGGAGGAATTGCCGGTGTTCCACAGCGGAGATGTAGAGTTAAGTCATAGATCTTATCCCGAACTGCTCCAATCTCTAGGAGACCTTACAAGATGGCACCCTTAGAACTAGCCGAGCTTAAGAAACAACTTGATGAGTCCTTGCAAAAGGGTTTCATCCGTCCTAGTTCTTCTCCTTGGGCTTGCCCGTCCTCTTCGTCAAGAAGAAGGATGGTACGGACCGGATGGTTGTAGATTATCGTCCCGTTAATTCGGTCACGATAAAGAACAAATATCCGCTCCCCAGGATCAACGACTTGTATGATCAGCTCGCTGGATCCTCAGTCTTCTCCAAGATGGATTTGAGGTTAGGCTACCACCAAATCAAGATCAGAAATGGGGACATTCCCAAGACAGCCTTTGTCACTCGTTATGGCCAGTATGAGTACACCGTCATGTCCTTCGGCCTAACCAATGCTCCAGCCACATTCTCCCGCTTGATGAACTCGATCTTCATGGAGTATCTAGATAAGTTCGTCGTGGTTTACCTCGATGACATTCTTATTTACTCGAAGAACGAACAAGAGCATGCCGAACATCTTAGACTTGTATTAGAAAAACTCAGAGAGCATCGTCTTTATGCCAAGTTCTCCAAGTGCGAATTCTGGTTGCCAGAAGTGACCTACCTAGGCCACGTAATCTCTGGTAAGGGCATTGCTGTCAATCCCGAGAGAGTTAAGGCCGTTCTTGATTGGACTCCACCTGAAACCGTTAAACAAGTTAGGAGTTTCCTTGGCCTAGCCAGCTATTGTCGCCGCTTTGTTGAAAACTTCTCCAAAGTAGCCAAACCCCTCACGGAACTTCTCAAGAAAGATAAAAAGTTTGAGTGGTCCTCACGGTGTAGTACAGTTTTCGAGGCTGAAAAGACGCTGACTTCTGCTCCCATACTTGTGCCACCGGATTTCACTAAAGACTTTGTTATCTACTGTGATGCCTCACGACAGGGACTAGGTTGCATTCTTATGCAGGATCGTCATGTGATTGCCTATGCATCTCGACAGTTGCATCCACACGAGGATAACTATCCTACACATGATCTAGAGCTTGCAGCCGTAGTCTATGCACTCAAGACCTGGCGACATTATCTTCTTGGTAAACGTTGCGAGATCTACACCGATCACCAGAGTCTCAAGTATATCTTCACCCAACCAGATCTGAACCTTAGGCAAAGACGTTGGTTGGAGTTGATCTCAGATTATGATCTAGGGATTACCTACACCCCAGGCAAAGCCAATGTCATGGCTGATGCACTAAGTCGTAAATCCTATTGCAACAATCTCATGTTGCAGCAGGGTCAACCACTTCTCCATGAGGAATTCTGTAAGCTTAACCTTCACATTGCTCCTCATGGATTCCTTTCTACCTTGGTGGCGAAACCTGATCTTGAGGATCGGATCATCGCAGCTCAAAAACAGGATACGGGAATTTCCCGGATTAAGAGAAATATTAAGAAGGGAGTTGGTGGATGTTTCTCTATGGATGATCGTGGTGTTGTTTTCTTCGAGAATCGCTTGGTGGTTCCCAAGAATCAACATCTGCGACAATTGATTCTTAAGGGCGCATGAATCCTCTCACAATTCATCCCGTAGTACTAAGATGTATCGGGACCTCGCCGGAGGTTACGGTGGACTAGGATGAAGAGAGAAATCGCCGACTTCGTTGCTAATTGTGGCGTTTGTCGTCGCGTTAAGCGAGCATCAAAGGCCTCTTGGCACCCTTGACCTTTAGCTATTCCCGAGTGGAAATGGGATAAAGTTGGTATGGACTTCATCACCGGCTTTCCCAGGACCAAGAAAGGGAATAATGCTATCTTCGTAGTCATTGATCGTCTTTCCAAAGTGGCTCACTTCCTACCTGTTCGAGAGAGTATCACTGCTAGTCAGCTCGCTGACTTATATATTTCTCGAATAGTATCACTTCATGGTGTTCCACTAGAGATCAATTCAGACCGTGGCAGTCTTTTCACTTCTCACTTCTGGGAGAGTTTCCAAACTGCCATGGGAACCCATCTTTCCTTCAGTACCGCTTTCCACCCTCAGTCGAGTGGTCGGTGGAGCAGGTCAATCAATTCTCGAAGACATGCTCGAGCTTGCGTTATCTCATTCGGTATGGATTGGGAGAAATGTCTTCCTTTCGCCGAGTTTGCTTATAACAATAGCTATCAATCCGGTCTCAAGAAAGCTCCTTTTGAGATTCTCTATGGGCGAAGATGTCGAACACCGTTGAACTGGTCGAAACCGGTGAAAGACAGTTCTTTGGACGGACATGATCCAGAGGCGAAAGAGCAAGTTCGCATCATTCGTGAGAATTTGAAAACAGCCCGCCTCGTCAAAAGAGCGATATGATCGTCATCATAAGGATATGACTTATGAAGTTGGCGACAAAGCTTACCTTGGGTTACTCCTTTGAAGGGTACCCATCGTTTGATATCAAGGGCAAGTTGGCTCCTCGTTACATTGGTCCTTTTCGCATTCTCGCTAAGCGAGGAGAGGTTGCCTACCAGTTGGAACTACCCCACATCTTTCTCGAGTTCATGATGTCTTCCACGTCTCTCAACTCGGCGTTGCTTCTCGGATCCTATCCGTGGAGTGGACCACGAAACGCTTGATCTCCAAGATAACCTCACATATCGAGAGTATCCAGCTCGCATTCTTGATCAAGCAGAGCGTGTCACTCGACGCCATAACATAAAGTTTCTCAAAGTTCAGTGGTCTCATCATTCCGAGAGAGAAGCTACTTGGGAGCGAGAAGATCGTCTTCGACTGGAGTACCCCACCTTCTTTCCGTCGACCCCTGAATCTCGGGACGAGATTTTTTCAAGTGGGGGCGAGTTGTCACATCCCTAGATCTGGTATGACCTAGGCTAGCCCTTCATGTGTGCATCATGTTTAAATTTCATTTAAATTTGAAATGAGGATTTGTGAAACCCTCAGAATCATTTTTGAAAAGACCCAAATAAAAATTTCTCCAAAAGGGTCCAAGAAAATGCTCATGTTGCCCTCTGAAAATATTGGACAGAGTTAAAAATCAAACCAATATTTTTAGGAGCTCATAAGTATTTATTTTGGGCATTTGGATTAACCCAGTAATTATTTTGCCTTGGATATATAAATGTTATATATATAATATATGTCCAAAAATTATGTCATTTATTAAGGAGCTCTAGAATAATATAACTAGCTCTGCAAAAATTGGCATAAGTAAATAAAATGATTTAGTGTTTTAACTAAATCAAACAAATGTCGAAACAGAAAAGCAAAATAAAGGGAGCTTACAGGCCTCCTCCTGTCTTGCCCAAGATCATGCGGCTTGGCCACCACCGGCCAGCCCGGCCCAGCCCACCTCCTCCTCTGTCGTCTTCTCCCCTTCGCAAGCAGCTGCGTGCCCGCGCCACAGCCGGCCGCGGCCACGCGCCGGCCACCTCCTGCTTCTTCCTTCGTCGCCCTGGACGCCTGGAACGACGCCACGCGACGCCCCGCACCTCTCTCCCTCTCTTCCACTCCTCCCCCTTCCCTGGTTCTCTCTCTCCCGACCGCACCGAGCGCACCGGAGAGCGCCGCTGCTCGCCGCCGTGGCCACCGGCCACCCCTCGCCCTCCCGCTGCGTCCAGAAGCTCCGCCACGACCCGCTCTACCCCCTCGTCAAGCCACGCACCTCCGGACGGCCTCCATCATCGCCATCGTCGTCGTCTTCCTCCTCGGGCTCCGCCGTCCGCCGCCGTCGATTCGCCGTCACCAGGTCTCCCCCGAGCCCGCTGTGCTGCTCTGCGTGATCGCCGTGAGCCCCCGCTTCGGTTTCCCCTTCCCCCTTGCCTTCTCGTGCTCTGTAGCTAGCCCGCCATCAAAGCGAGCTCCGGCCGCGCCCTGCTTCTGCTCCGGCGAGCTCGAGCCACCTGCGCCCTCCGTCGCCTCCATTGGATGCGCCACGAGCCGAGCTACGCCCGGTGCTCTCAACCGCCCGCCCGTGCATTGCAGCGCCCGCGCCCATAAGCCGCCGAACTCCGGCCGCCGCCCCGAGCTCCGCTCCGGCGAGCTCCGGCGCCCCCACGGTCTCCCGCGTGTCCCACTGGGTGCGCGCGAGCCTGGGCTTCGCGTAGGTGGTCTCCGCCGCCCGAATGGTCGCCGGAACGGCGATCCCGAGCCCCTCCGCCGCGTTCGGCCTCGCCGGCTAAACGCCGGTGGGGTTGACCGGGTCTAACCCCCCCTGTTGACCAGTTTTGACCCGCGTGGGTCAATGACAGGTGGGCCCGACTCTGCTAATTTTTAGTTTAGGATTAGATTAAAGTTAATTAACCTCTGTTAAACTAACTATAACACTGACGTGTGGTCCCCACACGTCAGGTTTGACCTGGTCAGGCGCAGTTGACTTGCTGACGTCATAGTGACGCAGTGCTGACGCAATTATTTATTTTCTGGATTTAATTTAAATCAGGAAATTCCAGAAAATATTCAAAACTTCAAAAATTCATAGAAATTCAACCGTAGCTCAGATTGAAATAATTTATATATGAAAAATTATCAGAAAAATGCAATCTTTCCATCTGTACTAGTTTCATGCATGACAAACCAACTTATACATACTGTATAGGTGAAAACACATAAATGGCATTTATAAAGACTTAGCTTGGAGATGCATTTGAGCTTTTGGTTCAAATGGACTTCAAACCAAATGATTACTAGTTGCATTAGCTCAAACAACATCACATCTTCATGCCATGTTCATGCATCATATTGTTGCATATGTTTGTGTATTGATTGCCGACACTGTTCCTTCTCGACAGGTCCTGCTCCGGAGAGTGCTCCAGAGTACCTGTCTGAGGAGCAGTGCCACCCTGTTGATCTGCCAGGCAAGCAAACCCCCTTGTTCATTCCGATAAAATCCTACTCTCTCGCTCCTGCTCTCAGTTATTGCATTAGGACAACAACGATTCATCTGCTACTTTGTGCTGCGGTAGTTGAACCCATTCCTCTGCATGACTGTCATTGCCACAGTAAATAGTTGAAACCCACTAGCATGTGTAGGAGTTGATTGAGCCCATGTTATGTTCCTACCATGCTATGCCTGCTATTGCTTAGAGTTGTGTCAGGTCTGATTCATCGGGAATGAATTGGAGTACAATGCTCTATGTTACGATCTTTGAGAGTGAGCGTGTGAACACGATTTGGTAAAGGTAGCGGTGAGAGGCCATGTAGGAGTACATGGTGGGTTGTCTCACTGGAACCGTCCTTAAGCACTGAGTTCTATGTATGTTGTCCAATGACTCGATACTACCACACATTGGGCTCCGGGCGCTCCAAGCCCTCTCGACTTATTAACCAACTTGATCTCTGTCCAGGAGTTGCAACTAGTTTCTGGTGTTTGTAGGTAGTGTTAGTAGTCTACCAAGTGGCACCCGGCCAGGTGGGCTTGGGACAGACTAGGCACAAGTGGCACGGTGTACCAAGCGTAGTTCCATCCGGCGAGGTGGGCTTGGGAACCCTGTTCACATCGTTTGGGGCCGTGAGCGACACCCCGGCCGGATCTCCTTGCGGATAGAACCCGAATAGGCGATAAACCTGGGCTAGAGTCTTGTGTGGTTAGTCAGGTCGTGGCCGACTCCCTCGCCAGGCTTCCGCTTGAAGGTTGCCGAGATACACGACGTGTACATGGTGGTAAGTGGCGGGAGCGTGTGTGAAGAAGTACACCCCTGCAGGGTTATCATGATCTATTCGAATAGCCGGGTCCGCGGATATGGACTTCTTGGATGCTTACATGGTACATAGACAACTTTAAGTGGATACTATAAAATGCTCAAGACAAGTGTGAGTACTATGGATGGACTTCTCGTAGGGAGACGGGGACGAATCCATAGTAGTGTATTGAGTGGTGATTAGTGGACTCGTGTGCTATATCACCTCAAGAAGTTACGTAGTCGTAGAACATGATAGCCACAGAGTCAAAGCTGGCTTCTCGCAACTAAACCCCACATTACCCTCTTGATACAAATGCATGTATGATAGGATCGATGTAAGTCTTCTTGAGTACCTTTGTACTCATGGTGCTTTATTTATGTTTTTGCAATGGAGACTTGGTCTTACTAGTGTTCTCGTGGACTTGACGAGTAGCTTGTACCTCAGCTACGATCTTGATCGGATGTTGTAGATAGTCGCTCTTGACCTTTTTCATTTGTAGATGTCTGTACCCGGACATGTAATGCTTCCGCTTGTTGCTTGTATGCTCTGTATGATGGGTCTTGTGACCCTGTTTGCAATAAATGCTATGATGGCTCTTGAGCTTTTATCTATATGAGTTGTTAAGTTATCTTTGTGATGCCATGTTGTACAGCACATACTTGCATGTTATGCGTCGTGTAATGTGTATTGCTATGTGTGGGATCGACTATCTAGTTGTTTATCTTTAGTAGCCTCTCTTACGGAAATGTCTCCTAGTGTTTCCATCGAGCCTGGTAGCTTGCTACTGCTCCGGAACACTTAGGCTGGCGGCATGTGTCCTTCTTCGTTCACGTATACATCCCTTCGGGAAATGTCACGCAATGAATACCGGAGTCCTGCTAGCCGCTACAGCCCGGTTCACCGAGTCTGTTAGCCCAAAGGCTACAGCACTGGATTCACTCGTGATGACCGACACACGTTCGATCTTTGGGTCATGGATGCTGTTCTGTAAGTTTGTGCCACTTTGGGTTTACGACTAGCCATGTCAGCCCGGGCTCCTTATCATATGGATGCTAGCGACACTATCATATACGTGTGCCAAAAGGCGCAAACGGTCCCGGGCAAAGGTAAGGCGACACCCATGGGGTTACCGTGCGTGAGGCCGCAAAGTGATATGAAGTGTTACATGCTAGATCGATGTGGTGTTGAGTCGGGGTCCTGACAAACACCATCTATTACCTTTTGGAGGGTGGTGCCTCCTAGATTGGTTGGGTGTCGCTTGGGAGCCTCCGACGAGATGTGGAGTTGAACCAAGAAGTTTGTAAGGGCAAGGAGATCGCCTACTTCGTGAAGATCTACCCCGAGTAAGGCTAGCCCTCCGTGGGCGTATGCCATGATGGCATAGACAAGGTTGCTTCTTCGTGGACCCTTCGTGGGTGGAGCCCTCCGTGGACTCTCGCAGCCGTTACCCTCCGTGGGTTGAAGTCTCCATCAACGTGGATTGACGATAGCACCACCTATCGGAACCACGAGAAAAATCTCCGTGTCTCCAAATTGCGTTTGCTCTTCTCCACCTCTCTTTACTACATGTGCAATTTACTTTCCACTGCCTATACTCTAGAATTGCATGTGTAGGGTGATACTTGACTTGATCATCATTGTGAATCTGCCAAAACTTGTCTTTATCAAAAGGCTGAATTTTTATATTGTCAAGTAGTCTAATCACCCCCCCTCTAGACATACTTTCGATCCTACAAGTGGTATCAGAGCTTTGGTCTCCATTGTATTGGTTTCCATTGCATTGGACTCCATAAGCTTGGTTTCACAACCTAGGAGAGTATGGCGTCTAGTGAGGGTAATTTTCGAGAGGTCCTTACTTTGATGGTTCAAACTTTGCTAGTTGGAAGCATAAAATGAAAATGCATATTCTTGGACATAACCCTGCCGCATGGGGCATTATTTGTGTTGGTTTGCAAGGTGAATTCTTCGAGGAAGGAAAAGTTCCGGATCGTGAAGCTACATCGGATGAATTGCGGATGTTGCAAAACAATGCTCAAGCTTGTGACATTCTCTTCAATGCCTTGTGTCCGGAGGAGTTCAACAAAATCAGCCGTCTTGAGAATGCAAAAGAGATTTGGGATACTTTGGTCGAAATGCACGAAGGTACCGAGTCCGTGAAGGAATCAAAGCTAGATGTTCTTCAAGGTCAACTTGACAAGTTCAAGATGAAGGAAGGTGAAGGAGTCGCTGAAATGTACTCTAGGCTTGCTCTCATCACAAATGAGATTGCCGGCTTAGGAAGCGAAGAAATGACCGACCGATTCATCATCAAGAAGATTCTCAGAGCTTTGGATGGAAAGTATGACACCGTGTGCACTTTGATCCAAATGATGCCAAACTACAAGAATCTCAAGCCAACCAAGTCATTGGAAGAATTGTTGCTCATGAGATGACACTTAAAGATAAGGAAGAGCTTCACAACAAGTCAAGTGGTGCTTACAAAGCTACAAGTGATGCTCCCACAACCTCAAGTGACAAGCTTGTTTCCAATGAAGAGATAAGCCTAATGGTGAAGAACTTCAACAAATTCTACAAGAGTAGAAGCAAGGAGAGAAGCTCAAAGTCTAGATCATATGATGAAAAGAGATCTTCTAGTCGTGATCGAAACTGCTACAATTGTGGAAGACCCGGACAATACTCAAATGAGTGCTCGGCTCCCCACAAGAGAAGAGAGGAATCTCCAAGAAGAAGAAGCTCAAGAGAAGAGTCACCTCGGAAAGAGAGAAGGAGTAGGGATGATCGTTATGAACGAAGACCCTCTCGGAGAAGCAAGGATTCGGAGAGGAAAGACAAGTCATCAAGGAGCTACACAAGAAGAAAACATCAAGCTCATGTAGATGAATGGGTCTCCGGCTCCGACTCCGACAATCACTCTAAAAGAAGCTATCACTCCAACTCCGACTACAGTCAAGATGAAGGTGTTGCCGGTCTTGCTCTCATGTCCTCCAACTCCAACTCCTATGACATATTTGACTCACCAAATGAGGGAATTGGAAGATGCTTCATGGCTAAAGGCCCCAAGGTATCACACCCTGAATTCATTGACTTTGATAGTGATGAGGATGACTTGCTTGGTGAAGATGAGCTTTTACATGACAAATCTAGTGAGCCTAGTAATGATGAACATGCTAGTAGTCTTTATAGTCGAGAAGAGTCGAATGACAATGCTATGAAGGAGATTGAGCGTCTAACTAAAGAACTAAACACTCTTAAGTTAGCTCATGAAACAACTCAAGAAGATCATAGAGAGCTCCTAAGATCTCATGAGAAGCTACGCTCGAGAAGCTCAATCTAGAGCAAGAACATGAGTTTCTAAAAGCGATCAATGACGATCTTCGAAAGAAGAGTTCTTCATATCTTGCCAAACGACTTCTCTTGTCTAATTTCTTGCCTCCCATTAAAACTAAGCATGACAAGCATAAGAAAAATTCTTCATCTAGTAGTAACAATAACCATGCTAAATCCCATATTGTTGCTTCTAGTAGTTCTCTTGATTCCACTAACAATGTTTCAAGCCAAGTTACACTTGAGCAAGAAAATAGTTTATTGAAAGGGATTATAGAGAAAGGTGTCTACAAGAGCCTTGCGGAAGCAAGAACTTTGAGGAAATTGTTACGCAAGCAAGGAAGGCACCGGAAGAATCAAGGAATTGGTTTTGAGCGAAAGTTCAACGCCGAGGGTGTTGAATGGGAAGAAGGTCAATATCCCACTCCAAAGTTTGTTTCTCAAAAGGAGAAGTATGATCCTACTTCTTCCAATGTGGAACAAGCACAAGATGACCTACCACCACAAGACCACAAGCTAAAAGGCAAGGACAAGTTTCAAGAGGAGATTGATGCATTTATTGAAGCACCTAAAGCCATGGTCAAGTGGGTTCCCAAGGAAACGTCAAGTTCTACTTCGTCAAGCTCAACTACAATCCCAAGGATTCCCATCAAGATGATGTGGATCCCGAAGAAGAAGAACTAGAGAGTTCTTGAGGGTGACTCCGCCAACATACTTCACTCACATTCATTTTGGCAAGAACTTGTGCAATCAACTTCCACATTGTGCACTAGTTCATGGAGTCACAAACCCTCTTGTTGGTAAGTCAAGGGACAAGGTAATCATTGCTTTCATGGACATCATCTATTGTGTACTTCAATCTATGTCCATGGATATCCTTGTTTGTTCCTTGTGGGACTAACCCATGTAGGTATTGAAAGTGCCCGAATCCAAAGGATTGCTCTCAACTCTTGATGATCTTCATCAACATTGAGCATCCACATCTTCAACATCTACATGAAGTCTTCTCGACAACCCAAGGTTAGTTTGACCCTTTAAAGGGGTTCTCACATCTAGGGGAGCTTTGCTCTAAAGAATTGAGCTAAAGCATCTTCAAATGATGTGAACACATCAATGCTTTATGTAAAAGTGGTAACCCCACTTGTGCTTAAGCGATGAGTATGACCTATGATCAAATGTTCTCATTTGGCTCCTAAGTCAATATACTCATATATAGATGACCTAGTCATCGACAAATTGTGTGATAGTAGCTAGAGTTTTGATTGTGCATGTTTGACACATATTTCATTTGCTATCTTATTGTGTGAGCATGTTGGATGCATGATTTTATCCATTCAAGGACATCCATTTGTTGTTTTGGTCGTTTTGATTTTTCGACCAAATGGATGAACAAGAATGCCTAAGTACCTCCCTAGCTATCTATGCTTTCTTGTCTCAAATTCTATTCATGCTTACATCACAAACTTTGAACAAGTCAATTTGGACCCTCCGAGTGAGGAGCACTCGAGCCACCGATCCGTCAAGGGCTAACTTCCAAAACCTTCGAGTGATTTCGGTCAGACCAACCCACTCAAACTCGGTTAAACCGAAAGCACTTGGATTGATCTAGGTTTTCACCTCGGTGAAACCGAATTGTAATTTTCGGCGTGACGAAGTGTGTAATCGTCATGCGATTATCCATCTCGGTGCCACCGAAGTTTTACAACTCGGTCCCACCGACAACAAAGGGTATATATACTCCAAGGGCAGCGCGCATTGATTTCTACTTCAAACGCCTCGCCCCACACCCTTCTTTGCCGTCGCCGTGGTCTCCGGATCGTCTCCGTAAATGCTTTGCGCCCTCGCCGCAGTCTCCGTCGCCGTCAGCGGACATCTTCTCCGCGCCGTTGCCGCCGTAGAGGAACTCCACCAAGTTAGGGTGAGTTTCGATCCCACTCGTGCTCCCATCTCCGATTCAATGCACGTTTGGTTCGCCTATAATCTTGCCACGTTTGAGATCTTCCTTAACACCAGATTAGCTCGTTAGAACTAGATTCGAGTAAAAGTTTTAGGGTTAGGTTTCCGCTGAACACATCTCGGTGAGACCGATTTTACATTCTCGGTATGACCGATTTGGCCTCTGGCCATTGATCTTTGCACCTTCGGTCCAACCGAGTTGTGCAAATCGGTGTGACGAAATGAGGATTTAGTGAAACCCTAGTGTTTTCGGCGGGACCGAAACCCACTTCGTCCAACCGAAAGTGGTGTGAATGCTTCTGTTTGAACACTTGGATTCACGAATTTTAAACTCGATCTCGACCGAAATGTCTTCTTTGAAAACCTAATACTAGAATTTGAACTCATTTTGTTTGCAAAATCTTCTGCAGTTTGTGATAACTCTTCTACTCGCCTACACCTTAACTATTCACAGGTTGTCGGCCATGTCGATGCCGTGACAGCCGAACAGGTCGAGTCACCTATTGAAGATATTCGAGGCGGGCACTAGTCCCGAGTCCAAAGAGCTCATCGATGATGGTGAGAGGAGCACACCAAGTGGTTTGCCTCCTGCAGCCACCAGGGCCAGAAAGAAGAGGAACTCTGATGAAGAAGATTCTCTTCAACTGTTGAAGAATGGGCAGCACTTCTGAATGCTCCAGTGCCAAGAGAGAATGATGTTGATGTCTATGGCATTCCTAAGAAGAACCACGAATCTATGAAGAATATGTACAAAGAGGTTCCAGCTAAGGATGTGGAAATCTGGAAGCTCGGCTCAGTGTATCATCTCCAGGCAGGTCTACCTACCACAAACACTATTCTGAGGCATACCTTGATGCCCAAGTCTGGAGATCATCGCATGATCAGAGGATACTCTATCAACATGCTGCATATACTTGATGAGAAGGCACCTTTCAAGGTGATGGATTTGATAGTTGAGACCATCAAGAGGACTGCAGCTGACCAGAAGAGGTCGTGTGGATTTGCCCCACACATTCAGATGCTTATCTATGCCAAGTTTGGCACGGGCACATACTTGTTGGATAGACCACACTTGCCACTGCAGCCTGAGCATGAGGACAATGTAGTTGTGATGGATGAGGAGGATCCAACGTCAGTTAAAGGTCAAGCAAAGATTGAAGCTGCCAAGAAAGCCAAAGCTGAGAAGGAAGCGGCAGCAGCAGCTAAACCCAAGAGTGTTGGAGAGCAGCTCCTTGAAGCTACCGGAGGATTGAACAACGCTTGGCCAGCATTATGCAGTCTCGGAGAGTCTTGAGAGGATTGTTGAAGACAAGATCCATGCTCGGATGTCAAGTGGATCAAGTGCAAGTAATCACAACAAGCTTGAGGCAGATATTGAGGAAGCAAAGAGGGAGAAGGAAGAGCTCATCGTGAGATGCAGGATGACCTAGTCCAGATGATTATGAACAGCTGCTCCGGTTCCCACAAGACCCGATCAGCTGCTATCCCATGGATGACACGGGACTACAGCCTCGGCACCTCCCACAGCTCCATCGGTTGCTCCAGCTCCAGCTCCAAAGACCACTCCTCCAAAGAAGACAGACATCACCAAGCCTTTGCGAGATGCTGCCATATCAACTCCATCAACCTGCATAGAGCCGCCAACAGAGTCCCCAAAGTGGCGTTTAGCTCTATGCCTTTTCGAACTTTTTGGTAACTTGTTGCCAAAGGGGGAGAAATTGTATAGATCATAGGACTTCGAGAGAGAGAGTGCTCGCTTTTGCTCTTTCGTCCATTTGCGGTTTCTTTTGAGATTTTCGAGACATTCCGTGTGTTTGATACTACGTTTCATTCTACCTTAATGAGTGCTTGGTCGTACTATGCCTTAATGTGTGCTTAAATGCTTATCATATGCTATTCATATCTTGTATGACCATTTACTCATGTCTTGGTGATTGGGTGCATGCTATTCATTCTTATCATTTTGTGCGCTCCACCAAGATGTATGTGACATGGAAGAGTGACCCATGATCCTAATCGATTGTGCATTTGCATTCAAACGCAAATCTTAAATAATGCACAAATTTAGGGGGAGCTCTTGCTTATCACATACTTCTCAAAGCGACGATATTATTCATTGATTATATCCTTTGTCGAGCTTTGATCTATATGTTGTCATCAATTACCAAAAGGGGAGATTGAAAGTGCAACTAATCCCGGGTGGTTTTGGTAATTAATAACAACATATATATCATTGAACTAAAAGCCTCTTGAGAATCATTTGAAAGTTCATTGATATGGGTATGGCAATGGTGAAGAAGTGGACCCCTCAAAATGCTAAGGCAAGCATTGGCAAAAGCTCAAGACTCCATTTTGGTTTAGTGATCCAAGATCACATTGAGTCCATAGGAAAGCCAATACTATTAAAGGGGATGAGGTTATGATAATTATCTGGTTGCTCAAAGTGCTTAGTGATATATCTCCGAACTATCGGCAACTCTCACTTCCATAATACACTCATAAGTAATCTCGGTCCCACCGATTTCCTAAACTCAGTCACACCGAGATGAACCACCTCAGCCATATAGCCAAACCCTAGAAATTTCGGATTTTCCGATTCTGAACTCGGTCTCACCGAAACTTGAGTTGCCAAGCTTCAGAACATACATCATCAAATCGGTGTCACCGAGATGACGAAGTCGGTCCCACCGAGATTGGCAAGCCCTAGTCTTTACACGAATCGGACCCACCGAGATTGTATTTTCGGTCCCACCGAAAATCCCAACGTTCACGTGATTTGAACTTTCGGTCTCACCGAGTTGTCAACTTCGGTCCGACCGAGATTGGTCAAATGTGTGTAACAGTTGGATTTTGTGTGGAGGCTATAAATACCCTCCACCCCTCTTCATTAGTGAGAGAGAGCCATCGAAAGAACTACCACTCCTACCTTACATTTACGAGAAGAAAACTACCTACCCTTGTGTGAGATCAAGTTGCTCCACTCCCACCATATGAAGCTTGATCTCTAGCCTTCCCAAGTTGCTTTCCACTCAATCCTTTCTTCCACCACAGCCAAATCAGTGAGGAGAGTTGAGTGTTGGGGAGATTATCATTTGAAGCACAAGAGCAAGGAGTTCATCATCATCAACACCATCTATTACCTTTTGGAGGGTGGTGCCTCCTAGATTGGTTGGGTGTCGCTTGGGAGCCTCCGACGAGATGTGGAGTTGAACCAAGAAGTTTGTAAGGGCAAGGAGATCGCCTACTTCGTGAAGATCTACCCCGAGTAAGGCTAGCCCTCCGTGGGCGTATGCCATGATGGCATAGACAAGGTTGCTTCTTCGTGGACCCTTCGTGGGTGGAGCCCTCCGTGGACTCTCACAGCCGTTACCCTCCGTGGGTTGAAGTCTCCATCAACGTGGATTGACGATAGCACCACCTATCGGAACCACGAGAAAAAATCTCCGTGTCTCCAAATTGCCTTTGCTCTTCTCCACCTCTCTTTACTACATGTGCAATTTACTTTCCGCTGCCTATACTCTAGAATTGCATGTGTAGGGTGATACTTGACTTGATCATCATTGTGAATCTGCCAAAAACTTGTCTTTATCAAAAGGCTGAATTTTTATATTGTCAAGTAGTCTAATCACCCCCCTCTAGACATATTTCGATCCTACAGGACTCCTGAGCATCGCGACTCAGGAGCCTAACTTGTCACGTAGCCCCTCACTCCTTGGTCCCGTCCTGGTTTCTGGCCGGGGCTAACGGCGGCTGAGGTATGCGCGGGGCCGGGCTCTGCCGACGTAGAACACAAGCAAGTAGGAAGGAAAAACACAAATCTCTAGAAATTCAAAAGCAAATATTACAGTCCATAGAGTACTTTAACAACGCCAAACACAAGTTTAAGCGCCTCCACGAGGCAGAATGCATGTTGCAGGAATTAAAAGCAGGACTGGAGCCGCGAGGGAATCACTTCTTGGCGGTGCCATCGCTGGTGACGGAGCTGCGCTGGGCGACTTCGCCTCGTGGAGCCTCAAGATCGGCAGCGCCTCGCTTCGGCTTGGTGCTGAAGGCCCGGAACTTCGCCAGCAGAGCCTCCGCACGACCCTTCACGGCCTCAGCCGCGACGGCGGCAAGCTCACCACTCACAGGCTCCAGCAGACTGTCAAGGTCAACGCTGGGGTCACGGAGGTAGACGTGGGTGAAGAGGCGTGTCAGCGCTACAGAAGAAAGGGCGCGCGCCTCAGCCTCAGCCGTGGGGCCAAGGCCGAGGGTGACATCTTCGAGGGTGCGGACCAGGAAGGGAAGCAGCTTGGTGGGGCCTTCCTCGGCGCCGGCCAGCGGGGTTTCTAGACCGCTATCATAGAGCGACTTCAGCAGGGTGCGGGCCTTCACCTCCAGCTTTTCAAAGGCCACGCGGTCCTCGGCCAGGACCCACACCTTGTCGTCCAGCTCGATCTTCTTTGCCTCCAACGCCTGCTCCAGCACATCCAAGAGGCCTTGGCGTTTGCCAAGCTCGGCATCCCGGTCCTTGGCGGCAGCCTCGCGAGCCTTCATGCCTTCCTCTTTCTCCTGGCGGACACAGGCCCCCTTGGCAAGCTAGTCGCGCAGGCCTTGCAGCTCGCCCTCCAGCACCTTGTAGCGGCCCTGGACATCCGCAACCTCACCCAAGGCAGCATCGTGGGCGGCCTTCGCCTCAAGGACGGCCTGCTTCTCCTCATCGCAGGTTGTCGCGGCCTGGGCTAGCGCCGCCCGGACTGAAGCATCAGAGCGGACCCAGCCAGAAACCAGCTCAAGGCGCCCGGCCACCAAGCGAGGGTCGGCGCCCAGAAGATCCTTCCGCAACTGGTCCAGCTCAGCAGCAGCACGATCCAGGATAGTAGGGGGAGACGGAGAGACAGTGGTTGGCGGAGTAGGGGGAGAAGACGGCAGCATGATCACAGCATCAGGGGTCAGGATCTTCTGCGCCCCGATGACTGCGGCAGAGGCGTCAGGCACGGACGCCTCGGGAGTCGCTTGGGCCATGGGGGCTGAGCTCGCCCCAGCTAGCCCCATCAGGCCTCGCGAGGATGACCGGGCAGGAGAGGCCCGCGTCTCGTTGACCCCTTCTCCTGCGGATGGGGGTGCTGCCTCAAACGAAGCCTCAGGAGCCCCCTTCAGCTTCTTCGCCGCAGGCACCGGCCTAGCCAAGGAATATGGATGTCAAGCCTGAACAACAAAGCAGGAAGCAAAACGAGAGTCGAGCACTTACTCGTCATCGCTCGCGGGCTCAAGCAACCTCCGGCCGAACTTGAAGCCCGAGAGTCGGATGCTGGGATCAACCTCAAGAGGCTCGGGAGCAGGAGGCGCGTCAACAGATCGCCTCGGAGCCGAAGTGGACCCGCGGGGAACCAGCCCCGTCCTGTCCTTCTTCGGGATCAGGGGCAAGCTCTCGCCACCCCACTCGTCACCGTCATCATCGTCATCCGGTATGAGGCGAAGAGTGCGGGACCTACGCCGAGGAAGGGGCGTTCTCGACTCCCCGTCGGTCGCCTTCGAATCGAGCTCCTCGTCCTCCTCCTCATCCTCTTCCTCCTCTCCGCTGGAGTCGCTCGAGGACACATTCACCATTGCCAGGGCCGCCGGGTCCTCAGGAACCTCCGCGGGCACAGGCTCGCCCTCGTTGAAAGCAGACATGGAGTTCACCACCTGCTCCCAGTCATCCCGAAAGAACAAGGGCACGGGAGCATTCTTCAACCTCGCCACGTTTCCCCCAACCAAGGATTGGAGGACCGCGGCCAGATTCTCGTCGGCCAGGAGCGGCCCTCCCAAGCTTCCACAGCGGGAGAGAGTGTTCCCGAAGCGGAGCCACCCTATGCTCCAGGAACTCCCTCAGGAGCAACGACCCGGTCAGCTTTGCTGTCGCCATGTTGTCCGGCCACAGGTCCACGTCCATCTTCTCCAGCACCGGCCTCGCACGGGGATCAACGAGCTCCGCGCGGGACCAATCGTCAGCGGACTTGGGCTGCCCCATGGGCAGAATCAGCCGGGAGTGGGTGCGCCCAGCATCCACGATGACCCACTTGCTCCTGAAGCCCTCAATCCTCTTCCCGGGCCTCGAGATGGCGTTAGAGCTGCCGTGCATGATAAAGCTCGCGCACGCGGTGATGGAGCCGCGGGAGACCCGGCAGTAGAAGTAGTGGCGCAGCAAGGATACCGAAGGCCTCACCCCGACATAAGCCTCGCAGTAGTAGGCGAAAATCGCCAGGAGAAGAACGGAGTTGGGATGGAGGTGTAGGGCTTGTAGATTGTAATGGTTGAGAACAGAAAGAAAGAACTCAGAAAAAGGGGGCACCAGACCGATGGCGATGGCGCTCACGAAGAGCGGGTAGAAGGTGCTCCCTCTGCTCTCAGGAAGGGCGGTTCCGACCCTGAGTGCGACCGCCCCATCGTGGCCTTGCTTCGCCATCATCTGGCGCGTCTGAGCAAGACTCTTCTCCGACACATTCGGAGGATCCAAAGCGGGGGAGTACCATGCTCCAGCTGGGGTCTGGCGAGGCGGCATGCCTTGCTAGGATGCAGAGTTGGAGTAGATCTGGAGATTTCGGAAGCAAGAAGGATAGGAGCAAGAAAGGGGATCTGGACAGTGAAGGAGAAGGCAAAGAAGGTAAGCCTGGACAGGTACCGCTCCCTTATCAGCTTATGCAGTTGCCGAGGCACCATGGGAGAGCTAGGATGCCCACGTCCAATCAACCGCCACGCAGCGACCAAGGCCGCAGGCTATTGGGGTCCACGGCGCTTCGCACTCGCCTCTTTGCTTCTCTGCTAAGCCAAGTCCAAGCGCGCATTGGGCCCAGGGGCTACTGTTGGCGTTCTGGGAACGGGGGTACCCAGACTTGCCTGCCTGTGGCCTGCAGCGTGGCTCAAGGAGTTGCCCAGTACGGCCCATCTTCATCAGCACATGCTCAAGACCCTCGCGAGGGGCCAAGCCTCGCGGGGCGGACGATAGGAGACTTCCTTAGGCATGGCCTCGTCAGGCTGGCTCGCGAGGAGGCGGAGAGATCAAGGCGGGGTACCTCACAAGGTGCCCGTGACGCAAGCCATGACGACCAAGGCACAGGCGGGCGCCGGCCCGCGCAGAGTCCTTGTTTCCCCTTTGGTGAAAAGGGGGCAAGCGCATGAAAGGGTATCAAGCAAAGGCAACCATTTTGGTGCAACAAGACCAAGACCAGCAGGACGGCGGAACGGAGGTCATTGTGGAGCCCAAGCCAGTGCCATCGTCTGGGTCTTTTGGCAGGCGAGGACCAACTTTAGTCAGGATGAGTGTACTAGATGTTCCCCTTCAAATTGGCAATTGTTGGCGCCCTTCCCGCTCAATATTTGGGAAGAGGCCCGGGGCCTTCGCCTATAAACAGGACTAGCCACCCACAGGGTAGGGGATCGGCATCTGGATAGATCAAGAGGACAAGGACAGAAAGACACACAGAGAGAGAGGCGACTGAACCCTTCTAGCAGTTCATCGCACCAACCAAGAACAGACCCTCGCGAGGTTGTTCTTCCCTTGTACTGTCCTTCATCAGCCCCAGAGGCAATCCACACACCACAAACTGGAGTAGGGTATTACACCACAATGGTGGCCTGAACCAGTATAAATCTTGCGTCCTTTGTGTTGTTCTTCATGTAGTTTAGATACTAGCAAGGCGGTGAAACATGGGTAGGCTGAGGGTGTGATCTCCGCGCGCACCCTAGTGTTCGAACCTCAAGGGTCTGCCGAAACCCAAAATAACATGAGGTTGTAGGATGGATGGATTGCTGCCATGAGCTTGGCCATGGTTGGGTACCCAAGGATGTCGTTATATGGTAGGTCGATCTGGGCAATGTCGAAGTCGATGAGCTCGGTGCGGTAGTTGTCGCGGGTGCCGAAAGTGACGGGAAGGCAGATTTGCCCGAGGGGGCTAGTAGAACAATCACCGACTCCAGAGAAACGCTTGGTGGGGCGGAGTCGGCCGTGGGGCACGTGAAGCAAGCCGAATGCCTCCACAGAGAGCAATTTTAGGCCGGATCCAGCATCGCTGAGGGTGCTGGTGACCGCCTTGTTGCAGATGGTGGGAGTGCGGAGCATCGGGAGCGCGCCTGCTCCTGTCGTGGTAGCGGGGTGATCTTCTGGGCCGAAGGTAAGGTCAGCCTTGAGCGCCGCCCAGCCCGGGGGAGCCCCCGACTGCACTTGGGTGGCACCCACCTGCCGGTAGAACTGCTTGATGTAGAGGTCGAAGGGTGGCACCTGCAAACCACCTAGGAGAGCTGCGACGGCGGGAGGCACCGGTGCCGCGAAGTGCGTGATGAAGAGGCCGCGCAGCTCCTCCCAGGAGGCCACAAAAGACTCCAGCAAGTTGAGCAGCCAGGCGCGTGGCATGCCCACGAGGGCCATGGGGAGCCAGTTGGCCATCACCTTGTCATCCCCGCCGGCTGCCCAAACTGCCTCCCATACGCCTGGAGGAAGCCAGCTGGATCCGCCATGTCGTCGTAGCGGGGCGACATCTCTGGCTTGAACTTGGGCGGCCACTGCACCCGTCGCAAGGCGGGGGTGAAAGCGCGGAGGCCGATGGCTCCCCCAAAGGTGCGCGATGGCCTAGTCGACGAAGGAGCGCCAACGATCAGAGTGCGGCGGACGAAGCGGCGGATCTCCGATGCACCCCTACCTGGCGCGCCAAATGTCAGATTTTGGGTTCCGCAAACCCTTGAGCGGTTCGAACTCTGGGTGCGTGCGGAGATCTCAACCTGCCCAGCCTACCTACTCGCTAATCTCTCAACCTATCGCGTCGAGCTCGAGAGGAAAGGAAGACACAACAGTTTACCCAGGTTCGAGCCACCTTGTGGTGTAAAACCCTACTCCTGCTTTGTGGTGGATTTGCCTCGAGGGGCTTAGGAAGAACTAGTACAGTGGAGAACAACCTCAAGGGGCGTGTTCTTGAGCTCAGGTGAGCTGGTGAGGTGGTGAGGGTGGAATTGATCTGATCTGCCCGATCCCTTTCCCTTGGTGGTGGCTAGGTCCTATTTATAGTGGCCTCGGTCCTCTTCTCAAATCTAGGCGGGAAGGGATCCCACAATGACCAATTTTGAAGGGAGACAACAAGTACGTCCTATCATGACTAAAGTGGTCTTTTCCTGCAAAAGCCTCCTGTTGTGACGCTGCTGTTGGCTCGGCGATGACCTCCGTCCTGCCGCCCTGGCGGTCTTGGTCTTGTTTCACCAGAACGGAAACCTTTGGTTGATTCCTTGGGACTCTGCGCCTACTGCTTACCTCCTTTGCACCGAAGAGGAAACTGGTACTCTGCGCTCGCTGGCGCCTGCCCGGCCTTGGTCATCATGGCTCACATCAACCGAACCTCGCGAGGTGAGCCTTGCATAGAAATCTCTGCTCCTCGGGAGCCAGCCTGAGGAGGCCGGTCCCCTTGGAGGTCTTGGCATTGTCCGCCTCGCGAGGCTTGGCCCCTCACGAGGGTCTTGAGTTGTTGATGCTAAAGCTGGGCCGTACCAGGCCACCGATGGAGCCACGCCGTGGGCCGCAGGCAGGCGAGTCTGGGTACCCTCATATCCAGAATGCTGACATTATTTTTTATATTCAATTTTCTTTCTGTTGGCAAAGTTTGAGATTTTTATTTAAGCTGTCTAGAATTTTTGGACAGAGTTATAGTAATTTGCTCTTATCAAAAATGCTTTGAAAATTATTTCCAGAGAGAAATAATTTAGGAGGTGAAGACATGAGTTTTGTGACCCTCCACTAGTTCAAGGCAAGCCATTTCATCCATTTTTTTGATGGCACTTGCAAGGCCATGGGTCCAAACTTGCTTGATATCGGTTATTTTACTATTATGCTTGCTTTACTTTTATGCTCTAATTTATTTGTTTTAGTAGAGCTTAGTAAAAGTATGGTATAATACTAGTAGAGTAATAGATAGATCCACCTCATTACTGTTGAATCTAGTAGTCACTTTGTAACCGGAAATTTCTTTCAATCACATAAACCCTAACAACTAAAATGAAAATGATGCGACCTTTTGGGGAAAGACTTTACTTAAGACAGTAGTCTCCTTCGGGCACTTTAAGTTGAGATTAGTATGATTTGAGATGATTAGATAAGAGTTGGAGTATTGCAAACCCCCCATTATACTCCAACCTTAATAACCGGTCAATCCCGCTGTACAGCCACATTTGCCCGAACGGGAGGGCCCTATTTCAGTTGTAGTTATATCTCTTCCGCGTATCTCAACAGAGGGAAACTGAGATGTGTAGACTTCCTTTTGCCGGGAAGTTGCCATCTTGTCAAGATAGCCTGGGTCGGGAGATGTGCACTAGAAAGTTGACTGATCCCCGAGGGGGGACAAGTGGCACCACGAGGTGGCAAGGACCCAGATCCTCTCTCCGAGGGCTAGCCCATGGGAGCTCAAGGATATGGTTAGAGGGCCATGCTATGAGTGGGGTTTGTTGGACTAATAGTCCATGGTGTGGGTAACGTGTACGACCTCTACACAGTGTGTGTTTAAACTATTCGAATAGCCGAGTCCCTAGCAATGGGTCACCGTTCGTGTTAAGTTGCACTATTTTGACTAGACACCCATCTACATTTACTTCAAGTTTAATGTTGTGATAGTGTAGTAGTCACCCCAGTATGCCGGATGATTGAGGATCATGCCGGAGAGAGAGGTCCATTGGATGTTAAACCTTAAATGAGTAATTTATTTTTATATAGTTGTTTAAGCTAGTTGCACCTATGCTTGTCTTTATTTTTGTGGCTATACTTGTGTACCCTGTTTCTTGCTTGCTTGCCTTTGGATTGTTTCTGAGCTTGCGAGTACATTCAAAGTACTCTTGGCTTAGCATGCCAGATGCAAGAGAAGCCACGTAGAAGGATGTTGAGGGCGAGAGCTAGATTGTGTCAGCAGTGTCCCTTTGGTTTGGAGTCCCACCTTCCGCTGTGTCATAACCCATTCCCTACTAATGCTTCATTAGCCACTAGGCCCTAGGCTTAATAATTGAGCACTACCGCTCGGATTGTATTACCTTGCTAAGCAAGAATATTGTATTATAACTCAGTTTACTATGTGAGTACTCTATTTGGATGGTGGTTCTATACCAAGCTATAGTCATGTTCCTGAAGACATAGATCTCTGGGCTGGAACATGAAGGCCTCTAGTTCTCTGAATCGGGGTGTCACCACCGACCACAATGGCGACTTCTTCGGTGGCTCATTCTCCATTGCGGATGGTTTCTTCAGAGCGCGCCGTCGTGTTGGAGATCTTGTACGCCGCCTCAATCTCCACTTAGGCGATGGCACGGTGGAACTCCTGCAATCTTGGGCCGAGTTCGTCGATCTTGCGTTGCATGTCTACCAGTTGGCGGCGGGCTGCCTCCTGGAGCTCGTCGACTCACTCCAAGAGGCGGTCGCACTCACGGGCTACCTCATCTACTTGACGGAGGACCTCGACGGCACAAACCTCCTCTTTGTCCACGAGGCATCATTGATGTGGGTCCCGTTCACGGGCGCTGTGGCCCATCTCCTTGGCCATGGGTTTTCTCTTTCCCGAGGTCGAGTCTAGTGCCTGAACCGATGCTATCACCGAGGGGGGGGGGGGTGGATCAGACGCATCACCGAATGGTGCCAGGTCAGAGGCGGGAAGGGGTGGGTTTGGTCAGGTTCGCCAATGGGGGATTGAGGTGACCTATGTGACATGTCACCGATCATGGAGATGTAGGGGCGCGAGTGGTGCATGCACACCATCATTGATGTAAAGGGGGTTGTGGGGTTTTCTATAGGATTCACTAGTACTGTAGATGGAACCGCTCCTTATATTGTGTGGTTGCCTAGTGTGAACCGGTGCAAACTTGAACTAGTGGGATGCAGTGGAGGCGGTTGACAAGGGATGGAAGGAGGCAGATGTAGGTGAGGCGTCCATCATGCATCCAATGGTCGAAAGGGTACTGTAGTAGCTACTTCTTTAATATACATTACAATCCCAGAAAATCAACACCACGAATGTATAGCATGGATAGCAGTGGAACTAATGCTACAACCATTATGATCTTGGGTTCGATATCCCAGTGCCTCATTTTTTCACTTTTGTATTTTTGATCAATTTTTATTTAATCTCTCTATTGATTAATAAGAATTTTGTAACGTGAAAAATCAGTGGCACAATGCTGTATCAATAGCATAGTTCAAACTGAAATGCGAATTGAGGTTTTTTCACCAAATGCATGTACCTGTACCATGCCACAATGTCAAAGTTTACCTTCTTTTTTACAATGCAGAGGTTCATTTATTTTTCCTTAAGATGATTTGCATGCACCCATAACATGACACCATGACACTACATGTACATTTCAGTAAATAAAAAATAAAGAAAAAACATGTTTACTCCCCTTCTTCACTCTAGCACAATACTCTCATTGATCAAACAGCAGATTTCATTCAATCATGGTGTGACTTTACATTCATACGGTCGAAATACAATGTATAAACGAACAAACTAATTGCAGCGGTGGGTCGCGTCTTGCATCGGTGTTGGCGTAGTCCAGGATGTCGGGCCAAGCTTCAAGTAAGACCAGAATATTCTGGTGAAAGCACATTTGCTCCCTGGGTGGTTTTGGTAATTAATGACAACATACCTTGTGGTTGGACTAATGATTTTATCAAGTATGTTTCAGGAAGGTCAATCACATTGGCATGGCAAAAGGACTGAAGAGGTGGACCCCTCAAAATGCTAAGGCAAGCATTGGCAAAAGCTCAAGACTCCATTTTTGGTTTAGTGATCCAAGATCACATTGAGTCTATAGGAAAGCCAATACTATTAAAAGGGGATGAGGTTATGTTAATGATCTGGTTGCTCAAAGTGCTTAGTGATATATCTCCTAAACTATCAGCACCCCTCACTTCATATACACACTCATAAGTAATCTCGGTCCCACCGATTCCATAAACTCAGTCACACCGAGATGAACCACCTCACCATATACCCAAACCCTAGAAATTTCGGATTTTCCGATTCGAACTCGGTCTCACGAAACTAGTGTTGCCAAGCTTCAGAACCTTCGTCATCAAATCGGTGTCACCGAGATGATAAAGTCGGTCCCACCGAGATTGGCAAACCCTAGTCTTTGGAAGAATCGGACTCACCGAGATTGTATTTTCGGTCCCACCGAAAATCCCAACGCTCACAAGATTTGAACTTTCGGTCTCACCGAGTTGTCAACTTCGGTCCGACCGAGATTGGTCAAATGTGTGTAACGGTTGGATTTTGTGTGGAGGCTATAAATACCCTCCACCCCTCTTCATTCGTGGAGAGAGCCATCGAAAGAACTACCACTCCTACCTTACATTTACGAGAAGAGAACTACCTACCCTTGTGTTGAGATCAAGTTGCTCCACTCCCACCATATGAAACTTGATTTCTAGCCTTCCCAAGTTGCTTTCCACTCAATCCTTTCTTCCACCACAGCCAAATCGGTGAGGAGAGTTGAGTGTTGGGGAGATTATCATTTGAAGCACAAGAGCAAGGAGTTCATCATCATCAACACCATCTATTACCTTTTGGAGGTGGTGCCTCCTAGATTGGTTAGGTGTCGCTTGGGAGCCTCCGTCAAGATGTGGAGTTGAACCAAGAAGTTTGTAAGGGCAAGGAGATCGCCTACTTCGTGAAGATCTACCCGAGTAAGGCTAGTCCTCCGTGGGCGTATGCCATGATGGCATAGACAAGGTTGCTTCTTCGTGGACCCTTCGTGGGTGGAGCCCTCCGTGGACTCTCGCAGCCGTTACCCTCCGTGGGTTGAAGTCTCCATCAACGTGGATTGACGATAGCACCACCTATCGGAACCACGAGAAAAATCTCCGTGTCTCCAAATTGCGTTTGATCTTCTCCACTTCTCTTTACTACTTGTGCAATTTACTTTCCGCTGCCCATACTCTAGAATTGCATGTGTAGTATGCTACTTGACTTGTGTGATATGCAAAATCTGCCAAAAACTTGTCTTTGTCAAAAGGCATAATTTTTATCTTGTCGAGTAGTCTAATCACCCCCCCTCTAGACACTCTCACCTTAAACGATCCTACAATTGCTATCAGAGCATTGGTCTCCATTGCTTTGGTTTGCACACCATTGGAGGAAGATGGACGTGTCTACGTTTGGGAGTGTTAGCCATAGAGTGCCTATTCTTGGTGGAGTGTCCTATAACTCGTGGAGGATTGAAATGCTTATTATCTTTAAGATGTACAACTTGCGCAAATATGTTGAAACCCCATATGTGCCTCCATTTGAGCCCTTGCACCCTACTATGGATGAAGAGCTTGATTTGCTTCGTAACCTTAGAACTGTAAATCTTATCATTAGAGGTTTGCCCGATAACTTACTTGAGCTTGTCACAAACTTTGAGTGCGCCTATGCTTTGTGGAAGTTCTTGGAAGAACTTTATCCGGACTACTCTTTGAGAGGTCTTGATGAAATTCTATACAAGACTATTGAATTTGATATGATGCTTCAATGATCCCAACTTTGATAAATGCTTCTTTGAGCTTCGTGATCTTATGAAAAGAAGGGTGATCCGGACTTATCAATGTTCTAATTAGAAATGCTCTTGTATTGCATTCGATGATTATTGTCACATCGACAAAAGTAATGCAAGTCGTTGTCAAATTGACCTAGGTATTGATGATGAATTATCTATGGGTCAATATGATGATGAGCATGAGCATGATGATGATTACTCCGATTCGGACACCGAGCTAGACAAGATCATGAAGAGTCTCAATCTTATGGCAAATTTGAGAGACTACATATCCGGCGGAAAAGAGTGGATTCTTGATAGTGGATGCACCGATCACATGACCGGAAACGAAGACATGTTTCGAGAGCTTGCAAAGAACGATGGTCCACGCAAGTACGTGACTTTTGGAGACAACTCCAAGGGTAAGGTACTTGGCCTTGGTAAGGTGGCCATATCTCATGATAGCTCTATTCAAAATGTCATGCTTGTTGAATCACTTGGATACAATTTACTTTCCGTGTCTTGATTAGCTGACTTTGGATTCAATGTGCTATTCACCGAAGTAGATTGCCAAGTTTTTCGTCGTGACAATCATAACATGGTTTTTACCGGCATCTGTAGAGGTGATCTATATATTGTTGATTTCACTAAGAAAGCTCAACCTAGAACTTGCTTCATTGCTAAATCCGCTAAAGGTTGGCTATGGCATAGAAGGCTTGGACATGTTGGTATGCGTAATCTAGATAAACTAATCAAAGGTGATCATATTCTTGGTGTTAAAGATGTTCTCTTTGACAAAGATAGACTTTGTAGTGCTTGTCAGGCAGGAAAACAAGTAGGTGGAAGTCATCCCGTGAAGAACATCATGACCACAAGGAGACCGCTTGAGCTTCTTCATATGGATCTCTTCGGTCCCAATGCTTACAAAAGCCTTGGTGGTAACTCCTTTGGTCTAGTTATAGTTGATGATTATTCCAGATTTACGTGGGTATTTTTCCTTGATGACAAATCGCAGGTTCAGAGAATCTTCAAAACCTTTGCCAGAAAGGCCCAAAATCAATTTGAGGTGAAGATCAAGAAAGTTCGGAGTGACAATGGAACGGAGTTCAAGAACGCCCATGTGGACTCTTTTCTCGATGAGGAAGGGATTCTACATGAGTTCTCGGCTACGTACACACCTCAACAAAATGGAGTTGTTGAGAGGAAGAACCGAACGCTCATAGAGATGGCGAGAACGATGCTTGATGAATACAAGACACCGAAGCACTTTTGGGGTGAAGCGGTCGAGACAGCTTGTCATGCTATCAACAGGCTTTATCTTCATAAGCTCCTCGGCAAGACTTCATACGAGCTCCTTACTGGTAACAAACCCCAAGTGGGATACTTTCGTGTCTTTGGTTCAAAATGCTATATCCTTGATAAGCATCGTCGATCTAGGTTTGCTCCTAAAACTCATGAAGGCTTTTTCCTCGGTTATGGATCAAACTCCCACACCTACCGTGTCTACAATAATTTCACCCGAAAGGTTGAAGAGACGGTAGATGTGAAGTTTGATGAATCTAATGGCTCGCAAGTAGAGCAAATGCCTATTGATGTAGGAGACAAGGACCCATCGGAAGCCATTCAAGATTTATCTATTGGAAAGATCCGTCCCATGGAAGTGAAGGAGAGTACCTCATCTACATATGTGGAGCCCCCTACCTCACGGCAAGATGAACCTCAAGGAAACATGGAGGCTTCCACAAGTGGAACTCACCAAGATGAGGAAGTGCAACAAGAAGATCCACCACAACCTCCTTCTCCACCACCTCAAGACAACACCAACAACAATGAAGAAGAAGAGGAAGATGAGGATGATGAGGAAGCTCAACCTCAACCACAACAAAAGCTATCCCGAGTCCGAGCAAGAGTCAAGAAGAATCATCCCGTGGAACAAATGATGAACGACATCGACTCCGGGAGAATTACTCGCTCTAAAACTCGCTTAGCTAACTTTTGTGAGCATTACTCATTTATCTCAAGTCTTGAACCTATGAAGGTAGAAGAAGCACTTGAAGACCCGGATTGGGTGAACGCTATGCATGAAGAGCTACACAACTTCGAGAGGAACAACGTATGGACTTTGGTAGAGAAGCCCAATGATGATCAAAACGTCATTGGAACCAAATGGGTGTTTCGGAACAAGCAAGATGAAGATGGACAAGTCATCCGCAACAAGGCTCATCTCGTAGCTCAAGGTTACACACAAGTCGAAGGTATGGACTATGGTGAGACCTATGCCCCCGTTGCTAGACTTGAGTCCATTCGCATTCATCTTGCATATGCCAATCACCATGATATTACTCTCTATCAAATGGACATTAAAAGTGCTTTCCTAAATGGTGAAATTGAAGAGGAAGTATTTGTGAAACAACCTCCCGGATTTGTGAATCCTAAAAAGCCTAATCATGTTTACAAGTTGCACAAAGCTCTTTACGGCCTAAAACAAGCTCCTAGAGCTTGGTACAAATGCTTGACTAGCTTTCTGCTTGAAAAAGGATTTGAGATTGGTAAAATAGACTCAACGCTATTCACGAAAAGGGTTGATGGTGAACTATTTGTGTGCCAAATATATGTTGATGATATTATCTTTGGTTCAACTAACCCTCATTTTAGCGAGAAGTTTGGAAAGCTCATGTCGGAGAAGTATGAGATGTCCATGATGAGTGAACTCAAATTCTTCCTTGGGTTGCAAATCAAGCAATCTAAGGAGGGTACCTTTGTCTCACAAACAAAGTACACCAAGGATCTCTTCAAGAAGTTCAACATGCAAGAAAGCAAAGGTATGAGAACCCCATGCCTACTAGTGGACATAATGACTTGACTAAAGATGGAGAACCTGTTGATCAAAAGGTTTACCGATCCATGATTGGTTCTCTACTATATCTTTGTGCTTCTCGTCCTGACATAATGTTGAGTGTATGCATGTGTGCTCGATATCAAGCAGCCCCTAAAGAATGTCATCTTAAAGCTGTTAAAAGAATTGTGAGATATTTGATACACACACCAAACTTTGGCATTTGGTATCCTAAGAGGGCCTCTTTCGATCTTGTTGGCTATTCCGACTCGGACTATGCCGAGACAGGGTTGATGAAAGTCAACTTCGGCACGTGTCAATTTCTTGGTCGATCCCTTGTATCTTGGTCCTCCAAGAAACAAAATTCGTATCATTATCTCGCCAAGCAGAATATATTGCTGCTGGTTCATGTTGTGCTCTCGGCTATGGATGACACAAACGCTTAAGGATTATGGGATACATGTGAGACATGTTCCTTTGCTTTGTGACAATGAGAGTGCGATTAAGATTGGACACAATCCTGTGCAACACTCTCGCACAAAACATATTGAAGTTCGTCACCATTTTATTCGTGATCATATTGCCAAGGGTGACATCAATCTTAAGCATGTTCGTACTGATAAACAACTTGCTGATATCTTTACAAAACCCCTTGATGAGAAAGTGTTTTGTCGCTTAAGGAGTGAGTTGAACATCATTGATGCTTCAAACTTGGAGTGAAAACTCCATTGATGCATGCAAGGCATGAGCCTACTTGACTAATCCTTGACATTTCTCTTATGATGATGATCACATGTCTTGGACACATTTGCCCCCTTGTATTGCATCTAACTCCTTGCAGGTACTTGGATGATCTACACTCCACAAGATTACCACACACTCAAATCTTGAGTAATCTTGTCATTGACCAAGTATCTAGCCCTTTGGGATGTTGAGTTCAAGGAACAAAACTCCACATATCCTTTTTGACATCTTATACATCTAGTATTTCACTCTTGTCATCTTGGATATTCTTGAGTATTTCCTTGCTTGCCTAACCCATGTAGGAAGATGAACTACACAATAGGAAAAGGTGTTCCAACTTCACATTCAATGAGCACCTACATCAAGTTCACCTACATGAACAAAGCAACAACAAGCCCAAGGTATGTTCTTCACATCTTGAAGGAGCTTTGCTCAAAGGCATGAGTACAAGCAGCTTCATAAGATGTGATCACATCAAATGCTTAATCGAAAAATGGCAACCCCATTTTGAGCTTAAAAGATGAGTATGACCTATGATCAAATGTTCTCATTTGACTCCTAAGTCAATATACTCAAACATAGGTGACTTTGTCGCCAATTCTATCTAGATGAAGTACATATGTTTTGGAGTTTTTCTATTTTCTCTTATGTTCTCTCATTGAGTTCTCTTTTAATAATAAAAAACTTCATCTAGCAATCTTTTCATTTCTATTCTTCTGCTTTGTGAATATCTTTTTGGCTCGATCAATTCCTTGAAAATCATTTACAAATTCATTGCAAATTCTTTGAAACATTCCTTGCAAAGTGAGCTGAATTATTTCTGAATTTCCTTGAATTAAACTCAAGGCCACCGACTTAAATACTTGATCGACCGAAAAGGATCTGCCTAAGTCTCGACTTTCGGACTCACCGATCCATATCAATTCGGTGTCACCGATTTACATTCACCAGGATATCATCTTCTGCAGCTCAACTCAATGATTCTTTATGCATGTTTCTTATTGCCCTGTTGTGATTCTTCAGGATCCCACTTCTTTCCATCTTTCCTAGCCTTCCTAGTTCGCTGTCCTTTTCGGCACTTGATGTCAAAGGGGGAGAAGATTTAGGGGGAGGGGGAGATAAGGGGAGAAGAGAAGATTTAGGGGGAGAAGAAGAACAATCTTACCTTAAGGGGGAGAGAATCACATCAAAGCTTTGCCGTGTTCCACATTGGATATTACTTTTGGCATCATTCCTTTGATTTTGCTTTCATTGCTTTCACAATTGATATCTTATGGAAAGCAAAATCTCTCAGAGTTCATTGAAAATCTTTTAGTTTTGGGAGACATGTTTGCTGATTCAAGCTTGTGCTCAATATGAGACACTCTTTACACATGTCATCCCTGGCTTGGTACTCTTGATGTTCTTGCTGTTGGTTGAAGAAATACTCTTGTGTAATCTAACCTTGTTTTTCCAAGTTTTATTTCTTCAGGTACAATGTTAAGGAACCTCAAGGTAAGTATATGCATCTTGCAGAATGTGCATGATGGTGACTTGCTTGTGAATACTTGTTTGCAAGAAATCACCATGCACATATGCATTATCACTCACTTATTTTCTTCTGCTCTGATGCATATAGCCAAGCTGCATGTAGCACATCTTGTTTTTCTCTCTTGTGTGCTTGTGGTAGTCCAAAACCATAATCTATGAAAATCTTGCACACTTGTAGGGGGAGCCTGTGTACTACATGTTTGTCAAAGCTTTAGTGATAATTCTATCTTTCTTTCAGTAAGCTTTGATGTCTCATTTTGTGTGTTGCCATCAATTACCAAAAAGGGGGAGATTGAAAGCACATTTGCTCCCTGGGTGGTTTTGGTAATTAATGACAACATACCTTGTGGTTGGACTAATGCTTTTATCAAGTAGGTTTCAGGAAGGTCAATCACATTGGCATGGCAAAAGGACTGAAGAGGTGGACCCCTCAAAATGCTAAGGCAAGCATTGGCAAAAGCTCAAGACTCCATTTTTGGTTTAGTGATCCAAGATCACATTGAGTCTATAGGAAAGCCAATACTATTAAAAGGGGATGAGGCTATGTTAATGATCTGGTTGCTCAAAGTGCTTAGTGATATATCTCCTAAACTATCAGCACCCCTCACTCATATACACACTCATAAGTAATCTCGGTCCCACCGATTCCATAAACTCAGTCACACCGAGATGAACCACCTCAGCCATATACCCAAACCCTAGAAATTTCGGATTTTTCGATTCTGAACTCGGTCTCACCGAAACTAGTGTTGCCAAGCTTCAGAATCCTTCACATCAAATCGGTGTCACCGAGATGATAAAGTCGGTCCCACCGAGATTGCCAAACCCTAGTCTTTGGAAGAATCGGACTCACCGAGATTGTATTTTCGGTCCCACGAAAATCCCAACGCTCACAAGATTTGAACTTTCGGTCTCACCGAGTTGTCAACTTCGGTCCGACCGAGATTGGTCAAATGTGTGTAACGGTTGGATTTTGTGTGGAGGCTATAAATACCCTCCACCCCTCTTCATTCGTGGAGAGAGCCATCGAAAGAACTACCACTCCTACCTTACATTTCGAGAAGAGAACTACCTACCCTTGTGTTGAGATCAAGTTGCTCCACTCCCACCATATGAAACTTGATTTCTAGCCTTCCCAAGTTGCTTTCCACTTAATCCTTTCTTCCACCACAGCCAAATCAGTGAGGAGAGTTGAGTGTTGGGGAGATTATCATTTGAAGCACAAGAGCAAGGAGTTCATCATCATCAACACCATCTATTACCTTTTGGAGGGTGGTGCCTCCTAGATTGGTTAGGTGTCGCTTGGGAGCCTCCGTCAAGATTTGGAGTTGAACCAAGAAGTTTGTAAGGGCAAGGAGATCGCCTACTTCGTGAAGATCTACCCCGAGTAAGGCTAGTCCTCCGTGGGCGTATGCCATGATGGCATAGACAAGGTTGCTTCTTCGTGGACCCTTCGTGGGTGGAGCCCTCCGTGGACTCTCGCAGCCGTTACCCTCCGTGGGTTGAAGTCTCCATCAACGTGGATTGACAATAGCACCACCTATCGGAACCACGAGAAAAATCTCCGTGTCTCCAAATTGCGTTTGATCTTCTCCACTTCTCTTTACTACTTGTGCAATTTACTTTCCGCTGCCCATACTCTAGAATTGCATGTGTAGTATGCTACTTGACTTGTGTGATATGCAAAATCTGCCAAAAACTTGTCTTTGTCAAAAGGCATAATTTTTATCTTGTCGAGTAGTCTAATCCCCCCCTCTAGACACTCTCACCTTCAACGATCCTACATCTGGACTTCCGCCTCCAGTAGTCGGTCCCATGCTGCCTGCTGGAGCCAGTCCCATGCCGTCGAGGGCGATGTAGTGGTGACTAGCATCGCTGGAAGGAAGCGAACAAGGGCAGCGTCCCGTGCCGCTAAGGCGGGCACTGGCACTATCGTGGGATAGGTGCATGCGCGGGCACAGGTGATGCAAGTTAGCAATTAAGGGCGGCGTCCCATGCAGCTGAGGCGGGCACTGGCACTATTGTAGGATGCTGCTAATGCGACACTATGATCAGAGACCCTTCAGAAACTATGTGTGATGCAATAATCGCAAAAGGTGGTGTCAGAGAACCGTCTAAAATGTGCAAAATGTTTGTGATGACGTCTGCATCAAACACAATTCAGATTTTAGTTGCGTGTGCGATGCAGGGCATACAGTTCAGTTCAATTAACTGTTTGCGATGAGGAGGAACAAAAGAAACGGGCAGCCAGATGAAGGTGTGTGCGGTACACAACATACAGTTTACTCGGATGAACTATTTTGATTAGGCAACACAAAAGAAACGGTCAGCCAGATCAAGGTGTGTGTGCGATATACATCATGCGGTTCACTCGATGAACTATTTGCGTTGACACAAGAGAACAGAAACGGTTCAATATAACAAGATATGTGTGATATGCGGAAAACAGGTCTGTAATCAGAAATGTGTGCGAAGACAGATAATAACACAAAAGATTGCTTCTAATAAGACGTATGTGATATGCTCTGTCTACACAACATGTATTGGCCATTGGGGGACTGGCGGTCATCCGGATACGCCGTAAGGATGCGAAGAGGCATCCTATTTCAGCAAGGACTAGTTGTTCCACCATCAGCTCATCTAAGAGAACTCTCAAGTGAAGTATGCTCAGGCTGGAGCAACCATCAGATGGATGACTGGATGGGAAGTTGTGTTGATGTTAAATTAACTGATAGGATGGGTCATATCGGTCAAATGACCGAAATGACCCATTCCCTCAGCTACTTTAACCTCGAGGTCCTTGTTTTTTATTTTATTTTTTAACATATGTTAAAGAAGGTCTACCGCATTACTTTTTGACAATGTGTATACGTGGCATACAGTTGATCCATCCGACATGTTTGTGATGGAATAAGCCGTGTGTGTTGTGGGCAAACGCTTGCTAGTGTAAAACCATTTGCGATTGATGAATTCATCACAGGCGGGTTCCCTAGTGTGGTCCGTGTTCATCTCATCATCATCTACTTCTTGTGCTAGCTCCATGTACCTTTATATTGTAAGTTTCCATTAATTGATGGTGTTCTATGAACACGCCATAGTTTCCCGCCATTTCCTCACCTGTTTCCCGCCACCCAGCGATATTGCACATAAACCTAGGCGTGGCACGACGCACGGAGGCAACAAGTGCAGCCTATAGCACATCCACCTTTTCTAAGCATGCCAACGCACCAAAGCGCCGCCTCTGGCATCAACCTCGTTGACGAGGAAAACCAGAAGGCACCACGACCCGTCGAGGCCGCGGCGCTCCCTGGCAACGTGATGGACGATGCCGTGATGCGCGTCATCGCCAGGGTTGAGCAGACCTTTGGCGCATGGCGCTTCAGCGCCACGTATCAAGATAGGCATGTCAGCGCCGAGAGGCTGCAGCCCGCCGCACAACATGATCGATGGCGCGCCGCAGAGCAAGCTAGATGCATCCGCGCCGATAGGCTGCGGCTCGCCAAACGACTAGAGTGTTGGAGCGCCGCAGAGCGAGAGGCGTGGCACGCCGCAGAGCAAGAGCGGATCCATCGGCGCTTGCCTGCCGTCGACAGGGCATCACAGTTGGGTACACGTCTCGTCAGTACCCCCATTCCTTGCCAGGAGTGGGCACATGCCCTCTGCACCGTACTTGCACTAGAGGCCGTCCGTGCCGTACTTGCACCGGACGCCTGCCGCGCCGTTTGCATGGGTCGCGCCATTCGCCATGTCCGTGGCCCACTCGATGCCAACGCGCTGGTCGGTAGGCTCGACCGCCTCCTTGGCCTAGGTGTCCACCTGGGCGCAGTAGAGGAACATGGCCGTCGCATCCTTGAGGTGGTGATCTCCGATGAAATAGCCAACTTGGAGATCGAGATCACGCTCCAGATGTACCGCGAGCGTGTCGACTACTTGGACGAACGCCTGCACGAGTTCAGGCAGAGCCAAGAGCTACCGTAGGCAAGGGCTACTGGTCATGGTCTCATGGACGCGTTTTATTTTGTTCAGTTGTTTCAACGTGGATAGCTATGTATTCACAACAATCATACTATTGCTCTGTTTATTGCTCCATTTCAATGTGTGTACTCTGTTTTCCGTTCTTATATGTTCTGTTTCAATGTGTGTTTATACGCTTTCCATTCTGTATATGTGGATGATAACAGATAGATTCAAATTAGTATACAAAAACAAATAGAAAATGGAATTCATAATATATATAATATTAATTGTTCATTAGTTCATCACAGAATATATATAATATCATCACATATACGTGATGATACTTAACTACTAGGTACAATGCATAAATTGAAAATGAACAATACTAAAACTAATAATCCCTCCTGGGGCCAATATTCGGCAGCCCCTCGCCAGCATCTCCCTGGTGTGTGGCGTATTCCCAGAGCGGAGGCAGTACTCCGCCTCCTCTGCCTCGCAACGCTTGACATGCCGATCTGCCTCTTGCAGGCAGACCCGCGCGAATGATCTTGCCATTTTGTTGGGCACCCACCGGAGCTCCTCTTTGATGGCACGCTGGAGTTTATAGGCCCAGCTCCATGCAGCGACGAGGCGCCTAGCACCTCTGGCCTTCCTCGCGAAGTACCGTCTTCGTACACCTCCTCCGCATGACGACGCGCCCGCCCCCAAAGCTCCTCCGCCTTCTTTTTCCACGCGGCATCACGGGCTTCACAGGCCGCCTGGTACCTGGCATCCTCCTCCGCCATCTCCTTCTTGAAAGCCACTTGCCTGGCTTTCTCAGCTAGCACAGCGACTTCCAAAGACAAAGATCGTACTGGCCCCAAAACCAATCCAAAGTTGGGGGGTCCAGCGCAACCTCGTCCGGCGGCGCATAGGTGTCCTTGTTGCTGCTCTTCGAGTGAGCCTCCTCGGGGGGTGGCGACTCCTCGTCGGTGCGTGGGCAGACCGACGACGCCATGGCAGAGATTTGAGAGAGATAGATAGAGAGAGGGCGAGCAAGGGTAGTATGTAGATGAGAATGCAGGCGGGACGACATGAGCAACGTAGTATTTATTAGCGGCTGGAATCTAGATCGCCGGGAACAGTACACGCGCCGGTCGTCGGAATTTACGAGTACTGTAGTGTGAATTACACACGATTCCCGCAGCAAAATCCGTGTGTGAACATAATAGCTAACGGTTCCCAATGCAGAACCATGTCTGATTAATAAAGTCCGCCACTCACCTTCCAAAACTCGAGGCGTGAAATAGAGTGCTAATCGTGTGGGGCCGGTTGTCTTGCTAGATTTTACATTTTATTTTTTGAATACGAGATATTTACATCGTCTGATGATTTTTGAACGCGCACACAAGTACAAAAATATGATTTTTCAAACCGTTATGGTTAGCCATTGCATGTACATCT
This sequence comes from Aegilops speltoides, assembly GCA_021437245.1. Lineage (NCBI taxonomy): Eukaryota > Viridiplantae > Streptophyta > Magnoliopsida > Poales > Poaceae > Aegilops > Aegilops speltoides. The sequence goes on along the minus strand of CM038142.1, from coordinate 163,612,471 downwards.
AGTTCATATTTGAATTACGGTCATTAAATGGCTAGGAAATCACTTAAATGTTTTCAAAAGGTCAAATGACCCCTGAAATTTTCCAAATTTTCACATGACAGTTTGTATTAGTGCACATTACACGTAGAAAAAATTTGAAGGCCGTAAGAGTAAACTATCTGCCGTTCGTCATCAAACATGCATTGTTCCCTCTCGGAAGCACGAGCCTTCTAGTGAGTTCCTCCGGTTTGTGAGGGGTGTGTGTCCAAACTTTCGTCAAGCAAGCCAATTTTTGTACCACATCATCTTGGTAGCATGACATTACATCAAGCAAGGTTTCATGTTTTTTTGATCATTTTTTTAATTTTTTGGAATAAACATGCCATGACACTCCATGCATGTACATGTGTCCATGCCGTGAGACCAATATGTTTGAAAATTCCTTCTAATTTACTGCACATGGAATTAACTCGCACACAAGTACACAAATATGATTTTTCAAACCGTTATGGTTAGCCGTTGCATGTACATTTAGTTCAAATTAGAATTACGATCATTAAATGGCTAGGAAAACACTTAAATGTCTTTAAAAGGTTAAATGACCCCTGAAATTTTCCAAATTTTCACATGACAGTTTGTATCAGTGCACATTACACGTAGAAAAAATTTGAAGGCCGTAAGAGCAGGCTATCTGTCGTTCGTCATGAAACATGCATTGTTCCCTCTCGGAACCACGAGCCTTCTAGTGAGTTGCTCTGGTTTGTGAGGGGTGTGTGTCCAAACTTTCGTCACACGGGCCAATTCTTGTACCACATCATCTTGGTGGCATGCCATTACATCAAGCAAGGTTTCATGTTTTCCTGATCATTTTTTAATTTTTTGAATTAAAATGCCATGGCACTCCATGCATGTACATGTGTCCATGCCGTGAAACCAATATGTTTGAAAATTCCTTCAAATTTACTGCACATGGAATTAACTCGCACACAGGTACACAAATATGATTTTTCAAACCGTTATGGTTAGCCGTTGCTTGTACATCTAGTTCAAATTAGAATTACGGTCATTAAATGGCTAGGAAATCACTTAAATGTCTTCAAAAGGTCAAATGACCCCTGAAATTTTCCAAATTTTCACATGACAGTTTGTATCAGTGTGATACGTCCATTTTGCATCATGCTTTTATATCCATATTTATTGCATTATGGGCTGTTATACACGTTATGTTACAATACTTATGGCTATTATCTCTTATTTTACAAGGTTTATCATGAAGAGGGAGAATGCCAACAGCTGGGATTCTGGGCTGGAAAAGGAGCAAATATTGGAAACCTATTCTGCACAACTCCAAAAGTCCTGAAACTCCACGAAAGTCATTTTTGGAATTTATAAGAACTATTGAGCGAAAGAAGTACCAGAGGGGGCCCACACCCTGGCCAAGAGGGTGGGGGGCGCGCCCCCTGGTGGCCCTCCGATGCCCATCTTCTGCTATATGAAGCCTTTTACCCTGGAAAAAATCATAAGCAAGCTTACGGGACAAAACTCCGCCGCCACGAGGCGGAACCTTGGCGGAACCAATCTAGGGCTCTGGCAGAGCTGTTCTGCCGGGGAAACTTCCCTCCGGGAGAGGGAAATCATCACCATCATCATCACCAACGATCCTCTCATCGGGAGGGGGTAAATCTCCATCAACATCTTCACCAGCATCATCTCCTCTCAAACCCTAGTTCATCTCTTGTATCCAATCTTTGTACCAAAACCTTAGATTGGTACCTGTGGGTTGCTAGTAGTGTTGATTACTCCTTGTAGTTGATGCTAGTTTGTTTATCCGCTGGAAGATCATTTGTTCAGATACTTAATTCATATTAATACTCCTCTGATCATAAACATGAATATGCTTTTTGAGTAGTTATGTTTGTTCCTGAGGACATGGGTGAAGTCTTGCTATTAGTAGTCATGTGAATTTGGTATTCGTTTGATATTTTGATGAGATGTATGTTGTCTCTCCTCTAGTGGTGTTATGTGAACGTTGACTACATGACACTTCACCATTATTTGGGCCTAGAGGAAGGCATTGGGAAGTAATAAGTAGATGATGGGTTGCTAGAGTGGCAGAATCTTAAACCCTAGTTTATGCGTTGCTTCGTAAGGGGCTGATTTGGATCCATATGTTTCATGCTATGGTTAGGTTTACATTAATACTTCTTTTGTAGCTGCGGATGCTTGCAATAGGGGTTAATCATAAGTGGAATGCCTGACCAAGAAAGGAAAGCACCCAAGCACCGGTCCACCCACATATCAAATTATCAAAGTAACGAATGCGAATCATATGAGCGTGATGAAAACTAGCTTGACGATAATTCCCATGTGTCCTCGAGAGAGCTTTCTCATTATAAGAATTTGTCCAGGCTTGTCCTTTGCTACAAAAAGGATTGGGCCACCTTGCTGCACCTTATTTACTTTCATTGCTTGTTACCCGTTACAAATTATCCTATCACAAAACTATCTGTTACCTACAATTTCAGTGCTTGCAGAGAATACCTTACTGAAAACCGCTTGTCATTTCCTTCTGCTCCTCGTTGGGTTCGACACTCTTACTTATAGAAAGGACTACGATAGATCCCCTATACTTGTGGGTTATCAAGACTCTTTTCTGGCGCCGTTGCCCGGGAGTGAAGCGCTTTTGGTGAGCGGAACTTGGTAAGGAAACATTTATATAGTGTGCTGAAATTTACTGTCACTTGTTACTATGGAAACTAATCCTTTGAGGGACTTGTTCGGGGCATCTTTGAAGGAAATATGCCCTAGACGCAATAATAAAGTTATTATTTATTTCCTTATATCATGATAAATGTTTATTATTCATGCTAGAATTGTATTAACCGGAAACATGATACATGTGTGAATACATAGACAAACATATTGTCACTAGTATGCCTCTACTGGACTAGCTCATTAATCAAAGATGGTTATGTTTCCTAACCATATACATGAGTTATCATTTGATTAATAGGATCACATCATTAGTAGAATGATGTGATTGACATGACCCATTCTGTTAGCTTAGCACTTGATCATTTGGTATGTTGCTATTGCTTTCTTCATGACTTATACATGTTCCTAGAACTATGAGATTATGCAACTCCCGTTTACCGGAGGAACACTTTGTGTGCTACCAAACATCACAACGTAAATGGGTGGTTATAAAGGAGCTCTACAGGTGTCTCCAAAGGTACGTGTTGAGTTGGCGTATTTTGAGATTAGATTTTGTCACTCCGATTGTCGGAGAGGTATCTCTGGGACCTCTCGGTAATGCACATCACTATAAGCCTTACAAGCAATGTAGCTAATGAGTTAGTTACGGAATGATGCATTCAATAACGAATAAATAGACTTGCCAGTAACGAGATTGAACTAGGTATTGAGATACCGACGATCGATTCTTGGGCAAGTAACATACCGATGACAAAGGGAACAACGTATGTTGTTATGCGGTTTGACCGATAAAGATCTTTGTACAATATGTAGGAGCCAATATGAGCATCCAGGTTCCACTATTGGTTATTGACTGGAAACGTGTCTCGGTCATGTCTACATAGTTCTCGAACTCGTAGGGTTCGCACGCTTAAGGTTTCGATGACAGTTATATTATGAGTTTATGAGTTCTGATGTACCGAAGTTTGTTCTGAGTCCTGGATGTGATTACGGACATGACGAGGAGTCTCAAAATGGTCGAGACATGAAGATTGATATATTGGAAGCCTATATTTGGATATCGGAAGTGTTCCGGGTGAAATCGGGATTTTATCGGAGTACCGGGAGGTTACCGGAACCCCCCGGGGGCTTAATGGGCCTACATGGGTCTTAATGGAGAAGAGGAGAGGAGGCAAGGGCTGGGCCGCGCGCCCCTCCCCCCTAGTCCGGATAGGACAAGGAGAGGGTGGCGGCGCCCCCCTTTCCTTCCTCTCTCTCCCTCCTCCTTCCCCCCTTCTCCTAGTCCAACAAGGAAGGAGGGAGTCCTACTCCCGGTGGAAGTAGGACTCCCCTTGGCGCGCCCCCTCCTAGGCCGGCCGCCCCCTCCCCCTTGGCTCCTTTATATACGAGGGTAGGGGGGAACCTCTAGACACAACAATTGATCTCTTGATCTCTTAGCCATGTGCGGTGCCCCCCTCCACCATAGTCCTCCTCGATAATATTGTAGCGGTGCTTAGGCGAAGCCCTGCGACGGTAGAACATCAAGATCGTCACCACACCGTCGTGCTGACGGAGCTCTCCCTCGACACTCGGCAGGATCAGAGTTCAAGGGACGTCATCGAGCTGAACATGTGCTAGAACTCGGAGGTGCCGTAGTTTCGGTGCTTGATAGGTCGGGCCGTGAAGACGTACGACTACATCAACCGCGTTGTTCTAACGCTTCCTCTTTCGATCTACGAGGGTACGTGGACACACTCTCCCCTCTCATTGCTATGCATCACCATGATCTTGCGTGTGCGTAGGATTTTTTTAAATTACTACATTCCCCAACAGTGGCATCCGAGCCTGGTTTTATGCGTATATGTTATATGCACGAGTAGAACACAAGTGAGTTGTGGGCGATACATGTCATACTGCTTAGCAGCATGTCATACTTTGGTTCGGCGGTATTGTTGGATGAAGCGGCCCGAACCGACTTTACGCGTACACTTACGCGAGACTGGTTCTACCGACGTGCTTTGCACACAAGTGGCTGGCGGGTGTCTGTTTCTCCAACTTTAGTTGAACCGAGCGTGGCTACGCCCGGTCCTTGTGAAGGTTAAAACATCACTAACTTGACGAACTATCGTTGTGGTTTTGATGCGTAGGTAAGAACGGTTCTTGCTCAGCCCGTAGCAGCCACCTAAAATTTGCAACAACAAAGTAGAGGATGTCTAACTTGTTTTTGCAGGGCATGTTGTGATATGGTCAAGACGTGATGCTATATTTTATTGCATGAGATGATCATGTTTTGTCACCGAGTTATCAGCAACTGGCAGGAGCCATATGGTGGTCGCTTTATGAAATGCAAGCACCCTGTAATTGCTTTACTTTATCACTAAGAGGTAGCGATAGTCGTAGAAGCAATAGATGGCATAACGACAACGATGCTACGATGGAGATCAAGGTGTCGCGCGGTGATTTATGGTGATCACGACGATTAGCTTGGAGATGGAGATCACAAGCACAAGATGTTTATGGCCATATAATATCACTTATATTGATTGCATGTGATGTTTATCCTTTATGCATCTTATCTTGCTTTGATTGACAGTAGCATTTTAAGATGATCTCTCACTAATTATCAAGAAGTGTTCTCCCTGAGTATGCACTGTTGCGAAAGTTCTTCGTGCTGAGACACCATGTGATGATCGGGTGTGATAAGCTCTACGTTCAAATACAACGGGTGCAAAACAGTTGCACATGCGGAATACTCAGGTTAACCTTGAAGAGCCTAGATATGGCCTCGGAACACGGAGACCGAAAGGTCGAACGTGAATCATATATTAGATATGATCAACATAGTGATGTTCACCATTGAAAAATACTCCATCTCACGTGATGATCGGACATGGTTTAGTTGATTTGGATCACGTGATCACTTAGATGACTAGAAAGATGTCTGTCTAAGTGGGAGTTCTTTAGTAATATGATTAATTGAGCTTAAATTTATCATGAACTTAGTACCTGATAGTATTTTGCTTGTCTATGTTTGTTGTAGATAGATGGCTCATGCTGTTGTTCCATTGAATTTTAATGTGTTCCTTGAGAAAGCTAAGTTGAAAGATGATGGTAGAAATTACATGATCGGGTCTCAGAATTTGAGGATTATCCTCATTGCTGCCACGTAAGAATTACGCCCCGGAAGCACCGCTGGTGCCGTGCCTGCGGCAGATGCAATCGACGTTAAGAATGTCTGGAAGAGCAATGCTGATGACTACTCGATAGTTCAGTGTGCCATGCTTTACGGCTTAGAACCGGGACTTCAACGACGTTTTGAACGTCATGGAGCATATGAGATGTTCCAGGAGTTGAAGTTAATATTTCAAGCCAATGCCCGGATTGAGAGATATGAAGTCTCCAATAAGTTCTATAGCTGCAAGATGGAGGAGAATAGTTCTGTCAGTGAACATATACTCAAAATGTCTAGGTATCATAATCACTTGATTCAACTGGGAGTTAATCTTCCTGATGATAGTGTCATTGACATAATTCTTCAATCACTGCCACCAAGCTACAAGAGCTTTGTGATGAACTATAATATGCAAGGAATGGACAAGACTATTCCCGAGCTCTTCGCAATGCTAAAGGCTGCGGAGGTAGAAATCAATAAGGAGCATCAAGTGTTGATGGTCAATAAGACCACCGCCCAAGAAAAGGGCAAAGGGAAGAAGAAGGGAACTTCAGAAGAACAAAAACAAGTTGCTGCTCAAGAGAAGAAACCCAAATCTGGACCTAAGCACGAGATCGAGTGCTTCTCCGCAAACAGACCGGTCATTTGAAGCGGAACTACCCAAAGTATTTGGCGGATAAGAAGGATGTCAAGGTGAACAAAGGTATATGTGATATACATGTTATTGATGTGTACCTTACTAATGCTCGCAGAGCACACGGTATTCGATCTGGTTCATTGCTAATATTTGCAACTCCAAACAGGGACTACGGATTAGCGAAGATTGGCTAAGGACGAGGTGACGATGCACGTGGAAATGGTTCCAAAGTCGATGTGATCGCAATCGGCACGCTACCTCTACATCTACCTTCGGGATTAGTTTTAGACCTGAATAATTGTTATTTGGTGCCAGCGTTGAGCATGAATATTATATCTGGATCTTGTTTGATGCGAGGCGGTTATTCATTTAAATCAGAGAATAATGGTTGTTCTATTTATATGAGTAATATCTTTTATGGTCATGCACCCTTGAAGAGTGGTCTATTTTTATCTCGATAGTAGTGATACACATATTCATAATGTTGAAGCCAAAATATGTAGAGTTGATAATGATAGTGCAACTTATTTGTGGCACTGCCGTTTGGGTCATATTGGTGTAAAGCGCATGAAGAAACTCCATATTGATGGACTTCTGGAATCACTTGATTATGAATCACTTGGTACTTGCGAACCATGCCTCATGGGCAAAATGACTAAAACGCCATTCTCCGGAACTATGGAGCGAACAACTGACTTGTTGGAAATCATACATACTGATGTATGTGGTCCAATCAATGTTTAGGCTCGCGGCGGATATCGTTATTTTCTCACCTTCACAGATGATTTGAGCATATATGGGTATATCTACTTGATGAAACACAAGTCTGAAACATTTGAAAAGTTCAAATAATTTCAGAGTGAAGTGGAAAATCATCGTAACAAGAAAATAAAGTTTCTACAATCCGATTGTGGAGGAGAATATTTGAGTTATGAGTTTGGTTTACATTTGAAACAATGTGGAATAGTTTCACAACTCACGCCACCCGGAACACCACAACGAAATGGTGTGTCCAAACATCGTAATCATACTTTACTAGATAAGGTGCGATCTATGATGTCTCTTACTGATTTACTGCTATCGTTTTGGGGTTATGCTTTAGAGACGGTCGCATTCACGTTAAATAGGGCACCATCAAAATCCGTTGAGACGACGCCTTATGAACTATGGTTTGGGAAGAAACCAAAGTTGTCATTTCTTAAAGTTTGGGGTTGCGATGCTTATGTGAAGAAACTTCAACCAGATAAGCTCGAACCCAAATCGGAGAAATGTGTCTTCATAGGATACCCAAAAGAGACTATTGGATACACCTTCTATCACAAATCTGAAGGCAAGATTTTTGTTGCTAAATTCAGATCCTTTCTAGAGAAGGAGTTTCTCTCGAAAGAAGTGAGTGGGAGGAAAGTAGAACTTGACGAGGTAACTTTACATGCTCCCTTATTGGAATGTAGTTCATCACAAGAACCGGTTCCTGTGACAACTACACCAATCAGTGATGAAGCTAATGATATTGATCATGAAACTTCAGATCAAGTTACTACCGAACCTCGTAGGTCAACCAGAGTAATATCCGCACCAGAGTGGTACGGTAATCCTATTCTGGAAGTCATGTTACTAGACCATGGCGAACCTACAAACTATGAGGAAGCGATGATGAGCCCAGATTTCACAAAATGGCTTGAGGCCATGAAATCTGAGATGGGATCCATGTATGAGAACAAAGTATGGACTTTGGTTGACTTGACCGATGATCGGCATGCCATCGAGAATAAATGGATCTTTAAGAAGAAGACTAACGCTGATAGTAATGTAACTGTCTACAAAGCTTGACTTGTTGCGAAAGGTTTTCGATATGTTCATGGGGTTGACTACGACGAGACTTCCTCACCCGTAGCGATGCTTAGGTCTGTTCGAATCATGTTAGCAATTGCCGCATTTTATGATTATGAAATATGGCAAATGGATATCAAAACTACATTCCTGAATGGATTTTTGGAAGAAGAATTGTATATGATGCAACCAGAAGGTTTTGTTGATCCAAAAGGTGCTAACAAAATGTGCAAGCTCCAGCGATCCATTTATGGACTGGTGCAAGCATCTCGGAGTTGGAATAAACGCTTTGATAGTATGATCAAAGATATGGTTTTATATGACTTTTGGAGAAGCCTTGATTTACAAGAAAGTGAGTGGGAGCTCAGAGCATTTCGATATTATATGTAGACGACATATTGTTAATTGGAGATGATATAGAATTTCTAGATAGCATAAAGGGATACTTGAATAAAAGTTTTTCGATGAAAGACCTCGGTGTAGCTGCTTACATATTGGGCATCAAGATCTATAGAGATAGATCAAGACACTTAATTGGACTTTCACAAAGCACATACCTTGATAAAGTTTTGAAAAAGTTTAAAATGGATCGAGCAAAGAAAGGGTTCTTGCTCAGACATAAGATGTGAAGTTGAGTCAGACTCAATTCCCGACCACAGCAGAAGATAGAGAGAAAATGAAAGATGTTCCCTATGCTTCAGCCATAGGCTCTATCATGTATGCAATGCTGTGTACCAGACCTGATGTATGCTTAGCAATAAGTTTAGCAGGGAGGTACCAAAGTAATCCCTGAATGGATCACTGGACAGCGGTCAAGAATATCCTGAAATACCTGAAAAGGACTAAGGATATGTTTCTCGTTTATGGAGGTAACAAAGAGCTAGTCTTAAATGGTTACGTCGATGCAAGCTTTGACACTGATTCAGACGATTCTAAATCGCAAACCGGATACGTGTTTATTGAACGGTGGAGCTGTCAGTTGGTGTAGTTCTAAACAAAGTGTCGTGGCGGGATCTACATGCGAAGTGCTTCAGAAGCAGCAAATGAAAGAGTCTGGATGAAGGAGTTCATTTCCGATCTAGGTATCATACCTAGTGCATCGGGACCAATGAAGATCTTCTGTGACAATACTGGTGCAATTGCCTTGGCAAAGGAATCCAGATTTCACAAGAGGACCAAGCACATCAAGAGACGCTTCAATTCCATCCGGGACCAAGTCCAGGTGGGAGACATAGAGATTTGCAAGATACATACGGATCTGGATGTTGCAGACCCGTTAACTAAGCCTCTTCCACGAGCAAAACATGATCAACACCAAGGCTCCATGGGTGTTAGAATCATTACTATGTAATCTAGATTATTAACTCTAGTGCAAGTGGGAGACTAAAGGAAATATGCCCTAGAGGCAATAATAAAGTTATTATTTATTTCCTTATATCAAGATAAATGTTTATTATTCATGCTAGAATTGTATTAACCGGAAACATGATACATGTGTGAATACATAGACAAACATATTGTCACTAGTATGCCTCTACTAGACTAGCTCATTAATCAAAGATGGTTATGTTTCCTAACAATAGACATGAGTTGTCATTTGATAAATGGGATCACATCATTAGTAGAATGATGTGATTGACATGACCCATTCTGTTAGCTTAGCACTTGATTGTTTAGTATGTTGCTATTGCTTTCTTCACGACTTATACATGTTCCTACAACTATGAGATTATGCAACTCCCGTTTACTGGAGGAACACTTTGTGTGCTACCAAACGTCACAACATAACTGAGTGATTATAAAGGAGCTCTACAGGTGTCTCCAAAGGTACATGTTGAGTTGGCATATTTCGAGATTAGGTTTTGTCACTCCGTTTGTCGGAGAGGTATCTCTAGGTCCTCTCGGTAATGCACATCACTATAAGCCTTGCAAGCAATGTAGCTAATGAGTTAGTTATGGAATGATGCATTACATAACGAGTAAAGGGACTTGCCAGTAACGAGATTGAACTAGGTATTGAGATACCGATGATCGAATCTCGGGCAAGTAACATACCGATGACAAAGGGAAGAACGTATGTTGTTATGCGGTTTGACCGATAAAGATCTTTGTAGAATATGTAGGAGCCAATATGAGCATCCAGGTTCTGCTATTGGTTATTGACCGGAAACGTGTCTCGGTCATGTCTACATAGTTCTCGAACCCATGGGGTTCGCACGCTTAAGGTTTCAATGATAGTTATATTATGAGTTTATGAGTTTTGATGTACCGAAGTTTGTTTGGAGTCCCAGATGTGATTACGGACATGACGAAGAGTCTCGAAATGGTCGAGACATGAAGATTTATATATTGGAAGCCTATATTTGAATATCGGAAGTGTTCCGGGTGAAATCGGGATTTTACCGGAGTACCGGGAGGTTACTGGAACCCCCCGGGGGCTTAATGGGCCTACATGGGCCTTAGTGGAGAAGAGGAGAGGAGGCAAGGGCTAGGCCGCGCGCCCCTCCCCCCTAGTCCAAATAGGACAAGGAGAGGGGGGCGGAGCCCCCCTTTCCTTCCTCTCTCACCCTCCTCCTCCCCTCCGCCCCCCTCTCCTTCCTCTCTCACCCTCCTCCTCCCCCCTTCTCCTAGTCCAACAAGGAAGGAGGGAGTCCTACTCCCGATGGGAGTAGGACTCCCCTTGGCGCGCTCCCTCCTAAGCTGGCCGCCCCCTCCCCCCTGGATCCTTTATATACGGGGCAGGGGGCACCTCTAGACACAACAATTGATCTCTTGATCTCTTAGCCGTGTGCAGTGCCCCCCTCCACCATAGTCCTCCTCGATAAAATTGTAGCGGTGCTTAGGCGAACCCCTGCGACGGTAGAACATCAAGATCGTCACCACACCGTTGTGCTAACGGAACTCTCCCTCGACACTTGGCTGGATCGGAGTTCAAGAGACATCATCGAGCTGAACGTGTGCTAGAACTCGGAGGTGCCGTAGTTTCGGTGCTTGATCGGTCGGGCCGTGAATACGTACGACTACATCAGCCGCATTGTTCTAACGCTTCCGCTTTGAGTCTACGAGGGTACGTGGACACAATCTCCCCTCTCGTTGCTATGTATCACCATGATCTTGCGTGTGCGTAGGAATTTTTTGAAATTACCACGTTCCCCAACAATCTTCGCCCCGACCAGTAGAGCAAAGAGTTGCTCCTCAACCTAATCAACCTACTGAACCTACTGAAAATGTTTACTTTGAGATTCCTTGGGTATGATAGAGAAACTGCTTGCTAATCCCTTTGCAGGAGATGGAACATTGCATCTCGATTTACACCTTATCTATGTGGATGAAGTTTGTGGATTATTTAAGCTTGCAGGTATTCCCGATGATATTGTTAAGAGGAAGGTGTTCCCTTTATCTTTGAAGGGAGACACATTGACATGGTATAGGCTATGTGATGATATGGGATCTTGGGACTATAAACGATTGAAATTGGAATTTCACCGGCAGTTTTATCCTATGCATCTTGCTCATCGTGATCGCAATTATATATATAATTTTTGGCCTCGTGAAGGAGAAAGCATCGTTCAAGCTTGGGGGAGGCTTAAGTCAATGTTATATTCATGCCCCAATCATGAGTTCTCAAGAGAAATGATTATTCAAAATTTTTATGCTCAGGTTTCTCTCAATGATCGCACCATGCTCGATACTTCCTGTGCTGGTTCTTATATGCTGAAGACTATTGAATTCAAGTGGGACTTATTGGAAAGAATTAACCGCAACTCTGAAGATTGGGGTTCCGATGATGGTAAGGAGTCAGGTATGACACCTAAGTTTGATTGTGTTAAGTCTTTTATGGATACCGATGCTTTTTGTGGATTTAGCACTAAATATGGACTTGACTCTGAGATAGTAGCTTCTTTCTGTGAATCTTTTGCTACTCACGTTGATCTCCCTAAGGTGAAGTGGTTTAAATATAATCCTCCCATTGAAGTAAAAGTAGTTACACCTGTTACAGTTGAAGAAAAGATTATCACTTATAATGATCCTATTGTTCCTACTACTTATGTTGAGAAACCACCTTTCCCTGCTAGGATAAAGGATCATGCTAAAGCTTCAACTGTTGTTCGTAAGAGTAATGCTAGAACTTATACACCTCCTGAGCAAATTAAAGTTGAACCTAGTATTGCCATGGTTAAAGATCTCTTGGCTGATAATATTGATGGGCATGTTATTTATTTCTGTGATGACACTACCAAAAAATACACTTCCGTGATGATACGTGTTTGTCATAGTAGGTCGCATTTTTTTGTCATGCATGTACATCCATGACAAATTTATGACAGAATCAAGATAGTCATACCTGTGCTGTCGTAGAAGTGTTCGATGACATTACCAAAATTATCATCACGGAAGTGTCCACTTCCATGATGATAAATCATGCGTCATAGAAGTGCTTTCGTCAAGGGTGACCGACACGTGGCATCCACCGTAACGGAACGCCGTTAAGCTATCGGGTCGGGTTTTGGATCCGATAACCCATTAACAACCCAGACCAATGGGGATTTTCCACGTGTAAAATCATCATTGGCTGGAGGAAACACGTGTCGGCTCATCGTTGGGACAGATGTCATCCTCTCATTGGACAGAAGGCGCCTATGATACGTCGACACATGGCACGACCAATCAAGTTTAAATGGGCTGGCCCAACTAAAGGCCCACAAGATTTGGCAGCCCATAATGGGCCGGCCCAGTTAAAGGCCCACGAGATTTTGCGGACTATAATGGGCTGGCCCAGCTAAAGGCCCACAAGATTTCGCGGGCCATAATAGGCCGGCCCAGGTAAAGTCCCACAAGATTTTTGTGTGCCATAACGGGCCGACCCAGGTAAAGGCCCACACAATTCTTGCGGATCATAATGGCCCGGCCCAGCTAAAGGCCCATGAGATTTCGCCGACATTAATGGCCCGGCCCAGCTGTAGGCCCACAAGATTTTGAGGACCCTAGTAGGCCGGCCCATTAACTGGCTGCCATGTTTTGGGCCAAATGCCGGCCCATAATTGATCCGGTCCATTAATGGCCTGCCACGTTCCGGGCCTAATAATGGCCCATATAAGATCCGGCCCGTTAAAAGCCTCCCAATTTCTGGGCCAAATCACGGCCCAGATCAGGTCCGTCCCTTTAAGAGGCTTTGGGCTCAATTATGGCCCATATCAGATTCGGCCTGTTGACTGGACGCTATGCTTTTGGGCCCACTTGCTAAAGGCCCATTTAGTAATTCGGCCTGATATTAGTTTCGGCCTGTTAAGAGCCCATTTAACATTTTGACCCTATATTAATTTCGGCCTGTTAAAAGCCCGTCATATAGTTGGGCCTAACTACGGCCCGGTTTGCATCCGGCCTACTCGCAGCCGATATCTGATTGGGCCAAACAAGGACCGAGACAACTTTGGCCTGTTAAAAGCTCGTGAATTAATTCGCACAATCATGGGCCGGGGTCCATTTTGGGCTACCGCCGGCCCGTGAGCTATTCGGCACATTTCAGGCCCAGCCTACTTCTCAGCCTCCTAAAAGCCCATTGAGTTTTCTTGCGACAAGAGGGTCGGGGGTTACTCGGCCTATTAAAGGCCCGAATCTACTAGTGGGCCAGTTTGACGGGGCCCATGATGCGGATCATACATCGTGATTGCATGACGACCGATTATGTACCGTAATTTTACGGTTTGGCGGTTTATCGAAGACAGATATATATACAATAAAATAACCGCAGCATCGTGAATAAGAAAAACCTAGACTATACAATAAAGAAATTACGGCATATTACATCCATCGCATCAAAGTTCGCCACTATGATAATAAAGCACAAGCATAAAGAGATTACATACACTTGGCATCAAAGATCGCCACCAAAGCAAATAAACATGCCGACAAAATAATATACAAAACCGACAAACTTCAATAGAGTTCAAGAAACGTTAGCCTCATTGGGAGCTGCAGCATAAGCAAATGAGCAAGATGATGAGACTGCGCTTGTTCAACACTTATATCTTCCTAACTCTGAAAGATAAACAAGCAGACAGATGACAGGTTTTGCACATAAAAGTATCAGTGCTGACAATTCATCACATTTCTTACTGATGAATAAAGTGACACAATTTAAAATTGCATTAACACAATATGGTATTGTTCAGGTCAAGACATGGCAGGAATTGATATTGTGAAGGAGTTGGCAGCTTCACGACACCACTGGATTACAGATCAAGAACTCATAAGTATCACTGGTTAGTGTGCTGTCAATTTATCCCATTTTAGATTGGCAAAAAAAGAGGCGGTTTAAATAATAGTAGAATGATATGACATTGTTCATAGTTAAGACATTGCAGAATATGACATTGTGCTGTAGTGGGTAGGTTCACCACACCACCGGATTACGGATGAAGAATGAAGCATACATGCAAAGGCAAAAGAAGATCACTTGCTCAGATAGTTTAATTTACATGGTATGAAGAAGGAACTTGGTTGTACAATTGAAAACTTAAATTGAGAAGGACAAACTTTTGTTTATGAACTACATAATAAACTTTAAACATGCAATTTGATGCAAACACCAAAAATAAACAGCTGTTGCAGTCATGCCTAACCAAATATACACAACAAAGTTTGAAGGCTTGAGAAGGACAAACTTACATTACTGGTGAAGACAGGCTCCCTTGTCCATGCTGATGGGGGGGGGCAATTCAAGAAGTTTAGCACAGAATGTTCTTCATAAGCATTGCCTTTATTCTACATTTTGTTAAGAGTAAATATAGATGTGATAATATCCGAAAAAATGGAGAATATTTAAGATAAGATGAAGAGTGATGCTACATAACCAAGTAGCTATAAATGTATGTGCAGCGATACAGGCAAAAGGCAAGCCAAGAGCAATGCATAGCTAAACTTCTTCAGTACCAACCTTATGGTAAGAGTAAATATAGATCTGAAGTGTAGAAAATGGAGGGCAAAGGAAAATAAGCTGCAGAGTGATGGTACATGAACAACTACCTGTCAATATAAGTACACTGATAAAGGACAGCATGTACTTACAAGAACAATGCAGAGCTAAAAAAATTCATTGGCATTGGATATATTCTACACTAATGTAATCATTCATACAGATCAGATAATTTGGAGCGAACAATTGATAAGCAAGCTATCATGCATACTGCTGTCACATAATGAACCAGGTATGTATGCAAGTACAGTGATATAGGACAACAGGTACTAACAAGAGCAAAGCAGCGGGCAGCATATTTGCGATATCCTCGTCGTTCTTTTCAAACCGAATTCTTCTTCGAGCTGATTTCCGCAAAAAGATTCGTAAGGCACATGCGAAAAGTAGAAGTTCAAATTGTCATGTGATTTCATAGACAAGACCTCATCCCGGAACGAGACCAATGCATAACAAGGTTTTTCCATTCAATGTCTTCTAAATTTAGCACAGGAGACTTCACCGAAATTCGCTTATAGACTTGCCATCAAAGTGTGATTTCCTCGTAACACCGATATTTCGCAATGCTTCCTTGAAAAGCACAAGCAAGCTTTGGTCGTCATGACTATCCAGATTGACCTCACCTAGTTACAACAATGTAATGTAAATCATTGATGTGTTCGATCGCAGAAAACAGAAAATAATAACCATGAATAATAGCACTTACACGGAAGTTGGACAGAAGATGTGAAAATGGTGTTTGTCTTCACTATAATCTTCCCATGATGGGAATATATGCACGTAGTCCCTAACAACATTGAAAGCATTGTCTTTTAAACTGGGAATAAATGGAATGGGGTTCCAATCTACAGGAATTGGCCATCTCTGCAGTTGGGATAGGTCTTTGGCCGGTGGACTTGCTGTACTTTTGGCTGGAGTAGGTTTTTTCTGTGGTACGGCTGGTTCTATGGCAAATGAAATCGGTATACCTTTTGCTGGAGTGCAGGTCCTATGTGGCGGGGCTTGTGGCGTGGCCAGTGAAGTATGGGTACAGTCTGCTGGAGTCGGTCCTATGTTTTGTGTCACTGGTTGTACAACAAATATAAGTGGGGCGCTGTCTGATTTCTTCGGCACCACCACATTTTTCAAGGACTTTGCTGGTGCTCCTTTAGGTTCGGCAATCACCCTCTTCCTTTTTGATGTCTGATGCACAAGAACAACATTTGAGTGGAAAAACATGGTATGACGACAGATGGAATATGTATTTGTAATGGATGGGCATAACATCTCGAGTTATATGATGAGTAAGCTAAGAAGATGGTGGTGCAACAAAGTAGAAGAAATGCAAGACAACATATGCAAGATACGCGCAATCAATAAAACCTTGCCAAATTAGAATAGGCACCTTGATGGGTGAACAGGACAGGCCATCTGCCTTTGACTCGTTGAGGTTAGAATAGTCATTAGAATGATATTCTGAACAAGAATCAACAGGTGGGGAGCGTACAAGTTTCATTGCTTCCAAAATGGCACTCAATGCCTTGGTGCCAATTTTGTAAGTCATTGCAGTGTTCCACAATATTCTTCTGATGCGCGGATTCTGATATTCACTGTAATTGCGTATAATATCTGAGAACCATGAAAACATAAATAGCTGTGAGATTATCTTTGTAATGCAGATGATATTCTAATATAGGGGCGCCCCTGTAAACACTTATGTGCTATCATTGGATTCTGATGAGAGAGCTCATGTGTGCTGTAATTTTGTGCGTGCATTTATATAATCTGGCACAAGTACACAAAAAAAGGCTCCAGAAGTAAGGATAGCTGGCAGATGATAGGTTCATAATATACTGTATAGATAGTTTATTGCCAAACCATGATAACAAGAGCACACAGCAACTAGGCAGATCATAGTGTACATAACAGGGGTACACCATAACCACGATATATAAATCGGGAAAGTGGAACTGGCTTGAAAATACAGTGTTGTATTGCGGCTAGTAGTTGAAAGCCTATCGATCGCGTACATGCTAGCACTATCGAACATGGTAAAAAGAGCAAGCAAATTTTGGATAATAAAATGTTGGTTGCATAGTGCCCACACATGATGAACCAGAGCACATTAAGAATGCAACTCCCAGCTGTCTCTCGACCATTTCAGGCGGTTGGATGAAGATCCTACGTCTCCTAACCCTTCTTCTTCCTCGTCTGTGATTCTTCCCATACAGAACACCGCATGGGCCGCCGGCCGGACCACCGGCCCCCACCACCTATGTTCCTCCGCCACCCCCACCCCCCACCCGCGTCGAGTTTTCTTTGTTCGGCAAGGCCCCACAACCATCCGAGCCCTTGATCGCACCGCGAACTCCGCGAGCTCAAAAATCGATGACCCAATTTTGAAATTTAGTCTCTGTGATTTAACTAGTGTGGAATATAAAAGGGGAAAACCATAAACATTGGGAGTATAGTGTTGAGCGTGCCATGGCGGATCTGAAGGTGCAAACCGGACAAAGGCAACTTCGCAACCAAGACAAGAAATCAGAGTAAAGCAGTAGCGATCTATTTTCTTGCAGCAATAAATAAGTTGAGCAGATACGAAAGAGTACCGCCTCTGGTGCGGCGCCGTGTATGCATCTGGTGAGAATTTGATGATGCTGCGGTAGCGATGGCTGTCGGCGGCGTGGAAGCAGATCTAGGAGGGTAGATGGTGGCGGCAGGGCGCGGTGGACGAGACGGTCGTAGGAGTGGCGTCGGCAAGGTGGACGACGGCGGGGATGAAGCGAGAGGACGGGATGCAAGGATCCCGGTCTGAAGGCGTGGATGAGAGAGGTCGATCTCTTATAATGGACGGCAGCGTTGGGGTATCAGCTCCGGCATGGTGGAGGAGGACGGCGGTGGATGGGGTGGCGGACGGCGGCGGACGGAGGAGGGTGGGGTGGAGAGGGTGTTTTGGCGCCCACAAAGTATGAATGGGGAAAAGGGAGGTAGAGAGGAAGGGAGGGAACCATGTAGTCAGGGCGCGCTTGTCTCAAATGCGAGGAAATTTACAAACTTAGCCCCCGTTTCAAATTCCTACTACATCACAACAACATTAGTCGGTTGGGGATAGGACGGTAATCTCGCATACACTGAATATTTGCCGACGAGAGTTTGTTTTTGGCGCCCACCGTGTATGAATATGAATCAGGGAGGGAGTCGATTTTGGCCGAGGGCACACTGTGTTTTGGTGCCCACCGTGTATGAATCCGGGTGGTAGGCGGTTACGTCACGCTTGGGTGAAATTACAAACCTACCCCTATCGAAACCTATAGAAATCTAGCAGATAGGCTTTGCGCGACAGGGATAGTTTGTAGTGATTTCCATCTCGCAGATTTTGGTTTCGGGCGGTTACTGCGACTTTCCCCGCTTCGTTCAAATTTTGCACAGTGCACATTTACCGTGCCAACTCAATTCGAATCCCGTTTGTATTCTACTATGTTTTTCGGGCGGGATCCATTTTCAATTGGAATTACATTCTATATACATAGTTTTTTACATATATAGTTTCAAATGCACAACACCATTTATACATAAATATGGTTTACAAATGGCATGATCTCAGATTCATAAGGTTGTATCCATCAATTTGGATTTTCAAATATTTGAAACCACTTTATGTTGAAATCCAATGTATGCATTCCTCGCTAACTGTCTCCAATTTTAACTTCTCAAACATGTATAATGTGTTTCACACACGCAACATATAGTGTAATCCCGTTTAGACACTAATTGCATATAAACCATGCATTGTTTGTAATTGAAGAATCTATGGATCACCAATATTGATAAACTATATAACATTACACGTGTGCCCAAATTCAAATGAATATGCATGTTTGATACACCAATTTGCGTTATGATATTATCGATGTCGTGATCTCCAGTTTAAATATTTGAATCCCCTTGAATCCAGATATTCGTCTCATATAGATATCACTCATGCTTATATAGGACTATCTCTCTAAACCTATACGCGTTCATCGTCTCTCAGGCATCTCTCGTGCTACCTGTATGTCGACAATGATCTTTTATCTTCGTAACACACTGATGGTACTCTCTCCATCGACCTTCATCACTCTATCTCTCTCTAAATATATCTTGCTCCCTACTATGTGTCTCTAGCTATGATTCTCCATGTGGAATCTCTTTCTCTAACACAAACACAAAACATTGTCTCCCGGGGTCTCATTTCTCTCAACTATTCCCATGTGTGCCACTCGCACACCCCTCATACAGAGATGTCTTTCGCTCCTTAGATATGAGAACCTACGACTCTTCCTCTTCAATATCTCTTTCTCACACACAAACACAAACTCTGTCTCCCAGGGTCTCATATTTCTCCATTGTTCTCTTGTATGTCGCTCAAAGACACCCTCTCTCCCTAGAGATATCTTGCGTTCCCTCATATGTCTCTAGCTATCACTCTCGTAGAAATATCTTTCTCTCTCATGCACACAAAACTCCGTCTGCCTAGATCTCATTTCTCTCGATATTTGTTTGTATGTGACTCACATGCACCCTCTCTCTATCTCTCTCACACCCACACACATAACCCAGCCTTCCGATCCACTCGACTCCTATCTCTAGCGCACACTAGCTAGCATCTTTATCTTTCTATTTATCTGTTTCTCCATCAACCTTCTTTCTCGCCCTCACTCTTGATTCCTATCACGCACACTACATATGTTTCTCTCTACATGCATGCAGTCAAGTGCCCTCTCACACACATATATAACTTCACCCTTTGAACCACCCGACGGTCATCTCTGACACCCAAACTAATGGATGTCTCTCTAGCTAGCATCTCCACCTCTGTATCTATCTGTAGTTTCTCCGTCAACATTCTTTCTCGCACGGAGTCTTGCTTCCTATCACCCACACTATATATGTCTATCCATACATATGCATTTATAGGTTGATCTCTTTGCACAATCGCTATGCCTCACCCCTCTGCTCGCCATAGATGCATGCTCTAGCCCACGCCACTATCTCTTAAAGACAAAAACACATGCTCAATTGTCGGGCCTTCTTCCCTGCATTCTCACATGCATGCATATTGTCATACCGATCCGTCTCTCCCATGTCGTTGATCTTAGGACTTATGTCTTCTTTATTTTATCTCGATCATGCGCGCGCGCGCGCACAAACACATCCCATGTATACATGTATACCTCTCACACATGCACGTTCAAGGTCTCTATGTCTCCATACGTAGTTAATTACCCTCAATCCTAACGCCACATCGAATCATTCTCCTCTTTTGTGCACATAACTTCCGCTTGGATGGGCAAAACACACACTCACACTTAACAATCTCCTTCTAGCTACCCCCCTGCCCTGCGCGCCTCTCACTCTTCCCCTATATCCCCGAAACCAATAAGACCATCCCTTTATTTAATTCCCGCCTACATGCACCCTCGATATATAGTAGTCTTCCGTGGTGCTCTCGAACAAACAGGTTCTCTCGATGTCGACTCCTCTCACGCGCACGCACCTTCTCTTCCCTCCTACGGGCATTTTCTCTCTCGCACTCCATCGTTGGTGGCCTCTGCCATACACATCACCTCTCTATGATGAAGCCATGCACACTTAAATTACATCCGCCACAGAGGACCCCGGGACACACACACACACACGCGTGCGTGCGCGCACACACACACGCACGCATGCACGCACCCCCCACACACTAAGACTCCATCTCTCTCTCTCTCACACACACACAAACACACACACACACAAACACACACACACGCACCCCCCACACACACTTAGACTCCATCTCTCTCTCTCTCTCTCACACACACACACACACAAACTAAGACTCCATCGCTCTCTCTCCTCTCTCTCTCTCGCTCTCTCTATCTATCTATCTATCTCTCTCTCTCTCACACACACACACACACACACCACACACACTAAGACTCCATCTCACACACACATGCTCTAGGCGGAGCATTTGTTCCTACCACCCTTCATCCAACCTTACCCGTATGTGAAAGTGCAACTAATCCCCGGGTGGTTTTGGTAATTAATAACAACATATGTATCATTGAACTAATAACTTCTTGAGTATCATTTCAGAAAGTTCAGTGATATGGGTATGGCAATGACTGAAGATGTGGACCCCTCAAAATGCTAAGGAAAACATTGGCAAAAGCTCAAGACTCCATTTTTGGTTTAGTGATCCAAGATCACATTGAGTCCATAGGAAAGCCAATACTATTAAAAGGGGATGAGGTTATGATAATGATCTGGTTGCTCAAAGTGCTTAGTGATCTATCTCCCAAACTATCAGCAATCTTTCATTCCAACATATACTCATAAGTAATCTCGGTCCCACCGATTCCATAAACTCACCACACCGAGATGAACCACCTCAGCCATATACCCAAACCCTAGTAATTTCGGATTTTCCGATTCCAAACTCGGTCTCACCGAAACTAGTGTTGCCAAGCTTCTGTAACCTTCTGTCATCATATCGGTGTCACCGAGATGATAAAGTCGGTCCCACCGAGATTGGCAAACCCTAGTCTTTGGAAGAATCGGACTAACCGAGATTGTATTTTCGGTCCCACCGAAAATCCCAACGTTCACAAGATTTGAACTTTCGGTCTCACCGAGTTGTCAACTTCGGTCTGACCGAGATTGGTCAAATGTGTGTAACGGTTGGATTTTGTGTGGAGGCTATAAATACCCCTCCACCTCCTCTTCATTCGTGGAGAGAGCCATCGAAAGAACTACCACTCCTACCTTACATTTCGAGAAGAAAACTACCTACCCTTGTGTTGAGATCAAGTTGCTCCACTCCCACCATATGAAACTTGATTTCTAGCCTTCCCAAGTTGCTTTCCACTCAATCCTTTCTTCCACCACAGCCAAATCAGTGAGGAGAGTTGAGTGTTGGGGAGATTATCATTTGAAGCACAAGAGCAAGGAGTTCATCATCACCAACACCATCTATTACCTTTTGGAGGGTGGTGCCTCCTAGATTGGTTAGGTGTCGCTTGGGAGCCTCCGTCGAGATGTGGAGTTGAACCAAGAAGTTTGTAAGGGCAAGGAGATCGCCTACTTCGTGAAGATCTACCCCGAGTAAGGCTAGTCCTCCATGGGCGTATGCCATGATGGCATAGACAAGGTTGCTTCTTCGTGGACCCTTCGTGGGTGGAGCCCTCCGTGGACTCTCGCAGCCGTTACCCTCCGTGGGTTGAAGTCTCCATCAACATGGATTGACGATAGCACCACCTATTGGAACCACGAGAAAAATCTCCGTGTCACCAACTTGCGTTTGCTCTTCTCCACCTCTCCTTTACTACATGTGCAATTTACTTTCCGCTGCCATAACTCTAGAATTGCATGTGTAGGGTGATACTTGACTTGATCATCATTGTGAACTTGCTAAAAACTTGTCCTGATCAAAAGGCAAAACTTTTAAATTGTCAAGTAGTCTAATCACCCCCCCTCTAGACATACTTTTGATCCTACAAGTGGTATCGAGCTTTGGTCTCCATTGGATTGGTTTCATTGCATTGGACTCCATAAGCTTGGTTTCACAACCTAGGAGAGTATGGCGTCTAGTGAGGGTAATTTTCAGAGAGGTCCTTACTTTGATGGTTCAAATTTTGCTAGTTGGAAGCATAAAATGAAAATGCATATTCTTGGACATAACCCCGCCGCATGGGGCATTATTTGTGTTGGCTTGCAAGGTGAGTTCTTGAGGAAGGAAAAGTTCGGATCGTGAAGCTACAGCGGATGAATTGCGGATGTTGCAAAACAATGCTCAAGCTTGTGACATTCTCTTCAATGCTTTGTGTCCCGAGGAGTTCAACAAGATCAGCCGTCTTGAGAATGCAAAAGAGATTTGGGATACTTTGGTCGAAATGCACGAAGGTACCGAGTCCGTGAAGGAATCAAAGCTAGATGTTCTTCAAGGTCAACTTGACAAGTTCAAGATGAAGGAAGGTGAAGGAGTCGCTGAAATGTATTCTAGGCTTGCTCTCATCACAAATGAGATTGCCGGCTTAGGAAGCGAAGAAATGACCGACCGATTCATCATCAAGAAGATTCTCACAGCTTTGGATGGAAAGTATGACACCGTGTGCACTTTGATCCAAATGCAGCCAAACTACAAGAATCTCAAGCCTACCGAAGTCATTGGAAGAATTGTTGCTCATGAGATGACACTTAAAGATAAGGAAGAGCTTCACAACCAGTCAAGTGGTGCTTACAAAGCTACAGTAGAAGCTCCCACAACCTCAAGCGACAAGCTAGTTTCCAATGAAGAGATAAGCCTAATGGTGAAGAACTTCAACAAACTCTACAAGAGTAGAAGCAAGGAAAGAAGCTCAAAGTCTAGATCATTTGATGAAAAGAGATCTTCTAGTCGTGATCGAAACTGCTACAATTGTGGAAGACCCGGACACTACTCAAATGAGTGCTCTCGTATCCTCCAACTTCAACTCCTATGACTTGTTTGATTCGCCAAATGAGGGAATTGGAAGATGCTTCATGGCTAAAGGCCCCAAGGTATCACATCCTGAATTTATTGACTTTGATAGTGATGAGGATGACTTGCTTGGTGAAGATGAGCTTTTACATGACAAATCTAGTGAGCCTTGTAATGATGAACATGCTAGTAGTCTTTATAGTCGAGAAGAGTCGAATGACAATGCTATGAAGGAGATTGAGCGTCTAACTAAAGAACTAAACACTCTTAAGTTAGCTCATGAAACAACTCAAGAAGATCATAGAGAGCTCCTAAGATCTCATGAGAGGCTACGCTTCGAGAAGCTCAATCTAGAGCAAGAACATGAGTTCCTAAAAGCTATCAATGACGATCTTCGAAAGAAGAGTTCTTCATATCTTGCCAAACGACTTCTCTTGTCTAATTTCTTGCCACCTATTAAAACTAAGCATGACAAGCATAAGAAAAATTCTTCATCTAGAAGCAACATAATTGGTTCTAGTAATTCTCTTGATTCCACTAACAATGTTTCAAGCCAAGTTTCACTTGAGCAAGAAAATAGTTTATTGAAAGGGATTATAGAGAAAGGTGTCTACAAGAGCCTTGCTGGAAGCAAGAACTTTGAGGAAATTGTTCGCAAGCAAGGAAGGCACCGGAAGAATCAAGGAATTGGTTTTGAGCGAAAGTTCAACGCCGAGGGTGTTGAATGGGAAGAAGGTCAATATCCCACTCCAAAGTTTGTTTCTCAAAAGGAGAAGTATGATCCTACTTCTTCCAATGTGGAACAAGCTCAAGATGACCTTCCACCACAAGACCACAAGCTAAAAGGCAAGGACAAGCTTCAAGAGGAGATTGATGCATTCATTGAAGCACCTAAGGCCATGGTCAAGTGGGTTCCCAAGGAAACTTCAAGTTCTACTTCGACAAGCTCAACTACTACCCCGAGGATTCCCATCAAGATGATGTGGATCCCGAAGACGAAGAACTAGAGAGTTCTTGAGGGTGACTCCGCCAACATACTTCACTCACATTCATATTGGCAAGAACTTGTGCAATCAACTTCCACATCTTGCACTAGTTCATGGAGTCACAAACCCTCTTGTTGGTAAGTCAAGGGACAAGGTAATCATTGCTTTCATGGACATCATCTATTGTGTACTTCAATCTATGTCCATGGATATCCTTGTTTGTTCCTTGTGGGACTAACCCATGTAGGTATTGAAAGTGCCCGAATCCAAAGGATTGCTCCCAACTCTTGATGATCTTCATCAACAATGAGCATCCACATCTTCAACATCTACATGAAGTCTTCTCGACAACCCAAGGTTAGTTTGACCCTTTAAAGGGGTTCTCACATCAAGGGGGAGCTTTGCTCTAAAGATTTGAGCTAAAGCATCTTCAAATGATGTGAACACATTAATGCTTTATGTAAAAGTGGTAACCCCACTTGTGCTTAAACGATGAGTATGACCTATGATCAAATGTTCTCATTTGACTCCTAAGTCAATATACTCATATATAGATGACCTAGTCATCGCCAAATTGTGTGATAGTAGCTAGTGTTTTGTTTGTGCATGTTTGACACATATTTCATTTGCTATCTTATTGTGTGAGCATGTTGAATGCATGATTTTATCCATTCGAGGACATCCATTTGTTGCTTTGGTCTTTTGGATTTCTTTTCTGACCAAATGGATGGACAAGAATGCCTAAGTTCCTCCCCTAGCTATCTATGCTTTCTTGTCTCAAACTCTATTCATGCTTATATCACAAACTTTGGACAAGTCTTTTTCGGACAGACCGAGTGAGGAGCACTCGGAGCCACCGATCCGTCAAAAGCTTAAATTCCAAAACCTTCTAAGTATTTTCGGTCAAACCAACTCACTCAAATTGGACAGACCGAAATCACTTGGATTGATCTAGGTTTTCACCTCGGTGAAACCGAGTTGCAAATTTCGGCGTGACCGAAGTGAGTAACTGCTTGCAGTTAACCATCTCGGTGCCACCGAGTTTTACAACTCGGTCCCACCGACAGCTGAAGGGTATATATACCTGAGGGCAGCGCGCGTTGATTCTTTCTTCAAACCGTCTCGCCCCCAAACCCTTTGCTGCCGTCGCCGTGGTCTCCGGATCGTCTCCGTCGTCGCCTGTGCGCCCTCGCCGCAGGTCTCCGTCGCCGTCAACGGTCAATCTCTCCGTGCCGTTGCCGCCGAGAAAACTCCACCAAGTTAGGGTGAGTTTGATCCTCTCGTGTTTCAACCTCCGATTCAATACACGATTGGTTTGCCTAGCTTCTTGCCATGTTTGAGATCTTCCTATCCAGCAGATTAGTTCTTAGAACGAAATTGAGCAAAAGTTTTAGGGTTAGGTTTCCGCGAACACATCTCGGTGTGACCGATTCTACATTCTCGGATGACCGATTTGGCCTCTGCCATTGATCAGACTTTTCGGTCCAACCGAAGTTGTGCAAATCGGTCCGACCGAAATGAGGATTTAGTGAAACCCTAGAGTTCTCGGCTAGACCGAAACCCATTTCGTCCAACCGAAAGTGGTGTGAATGGTTCTGTTTAGACACTTCGGATTCACGAATTTTAGACTCGGTCGACCAAATGCATTCTCGTGAAAACCTAAAACTGAAATGTGAACTCATTCTTTTTGCAAAATCTTCTGCAGTTTGTGATAACTCTTCTATTCTGCCTATACCTTATCTATTCACAGGTTGTCAGCCATGTCAGATGCCAGTGACAGCCAGAACAGGTCTGAATCACCAGAAGTTGAGATTCCAGAGGCGGCACTAGTCCCGGCCGGCAGTTTTTCCGATGATGGTGAGAGGAGCACACCAAGTGGTTTGCCTCCTGCTGCCACCAAGGCCAGGAAGAAGAGAAATTCTGATGAAGAGGATTCTGACTTTGTTGCTGAGGAAGAGATCACATCTAAGTCAAAGAGGAAAGTGGTTGCCAAAGAGCATCAAGGGCAACAAACAAAGAAAGGCACCAGCAAGGTGAAGAAGTCCACAGTTGCTAAGAAGTTGAGCATGGAAGAAGAAACCTCCAGCAAGGTAAAGAAAACTTCCAAGAGGAAGAGGATTGTACATGATGAAGCAGCTGATGATGATTCTCGATGAGGAAGCACCTCAGCCTCCTCGAAGCCTAAGTTGATGGGAGATGCCATCGGGCAGGAGCACCTACTAAGTCTAAGCCATCAGCTCCAAAGAAAGGCAGCTCAAGCCAAGCCTGCTGCCAAGCCCAAGAAAACAGTGAGAAACATTCTTGCTTCAGAGAAGAAGAAGGACAATGTGCCACCAAATGAGTCGATGATGAGGCACATGTGTTCTTGAAACTCGCATGTAAACCGCCACCCATAATGATGCTCATCCTCGAGCTGAAAACATGAAGGAAAGGAAAGACAAAGGTCTCAGGCTATGGAGGCAAGTTGATCCATATGCCACCAGGAGAAGGACTGCTGTTGACTCAAGGTTCCACACCAGAGAGCAACAATATTTCTATGAGATGTGCTTATGGACAAGAAGCCCATTGTTCTTGACACTAGATATGTTGATGGGAATATATTGACAAAGGAAGAGCACAGAGACTACTTCCCACATGTGCATGAGAGCTTCACTGCTTGTGGTGTTGCTGAGTTCGTTGGTCAGAAACTGACAGCTTGGAATGATGAGATGATCATGCAGTTCTATGCCACAGCACATTTCTATCCAGATGGCAGAATTGTATGGATGACTGAAGGTCAGAGATTCTCTTCAACAGTTGAAGAGTGGGCAGCACTGCTGAATGCTCCAGTATCAAGAGATGATGATGTTGATGTCTATGGAATTCCCAAGAAAAATCATGAGTCTATGAGGAACATGTATAATGAGGTACCAGCCAAGGATGTAGAGATTTGGAAGCTCGGTTCAGTGTATCATCTTCAGGCAGGTCTCCCAACCACAAACACTATTCTGAGGCATACCCTGATGCCCAAGTCTGGAGATCATCGCATGATAAGAGGCTATTCTATCAACATGCTGCATATTCTAGATCGAAGACACCTTTCAAGGTGATGGACCTGATAGTTGAGACTATCAAGAGGACTGCAGCAGACCAGAAGAGGTCATGTGGTTTTGCCCCGCACATTCAGATGCTTATCAATGCCAAGTTTGGCAAGGGCACCTACTTGTTGGATAGACCCCACTTGCCACTGCAGCCTGAACATGAGGACAATGAAGTTGTGATGACTGAGGATGATCCCACGTCTGTTGAAGGACAAGCTAAGTCTGAAGCTGCCAAACAAGCCAAAGCTGAGAAGGAAGCCACAGCAACAGCTAAACCGAAGAGTGTAGGAGAGCAGCTCCTTGAAGCTACCCAGAGGATTGAACTACGCCTGGCCAGCATAGTGCAGTATCAGGAGAGTCTTGAGAGGATAGTTGAAGACAAGTTCCATGCTCTGGATGTCAAGTCGATCAAGTGCAAGTCATCACAACAAGCTTGAGGCAGATATCGAGGAAGCCAAGAGGGAGAAGGCATAGCTCATGAAGGAGATGGAAGATGATCTAGTCCAGGATGATTATGAGCAGCCTGCTCAGGTTCCCACAAGACCCAGATCAGCTGCTATCCCAAAGGATGCACACACGTGGCTACAAGATCAAGACCTCCCACAGCTCCATCAGTTCCAGCTCCAGCTCCAGTGTCCACTCCTCCAGCTCCACAGACTTCAGCAGAAGCCTTTGCAGATGCAGCTATCTCCACTCCATCAACCCAAACAGGAGCCGTCAGCAGAGTCCCTAGTGACGTTTAGCTCTATACCTTTCGAACTTTTTGGTAACTTGTTGCCAAAGGGGGAGAAATTGTATAGATCATAGGACTTCGAGAGAGAGAGTGCTCGCTTTTGCTCTTTCGTTTGCGGTTTTCTTTGAGATACTTTTGAGTTTTCCGAGACATTCTGTGTGTTTGATACTACGTTTGCTCTACTTTGATGAGTGCTTGATCATACTATGCCTTAATGTGTGCTTATTGCTTATCATATGCTATTCACATCTTGTATGATCATTTACTCATGTCTTGGTGATTGGGTGCATGTTATTCATTCTTATCATTTTGTGCACTCCACCAAGATGTATGTGACATGGAAGAGTGACCCATGATCCTAATCGATTGTGCATTTGCATTCAAACGCAAATCTTAAATAATGCACAAATTTAGGGGGAGCTCTTGCTTATCACATACTTCTCAAAGTGACGATATTATTCATTGATTATATCATTTGTCGAAGCTTTGATCTATATGTTGTCATCAATTACCAAAAAGGGGGAGATTGAAAGTGCAACTAATCCCCGGGTGGTTTTGGTAATTAATAACAACATATGTATCATTGAACTAATAACTTCTTGAGTATCATTTCAGAAAGTTCAATTGATATGGGTATGGCAATGACTGAAGATGTGGACCCCTCAAAATGCTAAGGAAAACATTGGCAAAAGCTCAAGACTCCATTTTTGGTTTAGTGATCCAAGATCACATTGAGTCCATAGGAAAGCCAATACTATTAAAAGGGGATGAGGTTATGATAATGATCCGTTGCTCAAAGTGCTTAGTGATCTATCTCCCAAACTATCAGCAATCTTTCATTCCAACATATACTCATAAGTAATCTCGGTCCCACCGATTCCATAAACTCAGTCACACCGAGATGAACCACCTCAGCCATATACCCAAACCCTAGTAATTTCGGATTTTCCGATTCCAAACTCGGTCTCACGAAACTAGTGTTGCCAAGCTTCAGAATACGTCATCATATCGGTGTCACCGAGATGATAAAGTCGGTCCCACCGAGATTGGCAAACCCTAGTCTTTGGAAGAATCGGACTAACCGAGATTGTATTTTCGGTCCCACCGAAAATCCCAACGTTCACAAGATTTGAACTTTCGGTCTCACCGAGTTGTCAACTTCGGTCCGACCGAGATTGGTCAAATGTGTGTAACAGTTGGATTTTGTGTGGAGGCTATAAATACCCTCCACCTCCTCTTCATTCGTGGAGAGAGCCATCGAAAAGAACTACCACTCCTACCTTACATTTCGAGAAGAAAACTACCTACCCTTGTGTTGAGATCAAGTTGCTCCACTCCCACCATATGAAACTTGATTTCTAGCCTTCCCAAGTTGCTTTCCACTCAATCCTTTCTTCCACCACAGCCAAATCGGTGAGGAGAGTTGAGTGTTGGGGAGATTATCATTTGAAGCACAAGAGCAAGGAGTTCATCATCACCAACACCATCTATTACCTTTTGGAGGTGGTGCCTCCTAGATTGGTTAGGTGTCGCTTGGGAGCCTCCGTCGAGATGTGGAGTTGAACCAAGAAGTTTGTAAGGGCAAGGAGATCGCCTACTGTGTGAAGATCTACCCCGAGTAAGGCTAGTCCTCCGTGGGCGTATGCCATGATGGCATAGACAAGGTTGCTTCTTCGTGGACCCTTCGTGGGTGGAGCCCTCCGTGGACTCTCGCAGCCGTTACCCTCCGTGGGTTGAAGTCTCCATCAACGTGGATTGACGATAGCACCACCTATCGGAACCACGAGAAAAATCTCCGTGTCACCAACTTGCGTTTGCTCTTCTCCACCTCTCCTTTACTACATGTGCAATTTACTTTCCGCTGCCATAACTCTAGAATTGCATGTGTAGGGTGATACTTGACTTGATCATCATTGTGAACTTGCTAAAAACTTGTCCTAATCAAAAGGCAAAACTTTTAAATTGTCAAGTAGTCTAATCACCCCCCCTCTAGACATACTTTCGATCCTACAGTATGATAAACAATCACCTTTATTTACTTGCATAACATGGACAGATTCCACTTTACTTTAGTAGTCAGCAAACTTATCATCTGTATACCCTTATAAAAAAATGAGTTGGCGATGATGGTGTGCCTGCTATCTTGTAATACAGACCGTATGATCTATATCTGACGGATAGGAAGCAAACTATGATAATTTTACAAAAGATACCCGCACCTCTCTCCACATCATTATCTCCATAACCTCATTGCTCAAAGCAATTAAAAAGAATAAGTCTCGGAACAATCTAGCATGCATGGTGGCCATCGCCGCTTTCTTGGCGCCGCCCATCCCCATGCCTCCGCCCATTCCGACCACCAGTCACCACCACGCTCCACTCCTCCTCGCCTTATCTCTCATCTTTCATTTTTTCGATGACATTCTCGAGATACTAGTTTTCCGATAAAATTCTCGAGATATCATTAGTTTTTACACATGGGATTACTCCTGCATGGGTCAATCACAACAGGTGTTTTATAAAAAAAATGCATATTGATGTTCCGTGCAATGCACGAGAATCTTGCTTGTAATTATATAACGCAAATCATGAGCAGGAAGTGACATTTTTTTGACACAACGACGTTAACATGGCCACATAAATCACGAGCAGGAAGGAGAAGGGAAGTGGGCTGTGGAGTAACGTTTTTTACCACAATTTCTTAGGAAACTGAGTGCAATAATTGAGTAGTTTTGCAAACTACCATTACTACTACACCAAACGGTTCAAAACCTATACTCCTTGCGGTAAGACGCTTCCGTCTTAAAACGGTCAGCGTCGCTGAGCGTCGAGGTCAGATTAATGCCCGCCAGAGCAGAGTGACCTCTCACTTGGCGCGGCTTTGAAGTTACATGGCGGCCGAGAGAGCGCCGCTTCGGCACGCGATCGCTCAGCGTCGAGACTGGCCATAGGCCCTGTTTGGATCCATGGGTTAGAGTTAGTTTGAGCTAGTTGGGGCTCAAATAGCCCTAAAGTATCCAAGCATGAGGGTTTAAATTGGAGCAAGTTGCACCGAACCCACCAAAAAAACTATCCCACCCAAGAGGTGCTAACTGGAGATAGTTCTCATTGGGACCATTGAAAAATCACTTTTCTCTCCATGAAGTGCATTTATTGTCAATCTAACCTCATCACCCAAACACCTCTTTGGCTACTGATTAGTTCAGGGTTAGTCATGAGTTAGTCTAACCTCTAGCTAAGTTAGAGTATCAAACAGAGCAAGATAGGACATGCAAGTTGCTCAAAGCATACGCACAAATTAAATGCGTGAAAGGATTTTTTTCTTTTTTAAAACGGAATGTGAAAGGAATTTTTTTAGAATGCTCTTGGCATGTCGCTAACATGTGATAGTTAACCGACCTCAATAGATGGCAGAAACGCCAGCCCGCCGCACTTTGATAGAGACGAGGAGGGAGAAGCGATACCGGCTGCTAGATTACTAGAGATACTCCCTCCTTCCATCTATATAGGGCCTAATGCATTTTTCGAGGCTAACTTTGACCAAATATTAGAGCAAATAATATATGACACGCAACTTACACAAAGCACACCGTTAAATTCGTGTGTGAAAGGAGCTTTCAATGATATAACTTTCACATTGTGCATGTCATGTAATATTAATCTTGTCAATAGTCAAAGGTGGTCTTAAAAACACATTAGGCTCTATATAGATGGAAGGAGGGAGTAGGTGTCGCACGGAAGCCAAGAAATATGATGATAGCGTGGGTTAGCCATGTACTAGTATGATGTAACTACACTGGGCTGCCATGTTTCGTACTCTTCCAGTCCACTGTGGAGATGATTGGTTAATTTTATATCGCTGAATAATATTAAATATTATGAGTGCAGACACTCCACCACGAGGTTCCTTGCTCCTTCTCGGTCATCCGGAATCTATGTTCTTCCACTCTATTTTTTTACGTGAGCTTTGTTCATCCTTTTGCCAACACGCGAGACATCTAGCATCAAGGCGCACGTGTTATGCAACGATCGTTCCATCTATATGAAGAACACGTGGCACTGGAACTACGAGACGGACATGTACCCAGGAGTGGACGTACGAACCTGAGTAATGTAGCGCAGTAAGTGAAGTAGAAAGGCACAAATGGTATGAACATGCGTGGCATACAGGGTGTGTTTGGTTGCGTTCTCGTCTCAGCATAGTTGTTCCCTCTTCATGCATGCTCAACTCAACACCCCTCTCATGCATGCTCTCTTCATGCATGCTTCTAGTGTATTTGTGCTAAACTAGTGTGGACTCATGCACCCTCCATACACTCTACCAAACACCCAAAAGTAGGTCGAGAAGGGAACTCTTGGGCGGCATTTGTCTCTTACTACATATTACCACTAAATGTTGTACGTGCAATGCACGGTGATGTTATGGAGTACGTGTCTAAGTACTCTACTACTACTATATTAGTTGGAGGCACATATTAACTTTTATATTTGTTTACGTGTATGCCCCGAGACCTTCCAACTAGACGTGTCTTTCTCTCCAGGTCACACTTTGTATCGTTCATACAGCTAAGTACTACTACGTGTGGTCTCCGACCCAGAAGTGGAAGAAGTGGAAACGCTCTACCATGCTGTTTTTTACGCTAGGCTCTACCACGCTGTTCATGTCCCACTCCTTTCGCTGACATGTGGGACACCCAGCACGTGCCGTGTTTGGCACCCTTCGTCGTAAGAGTTGAAACGCTAGCATTCATCAGAAATAAAAAATAATTATAAATCGGCAGTGATACTATTTTTTTTGCAAACCAATCAGCAGTGATACTATACCACGCGCTTCCTTGCTCCTCGATATCGGAAAGAATACTTCCGTTCGCCAACATGTGGGACGTCGACCATCCTGGTCCACTTGCCATGCACGCAGAACTTCAAGGGAGAGTCACCCAGGTCATCGCGCCGCAGTAACAATGACTAATGAGCCATCAAATCACAGGCCCACTTCCCACTTTGAAGTTGCTCGGACGAAGGAACCATCATGACTTCGTTGAATTCCGCTTCTTGAAGAAAACTACTGTACCAGCAGTACTGCTAGCTATAGTATTTACTCCAATAGAGGCCTCCTTTCGTTCATAGGATAGGAATATGAAAATCATAGGAAGTGAGATGACATGCATCTCAATTCCTATAGAGAAAGAGATGCCATTTGATGCATATGATAGGAATTTTTCCACTTAGTCTAGGCTAATGTACTGGTAATTTGCTCTAAAAACTACAGTAGTAACTAGTAGTACTGATACATGCTCGTACTCAGACACAGACACACACACTAACTACTAGTACTACTACTTCTCACATGCTGGCCAGACGCCGTCGTTCTCCTTCCCGGCTTTGTCGGCGACACGCCACCGTGCTTGGATCTCCGCCGACCTCTCCGCAGCAGCGCGTGCGTCCTTTTCTTTCTTGCGGCGGCGGGCCTCTCTTTTCTTGAGTGCTTTCTGACTTTTCCGCTCCCTCTGTGCGGCTTTGGCCGCCTCTTGCTCTACCGCCCATTCGGCCTTAGCATCTTCAAATTCCTCCCACATAGTTATGAGGTCGCGAGCGGCGATGAACTTGGCACGGCGGGATGCCATCGCTTCCCTACCATTTTGTGTGCGTTCGTGGGCGGCGAGGAACTCGGCGCGGCGGGATGCCATCGCTGCCTTACCGGTTAGTGTGCGGCGCGGTGGCATGAACGGCGCTTGGTGAGAGCTCTGGGGTGGAGTGGCCGGACAACCGTATAGTGCATTCGTTTGTCAAGAGCTCAAGGACATAAGACGAAGCAAATTAGGATTCCCCTTCAATCCTGGTCATTTATTACCGAGTAAAATGCATTGGCGGTCATCAAACTTGTCTTGATAGCTCACTTTGATCATTGTATACGAGATATGCTGATTATACGGTCGCTGGCTCAGCGTATAGCTCCGTATTTGTATGGTTGACCAGTCAAACAGTCCGCATGCACCTGAAACGGTCACTGTCTCTCCAGAATGTCAATGCCGCATTCACTGGACTTAACAGCAGGTGCAATTGGTGGGCCCACATGTCAGTCACCCAAACGCATCTGCAGTTAAGTCACTGAAGCAGCGTCTGCATTCACGCCCGACGAACCTACTCCGGTGCCAGTTGTCCATCCGTCTGCCGCGGCTCATTGCCATTTGCCCGCTATATTAACTTGAGCCCCAGCTCCCAGCCATAGCCAAAGACCCACACTTATTCTCCTCCGGTCCCTTCCTTCTGTCAGCACCACCTCAACCATGGCCTCGTGACGCTTCGAAGCTCTCTTGGACGTACTGTCGCAGGAGCAGACAAGGGACATCGGCGGCTCCGCTCCCGGTGCGCTCCAAAGCTCTCTTCGACGTACTATCGCAGGAGCAAATGAAGGAGATTGCCGGCACCCCCTGGATGCCCTCCGCCGCCACGACCACGAAGCCGGCACGCGTGCGCGGGCGCAGCCGGCAACAAGGAAGAGTAGTACACGGTAGGTCGCCGCCGCTCTGGTCCTGGGAAGGCCACCGCTACTCCACTCAGTCGACGCCAAGCTTGGTGGGGTAAACATCAGCGGCCGATTAGCCGCTTGACGGCGACGTGGAGGCGGAAATCTTCATAACATTGTGCTCCAGCCGGAGGAGGAGGTTATCGAGGCGGATGAGGAGGAGGCAAAGGCAATGGCCGGCTTTCTCGGGTTCATGGCCAAACTTGGTGGTCGGGCGCCGGCGATCGTTTAGATTAAATTTACAGTAGGTTTAGTATGGTTTGTGCGAAATATGTAATGAATTTCGTCCAGTTTGTAGGAAAAGTTTCCGAAATGTAATGAATTTCATCCGGTTAATTTCATCCGGTTAATTTGAAATTTGCTTTGTTTGCACGAATTTCGTCCGGTTAGTTCATATAGTTGTCGAAAGGTATGCAGGCAGCATCAGATGGCATCCATCAGTGTCCTCGGACAGATGCCGGTGTAAATTTGTGGGCCAGCGCTGGAGATGTCCTAGCTATCATGCTATAATCGCTAACAATCCTCCATTATTTGGCAGGGAATAGTTATCCCTCGATCAAAATCAGATCCGCGGTGTTTCACACTCCTCCCGCGTACGAGTGTAAACTCTTGCTTACATAAAAATGGAGCAAGTGGACGGCATTGTAGCACGTCATATCACTTGAACTAGCCCGTGTAACGAGCGGGAAAGCACCGCCCTCATCATTTTGTTCTGGATTTCTATCGATCGATCGCGTGACAATGTTATGCTTCGCAAGTTCTAAAGGAAAAGGTGGCACACTTACGACTCGTACGCGTCGCAACCCCGACAGTCCGGCTCGCACACCGCTCACCAAAGGGGACACGCGTTGTCTTGCCATTTCACTGACATGTGGGACCGTAATTGAATAAACTGTCGATAGCCGAAGTCTAATCGCTTCCGGAGCCCGCTCTCACCGCCCTGGCCCCTCAAGACGCCAGCTGCCCGCTGCATGCATAGCAAGTAGTCCCCGCTTATGTGGAGGAGAGAGAGGCATTGACAAAGTCAAGGAGTAACAATGGAGACAATAGCTTTCATCAAAAATAAACAATGAATACTCGTTGCTCGTCCTCTATATCGAAAAGAATACTTTCATTTGCCGACATGTGGGACGTTGACCATCCTGGTCCACCTGCCATGCACAAAATTATCCTGGTCTACCCCGATCGTATCGCAGGCCCAATCTTTCCCACCGTAAGTTGTTCGGACGAAGGAACCATCATGACTTCGTTGAATTCCGCTTTTTCAAGAAAACCTCTCACCCGCATCTATTTGCTACGACACGCGAAGACTGGACGGCACTGTACCACATCATATCACTGAAACCCACTAGGCCAAACTAGCCCGCCTAGGTCATCTATTTTGGAACGGAGGGAGTACGTCTCTGCACTGCTATGATTTTGTGTTGCACATTCTCTGTACTTTGGCTACGATTTTCCTACCCTATGAACCAAATGAGGCCTGAATGTATGTCGACTATTTTCTGATCAATCGCTAAGCCTACAATTTTAGGAGCTAGGGCTATTGGTCAATCGACGAGGCATAAGTATAAGCGTACCACGAGCTCATCAGCCCCAACTTTTCTCTTCGGTGAGTGTTTTGCAAGTACTACAGCTCGCACAGTAGCTAGCCTAATAACACCAAGAATCATCAAACCAGCCCTGCTGATATGATAAACAGTTCAAACTTACATCTAAGCATGCCATATATTACATCAAAAGCTAGTGAGGATACATCTGTTTCCATAACTCGGAGAGGGTTCGCATGATTCATCGCATGATTCACTATCAAACAAAAGTAGCAAGATCCACCCACACAAGACAGTGCACTAGCCCTCAGATGGTTTGATAACACGCATCGTTCTGGTAATTAAACACAGGGTAATGCAAACTACCCTGAAGGATTAGCGCGACCAACTATTTCTTGTCATCGATCTCTCGGGCAATGACCACAGCACGGACAGTGGCATGGGAATCAATTTCTGGGGCGATGTCCAAAGGACTGACCGCGACATTAGAATCGATCTATGGGGCGATGTCCACAGGTTGGACATCGGTATCGGAATCGATCTCCGGGGCGATGCCAACAGGACGGGCCACGACATCGGAATCATCAAGGACAACCACCGGCACGTGCACAACACTAACATATTAGCAAGCACATTGCAAATAATCAAAAAGCAAGCACATTGCAAATAATCAAAAACCACAACTATGGTAATAAGCCATTATTTTTTACCTTGTGCAGCTCACCAGGGTTTGTCCGCTGGCAACTCTTTGCCTAGCATCCTCAACTCTTTGGCCAGTGCTTGTTTCTTGGAGTTCTTCGTCTCCATGGGTTGGCCCGCGAACATGGTCAACTCGTTGGTCGGTGCTCGCTTCCTGGAGATCGCTATCTCCAGTGGGTTGTCCGCTGGCAACTCTTTGCCTAGTGCTCCAGGATCCATCAATGAACTGACAAACAAAAAGTAATCGAAAGGAAACCACAATCGCAATGAAAATGGGAAAAGAATAGGATGTGAGAATCGGTCGGTGCTTCACAAAAAGAAGATTATTGGAATAAAAATATAGCAACATAACTGATTCGCCCACCTTTCCTTCATCGGTAGAGAAGAAAAATGGCAGAAGTGAGTAGCCTGGAGTGAGGTTTTCTTCAAGAAAGGGAAGAAAGGGCTTGAACGAGCGTTCCAATGAAATGATGGTTGCTTCGTCCAGTCCAACTTGGATGCCACCTTACCACTGCTAGTAAAGGTGTGGGTTTTGTGATATGACGGGTCATGACGGCCACACCAGGGTGACAGGTGAGTCTCGACTGTAGCACCTCGCTGTGATTTGGTGGATGGCATGCGGGCCCGGATGGTTTGAAATGTCATTAACTTGATTTTAGTCTCTTTAGTATTTAGATCCAAGCATGGATGAGTCTAACAAGTTTTAGTCCCACTACTTTTAGTCATGAGACTAAAACGTATCAAAGCACTCTCTCAGGCTGGTCATAGTGGGGAGTAACTTAGACTAGTGTCATGCATATGACACTAGTGTAAGTTACTACCTCCATAGTGCAAAGTAACATAGTAGTAGTATCATAGATTGCTTCATTTATTATCTCATAGACTCATTTTGCCTCGGAAAGTGCTACTACCTCCGTCCTGGTTTATAGGTTTATAGTTTGTGCCAAATTTTGACTAAAGATTTAACTAACAAAATGTTAATGCATGTCAAGAAAAATTATCTCATTGGATTCATCTTTGAACATAGTTTTGGAAAATATAATGTTGGGTGACATGCATGAACATTTTCTTAGTTTAATCTATGGTCAAAATTTGGCACGAAATACAATGGGGACCAATAAACCCGGACAGAGGTAGTATGTTATAGTAACATATTATGTTACCACAAGCACCTCTTTCCTCATTAAATACTTTCCACATAAGCAAAATTGTCTTGGGATGTGTTAAGTTACTACCTAAGTTACTCCCACTATGGCTAGCCTCAATATTGTGCACCGCGACCAAGGCAGAGAGGAAAACGAGAGAACTACGTAATTAATGCATGAGTTTAATTAGGGTAGTTTTGTAAAGTACGAGATACATTCCTCCAATCGCAAAATGCCTTGGTTCATGAGATTTGAGATTTGAGCCCTATAAGCCGGAGGGGAGGGGGTACAGCACATGGTGTAGTCTAGTCACTTGTTTTTTTTAGCCGAAGTCTAGTCACTTGTTGAAATCTCTAGAAAGGCAAATACTCTTTTCCGGTTTACAGGTCTATACTACTCCCTCCGCCTAGGTGTGTAAGTCATCTTATGAAAACCAAATAGTCCCAAAACACTTAGGCGTGGTGCATTAACTTCTACCTTGTTTCTTGTTTCTTGACATACGTATCAACCAATAAGAGATGAGAGGTGTGCATGCTTTTAATGACTTGCATTGGCTAGTTCATTGCATGGAAAGCTATTAATTAGCAAATAAACATTGGTGACCCCAGGAGGAAATGGTGCTAAGCGCGTGGACCTATGCAGAATGAGTATCAACCAATGGATAATGGAGTTTAATTGTTAAACAATAGCAATTTTGTCTCATGCAAGAGCCTGGCTAGTACTCCAAGGAACCGCACCACGCGAGCGTTCGCAACTGCCACGTTCGGTTTGCAGTTGGCTCTTCGCCTCTTTGAGAAGACGAACAATGATGTTACTCCTACTTCTACAGTATCGAATCCACTCCTGCATGTCCGTCCACCTCGTGCGGGAGGGATAGCGTGTGTAGCTTCTACTTATCGCTTCCTTTGCATCCATGACAGGTGGGCCCCACGGGTGGTTGGCCCACCTGTCATGCAGCCAAAGGCAGGTGCAGTTAAGGCACCGGAGCTCAGTCCGCGAGGGAGAGGGTGTTGTAGTAATCAAATTTCTCGGGCTTGTACAAGTTGACGCGAGACATCAAAGCACTGCATTCGATAAAACTCTTTTTACACATTTCAAATGGGCTACTTCGTATGTAGGAGTAGACATCTTCTGCTTCATATGTACTCCCTCCGTTCCAAAATATAAGTCTTTTTAGAGATTTCACTATGAACTGGAGTACATACGAAACAAAATGAGTGAATCTACACTCTAAAATATGTCTATATACATCCGTATGTAGTTTGTAGTGGGATCCCTAAAAAGACTTACATTTAGGAACGGAGGGAGTAGTCACTTGTTGCAATCTCTAAATACTTATATTTGGAAACAGAGGGAGTACAATGCATGCATGCATGCCGTGACTTTCCTTTTGATACTTCCATGTGTTGATTTGATGCACCTTGCCAAAATTTGACTATAAATTTAACTAACCAAATTTTCATGCATGTCACAAAAAATCACGGGGCTATTTGGATTGTGACTATGTTTGTCTTATGTTGCCACATTATTTTTCCCACACTTGCCACACTTGCCTAACCTGAGTTGCTCAAATTGTTAGACACACTTTGGCTTGCCTAAGGGAATCTTGCCACAATTTTTGTGTCTATGACATGTGGGGTTCACTGCTAATAAAAAAATTTCTTGTCTTAGGTGTGGCTAATAAAAAGGACTTATATTTAGGAACGGAGGGAGTAGAAAATATAAATAATAATGCATGTTGGGGCAAACCACGTTTCCGCTAATTTTAGCCGTGGGCTTGTTCACAATTTTTACGAGGGGGTGGTTGTTCATTTAATGGAGGGACTTGTAGTACTACCAGACTTGAAGGATACAAAGTGTGACCTGGCACACCATAACACCACTTGGAACAAGCGGGTAGCTATCTCAAAAAACAATCAACAACTAAAAAAACCGCGACCTGGCATGTAGTATAGTACACAATTTTAAACGATTGTTTTGATGGAGTGAAAAAGGAAAACTACCCCACTACTTATATATAGGCTGGAGCCTCCGCACTTGCTTGCTAGGGCTGCTCTATTCACACACTCTCATCCTCTCCAGATCTAAACAATATAGGGGTAGTAACCCTGTCTTTCTCCCTTCAAAAAACACTGGCTTTCTATCCTCACCGTTGGTTACAGATCCGGACGTATCCCCCTCTGCCGGTGAAGGGGAGGAGGGGCAGCGTTTAGGCCGTCGTCGGCAACGAGGGAGGAGACCCACTACCCGCCGCACCGCTATCTCTGGCCGAGCGCCGGCGCGGGAGGTCCTCTGATCCCTTCGTCGTTTCCTGTGGGCGGATCCGGCCTCTCGCCGCCCACCTATCCACATCTCGACGACCTTCAGGTATATCTTCGTTCGAAACCTCCTTAGCTCTACTTCCCCAGCTTGCTACATTGCTGCATGTGCATCATTTTCTACCTCTCAGCTCCTCTCGATCGGATGGTCCAACGTCACCTATTTTTTCTTCTTCTGTTGTTAGAGGTAAAGCTACTTCATGGAGTCGAATCTTGTACTCCCTCCGTCCGAAAATACTTGTCATTGAAATAAAGTGGGGGTGGGGGAATGTAGTATGTACATCGGACTTGGTACAAACAGGAAGGAAAGGGGATGAAAGTAGTACAGACTGGTCATCCAACCGGTCTCTTGGTCGAAAAGGGAAATATAGGCGTAACGCTGTACACAGTGGTATGACCAGGACTAGATTTGCTATCCACACATAGGAGTAGGTGGCTAGAGTGAACAAAAATGGGACCAACCCAGATATGTTTCTTGGATGTTTGTTTCTCGGGGCAACAAACAATGAATCACCACTTTATGCCTCTGTTTACGTACATGGTCTTTGTCTTCTTTGGTGCACCCACCGTCCCATGCCCTTATACCAAATATTTAGGCTCGGTTAGGAATAAAGGGCGAAAACATAGGTCTTGATGAAAATAGAGGAATAGGAAAGGAATGTAGGTATAAAACTATGGAACAGCGAACCAGAGGAAACTCTAGAGAGAATGTGTTCGGATGGACTACGAAATGTATAGATTTGTTTTTTTATAGTAGCATGCTTGGTAGTATGAGATGCTATTTGTTTATTCAGCTGCACAGTGACTACTCTTGTCCTCACCTCACGTACCACACATAGGTTGATTTATTTATTCCGCAAACACAAAGACAACAACTTTGTCTAACGCATGGCGCGGCGCTTTGCCTCGGGCTTCCGCCCAAAAAATGAGCAGCGCGTGGATGTTTCTAATCCGATGGAATCAGTACTACCAGACCAGCTTTCCTATGAAACACTATTCTCCTTTCCCGTGTTCTGAATGGTTGGAAGGGAAAGAATACGGTAGGAATTCTGTTCCTACGAAAATCCTGCACCAAACCTGTGAACGAAACGCAGCCTTAGCTGTTCTTAATATAATGTCCATGGTAAAAATGAAGCCATGCCACTGTTTTTGCCTGTAATTGTTTGAGACTCTGGCAAGTTTAGCCAAATGTTTTTGCCTGTAATTGTTTGAGACTCTGACTGTTTCCTCTGTGCCTTTTTGTGCAAACAGGATATCCAATTCACACAGTTCTTTGTTGTGACCTTTTGGTGCCTTTGCACAAAACTCTTCTTAAAAGAAGTGACTTTTGTGCTGTTTAACTGGGATGTCAGATGGAACAGTTGGTTCATTTTGGTGGAACTACACAAAGGGAGATCTGTGTTCCAATCCTCATCATCCATATTGGCGCCATAACCTTCCTTTAGGTAAGAATGATATTTAATGCATGTGTTCATCTCTATTTTCCGACTGCCATGAGAAAATAATGCTGTTTTTTACTAGTACACTTGTACTCCCTCACTGACAAAACCAATTCTGAATTACAAGGCCAATCATGTACTTGGTTTCACCAACTGGTGAGGAGAAAGAGAAACATAGCATGAAGATGAAGAAGAACAAGAATAAACAGTGCCAAGGCAATCTTGCTGAAGCCAGAGGCCTCAGCCGAGGCTATTCAAGGGCTCCGGCAACGACTACCTTACATGTGAGACGATACTCCAGGGAGCCCTTCCACTTCTGTTGGCTCACTTAATTAATTAGGAGCACTTAAGTACCACTAATTTATTACTGCCTAATTTTCCAGTTGGAGTTAAACAAATCTTTAGTAGGACCCTATGCTGAATCATGTATGTGTGAATCTTTGTCTATGGAGGTGAATCATGTGGTGGAGCAGGGAGGGAATATTATTAGTGTCATGACATAATAGTGCTATTGTTTTGCATGTCAATTTATTGCCATTGGTTCAATGAGGCTTGTTTTGCGTATTGTCCATCATGAATTTGATGCTACTGTTTGAGTAATATGCTAATGTCTTCCTAGCCTTTCTCACTAAGATAATGAAGGTTTCACCTTGTTCCTACTTGTGCAAACAGGGATCATGTTGTGCCAATCATACATTTTAGTGGAACTACACAAGACAATACAATGAACTGTATCCCAGCCAGTGCTTTAACTCTGCTAGAAGTTCTTGATAATCTTTCGATATAATCTCAGCACTGGTAAACAAGAGTGATTTCAACCATACATTTGAAGTGCACAAAAATATATACTATTGTGTGATTCCAGTGAGTGCTTTAGACCTCTCCCAATGCATTGGTGCTAAAGTGGGGTGCTAGGTGCATTAAAATGCTTAGCAACTAATGTCCCCAATGCATCGTTGCTTAGGTTTTGTAGCTAAGCCTTCTCTATTTAATTGTTTAGTAATAAAACTCCTTCATGAAATGGTTGGTAGTCTTTTTGTCTAGGTTCACGTGCTTAGCATTGGTTTTTGTTGGGGTCATCATAATCCTCTCTCTCTTCTTTAATTGCTTTGCCATATCATTTTTCTGCCTATGTGGCATCCTTAGCACCTGTACACCGTGGAGCACTGGGAAGTGCCTTATCATCTCTTATGGGACTACATGAATAAGCTTTTTTCTCAGGTTGGTACGGGCCTAAG
This sequence comes from Aegilops speltoides, assembly GCA_021437245.1. NCBI lineage: Eukaryota > Viridiplantae > Streptophyta > Magnoliopsida > Poales > Poaceae > Aegilops > Aegilops speltoides. Next base: position 163,569,011 of record CM038142.1, on the reverse strand, counting down.
GCCTTCATCCATATTAGTTTGTTGTCATCTCTATTTGTATCGTGCTACTGTCATGAGAAACTCCTTTATCTTTGCACTTTTAAGTTTTGCAACCTATGATAAATGGCAATGCTTTGAGTGTTGAGTTGAGCTAATTGGCACTGATTAAATAAGCTAATACCTTTCTTTAAGCAAGACTACTATGTTGCTAACTTTACCCATTAAGATAATGAGGGTGCTTCTATTTGTTAGTGTATGTTTCATCAACTAGTCCCACTATTACAGTAATCTCACTCTCTCAATATATGTGCCAACAGGGATGCTCGATTTTGGTAGAACTGCACAAAAACTTTGGGTGCTTCATTGCCTCGACAGCTTCCGTCCTTTCCTGTCAGTCGCTAATCTCCACTTGCTTTCTTCCTTTCTTTGTCGTCGCTTGGCTTATCTCGGCTTCGAAATCAAGGAAATAGTAATCGATATGCTACCTCACACAGGTTGGTACTGGTCTTTATCCTGATTATTGTGCCTGTCATATGTATTGGTAATTTGGTATTGTGCTACTGTTTGCCGATTTCATAAAGGAGTAATTTGGAGCCTGAACTCGCAGGCAAATCATTACATCGGGTGATTTCAGTAGAACTGCACAAAATGATCAGATGGACAGGTACTTATGTTGCTGCTATGTACTCCAAAGTTCACTTAGACAAGCATCGATGTTGACAAGAAGTGCCTATATTCATTCGAGTATCAACCAGCGTCAACCAATTGTCAAACTCCAAGTATTAGGAGAGTGAACGCCAAAAATTTTGCTTGGTGCATAGCCCAGAAAAACGCAGTCCAGTCTATGGTCCCAACTTGTGCCTTTTGGTTATGCGCACATATGGTAGCGAACTATATGGCATGGAGTTTAAAGATTCCAGACAAGTTGGTTGACGCGTATGTTCATCTGGGACTTAATCAGTCTGCACGCCAAGGATGCTCCATTTCAGTTGAACTGCACAAAAAATTTGGGTGGTTCATTTTCTCAACCGCCTCCTTTCTCGCTCAAACGTAGAATTTTGGTGAGATCTGACCAAGATGAGCCATAAACTAGTTGGATGAAAGTAGTGGCCAAGTTGCTCAAACCTCCGTCGACGAGGCCACTATTTGAGGATAAACCTACAAGCAAAGTTCAGATTATGCATCTTGCCTCTTATGTACTCGAAAGTTTACTCGTACAAGAACTAATTTTAGCAAGAAGTTCCTCTGATTGAACACCATTTACCAGTCTGTACCCTAGGTAATTAAAGTTCGTCCATGGATCATATTGGTTGTGATCTCAATCATTTGGATGCATAAACATCTTGAACATGTGTATATCTGAATCTTTTGTGAATTATGTATGAATATTGTCGTGTGATCTATCAATCATTTGGATGCATAGATATCTTGAGCTTGTGTATATATGAATCTTTTGAGTTGTTGATAGTGAATGTTGGCTATGAATATGAGCGTGTCCTGTGAACTGAGTTTGATATGAATTGCAATGAACCAGTTATAACACTTCTCCTCCTCTCAATCTGCGACTCCACCGCCGCGTTTTCCCATCTCCGAGTCGTTCTGTCCGGGGCCTCGCCGTCCACCGCCTGCCCGCTGTGTTCGGTGCGGCGTGGTCAACAAACGAGATGTCGGAAGAGGATCAGACGTGGAGAGCTCGACGGTGGGACCCACGAGGTCCATGGTCGCACGCAAGGAAAGTTCCTCCTTATTAAGCTGAAAATGTTTCCTCCACCTGACAGTTGGGACCCACCGGCTGTATCTTCGCACGGAAGGAAGTGCCTCCTTCTTTTGCGAAAAAAATTATTCATCCCGTTGACAGCTGGGACCCGTCAGATTTGGTGACTGACTTGTGGGCCTGCTAAGCGGACGTGTACGCACGGCTTTGTCAACTTAATCAACAAATGATTCTAGCACCTGGACCGTTGGATGTTAATCCAACAGCCGTGCTCCTTCTTCAACCTCTATTCTTGCTCCTGTCTCCCATGGCGGCACTGCTGGCTGTCTTGTCGCAAGACCAACCATGAAGTTTCCCACTTCTCTCCATCTGCGACTCCACTGCCCCGTCTTCCCAATCTCCGGGTAGTTCCAGTCTAGGTGCGCTCGGCACGGTGTGGTCAACGTGGTCAACAATCGAGAGTCATCGGAAGATGACTGTACGTGAGAGACTGACAGTGGGGACGCACCACGCCCACGGACGCATGCATGCAACGGAATGCGGCGAGGTCAACGTGGTCAAGGAACGACTTCCATCGGAAGTATACTATACGTGGAGAGTCTCAGCTGGGTCCACGGCCGCAGCAAGTAAGTGCCTCCTTATTATGCGGAAAATAATTATTCCTCCAACTGATAGCAGGGACCCACTAGACGGGCCACCGTATTTTGCGAAAAAAACGTTTGCCCCCTGACTACTGGGACCCACCTGACGGGCCACCGTATTTTGCGAAAAAAACGTCCCCCCGCTGTCAGCTTGGACCTACCGGAAGTGCCTCCTTATTACGCACAAAAAAATGAATACCCCCTGCTAGCTGGGACCCACCTTGGTGGGAGGCTGGCTTGTGGGCCTACTAAGTTGACGGGGACGAAGGGCTTTGTCAACTTAGTCAATATGAACGATTCTAGCTCCAATGACCGTACGATGTCCATCCAATGGCCGTAGTGCTTCTTCAACCTCTGTTCTTCTTGCTCCAGCCGCCCAAACCAGCGCCGGTCGTGCCTCATGCTCCTGCCTCCCGTGGTGGCTGTCTTTGCCGGAGGACTCACCGCCCCTACTATTCCCACCGCTGGCCAGGCCCTGCGGCGACGGCAGCCTCACACCGCAGCCGAACCAGTGAACCCTCGTACTCCTCTCCGCGCGGGCTTCCACTGCCGCATCTTCCCCAACTCCGTGTTGTCCCCTTCCTAGGCCTCGCCGTCGTCCACTGCCGTGGTGCTCTCCATGCAGCGTGGTCAACGTGGTCAAGGAACGACTTCCATCGGAAGAGTCTTCAGACGTGGAGAGGTGACACCGGGTCCACGGCCACAACCCAGTTTTTTTTGTGATTTGCCAAGTAAGTCGCTTTGTCAGGCCTATTGGGCTGCAAATCTTTCAAGACGAGGAGAGCTTTCATTCGGCTGGCCGAGAAAATGGCCCATCAATAATGAGAAATGGGTTGTACATTTTTAAAACACATCAAAGCGGCAATTAGTTTCAAATATCTTTTTTTTTCATTTCGAGATTTTAAATTACATTAATTTTTATGCATGGAGAATTTGTTGGATTTTATATTGATATACATTTAGTTTTAAAATCAGTTTGAATGTGAGTCGAAATTTCTGGATTAAAAACAGTTTGGACCACACCGAAATATGCAAAATTTCGTATAATTTTTTAACCGTGGCCACAATATGGGCTGTAATGTTAACAAAAAGAATATGGGCTCCAAAAAAAACCTTAAGATTAGCAAATGGGCTATAAATTATTAGAAATAATGGCAAATGGGCTGTATGCTATTTTCCACAGATTTGAGGCTTTCCTAAAAAAAAGGTTGACGCACAAGCAGTGACTGTTGGATGGCCATCCAACGGTCGTCGTGCTTCTTCAATCTCTGCTCTTCTGCTCCAAATTACTCAAACAAGCGCCGACGGACTGCTGCTCCCTCCTCCCATGGCCGGCTATGCTATCACAAGAGCCTCACGGCCCCACCGTACTCCCATCGTTGGCCTAGCCATCCCTCTACTCACCCACACCTGTTGTTATTCTCCGGCGACGGCAGACGAACCAGTAAACCCTCGTTCAGTCGTACTCCCCTCCATGTGGGAAACAACTGCTGAGTCTTCCCTGCCTCCATGTCGTTCCCTTCCTAGGCCTCGCCGTCGTCCACCGCCCTGGTGCTCTCGGCGCAGCCTGGTCAACATGGTCAATGACCGACATGCATCTGAAGTGGATTGTACGTGGGGAGGCCGACAGTTGGGTCCACGACCGCACGCAAGGAAATGCCTCCTTATTACGTGCAAAATAATGATTCGTCCACCTAACATCAGGGACCCACCGAAAGGGCCTCAGTATTTCGTGAAAAAATGTTACTGCCGCTGACAGCTCGGACTTACCAGCTATATCTTCGCACGCAAGGAAGTGCCTCCTTATTACGCACAAAAAAATGAATACTCCCCCTGTTAGTTGGGACCCAGTATAGTGGCAGGCTGACTTGTGGGCCTACTAAGTTGACGGGGATGGAGGGCTTTGTCAACTTAGTCAATATGCACGATTCTAGCTCCAGTGACCGTACGATGTCCATCCAACGGCCGTAGTGCTTCTTCAACCTCTGGTCTTCTTGCTCCAGGCGCCCAAACCAGCGCCGGTCGTGCCTCGTGCTCCTGCCTCCCGTGGCCGGCTGCGATGCGGCGGAGGCCTCACCGCCCCCTACTACTCCCACCACTCGCCAAGCCAGCCCTCTACTCACCCACACCCCCTATTATTCTGCGGCGACGGCAGCCTCACACCGCAGCGAACCAGTGAACCCTCGTACTCCTCTACGCGTGGGCATCCACTACCGCATCTTCCCCGGCTCCGCGTCGTCCACCGCCCTAGTGCTCTCGGCACGGCATGGTCAACGTGCTCAAGGAACGGCTTCCATCAGACGTGGACTGTATGCGGAGAGGCTGACAGCTGGGTCCACAGCCGCAGCAAGGAAGTGCCTCCTTATTACGCGCAAAATAATTATTCATCCACCTGACAGCGGGGACCCACCTGGACGGGCCACCATATTTCGCGAAAAAAACGTTTCCCCCTGACTGCTGGGACCCACCAGCTACACCTTTACACGCAAGGAAGTGCGCCCGGGCAAAAAAATGATTCGCCCCACTGACTGCTGGGACCCATTAGCTACATCTTCGCATGCAAGGAAGTGCGTCCGGGCAAAAAAAAACCGATTCGCCCCCCTGACTGCTGGGACCCACCAGCTACATCTTCGCAGGCAAGGAAGTGCCTGACAGTCGGGACCCACCTGGTCGAAGCGTACGTACCGTTGTCATTTTGGTCGCGAACGTGTACGTACATACTGGTCGATGTAGAGGCGCGCACGTGTCGTAGTAGAGGCGCGCACGTAGCAAGAAAGAAAAGACGGCCACGTACGTACATACGGGCAGGGTCTCGAACGCCTACTCGCGCATACGTACATGGCTGGGTCAGAACGGAGAAACAGCGTCGTCGTCGTGTTCATGGGGAGGCAACGGAATGCGTCGTGTTCATCAGGAGGCAACGAAATGCGTCGTGTTCATCAGGAGGCAACGAAATGCATCGTGTTCATCGGCAGGCAACGGAACGTGTGGGAGCCAACCGGCTTGGACGGAATAGGCGATGGAAACGAGGCCTGGCGTACCGCAGAATGGAGGAAACGGACCTCCTACGGTCGAAATGGGGGTCCTGTTGATCGGGAGGGGTGTGGCGTACCGCAAAACGGGACTCCACGGGATACCGTTCATCTCCACCGTCGACCTCCTCTAGCCTCCACGAGCTACCGTCGACCTCCTCCAGCCTCCACGGGCTCCTGTTCATCCAGCCTCTACTGCGCGCTACTCCAGCGGCTACTGTTCAATCACCCCTCCACGGGCACCCCTCCACCATCTACTGTTCATCCAGCCCTCCATACCACGGGGTCCTGTTCAACCACCCCTCCACGGCCACCCCTCCACCGTCTACTGTTCATCCAGCCCTCCACACCACGCGTTCCTGTTCATCCAGAGGCAATGCCACCGCTCACTGTTCATCCAAACCCCCCTGCAACGCTCACTGATCATCCCAGAGGCAGCATCGATCGGCTTCAGTTAGCAGCAGTAGCGAAGGAATAGCTCCATCGGGTTCAGTTAACAGCCATCGATCGATCGCTCGGGTTCAGTAACGCGTAGCCTGCAGTGCAATCGCTCGGTTTCAGTTAGAGCCCAACGCCTCGCTCGGCTTCAGTTAGAGCCAACGCCTCACACACACGCGCGACGTACGAGAGAAACGCGCATCGCTCCACCCCCGACCTCCCACCGTAACCGGCAACTCCCCAAAATTTTCCTCCCCCTCGCTTCTACCACGGTTTTTCCGTCATGGACGGCCCAAAGAATGTCATGCAGCTGCGTCTCCGACCCGCTCAGGAAGAAAAGCCCATTTTCTGTCATGATTTTTTCATAGAAGTAGGAGCCCACCACATCTATGATGATATCGTGTTTTGTCACCATTATCGTCATAGAAGTGTCATATGTATGATAGAAAAAAATTTCGTTCGGCCCAAAATGTCATGGATGTGTCTTTTTTTTGTAGTGTGAAGCTGCTAATATTGCTAGACCCGATGCTAAGATACATAGACCTGTTGTAGGCATGCCTGTTACCTCTGTTAAAATAGGAGATCATTGTTATCATGGCTTATGTGATGTGGGTGCTAGTGCTAGTGCAATACCTATTTCCTTATATAAAGAAATTATGCATGATATTGCACCCGCTGAGTTAGAAGATATTGATGTTACAATTAAGCTTGCCAATAGAGATACTATTTCACCAATTGGGATTGTTAGAGATGTTGAAGTCTTGTGTGAGAAAGTTAAATACCCTGCTGATTTTCTTGTTCTTGGTTCCCCACAAGATGACTTTTGTCCCATTATATTTGGTAGACCCTTCTCGAATACTGTTAATGCTAGGATAGATTGCGAAAAGGATGTTGTTACTATTGGCCTGGGGGATACGACACATGAGTTTAATTTTGCTAAGTTTCGTAGACAACCCCATGATAAAGAATTGCCTAGTAAGGATGAAATTATTGGTCTTGCTTCTATTGCCGTGCCTCCTACTGATCCGTTAGAACAATATTTGCTAGACCATGAAAATGATATGTTTATGAATGAAAGAAGGGAGATAGATGAAGCATTCTTTAAACATGTTCCTATTCTGAAACACAACTTGCGTGTTGAAATCCTAGGGGATCCTCCTCCACCCAAGGGTGATCCCGTGTTTGAGCTTAACCGTTACCTGATAATCTTAAATATGCTTATCTTGATGAAAAGAAGATATATCCTGTTATTATTAGTGCTAAACTTTCAGAGCAGGAAGAGGAAAGATTATTGAAAACTCTGAAGAAGCACCGTGTTGCTATTGGATATACTCTGGATGATCTTAAGGGAATTAGTCCCACTCTATGCCAACACAAAATTAAATTGGACGAAGACGCCAAACTAGTTAGAGATCATCAACGACGGTTAAATCCTAAGATGAAAGAAGTGGTAAGAAAGGAAATACTAAAGCTACTTGAGGCATGTATAATTTATCCCGTTGTTGATAGTGAGTGGGTAAGTCCTGTCCATTGTGTCCCTAAGAAGGGAGGTATTATCGTCGTTCCTAATGATAAAGATGAATTGATACCACAAAGAATTATTACAGGTTATAGGATGGTAATTGATTTCCGCAAATTAAATAAGGCTACTAAGAAAGATCATTACCCTTTACCTTTTATTGATCAAATGCTAGAAATACTATCCAAACATACACAATTTTTGTTTCTAGATGGTTATTCTGGTTTCTCTCAAATACCTGTGTCAGCGGACGATCAAGCAAAGACTACTTTTACTTGCCCTTTCGGTACTTTTGCTTATGGACATATGCCTTTTGGTTTATGTAATGCACCTGCTACCTTTCAAAGATGCATGATGGCTATATTCTCTGTCTTTTGTGAAAAGATTTGTGAGGTATTCATGGATGATTTCTCCGTTTATGGATCCTCTTTTGATGATTGCTTGAGCAACCTTGATTGAGTTTTGCAGAGATGTGAAGACACTAGTCTCATCTTGAATAGGGAGAAGTGCCACTTTATGGTTAATGAAGGCATTGTCTTGGGGCATAAAATTTCGGAAAGAGGTATTGAAGTTGATAAAGCTAAGGTTGATGCTATTGAAAAGATGCCATGTCCCAAGGACATTAAAGGCATAAGAAGTTTCCTTGGTCATGCCGGTTTTTATAGGAGGTTCATTAAGGACTTTTCTAAAATCTCTAGGACTCTGACTAATTTATTATAAAAAGATATTCCTTTTGTCTTCGATGATGATTGTGTAGAAGCATTTGAAATACTTAAGAAAGCTTTGATTTCTGCACCTATTGTTCAGCCACCTGATTGGAATTTACCGTTTGAAATTATGTGTAATGCTAGCAATTATGCTGTAGGGGCTGTTCTAGGACAAAGAGTTGATAAGAAACTAGATGTTATTCAATATGCTAGTAAAACTCTAGATACTGCTCAGAGAAATTATGCTACTACCGAAAAAGAATTCTTAGCAGTTGTATTTGCTTGTGATAAGTTTAGACCTTATATTGTTGATTCTAAAGTAACTATTCACACCGACCATGCTGTTATTAAATATCTTATGGAAAAGAAAGATGCTAAACCTAGACTTATTAGATGGGTCCTCTTGCTCCAAGAATTTGATTTGCGTATTATTGATAGAAAGGGAGCTGAGAACCCCGTTGCAGACAACTTGTCTAGGTTAGAGAATGTTCTTGATGACCCACTATCTATTGATGATAGCTTTCCTGATGAACAATTAGCGGTCATAAATGCTTCTCGTACTGCTCCATGGTATGCTGATTATGCTAATTACATTGTTGCTAAATTTATACCACCTAGTTTCACATACCAGCAAAAGAAGAAGTTCTTTTACGATTTAAGACATTACTTCTGGGATGACCCACACCTTTATAAAGAAGGAGTAGATGGTGTTATTAGACGTTGTGTACCTGAGCATGAACAGGAACAGATCCTACACAAGTGTCACTCCGAAGCATATGGAGGACACCACGCTGGAGATAGAACTGCACATAATGTATTGCAATACGGTTTTTATTGGCCTACTCTCTTCAAAGATGCCCTTAAGTTTGTCTTGTCTTGTGATGAATGTCAAAGAATAGGTAATATTAGTAGACGTCAAGAAATGCCTATGAATTATTCTCTTGTTATTGAACCATTTGATGTTTGGGGCTTTGATTATATGGGACCTTTTCCTTCCTCTAATGGATATACACATATTATAGTTGCGGTTGATTACGTTACTAAGTGGGTAGAATCTATTCCAACTAGTAGCGCTGATCATAACACCTCTGTTAAGATGCTTAAAGAAGTTATTTTTCTGAGGTTTGGAGTCCCTAGATACTTAATGACTGACGGTGGTTCACATTTTATTCATGGTGCTTTTCGTAAAATGCTTGGTAAGTATGACGTTAATCATAGAATTGCATCTCCTTATCACCCACAGTCTAGCGGTCAAATAGAACTGAGTAATAGAGAGCTCAAATTAATTTTGCAAAAGACTGTTAATAGACCTAGAAAGAACTGGTCCAAGAAACTTGATGATGCATTATGGGCCTGTAGAACTGCATATAAGAATCCTATGGGTATGTCTCCATATAAATTGGTTTATGGAAAAGCATCTCACTTACCTCTCGAACATGAACATAAGGCATATTGGGCCATTAAAGAGCTCAACTATGATTTCAAACTTGCTGGTGAGAAGAGGTTATTTGACATTAGCTCACTTGATGAATGGAGAACCCAAGCCTGCGAGAATGCCAAGCCGTTCAAAGAAAAAGTTAAAAGATGGCATGACAAAAGGATACAAAAGCGTGAGTTTAACGTAGGTGATTATGTGTTGCTATTCAACTCTCGTTTAAGATTTTTTGCAGGAAAGCTTCTCTCTAAATGGGAAGGTCCTTACGTTTTCGACGAGGTCTATTGTTCTGGTGCCATAAAAATCAACAACTTCGAAGGCACAAGTCCGAGGGTGGTGAACGGTCAAAGAATCAAACATTATATTTCAGGTAATCCTATTAATGTTGAAACTAATATTATTGAAACCGTGACCACGGAGGAATACATAAGAGACACTTTCCAGAATGTTTCAGACTCCAAAAAGGAATAGTTATGTGGTACGGTGATAACCCACAAGTGTAGGGGATTGCAACAGCTTTCGAGGGTAAAGTATTCAACCCAAATTTATTGATTCGACACAAGGGGAGCCAAAAATATTCTTGAGTATTAGCAGTTGAGTTGTCAATTCAACCACACCTGGATAACTTAGTATCTGCAGCAAAGTATCTAGTAGCAAAGTAGTATGATAATAAAGGTAACGGTAGCAAAAGTAAAGATAAATGTTTTTTGGGTTTTTGTAGTAGTTGTAACAGTAGCAACGGAAAAAGCGAAGAACAATATGTGAAAAGCTCGTAGGCAATGGATCAGTGATGGATAATTATGCCGGATGCGATTCCTCATGTAATAGCTATAACATAGGGTGACATAGAACTAGCTCCAGTTCATCAATGTAATGTAGGCATGTATTCCATAAAGAGTCATATGTGCTTATGGAAAAGAACTTGCATGACATCTTTTGTCCTACCCTCCCGTGGAAGCGGGGTCCTAGCGGAAACTAAGGGATATTAAGGCCTCCTTTTAATAGAGAACCGGCACAAAGCATTGGCACATAGTGAATACATGAACTCCTCAAACTACGGTCATCACCGAGAAGTATCCCGATTATTGTCACTTCGGGGTTGTCGGATCATAACACATAATAGGTGACTATAGACTTGCAAGATAGGATCAAGAACACACATATATTCATGAAAACATAATAGGTTCAGATCTGAAATCATGGCACTCAGGCCCTAGTGACAAGCATTAAGCATAGCAAAGTCATAGCAACATAAATCTCTGAACATAGTGGATACTAGGGATCAAACCCTAACAAAACTAACTTGATTACATGGTAAATCCCATCCAACCCATGACCGTCCAGTAAGCCTACGATGGAATTACTCACGCATGGCGGTGAGCATCATGAAATTGGTGATGGAGGATGGTTGATTATGACGACGGTGACGAATCCCTCTCTCCGGAGCCCCGAACGGACTCCAGATCAGCCCACTCGAGAGAGATTTGGGCTTGGCGGTGGCTCCGTGTCGTGAAACACGATGAAAATTTCTCTCTAATTTTTTTCTCCCCGAACGTGAATATATGGAGTTGGAGTTGAGGTCGGTGGAGGTCCAGGGGGGCGCGCCCTACAGGGGGCGCCCCCTGTCTCGTGGACAGGCCCTGGGCCCCCTGGTGTATTTCTATCGCCCATAAATTCTTATTAATTCCAAAAAGTGCCTCCGTGGATTTTCAGGACATTCCGAGAACTTTTCTTTTCTACACATAAAACAACATCATGGCAGTTCTGCTGAAAATAGCGTCAGTCCGGGTTAGTTTCATTCAAATCATGCAAGTTAGAGTCCAAAACAAGGGCAAAAGTGTTTGGAAAAGTAGATATGTTGGAAACGTATCAACTCCCCCAAGCTTAAACCTTTCCTTGTCCTCAAGCAATTCAGTGGATAAACTGAAAGTGATAAAGAAAAACTTTTACAGACTCTATTTGCTCTTGTTGTTGTAACATGAAAAGCCAGCATTCAAGTTTCAGCAAATATTATGAACTAACCATACTCACAATAACACGTAGGTCTCACAATTACTCATATCAATAACATAATCAGCTAGCGAGCCTTAATAATATAACTCAGATGACAACACTTTCTCAAAATAATCATAACATGATATAACAAAATGGTATCTTGCTAGCCCTTTCTGAGACCGCAAAACATAAATGCAGAGCACCTTTAAAGATCAAGGACTGACTAAACATTGTAATTCATGGTAAAAGAGATCTAGTCAAGTCATACCCAATATAAACCAATAGTAATAAATGCAAATGACTGTGTGCTCTCCAGCGGGTGCTTTTTAATAAGAAGGGTGATGACTTAACATAAAAGTAAATAGATAGGCCCTTTCACAGAGGGAAGCAGGGATTTGTAGAGGTGCTAGAGCTCGATTTTAAAATAGAGATTGAATAACATTTTGAGCGGCATACTTTCGCTGTCAACGGAACAACTATGAGATGGTTGTATCTTCCATACTACATGCATTATAGGCAGTTCCCAAACAGAATGGTAAAGGTTTATACTCCCCCAACCACCAACAAGCATCAATCCATGGCTTGCTCGAAACAACGAGGGCCTCCAACTAACAACAGCCCTGGGGGAGTTTTGTTTAATTACTTTGATTTGCTTTGATCTTTTTGGATCATGGGACTGGGCATCCCGGTTACTGGCCCTTTCTCGTGAATGAGGAGCGGAGTCCACTCCTCGTGAGAATAACCCACCTAGCATGGATGATATAGGCACCCCTAGTTGTAACATGAGCTGCTCAAGTATACAAAATGGAATTTCATTTGAAGGTTTGGAGTTTGGCACATACAAATTTACTTGGAACGGCAGGTAAATACCGCATATAGGAAGGTATAGTGGACTCATATGGAACAACTTTGGGGTTTAAGGAGTTTGGATGCACAAGCAGTATTCCCGCTTAGTACATGTGAAGGCTAGCAAAAGACTGGGAAGCGACCAACTGAGAGAGCGACAACAGTCATGAACATGCATTAAAATTAATTTACACCGAGTACAAGCATGAGTAGGATATAATCCACCATGAACATAAATATCTTGAAGGCTATGTTGATTTGATTCAACTACATGCGTGAACATGTGCCAAGTCGAGTCACTCAATTCATTCAAAGGAGGATACCATCCCATCATACCACATCATAATCATTCTAATAACATGTTGACACTCAAGGTAAACCATTATAACTCATAGCTAATCAAGCATGGCACAAGCAACTATAATCTCTAAATGTCATTGCAAATATGTTTACTTCATAATAGCTGACTCAGAAACGATGAACTCATCATATTTACAAAAACAAGAGAGGTCAAGTTCATACCAGCTTTTCTCATCTCAATAAGTCCATCATATATCTTCATTATTGCCTTTCACTTGCATGACCGAACGATGTGTATAATAATAAGAGTGCACGTGCATTGGACTAAGCTGGAATCTGCAAGCATCCAACTCAAGAGAGAAGACAGGGTAATATGGGCTCTAAGTTAAATAAACAATCATGCATATAAGAGCCACAAAGCATTTTCAATATAGTCTTCTCAACCCCCAAAAGAAAGAGAAGAAAATAAAACTATTTACACAGGAAAGCTCCCAACAAGTAAAAGAAGAACTAGAAATCTTTTTGGGTTTTCATTTTAATTTCTACTACAAGCATGGAAATTAAACTAACCAATTTTTTTTTGGTTTTTTCTTAAAGTTTATCAAAAACACAAGAAGAAAGCTAGAAAAAGAAATTTAAACTAGCATGGATAATACAATGAAAGAGCATGAGCACTGACGACTAGTGTGTGAAGATGAATGTTAAGTCGGTGAGAAATACGTACTCCCCCAAGCTTAGGCTTTTGGCCTAAGTTGGTTTAATACCAAGGACCGCCACTACTCTCCCCGGTGTAATGGGAGGTGTAATCCGGATACCACTGGCTGGTCATCTCCTGATCCCACGGGACATATGATGCACGATAAGGGTCCAGTTCAGGTTCCGGCTCAGGTTCAGGTTCTGGAGTAAAAGCTTGGGCTCGATGGTTGTTCACCGCTTCCGGCGTGACAAGGAGATTTTCTGCAAGCAGATCAAACAATAGAGGTGCAGGCAAAATAATAATCTCAAAGTGTTTCTTATTAAATCTAAGTTTATACAAGAGCATCTTTTCTTTGTTTTCAACAATAAACTGTGTGCTACCATGCTCTTGTAATCTAAAATGTGAGGAGGCAATTTTATCTCCTCCTTCTCATGGTGCCTAATGGGTATCTGAAAATATTTAGCAAGACATGCAGCATAGATACCTCCAAATATGGGCCCTTTTGTACGATTCAGGGCTAGCCGTTTAGCAACGACGGCACCCATACTAAAAGTATTGTCTCCAAGCAAAGCATGTTGAAGAATGATAATATCAGGAACGCTCAAGTTTCCACTATTTCCACGACCAATCAAGCATCTACTAGCAAATATGGCAAAGTAGCGTAAAACAGGATAGTGTATGCTAGAGACTTTTTCCTCGGAGCCCTTCTTTGGCTCCTCTACAGCTATAATATTAACAAAGCCACCCACATCTTCACGATGGGGTTCCTCTAATTCTCCCCCAAATGGTATCCTACACACCGCGCAAAAATTACGTAAAGACATTTCTCTGAATTCATCATATAAATGAAATGATACTGCAGGCAGTGACTTCTTAGGATAATAATAAAAGTTTTGCACGAAAGTATTGGTGAGTAAGAGATACTGATCGATTCGGTCGTTCATGAAACTAGTGAGGCCTGCAGTCTCGATCAAAGAATAAAAATCTTCATGAATTCCAGCTTCTTTCACGAAATCCTCACATGGCCATTCGCACGACCGTACTTCCGCTAAGCGAGGGAGATTATACTTGGCCTTTTCCTTCTCTTTGGCTTGCTTTTCCTGCAAGCTTTGGCTAGAAGAGCCCCTCAAAAGTTTCCTCATCATTTTCTGAAAATTTCAGAAATTTTAGTAACTTCAAAATAAAAGTGAATAAAACTAAACAAGATTGATAGCAACTACTCCTACAAGTGCCTAGAGCCTATATCATGCATTGGAATTGCTTGGGACCTCAAAAATTTAACATGCAAGCTCAAGAACACGGTCACCTATGCAGCAAGAATTTGCAATGAATAAAGCACTAGAACAAAAACTAATTGGACCAATGGAGGAGTCACATACCAAGCAACAATCTCCCAAAGTAGTTTTGTGAATGGAGCTTTGAGCAAGGAGATCGAAAACCGTAGCAAAACGAGCTAGAACTCATGATTGAGCTGGATGGGGATTTTTTTGGGTAGAAGATGAAGTGTGTGGGTGCTAGCATAAGTGGAGGGGGGCCACCAGGGGCCCACGAGCCAGGGGGCGCGCCCTATAGGGGGTGGGCGCCCTCCACTCTCGTGGCCTGGTGTTTGCCCCTCTTGCAGTGATTTTAGTGCCTAAAATCCTCAAATATTCCAGTAAAAATCATACTAAATTTGCAGGGCATTTGGAGCACTTTTATTTTCGGACTATTTTTTATTGCACGGATAATTCAGAAAACAGACAGAAAATACTTTTTTTGCTTTATTTATCCTAAATAACAGAAAGTAAAAAGAGGGTACAGAAGGTTGTGCCTTCTAGTTTCATCCATCCCATGATCATCAATATGAATCCACTAACAAGGTTGATCAATTCTTGTTAACAAACTCATTCCGAATAACACGGAACCAGAGAAATTTCGACTAGCACTATGTTACCGCAATGGGGATATGAAAATCCCCAACAATAAGAATATCATACTTTTCCTTGACAGTAGTGAGAGGAAATTCAAAACCTCCAATAATAATAGTTGGAACTTGTCCAATAGAATTGATGCTATGAACTTGAGATTGTTTCCTCGGAAAGTGTACCGTATGCTCACTACCATTAACATGAAAAGTGACATTGCCTTTGTTGCAATCAATAACAACCCCTGCAGTGTTAAGAAAAGGTTTACCAAGGATAATAGACATACTATCGTCCTCGGGAATATCAAGAATAACAAAGTCCGTTAAGATAGTGACATTTGCAACTACAACAGGCACATCCTCACAAATACCGACAGGTATAGCAGTTGATTTATCAACCATTTGCAAAGATATTTCAGTAGGTGTTAACTTATTCAATCAAGTCTACGATATAAAGAGAGAGGCATAACACTAGCACCGGCTCCAAGATCACATAAAGCAGTTCTAACACAATTTCTTTTAATGGAACAGGTATAGTTGGTACACCTGGATCTCCAAGTTTCTTTGGTATTCCACCCTTAAAAGTGTAATTAGCAAGCATGGTGGAAATTTCAGCTTCCGGTATCTTTCTTTTATTTGTTATGATATCCTTGATACGTCTCCAACGTATCTACGTTTCCAAACACTTTTGCCCGTGTTTTGGACTCTAACTTGCATGATTTGAATGAAACTAACCCAGACTGACGCTGTTTTCAGTAGAACTGCCATGATGTTGTTTTATGTGTAGAAAAGAAAAGTTCTCGGAATGTCCTAGAAATCCACGGAGGCACTTTTTGGAATTAATAAGAATTTTTGGCGAAAGAATTAATACCAGAGGGCCCACAGGCTGTCCACGAGACAGGGGGCGCCCCCCCTAGGGCACGCCTCCTATCTCGTGGGCTTCCTGGACCTCCACCGACCTCAACTCCAACTCCATATATTCACGTTCGGGAGAAAAAAATCAGAGAGAAAGTTTCATCGCTTTTTACGACACGGAGCCGCCGCCAAGCCCTAATCTCTCTCGGGAGGGCTGATCTGGAGTCCGTTCGGGGCTCGGGAGAGGGGATTCGTCGCCGTCGTCATCATCAACCATCCTCCATCACCAATTTCATGATGCTCACCGCCGCGCGTGAGTAATTCCATCATAGGCTTGCTGGACGGTGATGGGTTGGATGAGATTTACCATGTAATCAAGTTAGTTTTGTTAGGGTTTGATCCTAGTATCCACTATGTTCTTGAGATTGATGTTGCTATGACTTTGCTATGCTTAATGCTTGTCACTAGGGCCCGAGTGCCATGATTTCAGATCTGAACCTATTATGTTTTCATGAATATATGTGTGTTCTTGATCCTATCTTGCAAGTCTATAGTCACCTATTATGTGTTATGATCCGACAACCCCGAAGTGACAATAATCGGGATGCTTCTCGGTGATGACCATAGTTTGAGGAGTTCATGTATTCACTATGTGCTAATGCTTTGTTCGGTTCTCTATTAAAAGGAGGCCTCAATATCCCTTAGTTTCGCTAGGACCCGCTTCCACGGAGGGTAGGACAAAAGATGTCATGCAAGTTCTTTTCCATAAGCACGTATGACTATTTACTGAATACATGCCTACATTACATTGATGAATTGGAGCTAGTTCTATATCACCCTATGTTATAACTATTGCATGAGGAATCGCATCCGCATAATTATCCATCACTGATCCATTGCCTACGAGCTTTTCACATACTGTTCTTCGCTTATTTACTTTTCCGTTGCTACTGTTACAACTACGTGAAAAACCCAAAAACATTTATCTTTACTTTTATTACTGTTACCTTTATTATCATACCACTTTTGCTACTAAATACTTTGCTGCAAATACTAAGTTATCCAGGTGTGGTTGAATTGACAACTCAACTGCTAATACTCAAGAATATTCTTTGGCTCCCCTTGTGTCGAATCAATAAATTTGGGTTGAATACTTTACCCTCCAAAGCTGTTGCAATCCCCTACACTTGTGGGTTATCAATCCTTCATATACTTAGCATAAGGATTTACTTTCAGCATATCAGTTAAGCGCATACGTAGGAAAATAGGTGTCGGTGTACTAATGTAGGGGTACCTTAGTACCCCGAACTTGTGCACGGGCAGTTGCAGCACCCCGCGGCAAGGCTTGCCGGGCGCCCGCCAAGGCCCTCCGTCGTTTCCACTTACTGCCATTCAAGAACAAAGTGTCGACCAAGTAGACAAAAGCCCCGGCAAGAGGAGCTTGCCGGGAAGAACAAGGCCCCGGCAAGAGGAGCTTGCCGGGAAGGCCCGCCAATGCGCTTCCAGAAGACTTGCCGCGACGCCCCGCGCGTCCCGGCAAGGCCCTGCGACTGGCAAGCTTGCCGGCGCAACAAGAGAAGGGCCGCGGCAAGGCGCTTGCCGCGGCAAGGCTGCCACCCTGCACACAAGCTCCAGCGCATCCAACGATGTGTCACCCCAGGGCCATCCCAGAAGCACGTGGCGGTATTTGTACAGCCATGCGGTGCGGTGTGGCGAGCTGACAAGGAGGCCATCGTGGCGAACGGTGGCGCCCCTAACGGTCGTTTCCTTGCACTGTTGGGGCGACCGGACGGGCATTAAATGCCCTTGTCCCCTTCCGTCAAAGTTAGGTAGGGGACACTTTTGGACACTGTTGTACCAACCTGCGTTTTTACCTTTCTACCCCTCTTTCTACACTACCACCTGTTGGTGACCCCCTTCGACTATAAAAGGGAGGCCCATGCGCACGTAGAAGGGGTTCGGGGATTCGGAACTTTTCCACACTAGGGTTCCACAGGCCGTAGATTGGATACCACGGCATATCCAAGCAAAGAACAAATATAAGCACAATGCAGCAGTAGGAGTATTATCTCTCCGGAGAGCTCCGAAGCTGGGTAAAATCCCCCGCGCGTGTGACCTCGATCTGCTCTTCGTGCGGCCCTCGCCCCCCTGCCGGACCAGAAGGGGCCCCCTTGCCCCATAGGTGCTCGTCCCGACCACGACATCTTTGGCGCGCCAGGTAGGGGGCGTCGAGGTCATGCGAATCCGATCCGGTCTCCGCGCGCGCTACATAGACATCTTCGTCAACATGCCACCGAAGAAGAAGGCTTCGGAGGTAGCCGCTCCATCTGCGATTGTCCTATCGCCACCGGAGCAAACGGGCGGTGGGGCGGACG